>CM053604.1:77894907-78010570 GCA_028646535.1 Procyon lotor
AATACTTTTTTCCATTCCTTCATTTTGGGCTTAAGTGTTCTTAAAGCTGGAGTAAGTTTCTTTTAGGCAGCATGTAGTTGGAGCTTGTTTTTACATCCATCAGCCAATCTACCTTTTGGTTGGAGAATTTAACCCATTTACACTTACAGTAATTATTGATCACTATGAATTTACTAATGTCATCTTATTAATTGTTTTCTAGCTGTTTTATGATTCCCTTTCTTCCTCTCTTACTGCCTTCATTTATGAATTGATGATTTTCCATAGTCATATGTTTTGTTTCCTTCTCTTTTTCCTTTCATGAATATAGTGTAGGTTTTACTTGTGGTTACCATGAGGCTTAAGGGAAACATAGATATAGCAGTCTGTTTTATGTTGATAAAAATTTAACTTCAATTGCACACAAAACTTCACTTTTTTATTCTCCCTTTTTCACAATTTTGATATCAAAATTTACCTCTTTTTATGTTCTCTACTTACATACAAATTATTATAGCTATGGTAATTTTAAATACTCTTGTCCTTTAACCTTCTTTTTGAGTTATGTGGTTGACACACCACCATATTATGGTATTAGAGTATTCTGAATTCGACTATACTTGTGGGTGTTGTATGTTTTCATAATAGTAGTTAAAAATCTTTCATTTCAGCTTGAAGAATTGTTAATATTTCTTATAAGGCAGATCTTTTGTTTCTCGGGGAGTCTTTATTTCTCCTTCTGAAGGATAACTTTGCTGGATAGAGGATTCTTGGTTGGCGGTTTTTATCTTTCAGCACTTTAAACATATCATCTCACTTTCTCCTGGCCTGTAAAGTTTCTGCTGACAAATCTGCTGATAACCTTATGGGGGTTCTCTTGTAAATTACAAGCTTTTTCCCCTCTGTTTTTCAGATTCTCTTTTTGTCTTTAATTTTTAACAATTTTATTATAACATGTTTTGGAGAAGATCTCTTTGAGCTTGTTTAGTGATCTATGAACTTCAAGAATGTGGAACCCAATTCGCCTCCAGATTTAGGAATTTCTCAGCCATTATATTTTTTAATAATGTTTCTTCACTTGTCTCCCTCTTTTTTCCTTCTGGAACTCCAATAATTTGCAAATTCAAAAAAATTCTATTTTTGTTGTTATTACATAGATCACATAAGCTTTCTTCATTCTTTTTTTTTTTTACTTTTTCTTTGTTCTCATCTGACAGGATAATTTCAAATTCCGTCCTCTAAGAATTTTTTTCTGTTTGACCCATTCTACTGTTGATGCTCTCTATTGCGTTTTCTATTTCATTCACTGTATTCTTCATATCCAGAATTTCTACTTGATTATTTTTTAATTTATATTTCTTTGTTAAACGTCTCATTCTGCTTGTTTATTGTTTTCCTGATTTTTGTTGAATCATTTTTCTATATTTTCTGTTTTTAATATTTTTTAAAATTATTTTAGCTTTACTGAGGTATACTTGACACATAAAATTTTAAGATATTTAAAATGTAATTGTGGTGATTTTATATACATTGTGAAAGGATTCTCCTCATCTAGTTAATTGTCACATCCATCACCTCACACATTTATCTCTTTTTTTCATGATATTTCTGTCTTTTCTTGTACCACACTGAGTTTCTACGTAGTGCTATTTTGACTTCTGTAACAGGTAAATCACAGATTTCTGTGTCTTTGGGACTGGTTACTGAAAAATTACTGTGATCCTTTGGTAGTGTTATATTTCCTTGATTTTTCATGTTCTTTGAAGTTTTCTGTTGTCTTTGTATTTGAAATAGCAGTCACCTCCACCAGTCTTCACTTACTATTCTCTCCAATGCATCCAAGCTTGAATTTTTTTGCTTCAACCGTGTGCTGGAACTTCTCTGGTGGAAACTTGGATTTCCACAAAGGCTCTCTCATTCATGAGCAATTACCTAAGGTAGTTTTTTCTAGTGGCTTCTGTACCACACCACAGAGGAGCTGAATTCAGTTCATGGGCTACTGCAGAGCCCACGGCTGGGACCAAGATCTGTACGCTTGTTTTTGTTTTTGTTTTTTCAAAGATTTTATTTATTTATTTGACAGAGAGAGAGAGAGAGAGATCAATCACAAGTAGGCAGAGAGGCAGGCAGAGAGAGGGAGAGGGGGAAGCAAGCTCCCTGCTAAGCAGAGACCCTGCTAAATCATGACCTGGTCTGAAGGCAGAGGCTTTAACCCACTGAGCTACCCAGGAACCCCCAAGATCTGTATACTTGTTATCCAATACAGGTGACAATATACCACCAAGTCCCTTGGTGTATGCTGCTGGATCCTACAGCTCCCAAAAAGGCACTTTTATCTATGGATGGATGCCAAATTGTTATTATTGAGAGAGGGGATACAAAGAAGGGACATCTTATTCAGTTGTGATCCTATTTTATTTAAATAATGGTTACTTAACAATATTGTACTTTGTTACTAATATTCAAATGCAAATTGGCTATGAAGAACCATATGCTATGCAGCTTCTTTATGCCATGCCTTATAATAACTTTGAATATTTTACATAATTGTCTAGTTGATTAGAAATATCTATAGTCTTTCATGTTAAACTGTAATTGTATTTTTAAAGGATTTGATGATTATAGCTTGGATTTTTGAGAAAAAAAATAGATTATGAGTCTTCATTCTCTCCTGTTTGAAAGTTTTATGTCTTCTGAAGTATCTTTTCAGGAAAAATTTATTTTTCCAGTACAGAATTTTCAAAGTTTTGTTCTACAGTATTGTTATATCATGTATAAATCAAAGTTTATAGACAGATAAAAGAAACATAGATTCTCTCAACCACTCTCTTCCTCTCTTTCCCTCTCTAAAATGGTTTTCTTCATTCCAATCAAGGTTTATCCACATGAAGAAAATATAATCAAAATCCCCAGTCATCCTGCTATGATAACTATATCATTTAACCTTAACCCCAGCTTAAATGAAGCAAATATCCTAATGACTTTAATATGCTTGGCAATGGTGGTAAGAATATATTAAATATCATATACTCATAGGAACTAAATTTAGCCTCTGCTATATATTTAAAAAGATAAATTTAACTAAATTTACTAAACTGCTCTTACAAATGGCCATTTTAGATAAATCAGAATAGGGATAATAGAAATAAATATTTTTATCAGTCACTGGATCTATGCTAGCAGAAAATATAATGCAAACAAATTGAGTCAAGACAGTAAACACTGTATTTCAAAATATCCTTCCGTTCTAATTATTTAGATATTTCTAGTAATTTATTTATTTTTTAAAGATTGTATCATTTGACATTGAGAGAGAGAGAGAGATCACAGTAGGCAGAGAGGAAGGCAGAGAGATTGAGGGAAGCAGGCTCCCCGCTGAGCAGAGAGCCCGATGCGGGGCTCGATCCCAGGACCCTGAGATCATGACCTGAGCCAAAGGCAGAGGCTTTAACCCACTGAGCCACCCAAGCGCCCCAAAGCTCACTTTCTTTATCAGTTGGAGTCAGTTATAAAGAATAAACCAAAAAAAAAAGTACTATTTTCAGATTTGCTTTGCTATCACACTCTTGCTTACACCACCAATACCTGGAAATATGGGCTGTTCTGTACACTCTGAGTACAGAATGTTCTGAGGCAAACATACTGTTTGAATGCATTATGTATTTTTATCCTCAGTTATTTTATTTTGAATTAATGTTTTATTTCAAGGACATATAAATGTTTTTGCCATGAAACATCTCTATCTAACCATCGTCTGCAATCACTGCACATTACTGCAACACCGTCACATGAGAGCCAATAATTCAATCTGCCAAAACAAACCTAAGTCTTTATAGTCACTAGGAAATTAATTACTACATAAAGAAATAAAACTAGTCACATTCCCAGATTATTCCAAAGTGGTCCTTTTATAATACTGGCTTCTAGGAGATCATTCTGATTGAGGACATCATTTCACCTGAAATTTCTGTCTCCTGAAAACCAAAAGATATCAGGACAAAACTAATTTCATTCTATTTTAGGCCACTCCCACTATCTCTACACCTTGCACCATTTTATTTTCAGCCTAAATCCTAGGAAGTCCTTTTCTTAATTGTCCTACCCTTCTCTAACCAAGAATCAGACACTACCCAGTTAGCCAGAGCAAAGACGATTGATAAGGAATTACTGCCATCTTGTGGCTACTACTATTGAAGGCAAATAATCTTGCACTAGGCAAAGAAAAAATAATTTTAAGACTCAGTTGTTACATGCTGCCTTTGATCCATTTACCTCCCATATACATCATTAAAGAGGCACTACAATGCAACATTTTTAATTAAAATATGTATAGCAGTATTATAACATTCAAAAAGATGATTTCTTTTCCACATTCGATCAAAATGTAAATGTAAAGTGATCTAAAATAAAAACTTGAGTCTGCACAGGGTAGAAAATTATGTAGGCAACTAAACAGAGGCATTAATAATTTCCATTACCTACTGCTTACTGCAGTAATTTATCTTCATTTCATTTTTTTAATGTTAAGAATTTGTAAAAGGTCATAATTCAGTAGGTTCAAATATTTCCAACTCTGAGGTGACATGTTTGCCACACATCTCAATAGCCCATGTCAGCACCGGAAATTGGGCAAAACCTACTAATAACCAGAAACAGATTTGAAACGAATGCTTCTCTCAGATCTGTATGGCACATGTTGTCTTCAATATTCTGTCTCTTGACATGTGACAAATTTGCAAACTCTGTGTTTTTAAAATTCACATGATACAGTCAGTAAAACACTGGCAGTTCGATAGAATGAGCACATCTAAGAACACTTTGTTCTAGAAGTATAAAGCCAAAGCTCTACCCTGTCTCTCTACTGAGATATGTGAAACACCATATAAAGTTTGATTTTTGAGCAGAAATTTCAAGGTTATGTATCTGCATGTACCTGATGGAGGGAAACACCTTACAAAAATTTGTTTTTCAAATAACTAGAGGTTCGAAAGGAGCATTTTCTCCCCACAAGATTTGTATTGATTCTGAAGTGTAAAGCCTTAAATATTTAGTAGGAAACACTCCACCTGGTGGTAAAAGAAAACGGGTAGCCACTTTCTGCCAAAGACCCTCAGAAATAAAGATGGAATCAATCAGCAGAATACACGTCTAGTGAGAAACCGTGTAAGATACTCCACTGCAGTTGGTGAGCATCTTAAAAGCAAAATCCAGACAGAATCTGTCTCTCCATAAATCTTTCCACCCCTTTCCATTACTAGTTAGGTATTGTTGGCTCTAAGCCATCTGATTTTACTATGATTTATTAACTGCTATGCATTATATATGAGATTCAGGTTTGCTGAAGAGTTACCCTTATGGTCATTGTTGCATACAAATCAGCTACTGTTAGAGAGGTTTATTGCATCATTTTATGCTGCTAGCACTTTTGTTAGGCAGTAGTATAATATGTAACTGGAAAAGAAAACCCTTCCTGTGAATATTTTTCCAAATATGTTAGGAGCATACGCAGTGCATGTTAAGAACAATAGGCCTTTGTTCCAGTCTGTTTATAAACAGAAGAAAAAGCATCCAGAACAATGGATGAGAAGAAATAAAAACCTGTTGTCTAAATCAGAGGGATTGGTATTCTCCAAATCGTTGCTACAGCATTGAGTCATTTTCTCTGGTAAGACCAACTGAAACGTGAGAAAGAGCAATAATGTGAGCAAAACCAATTTACTCTTGGTAGGAAATTGGAAAAACGGTAGCAGAGATCTAAGCAGATCTGTCTCTGAAATAAGCCCCCACAGAACAGTGCTTCCACAGTCTTTTTACATCTAGACATTTGATTAACTAAGTAATTCAACTCGAATTTCCAGCCCGGCCCTCAGCACAATGACTTGAAAGCTTGCCTTTAGCACCTTTCTCACACATTTCCTCTCAGCTGCCATAAACAATCCAGATGAAAGCAGCACATTACCTAAATGGCCTTGGTTTACCCACAATAATAACGAAAGAAATGAAAATGGCTATTGTCTTACATATCCAACAGAAAGGGAAAAGGTGTGACTGATCATATTTTTTAAAAGTGGGAGGGAGAGAGGGATGCTTTACTGCCTCTCTGCAATCTCGCCATGGTCCTTTAACCGCAAGCATTGTGGTCCACTTCAGTGTGGCATATGTTATGAAGTGTTTCTGAAGAAAGGTGTCATTGTTCAGGAGCAGCATTATGTCCAAGAAGAATAAGGCAGATATCCTGCAGTCTTAGCTTTTGGTATGACTGCTCGAGGTATGCTGGAATCATATCTACTGAGACATACGTAAAAGGGCTTGAAATCTCCTGTATGCGGATTATTAGGGGTGTATATGCTTTTTAATTTTTGTCAAGGCCATCTGTGAATGCTCTTTCTAGTTTTTTTAATAGCTCGAGTTCCTCACAATTAATTGAGTAATAGTAACTATAAGACAGGTTCAACTGGAGTCACGGTTAAGAAAATCTGGATGAGGGGCACCTGGGTGGCTCAGTGGGTTAAAGCCTCTGCCTTCAGCTCAGGTCATGATCTCAGGGTCCTGGGATTGAGCCCCGCATCAGGCTTTCTGCTCAGCAGGGAGCCTGCTTACCTCTCTCTCTCTGCCTGCCTCTCTGCCTACTTGTGATCTCTCTCTGTCAAATAAATAAATAAAATCTTTAAAAAAAAAAAAAGAAAATCTGGATGAAAAAGTTTAGTTCAATAAAAAAGTTTCGTTTTCTTGCATGCCCACTATGTGTCTGCTGAGAACTTTCAAGCCTAACAGAGATGAATGGGTAGTTCATTGACATTTGAGGTTCCTAATGTCTTCAAATCTTTGATTTTTATGGATATTGTTAATGTCCATTGAGTATTATCCCACAAAAACTGCCAAAGAGATGTCTAAAAGGAAGATGAGGCATTGAGGAGGACAGGTAGAATGATCCAAGAGAACCAACTGTGTTCAGGTATGGGGAACTTTGCCAAGTATCTCTAGGTCACACTAACCATACAGATCCATAGTCAATGAATCGAAACTCTCAAGACTATTCCAGTTTCTAGGATCAGTGGTTTGAGAAAATACCTTAAATATAGGGTCACAATTTTGTGTCATAATCCCACCCCCAATCTTCTTTCAATTTTCCTCCTCAAAAGGTGTATGATTCAGAAATGTGGAAAATTCAACTCCTGAAAAGAAACTATTAACTGGTACATTATATAGTTATTAAATGCTTTGTTTTCCTTCAG
The DNA here is from genome assembly GCA_028646535.1 of Procyon lotor. NCBI lineage: Eukaryota > Metazoa > Chordata > Mammalia > Carnivora > Procyonidae > Procyon > Procyon lotor. The sequence goes on from CM053604.1 coordinate 77,902,122, forward strand.
GGAGGGAAAAATACTAAAAGCACAAAATTTTCTGTTTTTAAAAGATCTTCGAAGTGGATCATTAATCAAGTTCAAAATCTAGCCCCAAACCATTCTCCCATGCACTTGGCATTTATTTTTTATTCTTTTTTAAGATCAGTGTACATGCCGCCTATTCTCCGGTGACTAACATGAATTATAATGAACTACACAACCAGAGAGTGCAGATAATGGGTATACAATGTTTATTCCTGTTTCTCTTGCTTCCAATGACACTGTTTAAACTGATAAACATCATTTGTCCTTGGCAATCTAGACCCTCAGGTCTGCAGACAAGCCCTAATTAAGCTAAGTGGTACCTTTTCCAAGGACATCTGCTACCAAAAGTTTCAAATATCCATAACAAAGCATGATTTTTCAGCCTCCAGAAACATTATGATTAATATAGAAGTGTTTTTTTTTCCAAAAGGGTAGAGTTACAAGTTGAGATGCTGCTTCCCTTTCCTTAGAACTGCAAAACCTTGACTTACTCCACTTATTTCTTTTATTTTTGTTTCTTCAGGTATTGAGACTCTCTCTCCAGTTTGACAAGTTTAATAATTAAGACAATGTAAACAGTGAAACAGCAAAGCATTACAATGCAGCAGAGGCTGGGAGAAAATCGAAGATGGTGTTTTGTTGTACTTCTCAATCTTTGCGGATTTACGAAAACAGTTTTTTTCAGATGGTGTCTCTACGAGGCCAAGTAAAATAAGCACTTTTCCAGTTGATGTGTTCCGATATGAATGAAATTGCATAAAAGGACGCACAAGTGAAGAAATGACGTGCAAGTGACTGTTTTTACTACATGGCTCTAAATTATAAATCGCTTTTGCCTGTAGAGCACCAAACTTGCTGAATTTGTGTGCCGGGTTGGACCAAGATAATTAATTAACATAAGCCTTTCTTATGTCTCTAGACATACAAAAATTTGGTTCTGATTTATTTTATTTTTTAATCTTTTTGGTGACGAGAAAAAATGTAAATAAATGGTTGTTTAGCCTGATTCTATTAAATATACCAAAATTGCCACATTTTCTGGTAATCAAAGATTTAGAGGAAACAAACTGTTTTTTAGATACCCTTAGAGGTAGAAGTCCATTGTTGATTGTGTTAATGTTAAAGGGCACCTCTCTCAGCAACACCGAACTCATGCAAAAACTGAATGTGTATTTGGTTCATCCAAGCTTCAGTCGTGAGTTTTAGTGATGATAGTTCTTGAATGTGACACAGAAGAACAGGTATCCCAAGTCGGGCAGGTGGGAGAGGACTCCGTAAGTCTTGGAAGATTTATGACGGAATTTGATCTTTGTTTTCTAAAACTGATTGGATTGAGGTTACACAGATCTGCCCCCTCATCCCTTAAGCTCCCAGTAAGAATATGGAGCTATTTCCTGCCCGCTGTATAGCGTAATTCGATTTAATGCATTTCATATACGTCATGCTACATTATAATGCAGCTTACATGTATTCAAAACAATTGCTCTGCATACTCTTTAAGCTACAGCTTTTGTCACCTTGTGCATTATTTACAGTCACTTGCAAAGCCAGCAAAATACACAGGCCGAAAAATCAGAGCAGGAGGTAGAGCTTGTTTTAATGTGATTATATTGGCATCTGATATGATGGTGCTTTGGACCATATTGACATGAGTGAGGATTCTATGTAGCAACTGTTCAATACCATCCGTTGGACTTCTCTGATAGACCACTTAACTATCTCAGCTTTTCCAGTGATCATCTCATTTATCTAGGATTATTGCACTGAATTTACTGTTTGGTTTTCTTCCAGAACTGAAATGTCAAGTCCAGTGTCATGTATGCAGTAGCTTTGTGCTGTGAGAGCTTCACAGATCCCCCCAAAGCTGCTAGCAGTTGATCTTTGGATAGAGCTAGAAATAAATAAATCCTCTTTAGCAGATCAATATTCATCCCATTTAATGCTCGATGTGAAACTTGTGGATTTGTGGTGGTAATGCTGATGTACAGCTAATCGTTGGAAATGGGCATCAGGGCTTTTATAGCATGGCAACATATTGTCAGGCAGGAAGGGAGAGGGGCGGTGAGCACAGCCTGGAAAAAACATGGTACGTGGGTATAAATTTGCTGCACATTTGGAATTCACTTGCAGTGCTTTACTATGTAATACTGGAAATGAATAATATGGACAGCAAATGGATCTGCTATGTTAAAAAAAACAACAACCCTGTAACCATCCCTTGGTTCGCCACTCTTTATGGTACCATCTATACACAGGAAGCACCTAAACTTGTTTTGCATCCCTGGTGCTAGAGAAGTTGATATTGAAATATTTCCCAATGGTGATTGATGGAATTGCCATTAATAACAGCATGGAACAGAGTTTAGCGTAAAAGCCGGACCCTTTTGGGAGCGGTGAGGTTTTTTATACCAGAAATGCATACTGGAAACGGAGGCACTCGAAGACACTCCAAGAAAGGAGTGCAGCATCCCCACCAGTTAAATCCAACTGAGAAAGAAGACCTCCTGCTAGTGAGCAAGACCTGAAACCTGGTTCATGTCAGTAGTTAAGGTATTGTTTCTAGTCAATGGTGTGGAAGTCACCTATCAGACCTTTCTTTGACTGCAAGGGTTAAATTAATCCCTTCTGATTTAACAGCTTTCTTTTCTGCTGTAAATATATGATAATGCATGCTGTCATGCTTTTCGGAAAAGCAAGTTGGTGCTGGGCATTCTTTGCATGCAATAGCTTTCAGACCGACCACATAATCTGTAATATAGACATTTGTGGTTGCCAATGGTATATATATTTTCAACCGTATTTCTCCATTATTAATTTAATATAATGCAAGCAAAATGTGCACATGATCTCTGTGTGAAAACCTCGACTTGTCAATGTTCTTACAGATTCAGGCTGCCCCCGTTGAATTTTAGCAAGCATCTAAACTTATTTGTACAAAGGGATGCCTTGGTGAATAAAGCATGAGAAATATACACTTACTGTGAGTATTGAAACTAGAGAACTGGTATTGATTTGTTTTCCCGGGAGAGATGATAGTCTTTCTCAAATAGTAGGTTTTCATTTAGGTTTACTGAGAAATGAAACTTTATAATCTTTACATGGCGGGAGAGGTCAGTAAGCTTCAAACATGCAGAGTAACATCTGCTGGCTTCAGGTATTCACTAGACTATTCAGAAGTGTCAGTTTCCTTTGTGCAAGTCCCAAATTTTATGGTAAATGATATTCCCCCACCACCACCAACGCCCCGTAAGGATATCGGGCACTCACAGTTCCTTCGACTGGCAAAGGAAGACTGGTCGAGGACAGGTCATGGTCACAGGATCGTGTTTATCTGGTGAAGAGTAAATCAGTAAACAGGGGAGGAAAGGTATGTTTATGCTTGAGGCCATGCAGGTTGGGAAATAGTAATGTGCAAGGCCAAAGATGACAATTGGGAAAGTGTATGGGTGTGCCTTTGATACTATATGCTTGTGATTTCGTGCACATACATGCAGAAATATGTTCAGTTAACGTGGATATGCAAAGAGGCACACTAATATATGAATATATCAACACCCGGAGACACACTCTACCTATATACTGTGTTATAGTATATAACTTATATATAGTGTGTGTGTGTGTGTGTGTGTGTGTGTGTGTGTGTAGTATAAAACTATAGGGGCGCCTGGGTGGCTCAGTCGTTAAGCGTCTGCCTTCTGCTCAGGTCATGATCCCAGCGTCCTAGGATCTAGCCCCGCATCGTGCTTCCCGCTCGGCAGGAAGCCTGCTTCTCCCCCTACCATTCCCTCTGCTTGTGTTCCCTCTCCAGCTGTGTTTCTCTCTGTCAAATAAATAAAATCTTTTAAAAAAAAAACCTATAATACTTGTGTGTATGCAAGTATTGTGTAAGGGTGTATAGTACATATGTATGTATTAGAATATCTTAATCCCATCCTAGAGCTTGAAAGGGCTAATGTCTTTGAAAATAACTTTCCTGAAAATGAAAATTTTAGAACTTAAATGAATTCAAAGATAATGAGTAATGAATAGTAAGTCACAGAAACTAGGGTGTCTTTTCCCTCTCTCTAAATTTTGAGGTTGTTATCAGGAAAGATAAATAGGCCTTTCCTCTGCATGACAAACTGTCACTGGAAAAATGTTGGACCCGTAGATTACTACTACGACAATTCTTTCCTTGATTTAAAGTGACACATAAGTCAGGGATTTTCTGCTTCTTTTTTCTGTCCAGAAAACAGATCTTTTTCCAGGTTCTGAATGCTTGATTTTAAGAAGTTATTGTTAAGAACATCACAGCTGGTATATTACCTGACAAACGGGGCCACTAGAAAGCTAATAAGAATTTTTTTTTCCATTTCCCATAATGGCTGTATTCTCGTTTGAATTCAGAAGAGTACTACCTATGCAGCTTCTTAAGAACAAAGAGAAAATGCACCCCCATATACAAAGTGGAACAACTCACTTTATGTTCCCTCCCTCAGCTACCATCTTTCTTATCTAGAGAGAAAAACTTTGAAAAACAAAAGTGTGACTTTATGAGATTTACCATCTTGTGTGTATGTGTGTTGCTACTTAGAAACCAAGAGATAGACTGTGCATTTTTGCCTCTTAAACTTACCCTTACATTTATCATTTCCCTATTCATTCATTTCTTCAACAAAGAATGATTGAGCACCTTCTGTGTATTAAGCCAAAATGTAGCCTTTCATCTCTGGGATGTTACAGTCTTCTTTTCTTTTTTTTTCTTTAATCCCCGAAACATTGATGGATATTCATATCTATTTTCTAGATGTCCACACTTGTCATCAACTCTACGGAGTTACTGTATGGAGCAAGGTCAAATATAAGTAATATAAAGATGATTTGGGTTGGTGACTGTGTGGACCACAGCTGATAGGTATTCTAAAACCATGTTTGTAGATACACAGCTGGCGAGTATGAGGAATCCCATGTGCATATGTGCTCCTGGTTATACTCGTGAACTACAGAGCTATGCTATTCTACAGAACGGATTCTATCAGTTGAGCAGCAGATTACGTTCTCCTTTGGGAAACAAACCACCTAGGCCAAGCTATTCAACGAAAGTACTTCTGCACAACAGGCTCAGCTTCCTAAGATAGGAAAAACAAGACTTAAATTTCTGCTAGACATTAGTTGATTTGGGCACCACCTAAATTTAGCTCCAAGTGGAAAATTGAAGAAAAAAATTCAATGACTCGATGACTCAGAAACTTTCATCAGAGAGCGGTCATCTTAGAGTGAGAAATAGGTATGTAGAATGAACTTCTTTGATGCAAAACACTTGTGTTTAATACAAAACATTGTGTTAAAGTAAGGAGGTAAGTTTTATGGTCTGTCTCTCTGGGATGAAAGTCTTCAAAGGTAACATATGGCCCTAAAGAATGTATTGGCTGATGATTACCTTCCAGAGGGTTTTAAATTATAAAATGGTGGAGTTACATAATCCTTAAATATTTTTAGCTCAACTTTCTGAAAATTCTTACTATACCAGTAGTGAAATCATGGTGGTCTATGTGAGAATTAGTAATATTAACAGTTAGACTAGATGGGCCCATTATCAAGCACGTCTTCCATGGACTCATGCTCACAAGAGAAACCTGGACTCGTGAGTCACTGACAGACCGATGCTCTATCAGTGCATTCCATCTGTGCAAATATAGTCTGTGATATTTTAACTAAAATTTGCCAGAAAAACTATTTAAATGTGGAAGCTTATCACTTTACCTCCCTTCCTTTAATCCCTGTTAAAATATTGTAAATAACACAGAGCTTAGAGTTGCAAAACAGAGACCCAACAAGCTTTCATCCAAAATCTTCTTCTAAAAGATTCAAATAAAACCTTACAAGAGATAAACCACTTTGATCCATATGAATTATCTATAGTCCGAATTCCTCTTATCTTAAAAAAAAGAGAGACAGAGAAAAAAAAACCTTCATATTTAAAGAATGATTATTTTATAGACTTTACTTACAAAAAAAAATCTGTAAGATTTCATAATATTTTTTTAGGTAAGTCTTCTTCCGAGAAGAAAGTGTTCGATTCCTTGTTACAAACCTGCAGTCCCAGTCCCTTCTTATTCCAGGAATATGCAAGGGTTACTTGAAATGCTCCCTAAAAAACCTGGGCCCTCCTTTCTTTCCAAGACAATGAATGAATAGGATTTTACACACAGACAATGATAGAAAGACAGCGAGACACTTTGAAGTTAACTAATTTGACAAGAAGTTTCAGGATTCTTAAAAAATAATGAAAAGGATCTTTGCTGAATTTTTATTTTGTTTGTGTTCTGCCTTGAGTTCACATAGGCGGGTTCAGGCAGGAAGCACAGCCTGAACAGCTCAGCCAGATCTGGAGGGATTAGTTACAGCAAAGAAAGCTGTTGTGTGAATCTGAGTCATTTTTTTCTTTTTTTTTATGGTAGCAATCCCAAAGAAAAAAAATTCATGCACATGTAAGCATGCCAAATCCTACCTTTATAATAAGTGTATCTGGTCAAACATTTTAATATAAAATCACCTGAAAATCCTTTACACCAAATTGGAATGATCTTTCTATGGCAATGCTTTATTGGACTCTACATAAAGACATCAGTTGTCTTATTTCTCAATATAATGTGATTTTAGTCATAATTTTAAATATTTAGTTTGGCGTGGGCTTTGTGCTCCCTCAATGCAGCATGCTCAATTGATTTTAGAGGCAAGTAATTGGTAAAGTCAGAAGATAGGAATTAAACAAGCAAAGTGAGAAAGACTTCTGGTCAATTTTAAGAACAATGAGGGGGATGTCAAAGCTGAGCTAGTGATCCACATTTTCCACAACGCTTTGGGACTAAACTATGGGTGAAATAAAAAAAAAATTCTTTTCAATTTTCAAAAATATAATTTCCTTGATAAATATATTCTAAATTGAAAGAATAAAATCCATCCTTTGAAATATACCACAAGCAAAGATCTGTTACAAAACTCTCAGTAAGGAGGCACCTGGGAGGCTCTGTTGGTTAAGCACTGGACTTTGGCCCAGGTCATGATCTCAGGGTCCTGGGATCGAGTCCCGTGTTGGGAGGGCTCGCGGCTCAGGGGCCAGTCAGCTTGTCCCCTCTCCCTCTGCCCCTCCCCCACTTGTGCTCACTAACTCTCTTTCAAAAAATAGACTCTTTAAAAATACATATCATTAAGGATTTGATTCTGCTATACCTAAAATGGCATCACTTGTTAAAGTTTAGATTTTTACCTTCTGCACTCCAACCAGTCCCCAAACCAGGAACGATCATGTGACAAATGGAATAATTTAACGAAAATGTTGACTCCCCTAATTGTAAGCTTCATCTCCTGTTACATTATGTTCTCATATGGTTTGTTTGGAAATTTTCTCTATGGGGTAATAGATTTGTGTGCTTATAAAAATGAAACAAAAATATTTTAATGATAATGGTTTTGCAATTTTTCCCGAATTCTGGTTCCAGAACCACCACACAAATATAGTAGCGCCAGTGGTGCAAGGAATGCGTGTGCTCAAGACGACAACTTTATGTAGCCAAACAACATTACACATGTTATTCCAAATCCCACAAGAGAACTTTTGCAAAAATTCATTGGCTTTCTCCCGTGAAAACCCCACTGTTGGTAGAGTTTGGAGTAGCCCAACTGACCTTACAGATCTGTTTCCTATTATATTGTTTAAGAGAATTTCTTTTTTTTGCCTCATCATTTATCCATTTAACTAACATACCACAGATAGTGATTATTTATTGTTGGTAATTAGTAGAAAGAGGTCTATTATTACTATGCTATTAAATCATGAATATTCCACTTATTGGGATTCGTTACTAAAAAGGAGCTAATGGATTTTTGACATTCCAAGAGTTTCCATGATTTTGTTTGAAACTGTGGCTTGTGTTTAGCTTGAGGTATAAAAGGACAACACAATTTCATTTATCAATACATAAAACTAAGGCAAATCCAGGTAGGAAAGTAAAGAATTAAAAAGCTTATGGGAAATTAAAATCTGTTATTTCACTAATTTGTTCATTGCTTTGCTACAAAAATTAAACAATATCAGCATATAGTAAGATACATAGCAAGCTGAGAAAGACTTCTTGGACAATTACTTCACTATTTAGTTTTAAAGTTATTTTGGAAATAATTATCAACACAATTACCCCAATATGTATCCTCTCTGCATGTGCAAAAACACACAACCTCATTTATTTTTATTGTATTAGGTAAGTGGACAAACTAAAAGCTTACCAAAACCTATTCTCTGGCTTTATATAAAATGAAAATACAAATTAAAAAACTCTAATGAAAACTAACTTGCAGGGGGCGCCTGGGTGGCTCAGTTGTTAAGCATCTGCCTTTGGCCCAAGTCATAATCCCAGGGTCCTGGATTCGAGCCCCGCATCATGCTTCCTGCTCTGTGGAAAGCCTGCTTCTCCCTCTCCCACTCCCCTGCTTGTGTTCCCTCTCTCACTGTGTCTCTCTCTGTCAAATAAATAAAATCTTTAAAAAAATAATAAAAATAAAAATAAAAGAAAGAAAACTAACTTGGATGGAAAGTAGCTGCAGGGTCAAGTTGGTAGTGTCTCTTTCCTCTCTACACACACACACACACACACACACGTTTATTCACCCACAGAGACATTTGCCCGGGTATTTTGATGCTTTCATTCATCATAATTAAAGTTCAATATCTATGTGCCATTCTCCCCTCTTAGTATATAATACACAGGTAACTTTGTATTTTTATTTGCCTACCTAGTCATCTTAGAAAAAAAATAACATTTTCAACATTTATTTACAGAAGTATTTAAGCCTTACTCAGTCTGTTTGCTCTCTTTTATATTAATCCCATGGATAGTGAAGTTGAATAGATCTGCCATTACCACATCATGTAATAGTATTTATAATATAATTGCACAGAAACTGTGAGGTTTTGGGTCAATGAACTGACATCTTTCTGGTCTCTGGTCTAAAAGGACAGCAGAGGGAGCCCCTGCATGATTTAAGGAAACCAAAGGCAGGCCTGAGAAGACAGACTTCTCAGAATGAAAGCTGCATATGGTGCCCTCTGCTGGAATCACTGGTAAGAGTTCAGGATTTCAAAAAATTTGGAGGCACTGAATTCCAAACTTGATCTTAGCATGCATTACCAGTCATCATACGGGGCGCAGCAGAATTTTAAAAATAAAACCAACTTTACTTCATTTCAATTTAAAAATTAAATACATTCTTTACATTTTTAGCATGAATTTTGATGTTGATAAATCAAATTTTGGTGGACAATCTCACTACTCTAAAATGTATAACATCCCTGAGGTGTCCAATAGTTTCTCTGTAAAGGTACAATTCCTACATATTCCAGAATCTTAATATGAAATGTAAAGCTATGACACTCATGTAGCTATAACACAGGTATGTCATTTTAATGTAAAATAGTTTTACAGTCAGTGGAAGAATCCATTTGGGATTTGGATCAGGATTTGTACCAACTTTGAATGATGTGGTTAAGTTTTCCTTGTGATAGTTTACCAATAATCCCAATTACTGAAAACTATTTCATTATCTGCTTGTTTTCCAATTCCTTTGAAGAACCTTTTAAATAAAGATATCTTTTAATTCAGATTAATTGGTAATAAAATTATTTTCAATGTTATGGCAAATATATGTTTTAATTATAAATAAAAACTTATTCAATACCCACCATGAGGTGATGGGTATTGAGGACAGCACGTATTGCATGGAGCACTGGGTGTTGTGCATGAACAATTAATCTTGTAACACTGAAAAAATAAAATAAATGTATCTGGGAAAAAACAGATAGATAGATAGATAGATAGATAGATAGATAGATAGATAGATAGATAGATGATAGATAGATAGATAGATAAAAACATTCATTATAATATCAACTGCGAAACAACAAATCTCTAGATATTCCATATAATACTTGTTAGAGGTAATCACTTGCAAATAAGATGTCTATGAAGTCAAGTCAACTTTGCAAACCATTTGTCATTTAACTCATCCCAATTATTTAAATATTATGTAGAAAAACACTATTGCATTTTGATTTAAAAGCAAAGTAAAGTTGTAAAACATTTCCTTCATTAATATTTTGTCATGATCCCATGACTGTTAAAAGGATCCATCCTTGGGAAATAAACCAGATATTTGGCAGCAAATATCGGAGTAGGTGCTCCGAGGAGAGTGAATCTTAGGCAGGCTCCATACCTAGGGAAGAGCTCCACGTGGGGCACCATCTTACCCCCCCTGAGATCACAACCTGAGCCAACATCAAGAGTCCGTCACTTAGGGGCGCCTGGGTGGCTCAGTCGTTAAGCGTCTGCCTTCGGCTCCTGTCATGGTCCCAGAGTCCTGGAATCCAGCCCCACATCGGGCTCCTTGCTCGGCAGGAAGCCTGCTTCTCCCGCTACCATTCCCTCTGCTCCCTCCCTCCCTCTCTCGCTGTGTTTCTCTCTGTCAAATAAATAAAATCTTTAAAAAAAAAAAAGAGTCCGTCACTTAACCAACTGAGCCACACAGAGGCCCTTATGTTTGTTTATTTTGAAGTCAGTAAAATTTTAAGGAATAAAGGCAACTAAAGTATGAAAGCCAAGAAACCCATATTTTTATCTTGAGACCTATAACTACATTAAAAAAAACTTTCAATAATTTAAGAAGAGTAATACTGAAACTCTAAATGGTCAGAAAGTTTAATTTTCTGAATATTTACATACACTTCTAGAAGGCAGAATAGGACTTAAACTAAATGGACTTTTGATTGAGACTAAACATTCATTTGTTCATCAGACAAATAAATATTCAAAAGATTTATGAGTTAGACCCAGTCCTAGATCCTGGTGAGGAAGCAGAGAACTGTCCTCAATCAAACTTATACTTCCATTTCACAGTAGATAATACTGTTCTGCCATTTATCTCATTCTTTTCTAAAATGCTAACTGAACCCACACATATTCATGAAACTCAAACACAGTTAATCTATCCAAAGCAGAGCAAGATTTTATGGAAAGTGTGGAAATTGCTTATTGTAAATAATTCATTCTTGAAGGTCTATGGATTTTTAATTTCACTTAATTTTTTTCACTTAATTAATTTTCCTTAATTAATTTCACTAATTTTTTTTTCCCAAAGATTTCTGAAGCTTTCCCTTATTTTCCTTTCTAGCTTCTCAGTTTGGGGCTGACGTACTGATCATATTTTCAAGCAAATAACATTCTTGCTCATTTTTAGAATAGAGTGATACAAGATAAGGCTCACCAACTTCAAATACTAAAGGGACCAATATTGTAGCAAATATTGGATAATATAAGTGACCGCTAGAAAGTTCAGACTCTATCTAAAAGAGTTCAATATTCTTTCAATTTCCATCTCTATCTCTATCTCTCTTTCTTAAAATGGTGTGTGGAAAAAATATGACACCTTTTTCACTGAATTAAGCCTCTAAGTGATTTTGCTGATGATTTCAGGCTCTTCCATTCCCCTCTACCTTTCCAAACTATTTCTCCATAATCTCCTTCATGTCCTCTATGTGGGGGACATTTTTAACAGCATCATTTCTTGTATATCACTAATTTTCAACTTTTTCCTCTCTGATTTTGTATTTAAATTATCCTCTGGCAAAAATGATCTTTCCTCATTTTTGTCATGAACTTGTATCTTCAAGAACTAATTGAAATGCCATTTCTTTTTTGAAACAGCCCTGATTTTTTCACAACTAGAAGAATCTGTGTGCTTTCTCTAAATGCTCCTAATATTTTGTTCTAAACTCCTTTCAGGGCTTGATATGTTTATCACCTTTATTTTTTTCCCAGTGTAAATCTTAGATGTTCCAACAGTAAACTCTGAGAATCACTGAGGCTCTGAGTATGATGAACAACATGAGTGCTGAATATAATGGAGTTTTTTGAAAACAGGTATTTATACAAATAATCATATTATATAACCTGATTATTTTCATTCAAAGTACTTTTTAGTAAGGTTATCCCTGAGGTTTAGAGTGCCCTTAAGAAACACATGGTACCCCATGCTTCAGGCTATTTTGTCTTCTAAAATGTTGTAAAAAGTTTTATCAAATGATGAATTGTGATATTTAGACTAACATTTAAATTAAAATTGAAAAGTACTTTTATTGCACATCATTTTTTTAAGGAGTGACAACTTTCCAGATTATGTTTTATGTTGAGGAAATACATCTTAGGAAATTTGAAGAAAAGTGATTCAGTTTTGTTTGAATTATGTGAAAGAGAAATATATATTTTCACATCCAATACATCTTGCTCGACTGAAAAATAATAGATGAAAATGAATATATATATTTATCTTATGAATCAGATAAATATATCTTATTTATCTCTATAAAGATATTTTGTCTTTATAAGGAAATATTGCTAATAAAAGTTTTTCTGTAAATAATTTCTATGTACTAAAACACTGTTGGCCAGGCATTTATGTCATACATACAGAAAAAGAAGATTAGGAGTGTGCGATTATTTATTTTATTGTCAAACTTTTTAAATGAACAATACACAGAGATGCAATTATGATATTTATTAAAATATTATATTCATTATTCATCTCTAAATTTCATCATGGAAATTTAGAACAACCCCTGTGGCATAGATAAATACATCCCTTTTGCTTTTTTTCTCTTGAATACAGCTAGACCACATTTCCAAGCCTCCTTTTCATGTTTGGTGGGATCACATGACCAAATTTTGACCCATAGAATATGGATGGAAGTAATATATGCCACTTCCAGGCCTCGCTTATGAAACCTCTCACCACCAATCTTTCCTATTCTGTTTTCCTGGTGATGACTCCAAGGCCTTAGGGCCACACTGTGGTAAGAGACTTCATCCCTGTATCACCACTTTGAGGAGAGCCACCCAAAACAACAATGACAACAACACACCAAAACACAAACAAACAAACAAAAACACAATTTTCTGGCTGAGCACATACATGTTGGTTGTTACAGGAGAGAAAAAATATGTTTTATTATGTAAAGCCACCAAAATTTTGGAATTATTTGTTATAACAACTGGCCAACTCTAATATAGATACCTCAGCAAGTCATACTATTCTCCTTGTGACCTGCAGACATACTCCACATAGAAGCGTACATAAAAGAAATACATTTCAAAATCTAGATTAGGCTAATCAAAAGGCAGCAAACCTTAGAGCACGACGAACAAATTCTTGTGCATGAGATCCGGTTAGTAAGAATAAAAACGTTCATAAGCTGGATTTTTCTCACAAAAACATTATGTTTGCTGAATTATGTGGGGGGAAATTCTTATCTTTAAAAGCTATGTTACATTTATTAGAAAAGTATCACTGAGAAAACAGAAATTTAACACTAAAATCTTAGTGCCTGGAGTTACTTGAGTAATAACAGTGTGGAAATAGCTCTTATCTTTCATTCTAATATCTGGTAGCAACTTAGAGTTTGCAAAGGGAATTCACATATATTATCTCATTTTATTATCAAGGAAAAATTTCAAGGTAGAAACTATTGCTAGCTTCATTTTGCCATAAAGAAACTGAGGGTTAAAATGACACCTCCAGATTGAGACAGCCAGTAGCAACAGAGCTGGGTAAGAATTAATCCGCTCCAAACAATGCTACAGTTACTATTTTGTACCCAAAAAACTCTCCTAGTGCCAAGCATTATTGTGAAGATACAAAGATGAATAAGAGGTGGATCTAGGGGCACCTGGGTGGCTCAGTGGGTTAAAGCCTCTGCCTTCGGCTCAGGTCATGATCTCAGGGTCCTGGGATCGAGCCCCACATTGGGCTCTCTGCTCAGTGGGGAGCCTGCTTCCCCCTCTCTCTCTGCCTGCCTCTCTGCCTACGTATGATCTCTCTCTGTGTCAAATAAATAAATAAAATCTAAAGAGGTGGATCTATGTGGACCACTCTGTCCTAGGATTATGCCCTCCTTTATCTGAGCTAGGCAAGGTAAAGCACATTGCATATTTGAGTAGAATCTGATCTATTATTTTAAACAGGAAGGACCCTTTGGCTTTTCAGAAACTTTGGGAGAGTCCTAGCAACCAGAGGCTCTACTCAGGGCAATTCTCAATACCCTTTTCCTCACCTGCGGGTCTCCCACTAGAGTAAGTTGTAGCCCATCTGTCTCCCAATGGCCAGCTTTCTAACAGAAACCCTTGCTCTGGCTTACTGCCTTGGAGAACATTACATCTGAAAAGCTTTACTGCGGTGCCTGAAGCAATGACCTGAAAGGCTGCTGCACTTGTTCTTTCTACTTTGAGCAGGAAAAGACCTTGGGGAAATCGGACACTACATTGACCGTGGATGGCCTTAATTCTTACAGTTGCTCTAGTGCCTCACAAAAGCATGCCTCAGACCAGTCTGATCTGCCTGCGTGAACCACACATTACACGGAATACCCTGCTTGTGTTTTATATACAAAGATTATTAAGTAGGCAAAGATTCAAATCATTATAATACTGAAGAACTTTGTAGGCCTAACAAATAGTATGTTAGTCACATGTTACGTGCTTTTTTAAGTGTTTTATCTTGTGTAGTCCTCGCAATAAGCCAATGAGATGGATATTATGAGAAATCCTGAAAATTTAGGCTTAGAGAAGTAAGACAACTGACCAAGGTGGTCAGTGGAAAAACAGACACTGGAAGGTCTCTCCTTTTATGCTGCCAAAGCCCTTGCTTTTATTAAGCCTTGACTTTGTTACATATCTCTTCCTTGAAACAATGGCACTCCATCAAAAGAAATCTTAAGGTTTGAATTTAGGAAAAAACTGAGCAGAAGGATATAAAAGAGTTCCTTACATTCAATATAATCCTTGCATTATGCACAGCCATCTGTCTGCATATCTTCCTGAGAACAAATGGTATGAGCTGGCATTTGTAGTCCACCATAATTTTATACTGTTTGATGCAAACTACTTATATTTTTCTCATTCGGGAAGGTAGGAATACAGAGAGACACATCTGTGTCTGTCTGGGCACTTATGACTGTGCTTTTTGAAACTTATATGAAAAATCCAGTATACTTTATAATACTTTTCAAACTTCATGGTTCTTTCTCTATTGTAAATTGTAGGACAGGAGTTTAGTCTTACTGCTATACTCTTACTCTTTCTAGTAGTCAAGATACCAATTGATTAAAGATTAATGAAAAATCCATGAAATTATATAATAATTATTACAATAAACTTTAATTGAAGACTTATATCTGAAGTGTCTATAAAGTTGGTGCAGATTATACAGAAAGGGAACTCAGATTTGGTATCCACGGTTAAATAATTTTCCCAAGGACAAATTAGTTGTGAGTGAGCAAAGATAAAACTCAGTCATTCTGACACTAGACTTTACCTTATAAGCCTCCCACATCTGAACATTACTCTGGAAAGGAAAGAGAAAAGAATTTGTTTTATAGAAATGCCCATTAAAGTAAACCAGATTAGAAAACACTCAATTTGCTATCTTGAATATATTAATTGTAGAAAAAATTCTATCTCTTGAAAGAGATTTGCTTTGTGCAACAAAAGCAAATTTATTTCTCCTTACTCAGGATATTTCTCCTTACTCAGATGAATGAATCTGATATTAAGCATAGAGAAGTGGCACAGAGGTCACACATGTATAACAAAATATAACAGGTATTAGACAAGTTAATGGGGAAAACTTAAACATAGTCACCATAAATTAAGCAAAAGAAAGGGAGGGGGTTGTTGAGTTGAAGTATTTATCTTCATCCAATCTAACATCATCCAAAGGAAATTGAAGTGGACTTTTAAGAGCTAACTTGATTGAATTACTTCCTTTGTGCTGAGCACTGTTTTAAATGCTTTACTTGTATTAATTCATAATTCCAAACCATCTCAAAGGCTATGATCCCCCTTTTCCAAATAAGACAACGGAGCTACAAAACAGTTTTTAAAAAAATGTCCAAGTTCCATAGCCTAAAGCCCAGGTTTGACTAGAGTCCTCATTCTTATCATTATGATATTTTTTATTAAAATTACCGCTCAGAAGTGTTTATTATTGAAGTTTTTGTCTTGAAAGTTCTGCTAAATTTTAAAACACAGTAATATATTTTAAAACCTAAATTATAATGTAGCATTCCAATATATTATGTCTCAGAAAAACATCTATACTGACTCTACTGAGGCTGTAAGTCAAATGATTTTCTATCTGACAACATCATAAACTCCATCTGGAATCTGAAAAGAAAGCTGCTCTTTACCTCTTGCATTGTCATTAGTCATAGAGATTTTTTGCTTGGAACTTGGCAGTAGGACAAGGTAGAAAACTCTACATTCTACTGGGGAGAGACATCCCTTTAGGGGAAAAACCTGGATGCCTGCACTTGTTAACTCTTCCCAATACTATTTTTTTTTGAAGATTTTATTTATTTGACAGAGAGAAACACAGCGAGAGAGGGAACACAAGCAGAAGGAATGGTAGCGGGAGAAGCAGGCTTCCCGCTGAGCAGGGAGCCCGATGTGGGGCTCGATCCCAGGACTCTGGGATCATGACCTGAGCCGAAGGCAGACGCTTAACGACTGAGCCACCCAGGCGCCCCATCCCAAAACTATTTTTAATTTGGGTCATATTT
Organism: Procyon lotor; assembly: GCA_028646535.1. NCBI lineage: Eukaryota > Metazoa > Chordata > Mammalia > Carnivora > Procyonidae > Procyon > Procyon lotor. Next base: position 77,918,782 of record CM053604.1, read on the forward strand.
CTGCTTTGAGATCTTGCCCCAGTCTAGTGCCAAGTGAAAGGACCACTAACATCTATGCAAATGACTTCTTCCACACCAAGTGTATTCCATTTCCTGCTGACTTCGGTTTCCGTCTAGTTTCTGACTGCTCAGGTTCAAATCCTGACTCTCCCACTTAATGGCTCTGTGAAGCAAAATAGTTAATTTTTCTTAATAACCAACTCCTCATCTGTAAAATAAAGGTTATTATCATGGTCATGGTCAGGTGAGGTAAAACATGTAAGATGCTTAGAACAGTTTCCAGAATTTAGTAAGTACTCATTTAATAAATATGCAGGGCATGCTTTAAGATTTAAAAAGCCAAGATTTGAAGTCTATACAAACACCTGTAGATTAGTCCTCAATTTTTCAAAGCACTTCTTCAAATATGTAGAATATGTTCTTGTTCCATTATGCTAATGAAGAAACTGAGACTCAAAGCAATAAATTGTCAGGACATAGTCCTTTAGGCACTATGAATATATAGAAGCCCATAAACTACTAAGGACCAGTACAGACCAACTAAGGGTGATTTCCAAAGTATGATTTCTCTTTCTTCCTTCAGTGAAAGATAACTGCTGTATCACAAGTTTTCCATGTTTTAAAGACAATCTGATATTTCTCCTTGCTCAGGTAATATTATTTTCGGTAAAGAGGGTTCCCCCTCTTCAGCAGAAAAGAGGAAAAATGGGTTTGGATCGACAAAATAAGCCCTAGAATCGTGAGTGTCATCTATCTGTAGAAAAAACTATTGATGGAGACTTGGGCTTTGCTCTTAAGGTACCAAGAGAGAAATGGCTCCTAGCCACAGTCAGGGAACAGATGAGTGCAGTATCTGAATTTGGCTGACCAAAAAGCATAATCTTCTTCAATGTAAATTGTGTTATAGACTCAATCCAGTAACGATGTAAAGAACATTGTTTATGGAGCCGTAGAGATAGAAGTTCACACATCTTGAATCCACCACTTACTAGGTAGCTATGCATTTGGGGGGTGATTATTTAACTTCCTTGAACTGTAATTTCTTTTTCAACAACCCATACCTGATAGGAAGATAAAACGTGAGCATGTTTCTAAAGCACTTATTACACAGCTCAGCAGATGGTAGCTATTGGAATTTGAGTTGATTTGAGCATTAAATAGCAGGTTGAAGCAGGGGCCTTGAAACATCCTAAATATGAGATTCTTTAGGTCTATGAATCTTCAAATGCCGACATGCAGCTTTTTCTCTTAAACACAAAATGTACGCCTACCTTGTGTAATTCAAAATCCCTCCCCTACACATGGTAAATAGAATCATCCAGCTATTGTCAGTAAATTAGGAAAAATCACTTAGTATTTTCTGCTGAAAAGGGTAAAGAGGTTATCCCAGATTCTGTATGTACCAAATATTATGCTCATCACCTCATTACATCTATTCCTTCTAATGCATTCATGCAAGTGAAACAACGATGTCTATTTCATCACTGAAGTGAAAATCAGCAGAAGAGGAACAAAACAACATTGTTTATGGGAATACATTTTCTAACATAACGAAATTAATCCAAGTTTTTGGATATCATGGAAAATACATGGGTTAGTACAGCCTCCCTGGTTTATAAATTTAATGAACCAGAATAGGGGAGAGGGGAAAGAGGGAGGGAGAGATAGTATGTCAGAGTGAAGAGAAAATTTCCTGGAATGATTCTTATAATTTTTAAATACTGAAAAGCCAATGGTGTTATATCTTTGATTTAAAACACTTTATGAAGTGTAATCAGACATAGAGGGCCATCAAGCATTCTATAGTCTATGAAAATGAAATGTAGGCATTTTCTCCTTACCTTGTTTGCTCTGGAGCTTGAAAAATCATTTCAGCCCAGAGAGCAAAACAAAAAGATGGGCTTTGCTATCCAGGAAAACTATTCACTACCTGTCAATTTCGTCTTGAATCATTTTCTGATAATAGCTAATGCTTAATGGACTTACTGCTGGATATCGTGGAGCATTATATGTAAAAGAGAAAAATCGCTTTCCTGATGTCTTTGTTGACAAGATTAGCATTAAGTTATTAACAATCTGATGCTCCTCGTTGCGCTTAAAAATACTGTTAATTCTCAATGGAAATAAAACTTTTAAACTTTCTGTTGTCATCAGCTTCACATCATAAGCATTACAAAAAAGTAAGGAGGAAAGGCAGAGGGGAAGGAGTGAGAAGGGATGTAAAATGAAGGGGAAGGAATGAGAGAGAATGAAAACATCAATACAGATCTAAAGAAACTTGTTTTAAAAAAGAACCACTGAACAATATTTTGTTATGAACTTCCTCATATTATCTTGTTTCTCTTATCTTAAAATATTTATTTTGACTTATTATCAAGATGATTTCACATCCATTTTCAAAAAAATGGATTTTATTTTTAAATAAATAAAATTTATTTATTTATTTAAATAAAACCATTTTATTCATCCAAAGGTGCTTCCCCCTGTACTTTCATTCATTGCTTTTACTAATCCTTCCTTTTTCTTTCCCACTGTTGTCCCTTAAACTAGTCCTAAGAGTAACTGTGTATCTACATACAAAAACTAGTGTTCAAGACGTGGATTCTGGTTGTGACTCTCTCATGACCCTTTGTGTGAATGGTGGTAGTCCTCATAAACACAACATTTTCCTTCTCTATAAATAATGGCTTTCAGAAATGATTATGTCTTGGCCGCAAAGAAAGATTCTCATGGGATGATTGACCTAAAATTCCTTTTAGGAATATAAAGAACTTTATAAATTCAAGAGGTGCATTAAAAACTATATATCCCAGCAAGAAACAATTCACCAATGACATAAGCAAAGATCTTGACTTCCCTGATTTTCATTTAGATTCTTAACGTTTGAGTCCATTGAGGCCATATTCAAAGACTACTCTTCTGGAAGATATCATAGGATTTTTAAAATATGGCTACAAAGAGCAAAAGAAGATTTGAGTCTCTCGAGAAAAGCTCTCCAGATCGAATGCTGCATAGAAAAAAAATTTATTCACCTTATGAACATGAAAGGATGAAAAGACTGAAGGGTAATAAAACTTATCCATTTTTGGTGCCCTCAAGAGGCTGTTTTATCGGGCCTGGTAGTTGGAAAAGTATTTGTAATCGCAAAGAAAACCTTAAGTACTGTCCAAAGAAAATGTTTAAATAGACATTTAAAACTCTACTGCTTTGTGTTATCTCTCTTACTCTTTTACTTGAGAAAAAGCCATTCAGAATTACAATGCCATTATTTTTATAGATTTATTCTTCATTAAAATAACTCCAAAATCCTGATAATTGATTATAATTACAAGGTACTAAAATCCCTATGCCATTCTCTAAAAACAAGAAGGCTTTTATATTTGGAATATTTGAACTTAATTAACTTTATTTTTTTTAAGATTTTTTTAGTTTATTTGCTTGAGAGAAAAAGAGCGTGAGAGAGAGAGAAAACACAAGAGAGAGGAGGAGCAGAGGAAAAGGGAGAAGCAGACTCCTTACTGAGCAGGGAGCCTGAGGCGGGGTCTGAACCCCAGGACTCCGGGATCATGACCTGAGCTGAGAACAGATGCTTAACCAACTGAGCCACCCAGGTGCCCCAAGCTTAGTTAATTTTAAACCCCCACAGTTCCATTTCAGAAAACCTCTCTCAGTGAGTAGGGCTGATAAATTAATAGGCAACTATTTGGCTACTAGGTATATATAACTTGTTAGATCATGAAATGGAACTAGGTCATAAAGATTTAAATGTATAAGAGAATGACATGCCAACCTTAAAAGGAAAAACAAACCCAAGAAGAATAAAGGAAAGTGATCAAAGAAGAGAAATGGGGAAATAGTTGGTAGAGACCTGAGAAAAGACACTGACCAAGAAATAGCCCCAGTAAGTAATCATTTCTACCACAGGTATTTGTCATCATAGAATTGAAGTTCTACTGCAATGAGCAATTTTGACCTCTCTGCACATAATTGAATACTCTCCTTGCTGAAATTTACTTCACCTGAGAAAAGAGTGCATGGGACGTGGTCTGACATCCCACGCCTACTCTTGTCCATCCCCAGGTCACAAGGTTGACATCCATGAGATGGATACAAAGCATTATGGACTTTCCCAAGAGAAACAGGGTCATAGTAGTATGCTGATGGGAAATTTTTTTTTAAGAGTTTTATTTATTTGACAGAGAGAGAGATCGCAAGTAGACAGGCAGGCAGAGAGAGGGGGAAGCAGGCTCCCCGCTGAGCAGAGAGTCCGATGCGGGGCTCAATCCCAGGACCCTGAGATCATGACCTGAGCCGAAGGCAGAGGCTTTAACCCACTGAGCCACCCAGGTGTCCCTGATGGGAAATTTTTGACATCCAAAAAACTTTACCATAAATGAGAATATTGACTCCCACTAAAGAGCTAGCAGTGGTCAAATTTTGTGATTTTGAGGTGACTTAGTACTAAGGAAAAAAAAAACAATAAGGTGTACACTCTATGGCTTTGGAGGGCTATCCATGGCCCACTGGGCAAAGCAGGCCCACTTAGCTGCTGTGAAAACTATATATTTACATAAATCTGTATATGGCATGTTTTATTGATATTCAGAATTGTAATCAGAACAAGCTTAACTCTTGCTAGTCAATGTCAGAAGCTATGGGATAGGAATGTGGTAGGGAGGGTGTTAGAGGGTTGGGTGGTAGACACTAAACAGATAAACTCCAAAGTATATTTTGTGGCACACACAATTAGATAGACACTCTCTCTCCTTGCAAAATATTTTTTAAATCAAGTAAATATAGGGCACATTGTGTGTGTGGGTGTGTGTGTGTTTATACACATATATATAAAACCTCTTTGGAAAGTAAAAATTTACATTAGCATATAGTAAATACATATATACCAATACACATAGTAAAGTCTCTGAAAACTCCCCCAAAGCAAAGCATTTCCCAAGCATTTCTGTCCCCTGAGTTCATTGGCATATTTGGAAACACTGCTGTTGAAGAATGTAGTTTGATGCGTGGGAGTCATGTAAGACTTTATGTAAACAAAATGTAGGAAAGGGTACAAACTTTCAGCTACAAGATGAATAAAGTCTGAGATCTAATGGAAAACATATTGACTGCAGTTGATAAGACTATAATATATAATTGAAATTTTCTAAGAAAGGAGAACTGATATGTTCTCTCACACACACAGAAAAGATAAATATGTGAGGTGATGGATGTTTAATTAGCTAGATGGGGAGCCCCTTCACAGTGTATACATATGAAAAATCACTACCATGTATACTTCAAATGTCTCATAATTTTATTGTCCAATTATACCTCAATAGAACTGGGGGAAATTGCAGGACAAAATGGAGTACACAGGTAAGAAATCACCTTGATAGAGGAGAGCTCTTCAGATATTCAGCTCTTATAAGGCAGTCGTAATGCCTGTACACACTAACAATTTTTGCCTTGCCTTCTGTCTCTCCTCACAGAGTGGTCCTCGATCCTGGCTGCACTTTAGAATTGCCCAAAGATCTTTTTATACACAAAGTGTGACTTAATTGATATGCACTGAAACCTGAGCATCAGCATTTATGGAATTTTGCATGTGACTCCAGTGGTGTTACACTGAGAGTTACAAATGCAAACAACAACAACAACAACAACAACAACAACTGTGGAATCCATTTTGAGACCAATGAAAATGTTAAGCTTATAACTAGAGGCTTTGATCAGCCAGCAGGCTGTGGCATGGTCTTGTGTAAGAGATATTTGTAATTGATGCTGACTTGGAAATCCTCTCATTCAATGCTAGCTCACCATCAGTCTTTCTCTCTTCCCTACTATTCTGTTTTGTTTTGCTTTAATAAGTTAGCCCTCTTGTTAGGTTCTCTCCTTCAGTTTCCTCCCCAACGACTGCCCTCTCCTGTCCTATAGAAGGGAATGTTAGTGTTGCCTTCCTTTCTCGGCTGTGAGGAATAACTCACAGATGAAAACAGCTTTGGTGGTCATGCAGCTGACAATAATTGGATTTGGTATTACTAACCATCTAAATGCATACAGACCAACATAAGCCACTTCCTTCTTAGCTACAGTAGGAGGCCAAGAATAAGAGCAATTGCCATGTAGAAAATCTCATACTGTTGCACAAAGAGCAAGTAGCCCCTCCCTCTCTCACAGCATGTACTACCTTTTATGCATCATTTGCTTTCCTCCTCATTGAACATTCAGGTGGTGCACAACAGCCTTCTGTCTTATGTACACAGATAATTTGTTTTAAATATACATATAAAGTTTGCACCAGCATCCAGCTTTTATTATTATTATTATCATTAATTATTATTATTGTCAAAGCGTAGCTTATAGTTTTCTCCATGCAGCAATTCTGTTTAATGAAATTGTGGATCCTAGGGTCAACTCCCAACAATAGGAAATGTGGGACACTGGTGTTTATCTCTTTCTTTTTTTCTTAGAGGTCAGGGCGGAGTCAGGGTACGTGCTGGGCAGGGAGTGTGCACAAATGGAATAGGAAGAAATCTTTAGATGATAGTTTCTTGCTTCACCCAAATAGTTCTATAAACATGAAACCCCAAAAATGAAAAGAAAATTTTAAAAAGCTAATATCTTTTAAATATATGTGTGAGAAGGAAGAACCAAAGGGAAATTAGAAAGGGGAGAGAGAAGGAGAATGTGGTCTGAAAAAGGAAAAGAGAGAACAAGAGAAGGACAGTATTTAGGATAAATGCTAAGAGCCCAGAGTCTTTAACCAAAATTCTGTTAGTAAATAATTTTGCCAGTGCTCCCTTCTTATTCTTCAAGCCTAGACACTAACAGTTTTGCTCAAATCCCCATGAAGTGATTTATTTAAAAGCGCTTCTTCCCAGAAAAATCCACAAAATGGAGTCAAATGGTCTCATCCCTACTCCCACCATCAATTTTTGTTATCTGTACCAGCAAGGGAGTGATGTTTATGCTTTTCCTTTTTTTTTTTTCCTGTCTCAACTATGGAAAGAAGAAATCTGTTTTTTATCAAACACTCATTGACTTTTTTGAAAATATCACAGTATAAAACATCAAAATACGTAAACTGAGATAACTTCTTTAAATGAGAAAATCATCTCTATATAGGAAAATTAATCATCTCTCCAGACCGAACTGAACCCTAAATCTAAGAGGTTGAATGTTGGCAGGACATACGTTGGAGATATTGCGAGTTCAGTTCTAAACCACTGCAATAAAGTGAATATCTCAATGAAGTAGGTCAAATGAATTTTTTGGTTTCCCAATGTGTCCATATGAAAGTTATGTTTACATTATACCATAGTGTATTAAGTGTGCAATAGCATGTTTAAAAAAGTATATACTTTAATTAAAAAATACTTATTTCTAAAAAATGGTGACCATTACTAAGTTTTCAGTGAGTTTTAATCACTCATCACAGATCAGCAGAACAAATATAATAATAATGAAAATTTTGAAATATTGTGAAAATTACCAAAATGTGATACCAAGACACAAAGTGAGCAAATACCATTATAAACATGGTGCCGATAGACTCGCTCAACACAGGGCTGGTACAAACCTTCAGTTTGTAAGACAAAACAAAACACACTATCTGCAAATACAACAAAGCAAAGCACAATTAAATGAGGTGTGCCCATGATTTGTTCTTAGATCTCGGAAGAACTAACATATTCCAGAAAAGGATCTCTGAGCGTGTCAAATTTTTGAGCCAGTGAAAAGAGCTCATGATGTTGCCTCCACCTCTTCCACATACTGAAAGGACATTTTCCCTTCCCATAAATTCACACCACGTTGCTGCACACCACATATTTGGACATTCTTCTATCATATGGTACTTTGTTCAGTTAGCATGCAAAACCACTTTATACATCTAAGCAAATTCTACAGAACATCCTATCATGACAAATCAAATGAGAAGGGATCCTGAAACCAAGCCTCCATGGTTCTGAATGGACTTGGAGAAGAATGCAGTCCTTCATGAGAGACATCAAGAGCTGGGAAAGGTAAGAGCCTCTTCGGCCAGGACCCACCTCAGCAAAGTGCCAAATTAGATGTTTTGTTCCTTTTAACACTTAGGCAATTTAAGTACCTATTTTGCTGAACTGAGGAGAGGTGGTGAACTAATGCAAGGTAATGATTATAATGCCATTTGGAGCAGAAGTGGCCTCTGAAAGAACACCATAGGAGATCATATCTAAATGGACTCAGCCATGATTTTCATTCTCACAATATTCTGAGCTAGATCTACTCTGTGTGTCAAATAGACTCTATTTTTTTATGCTTTCTCAAAAAAAAACCCCCAAAACAGAAATATAATATATAGTCCCTTTGTTTTCTCCTCTTCCTTGAAACTGGCCTTCACCAGGCTGTAAGAAATTCCCTAACTCAGTAGCTTCTCATCCATCACTTTTGCTGCATGTGAAAAGCATGGCTCTGAGGGAAAGGGAATAAACCATATTCCATTTCCCCATTTTTCATTGCTCAGAAACTCTGATGACAGCATATCAAATGAAACTTCTGTGATACAATCTCCTACTTGAATCAAGTCCAGGTGTCCAGGTATCACCACATCAGCCCTTCACCAGCCAGATTCCTTTTGATAGTTCATGCTCCATCACCAGGGAGAGCAATGGACCTGCTGACAACACAGCATCTCCCAAAATATGGAGGCCGAAATCATCTCTACTAGCCAGACTGCATGAGGCGAGGTTATGGAGGCTCCAAAACAGGAAATTAAAGACTCTTGAGCAAGGAAACAAGATGAACTTGCTTTTGAGTGAATAACCTGGGGATCATATGTAAATTAAGCCAAAATACAAATTGGTGTAAGAGACAAGACCTGTGGAATTTGTAGTATGGCAGATATAAATGAAAATCTAGAATGGAGAAAGGAGAAGAGAGGGTGAATTAGGATGACCATTAAGAGAAATGTATTTTGAAAAATTAGGATCTGATTGGATCTAAATGATAAAGGACATAAATATTTCTAAATTGACTGCAAAAATAAAGACCTTCAATACTGGGAGAAGTTTGTTGCCAAAAAGACAGAAGTTTGAAAGGATAATCAGATTGCTGGGAAGATGAATTTGGCTTTAGATATGCTGTTAAAAGTAACTGAGTATTAAAAAAAAAAGTAACTGAGACTGATGAATCACAGACCTGTACCTCTGAAACCAATGATACATTCATTATATGTTAATTAATTGAATTCAAATTTTTAAAAATGTTAAAAAAAAAAAAGTAAAGGCAAGATTTACAAGCAAATAAATACAGCAGGTGCCTGGTGATTCCAAAGTGACAGTTTGGTGGGAAGGCAGAACTAGAGCTGGCACGGAGGGGATAAAACGTAGAGGTGATACATGAAGCCATGAGTGGGTGAGATGTCCCAAAAGCATGTGTGGAGGGAATTTCAAAGGGTAGAGATGCCAGAGGAAGAGGAAGGAAGGAATCTGGATACAAGGAAAGATGTGAGTGCAGAATTCGGCAGATAAGAAGAGAAATTGGCAGGGAAAGTAGCATGGCGTGCGGCAAGAGCACCAGCATGGTAGTTAGAGTCTAGATCTGGGTTTGGGTCTTTATTACTAACTCCTACAAATCTTTCCTGAGTAGAAGTCCTTGTATGTAAAATAAGGGATTAAGATAAGATCAGCATTTTTTATAAGTTGCTCCACATAAGATTTTAAGTCCTAAACAAAGCAAACAAAATGTCCAGTGTTCAAATACACTTGGGAAATGTTTATTTAAAACACTGTTCAACAGATTTTGTTTATTGCAGGATTTATCATAATTTTTATAATATTGACATGCATCATTAATCTCCAAGATAGGAGATACAGTTCACAATGTTTTCTAAATTATTTGACAAAGGAACTGGGGGAGGGAGAGGAGTTGTGTGGCATTTCAAAGGACAGCATCCCATAGAACTGTGGAAAAGAGTTCTCTGGAAGTTTTTTAATGACACTTCCAACTCCAGAATTTTGTGAATCTATCAGACATATAATCTGATTCTTGAAAATAATATCTATTTTAATAACACAGAAGTGCCAATGTCATCATTAAGTATTATCTTTTAAGTTCAGAAATGTACATTTATTATTTCAAATTCTGTTTCTGGTCCATATTTATCATTGGTATTCTGTACTGTCAAAAATGACACATTCATAAAGTTCTCCGAGTAAATTATGTTCTTATAAATGTATGGTTTATTTCTGTCAATTATATGATATTTATCATGTGAAGTAAAAGATGTGTTATTGTGGTAGTATTTCACAATATATATGTACACCAATTCATCACGTTGTACATCTTAAACTTCCATAGTGCTGTCAATTATATCTCAATAAACCCAGGAGAGAAAAAAAAAACATTTTTGTGCTTTTGCACACTGGATAAAGAATCTATTCAAGAGGTTTCCCCTCAAAACTGAAGGATCCTAAGAACAGTACGTTATATAGTATTTAAAAGTAAGGGAAAAGAAAGCATTTATACAAAATTCATAATATATTTATCTCTGGCTCTAATACTGAAGAAAAGAAACCCACTTTACAGTCCTGCATGACTACCACACATAATTTTTTCACCTGGCCTGCTCCTGCTCACACTGACTCCTGAAGGATGTTCAGTGATACTGTTGCTCATGGATGGAGCTGAAGGGCTTCTTGATTTGCCCTGCCCTCTCTGCAGACCAACTCCCTGACAACTTGGCCCATGTGACAGTCTCACTGAACTGTTTGTTCTCTTCCAACCCTCATTCAGAAATATATTCACTTGGTGATTTTTTGTAACAAATTTTGTGTGCACTGCAAAATGATTTAAAAATATTAAATATTAGTCATGAAATTATTGCTATTTCCTATTTCTACCACTATTATTCTTATTTCTACTTTTTTTTTAAGATTTCATTTATTTATTTGACAGAGAAAGTGAGAGAGAGAGCCCACAAGCAGGGGGATCAGTGGGCAGGGGGAGAAGCAGGCTCCCTGCTGAGCAAGGACCCTGACGTGAGGCTCTGTCTCAAGACCCTGGAATCATGACCTGAGCCAACGACAGCAGCTTAACTCACTGAGCCACCCAGGAGTCCCCTTATTTCTACTTTAAACATGCATTTATTTTATAGTAAGAAATCTTTTAATGCTTTGTTACATGGCCTTCTATCACTCAAAAGATTATAACAAGGAGATAAAGGTTTGATAGGGAATAGAAATTTGGAGGCAGTTACTGGGACAGCAGTGAAGTGACAGTTGACAGGCTGACATCAAGAAAGGTGACAGAAAAATGCACTCACTGGGATCTGTTACTACTTGGGGATAGATATTCCTTCAAAATGATAAACATGGGTGACCCAAAAAAGGTTAAATATAGTGCTACAGCCTGTGAGTTAGTCAGCATGGAAATGAACAATATATTTTATAAAAATTTAATCCAGAATGACAGAAGATGGTATGGTACATGAAAGGATAAGCTTAAGTGACTAGGACAACGTCAGTGCATGAAACACCTCTTCCTTTGCAGCTGGGTGAAGGGATGTCAATATGGTTCCACATAAATATATACTAAACCACATTATACATGTTCAGATGTTTTCTACTGTTTAGTTTTTACCAAGGTGCTATTATTAAAGTTTGTTGACTTTCATTTGCTTAAGTGAAAATCAGCAAAGACACTTTCTTAATTATCTGCACAAATTCCAAACAGTGAAAATGGTGCCCTTGGCCATCATGGTACAGAAGGTTATGACCGCAAGGTAGGCTATCTGGCTAAGAGGCCTCACCATCTGAGGGATCCTCTTAATGCAAGATTTCCCAAACTTTTCCAACAAACATGTAGAAAATAGCAGACAATGTGGCAATGTGGGGAAATCTTAAACTTAAAATATTTTAATCACTTTGAACTTCAAATGAAACCCTGACTTTTCAGAAGATTGTAATAATTTGCAGCTTTCTTCATCTGGACTAGAATAGAAAGCCTGAACCCCTTTTCAATTTAAAATTAGTACTATAAATTTTATTTCAGTAAATAACCCATATCCTAGTTTTTCCTGATTAGTACAATATACATATTTTTTTCCACAATAAGCACCTGACAGAAAACATTGTCAATTTCTGAGTTGGCCTTTTAAAAGATAGCTTATTTAAAGGCAGTGTGTTTTTTAAATTAGATAGAACAATGTCATCGTATTAAAGTGGTTCTAAACTCAATTACTCCATCTTTGGAGATATGAACCCAAAACCTTAAACCCCATTCACACTTTCATTCCCTTTATGGTCAAATCATCTGTGGTTTTCTTTAGATCTCAAAATGGTGACTCTACCAAACAGTGGTGTGGATGTACCCTCATTTCAACACTTCACAAACTAAAGTAAAATTGGAGGCAATTTTTAAACAAAACTCAAATTATACTTCTCTCCAGTTTAATTGATCCTGATTAAATAAAGGGCTGCTACCAGCTTTCCTCCAGGTAGGAAAAAGTTAATGATAGAGTGATAAATTACAATCAATTCTTATAGATCTCTTGATGGGTGGTCTCTTCTACTTTCTCTAACATAAAATGATTGCCATCCTAAATCTATTTTCTTTTTCTTTTTTTTCTAAACCTATTTTCTGTGGAGAAATGCCAACTCAGGCCATGTCTGGTTTTTTTGGGTAGGAAGTTTATGCCAGACAATGAGAAGTTTCACATATAAACTGTTCACCTTGGAAAGAAAGTTAAGCAAACATGCCTTACTTACAAACAAGAGCACATAATCATTAGTAGTGTTTTTGTTAGAAGAGGAAAAAAAACCTTGAAAATTGAAGTAAAAAGGGTTTACACCTGGTATCCTTAGAGTTACGAAGGAGAAGTAGCAAAACACTTAGGTACATGTAATGCTAAAGGCTCATGTGATGCTCATGTAATGAGCATGTTAAGGCTCACGTAATGCTAAAAATCCAAAAGTAATTACTTCATATCTAAGTCAAGAAACAGAAATACTATACGTGTAGAAGCCTTTAACTGGGAAGCATCTTCCCGGTTTTCTGAAATTTTGAGATGAGTTTTGTCCTCTGTTTTTTTCCTACAAATATTTTAAAGCCACAATAATCTTTCTTTTTCCCTATCATCTTCCACAAGCCGTGCTTTTAGTTCTTAAATAAGTATTCCATTTTGTTATCTAGAGATGGGCTTTTGAGCATGAATGACCTACTCTATTGAACAAATAAAAGTTCAACATCTCATTTAGAGGAAAATCACACAGAAATCAAGAATTTAACTCAATGGAAATAGTTTTTAATGCACACTCTATTTTTCAAAATGGTACATATAATCCTCATTGTAAATAGATGGCATAAAAAGAGAAATATTTTTTCTGAGATCTTTTTCTTTGACCAGCAAAGAAATGTTTGTGCATTCCCATATTATGCTCAACTTTCTTCTAACTTTTGATATTCTGAAATTTAATTTTTGTTACAACAAGAAGAAAACTCTATCACTAAAATCAAAAGTTATTTTATATTTATTTAACTGTACTTTTTAAATAAAGAGGGGCACCTGAGTGGCTCAGTGGGTTAAGCCTCTGCCTTCGGCTCAGGTCATGATCTCAGGGTCCTGGGATCGAGCCCCACATGGGGCTCTCTGCTCAGCAGGGAGCCTGCTTCCCCCTCTCCCTCTGCCTGCCTCTCTGCCTATTTGTAATCTCTCTTTCTCTCTCTCTCTTCCTCTCTGTCAAATAAATAAATAAAATATAAAGAAAAATAATAAGGAAAGGGACCAAATATCTGTCTTCCCAAAGTAAAGCACACAGAGCACACCTTTCCTACAAATTTAAGTCATTAGGCCTGGTTATCTTCCCAATGGACCAGAATCAAATCATACAGCTATATGATGGTAAATGACTCCACTGACTCATATTATCTTCACAAGACACATAAGGAAACTTCCCTTTGAAGTAGTTGAATAGTGCTTATATAGGTCATTGGAATAGTTTCTCTTGCTCTTTGACCTACCATTCTACTGGCCCAAATCTTTCTTGATTATTATACCCTCATCCCATTAACCCTTCAAATCCCACCATCAGGCACATATTCCAATATTTAGATTTCATCTCCCTCGATCTATATTTTCAGTCCTGCAAAAATATGCAGTCTCAGTTCTCTAATATTTTCCTGTGTAATATAATCAAGTAATACATAGAAAGTGGAAGAACTAAGCCAGAAACAGAAACAATACTAAGTTGATATAGTGGCCAAGAGTTTTAATTCAAGTCAGAATACCTAGTTTAACATTCCAGTTCCATTACTTGCCATCTCAGGGGCCCTGGATGCGATAATAGTACCTACTTCATGAGACTACTGTGTGAATAAAATGAATGATCTACAAAAAAAAAATGCTTGACATAGTGCCTGACAGTGCCCAACAGTGCTATAACTAAAATTAAGAGGGAAAGTTGTCATGTGATAGTAAGGATGGAGCTAATAATAATTCCAAAATTCTACAGGTACACATTTTGATTTCTTAAATCCTAAAGCTTCACTGAAAAAGATATGAGTTGGTTCTCCTATAAGTTTCCTTTAATTCAGTTCAACAATAATATAATAACTGAGCATTTAATATTTGCACAGCGATAAGTGATAGAGAACAAAAGGAGAGGGTGAAAGGGAAAAAAAGACAATTACTAACATATATTAAATGTTAAGTAGGTGTCAGGCCCTATACTCAACATTTTCTTTTTTCTTTATTTTCAAGTTTTAATTTAAATTTTAGTGAGTGAACATATAGCATAATATTGGTTTCAGGAGTAGAATTTAGTGATTCGTCACAAATGGCCTCCTTAATACCCATCACCCATTCCATCCCCTGCCCACCTCCAATCCGGGAACATTCAGTATTTTATTTTTATCACTTAAAAAAAAATTCTTAGGGGCGCCTGGGTGGCTCAGTTGTTGGGCGTCTGCCTTCGGCTCAGGTCATGATCCCGGGGTCCTGGGATTGAGCCCCGCATCGGACTCCCTGCTCGGCAGGAAGCCTGCTTCTCCCGCTACCATTCCCTCTGCTTGTGTTCCCTCTCTCGCCGTGTTTTTCTCTGTCAAATAAATAAAATCTTAAAAAAAAAAAAATTCCAAATGGGTTTATAAAAAAAAAAAATTCTTAAAGATTTTATTTATTTTTTTTGAGAGAGACAGAGAGCACACACAAATGGGGGTGGGAAGGAGGAGAGGCAGAGTCCTTGCTGAGCGAGGAGGTTGATGCAGGGCTCAATCTCAGGACCCCAGAATCACGACCTGGGCCGAAGGCAGACGCTTAACGGATTGAGCCACCCAAGCACCCCAATACTCTGTATTTTGAACATTATGTCTTAACCAGGTAGATTGAAAAGTTATCAGATTCACAAGTGGTAAAGCTAAGATTTGAACTCACGTTCTTCAGACTTCAGCCTGTGTTCTTTGATGAAAAAGGCAAACGAAGAAGCAACTATCCATAAGGCAATATAAAGTGCCTAGACAGACAGAGAAAGATGGGGAGAAAAATAAAATAGGGCACAGGAAGAGAGAGCCCAGGAAAGAACATGAACACTCCTTTAGTTGAAGCAGAAAAGAAAGGGCAAATGCAGTGATGGTTTTGAGCAATAGAAGAGAGAAGTTGAGGAATTTTAACAAGATGTGTGTGTGTGTCTGTATGTAGTCTAAGTTTAATCAATTTGTTTTTATAGCAAGACTGAGATGAAGTAATTTGTTAAAACAGAGAGGGAAAATCAAGTTGGGGGAGGGGTTTAAAGGAGGGAATAAAGTTTGAAATTTCTCCTCTGAGAGATATAGAAATGAGTGGACTAGAGATAAGTAAGTGGATCGCTGAACCGTCCTAAGGCTCAATTTTAAATTCTGGCATTCCAACCAGCAGTCCTGCAAAAATATTGTGAATATTTTCTCCATCAACACCCTGTAATACTGGAGGAAGAGGATTCAATTGTCTTAGAGTTGTGCATTGTTTCATGCCTAGGGTAGGAGAACAAAAGGACAAAAGAAGTAAGAATGGTTTTTAAGACAATTCTCAAAATAGTTGAGCCAGGAATCCAAGTTGAGTAGCAAGGTAAAGAGACCAGAAAGAGGGAAGGTGGATAACAGTGATGGTGATGGTGTGAGGGTAGACACTGTGTAGCTCTGCGTGCTTGGCACTAGTCTACATATTTTACATATATTAACCTTTTTAATCTATGCAGTCATGTCCTGCAGGCAAAAAATAGGTTTATTTCCTAACCAGCTGTACACCCCTCATCACATTCCTACTTTGAATGTGTTTTATTTGTAAATGCATTTGTATATAACACATTATTTCCAGGACACATGGGCAATTTGTTTCCACTTTTCTAATTCACATTCTAGATGGCTTTGGCTCAGCACTGGAATATTTAGCTCATTTTCCAAACATCACATTAATGCATGATTTAGGAAGTAAACAAGAGTTGAAAATAAAATCCTCTTGGATATTCTGTTGTTTTAAAATCTGAAGGGTTCAGTAATCCTTTAAATCTGTAATCACTAAAAAGACAGCCATTGTCACTAAATCACATGTAGCTCTACGGAAACCACATAATCCAAAGTTCTCCAAAGAATAATTATCGTTAAATGTGACTATGAAACAATAATAGTATGTTACAAGGCGACTTAGACACACAAGCTATTTTATTTGACATTATTGAAGTCTTTATTCTCTTGCATAGAGTTGCGATTATAGCAAATCCAATCATGGTAATAAAATTATCAAAGGTGAAAAACCAGTTCTCTAGCATTTAAAAAAAAGTGAATATTCAGCAAGATGAATAAACAAGGAGACATATTTGAATTAAAGTTGGCCTACTAGGCCACATCTATCATGAAAAATTTTAAGCCATGAAATATCTATAACATAAGATGTTTTAAGGTATGATTTGTTACAAACACAAAACTACATATACAATCTCTGTATGTTTGGTTATAGCATTAACATTAGTAAATATAGTACATTTCTTCTAAAACTTTTATATCCCATTGTAATCATCACAAAGGAATTTTACTTAGAAAAGTATATTGAAAATTTATGCTATTCTGAATTCTTTTATAGTGATCTTTTCTTCTTTCCCTAAGCATATTTTTTTAATTTAAATTCTAGGAAATGAGCCCTCTTTTATTATTATTTTAAGGTATCACCCCCATTAGTAGCCTTTCTTATTCCATCTCACCTTTTGAGACTTTTTTAACCTTAATGCTATCTACAGCATCTTTTGTTTCTTCTACTTTCATATATGAAGATATTTAGAAGCCTAATCTTTTGATTTTCAATAACTGTTTGGATAAGATTAAATTCAGGCCTCTCCTTGTGATGACATCTAATCTTTAAGGATTAATGTTATAGAAAGTTTCCAATGTGTTATCCTAATAACTATTAATAGTGCTTTAATTTTTGCAGAATTGCTCTCTCCTCCTTAAAAAGTGAGAAACTAGAATGAGAACATGGGATCAAATGACATTCAGTGTCACAGAGTAGAAGATTGGGTACTGAGACCAACATCGCTCAACATCAGAATCTTACCCCATGAATCAAACACAGAGAGAAGGCTGTTCCCTGAACTCCCCCATCTTCATTCTCCAAACCTTCAGTCTCCCAAAGGTTATTTTTTTAGTCTATCTGGGAAGACATTTGTAAATTGTCAGGACCTTGAATAGCCAGCCACTATACAAATAAATAAATAAATCTGTGTGTAAACATCTCTGAAACAGGCAAATGATAAATAACACAATGGCCATTTCTTCTATCTTCCCAGCTTTAGCCTTTCGCTAGCTTATAAATTTTTTTAGGAGAGCTATAATGCTATTGAATTGATGACAGCAACAGACAAGAATTTAGAGACAGTAAGATTCCTTCAGACAGACATTCCCCAGACAAACTGATAGCACTTAAGAGTTGAAGTGACACCTCTTTTCCAAAATCCCTACAACAAAAACCAAAAAGAGTCATCAGATCTCATGGCATCAGGTGTGAACTGAAACACAATTCATCCCTTGGCTTATATCATATCACCCTGTAAGCCTCTGTGTTAACATCATATAGAATATGGTTCCACTTCTTTTCCTCTGAAAAGTAATTAGGAAAACTCTTCTCTTTTCATTTATTTTTGGTCAAAAAACAGATGGCTGGAAGGAGGAATTTCCCATTGCTTATTCAACCTAATAAGAGTATTTTTATGTCAATTAAAATATTTTTTCTTTTGAAAATAACTTGGACAGATATATACATGTTTAATTAAAATACTAATAAATTATGTATCATTAGAGGGAAAGTCATAAATAATTACAGGTGTCTTTGTATGTTCTTAATAACAATAAAGTAGTTTTCTAATCTATCCTATATTGGCTTTCAGGGACTGGAGATGAGACTGTGTGGGCTATGCCAAAAAGTATCCATGACCAGCAACCATGTGGCCTGAGTTTGAATTCCAGATCTGTCATATACCACGTTTAAATAGTTGCTCAAGTTGCTTTTGCTCTTAGAGCCATGGTTTCCTCATTTTTAACCTTGACGGAAAAGAGGTTTTTTTTAGGCTCTTTTGAGTCCTGTATCATATGCAGAGAGACAACATATTTCTAAATACTAATATATTTCTGTATTAGCTATGGAAGGGGGAATTGCCTCAGCCCTCGACTGGCCTAGTAGATGGCTGCACTTTCTACTAAGGCACCTCTGGCCAGATGGGAGTTTTATGTAAAACTGATGCAGTCTTCTTCCTCATTCAAAAGACTCATGGGATTTCTGGAACTTCTTCAAAACAAATCTAACCAATACCATTTTGATGAGTTACGTCTACACCGATCAGAAACATATGTATTAAATCTTTCTAAGGTTTAAAAATTGAATGAAAAGAACACAACGAAATGAATTTTGAATTTTACCAAAGCTAAAAAATTAAATTCTATATGACACTGTGGACAAGAAGCCGCTGAGCTCTTCCCACTCTCATGCTGAGTTCTAATCTATTAGTTCAAATGGCTCCTTTGAGTATGATTAGGAGACTAAGCATTCATCATTTAGGGCTTGCCTGCCCTTCCTTCCTTCCTTCCTTCCTTCCTGCCTTCCTGCCTTCCTGCCTTCCTGCCTTCCTGCCTTCCTTCCTGCCTTCCTTCCTGCCTTCCTTCCAAGTTTTGGCTGTGTTCAAGCAAACCCTGGGGCTCCACTTGCCTAGAGAAAGCAGTTATCATCACCATTCCTTTAGGTCAGATGGCCTCCCTAGAATTTGTCAGTAGCCTTGTAAATATTCACCCCTAACTAAAGAAGGAGAAGGCCAAAGAGTATGGCTGAATGAGATCTATCACTATGAAATACGAATGACTCCAGGTATCCCTTCCCAAAAGAGAATGAAGATATGAAGGATGGTGGGATACAGTGATGCAATGTTCAAATACTGAACCCTTCAATATGGTAGCTGCCAGCCACATACAGTTACTGAAATTTTAATTTAAATTAAATTAAATTTTAAAATCAGCCCACTAGTTGCAAGAGCCACATCTCAAATGCTCAATTGTCATATGTGTCAGATGACTGCTATACTGAACAGTGTAGACATGGAACATTTCCATCATCACAGAAAGCTCCATTGGCTGGTGCTGGCCCAGTATAACACCTAGCATATAATAGGCACCCAATGAAATTAAAGAAAAATGTCATAAATAAACTAATAAGGACATTTTGAGTAGCTACGTTTCATTCAGTAAAGTCTGCTTTCAAAGGACATACATTTCCCTTTTCTGCTTTTGTTCGAGGCTAATCCTCTGTCATTCTTCAACTTTTTGAGATATTTTAATATATATACTATACCAGAAAGAACATTACACTGATCAGTTAACATAACTGAGGTGGTTTCTGACATTAATAATAAAATATCAATTCAGTTATAGTTATTCTCAATTATCAATACTGCCTTGTATTTGCATAAATTTAATTACATGCAACCGTTTAGCACACAAAAATTTGCATCATTATTTCCCATTCACAGAATTCTGAGAACTGAAGATTACCATCTCTGTATATAGACAGGGAAACATGCCGATAGCATCAAATGACTTTTTAAGGTTATACAACTATATTCAAATTTAGGGGAAGTAAGTGATTGTTTACAGTAACACAACAAATAACAGGATGTATCCAGAGCTAAAGCCTCATTTTTCTGGTTTAAAGTTCAGAACTCTTGACACTAAACTATGTAACTTCTCAGCAGATCAATCAAAATACAATATATATACTTAAATGAAGAAATATCTTTATAGTTTCTGTATCATATATCAGTATAAATAAAGACAAAGACATGAATAATAAAACCGCTAGAAAAAATATAGATGCCTGGATGCTGAATTTGTCATTTAGTCTAAAATGCAGGTCTGAGGTAATGGTCTATAAATTTGACACTACCCCTTAGTCACACTGCACCATGCCAAGGATCATATTCAAATTGTGGTCCGTCTGGAAAGCTGCACACTTCCCATGTGAAGCGGACTTCATTCCCATCAGCTACACTGTGCATTGATTTCTGAAGTAGGGCAACATCAAAAATCTTCAACTTGAGCAAGCTCAACCTTAACACTTGGCATCACATCCTTTGCATCAAATGAAACTAAATCTATCGAGTTATCCTGAAGCATGTTGGGAATTGTAGTACAAATACTCAAGGATATCACATCATTTTAAATGTTTTCTGACACTTTGTTACTTAGCAGACTCCTCGGGGTGTTCTATAGAAAAGAGAGAGGTTTGGAATTTCACACTTCTACTTGAGAACAGTATTGTATTCACTAGCACAGCCTCTGAAGTAAGACTACTTGGGTTTGAATTACAAGCTATGTAATCTTGAACAGGTTACTTAACCTCTCTGGGCTTCAGTTTTTTCATCTGTAAAATTGGGATAATATTGCTTTCTTCTAGATTTAAACAAATTAACACAAATTAAATATTAGGAAGAGCCTACCACCTAAAAGGGTCTAATAAATGTGCTTTGTTGATGCTCTTACAGTGGTGATGTTAATGAGAATAATAATGATTTGAAATCACCTACTGTGATAGTTTCCAAAGGCAGCCCCCAATGAGCAATAAGTTTCCCAGCATTTATGTCTTTGTGTAATCTGCTTCTGTGTCGGATACTGGGCTGATCTTGTGACTGGCTTCCACCAACAGAATGTGGAAGAAGTGACACTATTCTAGTTTTGAATTTAGGCCTTAAGAATACTTTATAGCATCTTCTAATAAACTTTTGGGATCCCTGGAACCACCATGTAAGAAGTCCAGCTAACCTGACAGAGAGAGACCATGTAGGGAAACCATGTGTAAAGGCCACAAAGAGAGAATAAGGCCTCAAAGACTACATGAGGAAATAAAGAAGTCTAGTCATCTTACCATTCCAGGTAAACCCAACTTCCCAGCCATCCCTCCCAAGGCAGTAGTCCCAGTCACCATTTGACCATAGTCATAGGAGCTACCTCAAGTGAGACCATCAGAAGACTCATACAGCTGAGCCTTAGTCAATCAACAGAAACATAAGAAAGAATTAAAGATTGTTATTTTAAGCCATGTGGGGAACCTGGTGAGGTAGTTTGTCATGTCAATAACCAAATACCTACTATTAGTTAGAAAGCTACATATTAATTTTCAAAATTATTATAATCACAGGTGTTATTTAAGGCTCTCTGCCCGTTGCCTTCTACTTGTGATAGTAAATTTTTGTTTATTATATAGATCACATTTACCTCACATCTAATTTTTCTTAACACAGCTCCTTTACTATGTCTTACCCAATCTACTTGATCTGTCCTTCATGTAACCTTCTTCCATTTTTACATCCTGTATCTATACCATTTTGCTACCTGTGATATTCCCCTCTTTCTTAGAAGCCAATCTGTTTTCATTTACTCTTCCAGGGAGCCTTCCTTAACTCTACTTCCATTCTTTGTTGGCTCACAAATACACAGTTCGTACCACATAAATGCAATGAAATACATTTATAGTATACGGTTTATTTAGGATAAAGTCTCATGTGTGCCTCAATCTGATTTCCTCTTTGAAAAACAGCAATCTATTTGTTTTCTACCCCTGCTCAGGGTTTAGTTTACTGCACTGCTCCACATATAGACTGTCTCCCCAAGACAGACTGGTACTACCAAGCCCTAGAAATAGCTCACTCTGATACTAAGTTTAGTTCATTAATTCATAAAAAGAATAGTGATTTCCAAGGTAACCACACACCAGACAATGGTTTCCTCACATTACGGTATTTCGAACCTATAGGCAATCAACATGGAAATCAAGAGTTTGCTTGATAAGGATGGGATGTCACTTCTATGATTTGAACATGTAATGGCATCTATCTAAGAAAGTCTCATGTATCCATATGCACAATAAGGTTATACCTATTGCCCAGGCTAAGC
The DNA here is from genome assembly GCA_028646535.1 of Procyon lotor. Classification (NCBI taxonomy): domain Eukaryota; kingdom Metazoa; phylum Chordata; class Mammalia; order Carnivora; family Procyonidae; genus Procyon; species Procyon lotor. The sequence goes on from CM053604.1 coordinate 77,941,216, forward strand.
AAGTTCTCAGACGGGGAATACTGTTTTCTGGACTGTGTTGAATAAACACTCCAGCTGAATTTTTATTCATTCAAAAGTGTTTAGTAAGCATCAACCATATCTCAGGCCAAATTAAGGTCATTGCATTGACCTATCAAAGCAATGACCTAAAGAGACAAAAACTCTCATCCTACTGGAAGTGACATTCTAGAAGATTCTGGCTTACTGCTAAACTTCCTACACTAAATTCTTAAAAAACATATATATATATATATGAACCTATTTTTTTCTATATTACAAAATACACATTTTTATCTGGAATTTTGAACCTATAATACCATCAAAATGAGCAAATAACCTGTTGAGGTTGAGACCAAGAACTGTATTTTGTCGGATGTATAAACAGTTACACCATACCTCCTGGTGTATGAGTTGTAAAGCATTAAACCCTTGTACTAATATAAAAATCATAACAATCCTTTAATAAATTCAGAATTTTTAAACAAATCCAAAACAAGCACCTGTACTATGTTCTCTGATACATGTTTTAAACTAATGAATGTTTCTTAAAAAATTGCCAAAATATCTAGAGAGTGAAAAGAGAATTTTATTTGGTATAAGCTAATGTTATCCCACTTCTTATCAGTATGAGCTTCATTCTCACCGAACAGGAAACAAAAAAGTTTTGCATTTTACGAACCTAATAAAGTATCCAAGGAGTCATTTATATGCGAGGATTTAAAAAAATATTTAACTGGGTTTGATAGAACTCCTTTCCTCTCTACTTCCTACTCTCTAAAAGTATGAGTAATTTAGTCTTCAGTAATACAGCTTGAATGACCTAAAAATGTCTATAAACACATTTTCTTTGCTTATCTAGAGTTCCCCTCTGTTCATTGGGATCAATGTTTAGATTATTTCCAGAGAGGGGACAGCACCTTGTCAATGCCTGTAAAATGTCAAGGGGTCATCTGAGCTCCAATCCACCATTGGAGCCTGGAAGGAATGCATTTACTTTTAACAGGCTGCAGTTTTAGCCTGTGAAAAATTAGTATGTCAAGGGATAGCCATTTAAGGAAGGTTAGTGTAAAATTACTCCACCATTAGGCCTATTGGCATGAAACTATCAGCACTTTAAGGAAACTCCAGAGCATTAATGGAAGAAAAGAAATGATGACAGTAAGGCGAACAGTAAAAACACAACCTGTGGTAATAATTATGCTAATAATAAAATAGGGCTTATAGAAGTCAAAGGTTTATAATTTTGAATTACTAGATGTGATTCCTAAAAATATCCCTTGTTGTAACTTTATACTGCTTTCCCCTAGTAAGTACCTTTGTAATAGAGCTACTTTAATCAGCATGTTTTTTTTTCAAATCTCACATTTTCTATTTTGTAAAAGTATGAGACACATTGCAGCTGTTTTTATTTTTGCCTCATTTAGACTCTTTCTACTTATCAATGCAAACATGGGATGAAGCTCTTTCATGAAGGTTTTCTCTACTTGTCTCAAGAAAAAATCAGAGCATTTATGATCAAATTCACTGACCTAGTCAAAGAGAAGGTTGTATGTGGCTCAGTCATACAGGAGAAAGAGCATAAAGTCAGACGTTTATTAGCTGTTTCTCATTGGATAGATACTTAACTTCTCTTCCCTCATTTACTAAAATAAGTATAATAATACCAGTTCAAAAGGTTGTTATCAGATAGTATAAGGGTGAAATGCCGCTAATGTTGCCAAATCCATAAAGATTGGTTACACATTCATTATAGAACTAAGTGAAAGAACAAGTCATATTACAAAGAGTGAAACTGAAGGAATTCTTAAGCACCCAAAATACTTACTATTAATCATTACCATCATGCAACCCAACCAAGCTTCCTCAGAGAGCTAAAAGGGTCATCATTCTATACTAAATCTTTTTCATTAAGTGCACTAGTTTCAGGGGGCTAAAAGTAGTTTAATTTAGCAACTCAAAAGCAAAGGAACTGAATTTCCATAAGGTAATAGGGAACTATGGACTTCAGCCAGGAGCTCCCTAGGCCCTTAGGGCGGGCGCCTGCTCTCTCAAGTCACCCATCCTTTGGATAGACGGTACTTGCGGAATATGACAGTACAGTTTGAGGTCAAGCCTTATGTGGAAGTTCCTGACCATCGGGTTTGTACAACCAAAGCTGTATTGACAGAGGAGTTCGTGAATTGTAAAGAAACTGGAAGACAAGGCTAACACCCATTCTGGCCGGGTTTGAGAGCTGTTCTTTGCAAAATCAAGGCTATGGGTTAAATGGTTTTCAAAGGGCAGAAAGCTGGATGAATTTTATGTTCCTTTCTTTTCTATTATCTTTCTAATACATCATCTAAATCCCTACTGTTACAGTCCCTTCCTCATCACTTCAGTGGAAAGGGAACAATTCAGAATTGGGTGAATTACTCCTAAGAAAGCCTGACCTATGCAAAAACTAGTAAAGAGGATTAGCGCAGACTTCTTGCCCGCTATGCTTTTATTTATGCACAGTTCATAAAGGCACATTGCTGATTCCCATTTAGCTTGTTATCCACTCTAATCCCATTATTTTTCTGCTACTGTTGCTTCACTCTGAAAGGTTCAGTCTGTGTCCTTAGGATAGTTTTCTCTTCACAGGTGAATTGTTCTTTATTGTCTTTATCACGCATCATTCAACTTGTCAAAGGCATTTTGAAACGCACTGCTCTTTTCCAGGGTCTCACTTACTAGGTGCAGTTAAAAGCCTGTGACGATCTGCATAAGTGACAAACAAAATTATCATCAATGCATCCTGAAAAAAATATTATAAAATGGTTATAATATTGTATGGGTCCCAGTGGATAATATAAAAAAGCATAACGCATTGTCCCTGTCCAAAGAGACTGAACTGTCTGCAGAGGCCTGATATCCAAAAACAGCCAGGAATGCAAAGCAGTTCAGGAGGTGAGAGCACAGAGAAAAGGAGAGGCCCAGTGGTTAACAAACAGCCTTGAAGAAAGGTTAGGATGTTGTTGAACATAAAAGGGGATTCCGATGACCAGGGCAAGAGACACAGTTTCAGTAAGACTTACAGGATTTCTGGAGCCTGCTTGGATTATGAGAGCACCAACATGCCTGAAGTCAAAACTTCACCCAGAAACTTAGAGAGAGAACACCTAGGGAGATGGGCTTATCCCAAATTATGGAGAACGCTCCACACCAGGTCAGGCTGTCGAAAATATTCAACAGGATGGTATACGGTATGGTGATTAAAGTAACAATCTGAAAGGCTAAGTCCGCTTATGGGCTTTGCTACTTACTACCTGGTTGTGAGTTCTTGGGGAGTTACTTCCATTTCTTTTTCCAGGTTTAGTGTGAGGACCTGACTGGTGCCCACTCACAGAGTATGTGTGGGTACATACAGTGATACATGTAAGGTGACTGCTGATACAGATATGGTCCGGGCACTGTGGTAGCACCAAGGACATGGGTGAGCAAAACATATTTGATCCTCGTCATCAGGAGTTGATGGTAAGGAGAGTAGTTTTATTGGATTGGATGAAAGACAATAATTTTGTTGCTGTTCATTTTAAACAGAGACCTATCATGATGAAAACTAACTTAGAGGTAAAGTCTAGTAAATCTGCAGTAGAAGATTTACACAGGGTAACCACAGCTAAAGATAAGATACCAGCCAGGATTTTTATAGCAAAACCATTAGAGTAACTTTCCAGCTAAAAGCTATGAAAGATCAAAACTGTGGATTAAGGGGTGCCTGGGTGGCTCAGTGGGTTAAGCATCTGACTCTTGATTTCCATTCAGGTCATGATCTCAGGGGCACGAGATTGAGCCCCACTTCCAACTCCGCACTGAGCATGGAACCTACTTAAGATTCTCTCCCTCTCTCTCCTCCTGCCCCTCCCCCACTTCTCTCTCTCTTTCTCTCTCTCTAAAAAACAAAACAAAACAAAACAAAAAAACAAACAAAAAACACTGTGGATTAAACGATATGAGGAATTTGAGAAACAAGACAGAGGATCATAGGGGAAGGGAGGGAGAAATGAAACAAGATGAAACCAGAGAGGGAGACAAACAATAAGAGACTCTTAATCTCAGGAAACAAACTGAGGGTTGCTGGAGGGGAGGTGGGGTGGGTGATGGGGACTGAGTGATGGACATTGAGGAGGGTAATGTGCTATGGTGAATGCTGTGAGCTGTGTAAGCCTGATGAACCACAGACCTGTACCCCTGAAACAATACATTATATGTTAATAAAAAAAAAGGTATGCCATTCATTTGCATATTTGGCTGAGCTGTGAAGTGGTAAAATAGAAACACCATAGTTATAAGGGCACATATTCTTTCTGCAGGATTGCACAATCATTTATATTCACTAAAGAAATGAGAAATCAGTAACTGACTCAAGCCTTAGTCCTGAGATTTAACTGTTGATTTTAACAACTGAGCAGCAAACTAACTCTGTTAAGACCAAGGAAAACCCAGGTAACTCAGGATCATCTCTATGATGAGCTATTAATAAAGAAACAAGAATAAATTAATGGAAAGAAGACTGAGGAAAAGCCCAATAGATGCAGTTTGAGTCTTACTGCTGCCATTGTAACCTTGCAAAAAATTATTCTCTTTTTTGGGTCTCAGTCTCTTCAACATGAGGACATGAAACAAGAATCCTCCTAGCTCCCAGATTCCAGGACTTTATGACATAGTTCAGAGTTGGTCATCCCAAACCATCTATTCTTGTAGAGAACATTATTATGTATTTAGTGTAATTTTTAATTAGAGAAGTATTGCACTTAATAACATAGAGGATATATATGTAACACAGTATTTTTTTCTAGTGGAGTGTGGAAGCCAGCCATTGCTAAAGCCAACTGTGAATTTTTTAGGAATATTAAAAGCGAGTTGACAGCAGGCTCTTAGTTTGGAGTTAATCATGGTGGTGGGAGCATTTATACCCTGGAAATTTACAAATAATGCAAAGTATGCTTTTTTTTTTCCCCCTGGAGAGCCAGTTATTAAACATTTATTGGCACGTGAAGTGAGATAAGTAAGTCAATATTGTTAAAACAACAAACGTCTTCTGTTTTTGCAGTTTTTGAATTAGAATTGGCTTCATGCAAGAAATGGTAGGAATTGTTTCAAAAAGTAATTGAAAACAAACAAATTAAGTACATTAAAACAAAGTGCAGTGAGATGTCACAAAAACGAGAGAAAACTAGTCTCTCATTTCATCTATTTCCTATTATCTCGAGATAATTTTGATTTGTATAAATGAGTGCTACAGAGAAGACGTGGACTCTAATTCCATATACCACTTGGAAAGCAGAATCAAGACTGCTAACTATTAATAGAATGACTTGTCCCCAGCAGGATGTCCCGGGAAGTGGATTAGTTTTGCATTAAACATCATCAAGGATAAACAAGAAAAATTCACCCGAGAAGGACTACCCGTGGCTTCACATCAACCCACAGAAAGAGCCCGAGGCAAGCATTACTCCTAATAAATATCCTGATATTGAATCTAAGGGACTCTAAATTTGGTTTGCAAGATTGCCAACACATGTTACAATGCTTCCTGGGGCCCAGCACCACCACAGAATCATTCTAAAGAGAGCCAACAGTAGTGGGTGAGAGAAAAGCTTTAAATCTGGATTTAATTTCTCAGAAATGAAATAAATGTGTCTTTTTAAGTCTTTCCGCGTGCCTATTGACAAAAAAAGAAACATTGCAGATTTACAGGACAAGAAGACTAAAGTTCCAGGAGTCTTTGTTTGAGAAGAGTGAAATGTTCGAAGTCAATTCATTACAAAACCCTGTCAGAACTCTCCAGATGTGAATTAGACTTTGCATTAAAAAGAGCAACCAAGTATAATAGTCTCGGGAAGATTTTGCCTCTGGATTCTTTATTTTTCTCAGCACTTCTAATCAAAACGTGTTGTGTACAACAGTAAGAATACCAACAAAAATAACTGCCAGGATTACCACTTGGCATCTCATCAGACGTTGGGCGGTGCAAACAATCTCAGATTGGAAGTGTACACCCGGATGCAAAGGCAAGTGCTAGAGAAAATTTTTAAAGAAAAATCGCTTATGGACCTAGAATAGAAATCAAGGCATATATCCTAAAACTTCGCTTCTACGAGGAATGTGAACAGTTGTTTTCAACACAAGACTCAGTTTTAATTTCCATTTGTAGGGGTAAGACCCATAAAATGAGCTGATGATACCTTTATGGACCCATCAAACCAACAACTGTTAGAATTATTAACAATAGCAAGACATTTCAAAGTGTTTGGTTTGGAAATCCAAACTAGTTTACTAACTAGTCCTGTAAGCATTCTTAGGAAATAAAAGGATAAAAAAGATTTTTCTTCAATGGACAAGAAAAAAAAAGAATTAGTGAGATCTTGGAAATTAATGCCCATGTCGTATGCCTTAGCCTTAAATCTGCTTTCTTCTTCTAATACCTATGTTTATTGAACCCATAAGTAAACATTCCCTGAGGTAAGTTGAAAGGCAGAAAACAGTCTTAAAAACAAGGAGGGTACCCTACTAAGTTTTCCAAGTGTAACATTATCCACTTTTTGGTATCAAATTTATTATTATTAATATTATTAAAACAATGCAGTGAGGAATTCTTAACCGAAAAATAACCAAAGCTTCTCTCGGGCTGATTTAAAATTACCATAGAACATGAAATCCCCTCTAACTCTCATGAAAGAGAATCACCGGTCGTGTGTAGCGATTTTCATTCGTGTTGGAGTAGTCGTATCTGTCAGTTTGGGCCACCCTCCCCCCAAAAATAGAACCATATTGTAAAGCAAAAATATTCACTTTGAAATTTCCATGCAAATACAGCAATGAAAAAAAAAAAAACCTGTAAACAATTTATGTCTCACGTAGAGGTTCCTGCTGTACTACAAAACAAAAAGTAACCACACCAAATACATTAGAGACATCACACTAACCAAGCCTGACAGTGCTGGGATCAGGAATCAGACATAATCTTATTATTTGGCTGTAGTTTGGACAGCTTCTAGGCATGACTTTAAAAACAGAATTCAAAAGATTACTCTCTAAAATGGCATTTTCCAATTCAAGCTTCTGTTTCCAATTTGTATTCTCTCTCACACTCCATCCCTCTCCTCGTTTCCCCTCTTCACTCATCTTCCTCTTCCTCCCTCAGTCACCTCTTCGCCTTCCCTCCTGGCTTCTTGGCCAGCTGTTGATGACAGGGCAACACTCTTCTGTGGGATTTCCTGTGTGCAGATTATGAACTGAATGCAAACTGTCTCCACGTTAGGCTAACTATGAAAGGCTAGGTTAGCAAATGATTCTCATGTGTAAAGTCATTATGTAGGGAAATGCTTCTGTGAGGCCAGATTTTTCTTAAATGAATTTACCAAAGGCCATTATCAAGAAACTAGATCTTTGGAAACATTTATACAAAACATGGTGATAGTGGGAACCAGATGCTTTAGTTTCTATTACAACACTTTTGAGAGGTGGGCCTTTTTTTTTTTTTTTCCTCCTGTTATAAAGAACAAGTTTCCACACTTTATCCTAGATATGTTGCAGTTAACTCTATCAAAGTTTGCCTCCACTAATCTGGGGCTGTTATTAATATCAATGAAAAGAGCTATAAATTCCACCCTGACACGGCTTCAGTGGTGTGAACCCCCAGATCTTTTCTAATCCCAAGATTAGATAGTCAAGTGCTGCTTCAATTGTACAATATTATCACATCCTATCACTTGGCCCCATTTCAAACTGGAGCATTTATTGACAATACTTTCCAAGCTGTTGCTAAGTTGTAAGCACTCCACCTTATCTGTTGCTCCTTTTACAACCTTAACAAGCAAGACTCTCTCAGAGGAAGTGTCCTGCTAATAATATCACCAGATACAACCGGCTTGTTCTCACTCCCTTTAATACAAAAGGTCCTCCATAATCATAAACATTTATTTACTCTCGGTTACTTTTAGTATATGTGCTGCCGAAGCGAGCACTACTCTCGGTTACTTTTTAGAGTGGAAGAAATCAGTTTCTTTGATTTGGGGGGGGGTAGGGAAGAGGTTTAGGGGAACCTAGGCTAATGTCACATTCCTATCTCTCTCATTGAATTTCTTACTGACCTGAAAGCCATATGTGAGGATGTGAGGAAATACTTGGTATTATTTGTGGGTTTTTTTCTGTAAAAGATTACCTATGTGCACCTCTTCAGTATGAATGGGGAATTAAGCATGTTAGGTAATCAAGTAGAGGTCAGTGTCCTTACTAGAGTAGACAATGAAGGCAGCAGAAATACCTGGTCATAGCTGATGGGAAAACACATCTTGTCAGCGGAAAGCAGGACTTTCTAAGCTTTCCGGATCATTGGAGTTTTATAAATATACAAATACATCCATACACAACACTGGTTAATATTTAATCTACTTGGCATCTCTACTGGATGTCTAAGTGCAGAGAAAGCATGAAGAATCTCAAATCAAAAGGAGCAAAAGTGAACTGCAGAATGGGTCCCAGCAGATCCACTCTTTCGGCAATATTCCCCAACCTGGCTTCTAGCAGCTCCATCCTTCTGGTTGTTCAGGGCACGATCCCAGCATTTTCACCGAGGTTTTTTCTTTTTTCTTTTTTTAACTCGGCATCCAATCTTGAACAGACCTGCCGACCTAACACTCAAAACCAACCATTCCTCACCTCTATGTTTGTGGTCTAAGCCTCTATAGTCTTACTATGTATGTTCTTACATGAACTTTTGTCAGTAGCATCTTTATTTTTTAATGCTTTATGTATTTATTTGACAGAGAGAGATCACAAGTAGGCAGAGAGGCAGGCAGAGGGAGAAGGGGAAGCAGGCTCCCTGCTGAGCAGAGAGCCTGATGTGGGTCTTGATCCCAGGACCCTGAGATCATGACCTGAGCCGAAGGCCAAAGTTTAACCCACTGAGCCATGCAGGCGCCTCTGTCAGTAGCATCTTAATTAGTCTTTAGCTTTCTGTTCTCTCCCCAATCCTTTTAAACCTTTTCTTACCAGAGCAGGCAGAGTGATTCTTTTTAAAGCACTTCAGGTCACAGTAATCCTATATTCAAAACTTTCCAATTGTGTTTATTCCCAGCAAAGGAAAAAAAAAAAAAATGAAATCCTTTACAATCGTCAACAGGGCTCTTCAAAAGCTAGCCATCATCTCCTCCTACTCTCCATATTTCTACTTCACTCCAGAGACAGATCACTTTACTATTTCTCCAACACAGTGGCCAACCTCCCCTGCAGGTCACGTGCACTCGATGTTCACTGGTATCTGAATGTCTGCATGGGCCACCCCCTTGCCTCTTTTAGGTCTCTGTGTAAATGTTACCTTCTCTCTCTGTGATGGCTTCTCTGTCTGCCTACTTCATTTTTTAACCCCCACATCCTTCCACAGCCCCTTTCTCCACTTTCATTTTTTTTCTTAAAACATTTCACAATTAATTATGTATTTTATTAGTTACTATTGCCCATCTCCCCTCACTAGCATGAAAGTTTCATGAGGGTAGGTCTTTTTTATTTGCTATTTTATTTGCTGCTTTATTCTTAGTGCTTGGAAAGTGCCTGGGAGCATAGAGGCATCCAATACATATTTGTGGAATATTTACATGCTTTGTATGTATCACATGACATCGAGTGGGTTATCTGTGTGGTTTGTTGGCATGATAAATTTTTTAGGGTGGAGAAGCTGGTTAGAATTATTAGTTTTAGAATGAAACTTGAGAAAAAGTAAAATCTGATTTCATTCATTTAATCTATTAAAATTAGACCATCGCTTAATTTTATTAAAGAAAAACAACAAAGAATATACATTTTTATAAACATACTATGAATTTCCTTAATGATTGTTATGTAAAATAATATACAAGTCACGTATTTCCAGATATTAAGATTTCTTTGTATGCATCATGTGTTTAAGGGAAGGCTGTAATATCTGAGGAAGACAAAACTTTAAAAATTTGCAACTCAACATACATAATAAATAAGTTGGAAAAATAATATAATGAGCTAAAAATTAACTCCCAATCAATTCATCTTTATAAACAGCAAGAGAAGTTACTACTCTAGTAGTCATTAATAAAAATAGCATTTAGTTTCTACTTGGCCCAGAAAGGATTTTATGTAACTTGAAAATACTAAAACCTATTTATATCTGTATTTACATTTATATTTAGATACTATAGTACAAATAAAAGTGAGAAAAACATGAGCAAAGAAATACAGTAAAGATAACTAAGATTAAAAAAAAAAAAAGTAAGAAGAAGCCAGGAACAAGAGTAGTATATATAAAAAAAAAAGAGTAGTATATATAGGCATACCTTACTTCACCTCACAATACTCCACATAATTGCATTTTTCACACTGAAGATTTGTGGTAACCCCTTGTTGTGCAAGTCTGGGGGCACAATTTCTCTAACAGCATTTGCTCACTTTGTGTCTCTGTCACATTTTGGTAAGTCTTGCAATATTTTAAACTTGTTCATTATTATTATTATTATATTTGTTCTGATGATGTTTGGTTAGTGATTAAAACTCATTGAAAGCACAGGCGATGGTCAACATTTTTTAGCAATAAGATTTTTTTAAGGTTTTATTTATTTATTTGACAGAGAAGAGAGAGATCAGAAGTAGGCAGAGAGGCAGGGTGGGGGAAGCAGGCTCCCCGCTGAGCAGAGACCGCCCCCCAATGTGGGGCTCCATCCCAGGACCCTGAGATCATGACCTGAGCAGAAGGCAGAGGCTTTGACCCACTGAGCCATCCAGGCACCCTAGCAATAAGATATTTTTAATTAAAGTATGTATACTGGTTTTTAGACATAATGCTATTGAACATTTAATACACTATAGTACAGTGTAAACCTCATTTTTATATGCGTTAGAAAACAAAACTATTCGTTTAATTTGCTTTATTGCAATATTCACTTCATTGCAGTGATCTGGATCTGAACCTGCAATATCTCCAAGTTATGCCTGCAAAATGCCTACTGGGGAATAACCAACAAACCTTTGGGCTTTGGGCTTGTCGATAGCCATTTCAAAGTGGGATCTTAATCAATTCCATGATTCAGTTTCCATAAAGTTGAAAAAAGAGATGTTTCTATCAAAAGATAGAGACTTGAAAAAATACCTCCTACGTCTTCATTAAAAAGACACTATGTAATGAGGCAAGCAAAGTTCTCAAAACATCCTTAGAACAGTAAAACAATGAGTGTAAAATAGTGGGCCAAAAGCATAAAAGATAAGGGCATTTTAATGAAACTAGCTTTTGCCCCCTAACTAGCATATGATGTGTCAAGGAATGTTCAACATTAATTGAATACAGTTTTCAAAAGTCAGATGAATTCTTACCTCTCCCTTAGTTCAATGATTACTATAATCAGTATGTTTTCTATGGTCAAGTCAACACAGTATCAATTTATTCTAAACAGAATGCATTAAAACTACATTATTCAATTAACTACATAATTTGGGAACTGAATTATCTGATATTTTAAGAATATAACCGTATACCAACTAAATATAAATTAAAAGAAAAGAAGTCATCACAATGCAAAGGAAAAACTGATTCTACCATGATAAAATACAGTATGGCAATGAAACGCATTACTTTCACTTGGTTTGTATCTTAATCCACTATATGCATGTTTGGAATTGCTTCCTGAAGATGTATGAAGATATTTGCTAGCTCTTATGAGAGACAGAATGAAAGAGGAGAAATAAATAAAAGTGTGCAGTGTCTAAGAGCTCTGAATAAGATTAATTTAATGACTTAAATGTAAATAAATCTAAAACATATGTACTTATTTCCCCCTTAAGATGCATATTTCTGAAAAGAAACAATGAGCTTCACAACTTATAGTTTACGATGTAATAATGTCCCCTCTCAGTTTTAGCCCAGTCTAAATTATAATTTCATTAAAGCCGTGTTAGTTTAATATTATGTTTCTCCATCAGATATATAAAATTAACAACTTTAGAATGGACTAATGTGAAAATAGGATCAAGGGTCAGAAGCTTAGTTTTATAATACTGTCTATAATTTTATGTTAGTTTTTTTGGTCTCACACAATGCAAATATGAAGCAGGTGACTGAGAAAGAATGTAAAAATTATTCTAAAGCTAAATTGGCACGCCTTTATCATACTTTCTCCCAAGACTCCTTTACAATAGTAGCAACACAGAAAAAAAGAAAGAGGAATGACCAATACCGTCATTCAGTCTGTTGTCACGGTTGTTTACTACTGATACTACTGGCCTAACTTCTTGTCTCATTTTCCCAATCTCATACGGGTTTTCAATATTTTGAATAGGAACCCTAAATCAAATTTATGGTCAGCGGATTCAGTTAAGATATTAACACATGTCTATGAAATGAAAAGTATTTCAAATTGTGTGAAAGGACAAAACAGACTAGAGGAAACTTTAACCCATATCACTTGAACGAGGGACTTGCTATGGAAGTCTAAGCCAGTCTTTCAAGAAGAATCTCGGAAAGGTTCAGAAGTACATCTTGGCAATAAAACAAGGAAAAAGAAAAAGAATTAAGGAAAAACGTGTGTGGATTAGGGCAGACCATGGGGCTTAAACGAAGGTCCATTTATGAAATGGTTTTATCCGTTGATTGCTTTGTACCCACTCCTGCCCTGCAATTTTAATTAGAGATCTTCTCAGTTGAAAAACTGAACCATCTGCTATCAAAGATATCAAAGTGTTGATGCCTCAAGAAAACCTGGATAATTCTGCTTTTTCTAGAACCCTCAGTCTACTATTCCGCTCTCCCACCCTAGACTACAAAGTGAAGTTTGTCAGCCCCCTAATTCCACCAACATACCCAGTATCCCCAGTCAAACCTATCATTTTTGAGACAGTCCACCAAGAACGTACTTACCTGGACAAAAGAGAGGAAACACACAACCTGTCTGAAATAATTACCTCTTCTTTCATTTTCAAACAAGAGTGGGTAACCAAGAACCTCAAGACATATGGGAAAAATCTATTTGAAAATTCGTAGTTGATAGGAGAGGTTAGAGATTCCTGCCCTGAGCTAAGCCATTGAGCTCCTTTCCTGGGTACAGGGCCAAGAAAGTTAGCTTGGTCTGTCTGCAGTGATTTAAGACTGAGAGTTGCAAAATTCATAACTTCTGTACCCATGTTCTTTCCCTAGATCAAGAAAACAAATCTATAATAAGAAGGAAGAATATGGATACCCAAAGAAGAAAGACAGAGAGTTTTGTTAACATCTGAATTATATTGTTATAATTATTTCTATTTTTTAAAATTTTATTTTATTTTTTTCAGTGTTCCAAGATTCATTGATTATGCATCACACCGAGGGCTCCATGCAATACGTGCCCTCCTTAATACCCACCACCAGGTTCACCAAACCCCCCATCCTTTCCCCTCCAAAACCCTCAGTTTGTTTCTCAGAGTCCACAGTTTCTCATGCTTCATCTCCCCCTCTGATTTCCCCCAATTCACTTTTCCTTTCCTTTTTCTAAGAAGTTATTTCTAAAGTTCAAATACTGCATGTTTGGCCAGAAGCTTAGCCAATGTAATTCTACTATATTCCTTTTCATCTTAAAGTTAGTTTGAAGTGATTCCTAACAAATATGTCATCTTTATATATTATCAAAGAAGACATTATATATTTTTGTAATAATGTATCAAAATTAACTAATTCTTCTGAACTTCAGGCATAAACATTAGATCTGACAAGTCATAAGACCAAACTGAATTTATTTCTTTAACTTATATTTTCCCCTTCAAGCTTTTAAGATGCTATAAATATATCCCAATAACACTGGTGATTTCAAAGATGTCTTTGGAACTAAGCTTTTAGATTATCTTTTCAATATTTTACAGAGAGCATTACAGTGTATCCAAAGATTCATGTCATTGAAGATTTTTAATTCCATATCATTTCAATTTCTATTTTTATAAATTAATTAGTTAATTAGAATGTGAAATCTTCTTGGGCACACTGAGTATGGATGGGGAAATGAAGATCAAATGAGCATATTTAGCCTCATTTAACATCTTAATCTCTAAACTGAGTGCCAAAACCACTAGGATGTTTGGACCATTATGTTATATATTATTTTTGTCCTTAGTCATAACATAATTATTTATTTTGAATCCATATTGGACCTTTATTTAAATATAATTATAAAGTAACAAAGAGTTTGTATTTGTTCAAATTAGATAAGCTATGCTGTGGCAACAATCCCAAATAAACTAAGACATTTATACCATAAAATACCTAGTATGCACATGACTTAAATAAGATATCAGAGTTGAGATCTTAATATCCAGATAGGCTAGAAAAGAGTATTTAATACTGACAAAAGGAACAGAGGACAAAGCAACTTTACTGCAGAATTAATAATAAATTAGAAGCAGAATGACCATAATATGTGTGATTCAAAAGTTAATTGGGATGAATTAAAGGGTTTAGAAAACCAACATAAATGCAGGATGTGTAAGATCTTAAAGAAACTAAAGAGAAAATAATATAGATAGTATAGATATCTATATGGAATATATAAAATATTCATATTTTATATATAAGGTATATAAAATATAGACCAAGATGAACAAGAAGAAGTAGAAAACCCAACAAGACATATGTTTGATAGTATATACATGAATCTGAAATGCAGAAAAAAAAATGAATCTGCAATTGAAGAGGACATAGAAAAAAAAAATGAGACAGAATGTCTGAGCCTAGTTTAACCATAGAACTTCAAGGATTAAGAAAGAGTGATTCAAGCTTCTAGACAGAGAATGCAAGTCACCTGTATGGATAGAAAAATCAAGCCAGCCGTGGACTTCACCACAGAACTATGCAGTACCAGAGAACCGTTGCACAATGTGAACAAATGTGATGCAAAAAGGCTACAACCCAGCCAAGAAGTTATTCAAGTAAAAAGGCAACAAATATTTTTAAACATGAAAAAATTCAGGAAGTATAGCAGCCACGATGCATTGTTGATTTTAAAGAAAACTTTAAATGGCAAAACCCAGTCATTTCAGAGATGAAGATTAAAAGAGATCATCCCTGAATTTATCCCTGAATTTAAATTTATAATTTCAAAACAATGTTTAATTTTAATTTCAGGTCTTTTTTAATACTGCTTTGACACTCCTTAGATTTTCTTATTCTTCCATCGTTGCTCTTAAAATTGCCGTCTATATCTACCTGTTTTCTGACACTAAATGTTACTATAGAAAAATCAAATTAGGGGCGCCTGGGTGGCTCAGTGGGTTGGGCCTCTGCCTTCGGCTCAGGTCATGATCTCAGGGTTCTGGGATCGAGCCCCACATGGGACTCTCTGCTCAGCGGGGAGCCTGCTTCCCCTTCTCTCTCTGCCTGCCTCTCTGCCTACTTGCGATCTCTCTCTCTCTCTCTGTCAAATAAATGAATAAAATCTGTTAAAAAAAAAAAAGAAAGAAGGAAGGAAGGAAGGAAGGAAGGAAGGAAGGAAGGAAGGAAGGAAGGAAGGAAGGAAGGAAGGAAGGAAGGAAGGAAGGAAGGAAAGAAGGAAGGAAAAATCAAAGGGCCTTATGAGGGACACCTGGGTGGCTCAATTAGTTAAACTGCCTTCAGCTGGGGTCATGATCCTGGGATAGAGTCTTGTACTGGGCTCCTTGCTTAGCAGAGAGGCTGCTTCTCCTTCTGCCTGCTGCTCTCCCTGCTTGTGCTCTTTCTCTCTCTGACAAATAAATAATTTTAAAAAAAAGGCCTTCATGACTTTCTTCTAGCAGTTCTACTTATTCTTTCCCTCCCTGGATGCTGAGAGCCCTTAAGTGTTCTAGGTGAATTGCCTAGGGATGTAGAAGTTTCTGTATGCCCCTTGCTGCACAACCACCCAGTGCAACCTTCTCTAAGGGCTGTCTATACAGGGAAGCCAAGAGCAAGCTGTTACAGTACTTTGTGCGCCAGCAAGCCCACTAGTGATGGAACATCTTGCTGTCTCTGCTGTCAGCAGTTTGACTCCTTGCATGCCTTCAGTTCTATGCCAAAACACCAAGAAAGAACCTTTCTTCTTCTTTTTTTTTTTTTTTTAAAGATTTTATTTATTCGACAGAGAGAAACACAGCGAGAGAGGGAACACAAGCAGAGGGAATGGTAGCGGGAGAAGCAGGCTCCCTGCTGAGCAGAGAGCCCGATGTGGGGCTTGATCCCAGGACGCCGGGATCATGACCTGAGCTGAAGGCAGACTCTTAACGACTGAGCCACCCAGGCGCCCCCAAGAAAGAACCTTTCTTCTCCATGAACTTGAATTACTGCTCTCCTGGTTCCTGGGTAGGAAAATATCTCAGTCACTATTCCCTGTTCTTTTTTTGTTCTTCTCAAGCCCTAGCCCACCTACTGCCCCACTCAGGAGAGGCAGTGACTTTAGCGAAGGCAGAAAAAGTCATAGATGTGAATTCAGCCTGAGTGGCAGTTATGAAAGTACTATATTCAGAGTGCCTATCTCCTGCTGTGTAGATGGCCTCTGCTACCATGTCAGCCTCCAGACCCACCACCATCTTTGCACGGAGGTCACACTTGCCACAGACTACTCCTAGCCAATGACTAAGGAATGTGGGGGGACTACAGCAGGCCTGTTCCTGTGAAATTCAGTCAACTTGAGCATCATTGGCCTGGTCAGTTTGAGACCCTTCCTATCCAATCATTCTCACTTTCTTCTCTCTAATCACAGGTATCAGACTTGCATCTCTCCCTTTGTAGGGTGGGCAGTGGGAAGGACAAGGGTGAAACCCTGAAAAACTGATTATTTATGAAAATAACAACAGCAGCAACAATATCAACAACAACAAACTTGTCCAAAAACTATTTTCTACTGAGTCTTATTAAAGATAACATACCTGGCATGGTTAAGTTTTTTCCCTTGCCATCCCTTTTTATAGGTTTGAATATTTTATGAGAGTATAGGCAAAATGCACGAACCTTTACCCGTGGTTAAATATAAAAGAGATAGAATTTTAAGTACTTTATATATTAATTTATTTAAATTTCAGAAAACTTTGAGATATTAAAATCGCTTTCCCTATTTTACATATGAAAAAAGTGAAAGGAATTTTTTTCAAGTCCACACAGCTAGGAAGCAGCAGAGTTGGGATTGAAACCCAGATAGTCTGGCTCCTCAGATGATAAGTTGTCATTCTGGCCTACTGTGTCTCCACATACTTCATAAACTAAAGAGATCTGCAATTTCTCAATTGACGTACAAATTAAGGAGAAGTTATTTTCCCTTGCATTTAGGACTCAGCAAGTTGCTCCAGATCTACTATTTCTGCTTCATTTATTGCTCTATTTCATGAGCTTTATCATCTGCATTCAGGCTTGCCCCAACAAGGACCCCAAGCACATGTATATGCATTTTATGACACAATAATTATTTATTGAACACCTATCATATTCCCAGTACATGGTAGACACTAAACATAATATAAACATGAGTCAAGTTCTTCATCCTCAATAGAGCTTATATTCTAGTGTCAAAGACTAGATGGTTATAAAGATGAATACATAACTCAGACAATGCCAAAAGTACAAAACTAGAGGGGTAAGAGAGAGTGACTGAAGAAGAGACTTCTTTGGTCAGATGGTATCTTAGCTGAAATCGGAAGGATGAAAAGAGACCAACTGTACAAATGGACCAGGCAAGGGCATTTTAAGTGAAAAGGGCATTAAAAGGCTTTAAGCAGGAGAATGATGGGTTAAGCTCTGGAAATGAGATGATGTTGCTATGGATGGATGAACTATAGAAAATGGTCGGGGATTGGATGGGTGGATGCTGACACAGGGGGTGGGGAGAAACAAGAAATCAAAACAATACCTCCTGAATTTGGGACCTGAGCAACTAGAAAAATGCTGGTACCCTTTGTCATAACGTGAAAAGCTGAATACAGGGGAGAAAACTCCAAGACTTCCATTGTAGATATAAATTAGAAATTCCTAATCAACATCCAGTTGAAAATATAGGTGAGATATAGAAGTATGTAGGTCACACTTCTATATCTTATAAGAAACACTTTGGTCCACAAAGTGTTTCTGAGCCTTTCTACCATCAACAAGATGTGATACTTGGATTCTCTGAGCTCTCACCAATTTTGACTTTTCTTTTGCCATTGATCACATGAACTCCGCTGAAAAATATTCTGGCATACATGGGAATTTCTGTTTGATTATGCTTAAAATATCAAACAAATAAAAAATGCTAAAGCTTTTCTGTCTAAATCTTACAAATTAACCTCCATCTATAAGCACACAGGAGATGTGAGTTGTCCCTAGTCAGTTATTTGTTACATCCCTCTCCTAGATAAAGCTCATCGTTGTTCATATTTATATTTCCTGCAGCTCTGATGACAATCCTTTGTACAGAAATATTGTTTAATAATGTCATTGTTGATGTAAATGAATATCTGCCAAAATTTTTAAAATAGTTTTGCTTATTTTTCTTATAGGGTACTTACCTTTAGATAAATATCAATTGTTAAATGTTATTCAAGGGAAAGAGATGACTGGCTAACAAGTTCTGAAAAGATATTGTACTGTGTGAAGAAAAAATTAATATCACCCCCGCTAAAGAATAACATAAAGAAAACCTTTTTTGTGAAATTATTTGATAACTTATAAGCAACTGTAAAGGACATCAAAAGCAAGAAGCAAATGTTATGAGAGAATTTTGGAAATTCATAAGTAGGCTTAAATTACTGTATAACAGAATTCACTTGATATTTTAAAAACACTTTGTATTTTTACAGACATACCTTGGGAAATTTTCTACACATTAAGTCTATTTATTTCACTTCAGGGGCGCCTGGGTGACTTAGTCATTAAGAGTCTGCCTTCCGCTCAGGTCATGGTCCCAGGGTCCTAGGATTGAGCCCCACATTGGGCTCGCTGCTCAGCAGGAAGCCTGCTTCTCCCTCTCCCACTCCCCCTGCTTGTGTTCCCTCTATCTCTGTGTCTCTCTCTGTCAAATAAATAAATAAAATCTTTAAAAAAAAAAGAAAAAAAGAAATATTTTATCATCCTATATATAATTATGTAAATAAATAAAAACGTTCTTTTCCTTTCTCTGTTGTCACTTTTCATTTCCTTGCTATTTTTTCTTCCTTCCTTTCTCTCTTTCTTTTCCTTTTTAAAGTGTAATTTTTTTCAAAGTCATTCTAGAAGTTATACTGCTTTTAGGATTAATTATATAATACAGTGCTGAAATTAAAATTGATTTTAAAATCTTTGCCAAAGTGTCTCTCTATACTTTAAATTATCACCCAAGTTCTAGGTTGAGAGATTGGAAAGGTGATAAAAGTAACCAACTTACCCTTTAATTATTTCTTAGAAAAATTACTAGTGTTTGACTTCACGTGATGTTATATTTTAACACATGACTCCTAAGAAAGATTTATAGTTTTGACATACTAAGAGGACTGCTTAGCCCAATGCAGTACTACTGTTTTATATCAGTAACTATCAGTCATATTTATGATCAGTACCTATGGTGTGCCAAACAGCTGTACTCAGTCTCGTTGGAATATTTTGAACAATTGTTATGGAACTATTGGTACTAATAATAGTTTTCAACATGAATTGATAAAATAGAAACAGATTTGTGGTCTTTATGACCTTTTCAGCAAGAATGCCTTTTCTTATCTGAACATGCATCCCCCTATCCAGTTTAATCCCTTAAGACAAAAGTCTAAACTTGAGCATCTATCAGTACTATTTCTTCCCCTAGCTGTGTACACTAATATATGTGAGGTGCTCCTTTGAATATAATAATCTTATCTTCCCACTGCACTCTTAGTCCTGTTACACAGTGTCCAGCTGGATATTTCCTCACACAATTACATATATTCGCTCTTCTGGGAGAAATGAGAAGCCAAAGATGGATTATTACCTGGTTATTGACAATAATAGTGGTGATACCTTAAATGTATATAAAGTTCACAATATTGCATATATAAAACAATATATGTGAATTCTCTGCTATTTTTGAAGTGAGAAAACTGAAGTGCAGGGGGCCAAAGCTACCTCCCTCAAGTCAAACAACCGAGAAGTGGTAAAGCCAAGACTCCCACCCAGGTGTTTAATTGCACATATTTTCACCACACAATACCCTAACATTCAGTCCAAACTCAGTTTATGGTATTGACCCAGAGAATCAGAAGGTGCATATCAAAAATTTAAAACCTAGCAGTTTGAGGAACTCACATGATTAGTGACATTTCAAGTACTTTAACAGAAGTAGCAAATTTTTTTGGTTGGCAAAAGGATGAATTGAAAAAGAATTTTGAAGTACTAGAAGTTTTTTAAAGAGGTCTCTGAAATGATATTTCTATTGCTTTAAACTCAAAACATTTTTTCCTCTGTACCTAAAAATAAGAACAAAGTAATTCAGGAATTTGCATTTCAAGAAAGGACTCTTACAGATACCATGTGAGTACAAATATAGCACAGGTCATGTGATGAAAATTAATCCCATAGGCTAGGGCCAAAGTTTCCAGAGGCAATTAAGTTTTTACTTATGTAGGAAGACTGATTTTCTTCCCAAATATATCACACTACTTTCTTAATATAAATAGTGCCCAAGTTATGTTGTACTCACTCCCTTTTAATAATATCCCTTGAGGGCCACCTGGGTGGCTTAGTTGGTTAAGCATCTGCCTTCGGCTCAGGTCATGATCCCAGGGTCCTGGGATCAAGCCCCAAGTCGGGCTCTCTGCTCAGCAAGGAGCCTGCTTCTCCCTTTCTCTCTCCTTGTTGCTCCCCCTCCTTGTACTTGCTCTCTCTCTGTCAAATAAGTAAATAAAATCTTTAAAAAATAATAATAGTATCCCTTGAAAGTCTCAGGAGTTTGTAAGAAAATTACCTTATTTAGAAAAGTCATACCATATAAGCAGAACTTGTGATTGCCTCTCAGTAAATATGGAAGGTTTTCCTACCTACTCAGTTACTTGTTCTTAATGTAGGTTTCTTCCCTTCATATATTTTACATATATTCTTCTTGTATCTCAGAAAGCAAATAAAAATGTGATATTAGAACAACAAAGCTATACAAACTACTTGCAGAGTTATCGACACATAATATTAAAGACAAGAGGAAGTTAATTCACAAAAATGCCTTCTCATTTCAATTAGTACTTTCTACCGTGAACAGTGCTGTAAGCAATAAAGGCAAAAAGAATGTGTGGCTGAATCTGCTTTAGAAAAATCTTTGATGAGAACTAAACATCAATCCAGCATGACTGAGCAGACTGACAGCCTTGAGTTTGTAAATAGAAGATAAAACTTAAAAATATGTCTCTTGGTTGGAATCTTATTCAGGAAGAATCAATGCAGCATGAAGACTTAAAAGATAAGATACAAGAACAATCTCTTTTTCTTGTAAAAGATGAATTCAACAATTTTAGGAATGTGCTAGACTTAAAAAGTGTTAAAGTGATAAAGTTGCCTGAGCTGAGGCTTGGTCAGCCAACTATGCTAGAGAAGTTTGGCTTTTCCTGATGAAGGAAAAGTATTTATATGTAATATGATTATACATACATGTACATTTTATAATACCATGCATATATGAACACTGAGATGATAACAGTGCTTGTTTCAAATTAAGGTGCCGTATTTGCTGCACATATCATATAAAAAATAATTAGAGCAGTAGACTCTATCCTAAATATTTATATCTATTCTAACCTGATGTTTTTATATGTGTGTAAGTGCACCTAAATGCATGTGTACATACATATGTATATATACACACAAATACACAAATATACATATATACACACACACAGTGAGAATGATGTATTCACCATGATCCTTTATGTAACTCAAGTAGTTCTACATATGACAACTCCTTGTGAGACCCACATTTTGTCACCAGTTAGCATCTTGGGAATGAATGTCATTTTGACATTCATTAACGCTTTTTCCTTAACTCTTAAGGAAGATTATAACTCTTAACTCTTTTTCCTATGCTAATATGTTTTATTACATAATTATGAGTTTGGTTTTAAACCTTCATCATAGTCATATCATCCATCTCTCTGGGGAAAAAATATTCTTTCACAAAGGTTACTAACCCATTAATTTTAAGAATATATTTTAAGAATATTCACACAGCAATGACTGAGTTGGAAAATAAAGTGGCTCACACAGATGCCTATTGAGCTATCTTTTCTGAATTACCTTGTATTGCATTACCTTTTTGGTTTTACATGGGCATCAGACTAGCCATTGTGAGGTGTGATTTCATTTATAGTCATATCACAGAATAAGATTACTTTCGTTGACTGTGAGATTAGAGCTTTCCCCATAAATGTGTATTTTATAGCTACTGTTAGGTGTAAGCAATCATTGCTTAAAACTGGAAGCAAACACACAGAAATCATCCAGTTGATTCAGGCTAGAGGCTCTTAGGTAAGTCACTCTTCATTTGCCCGAGTCAAGATAAGCAGTGTTAACATTCTCATTATTCATCAATAAAACAAGAAGGATGAAAAGAATGGGAGAGCACTAAATGTGATAAATGCCAAATAAAATGTTTGGAAAAAGTGAATGTAGAAGTCAGGTGAAGATTAAAATACAACATATCTTTGGGTCACTCAGTTAAAAGGGTGAGTACATTCATCAGAGGAATTGTAAAGCATTTGGCAAACATGTTAATTATAGACCTAAGGGAATCCTGACACAGGTAATATAAACACCCAGTTCTTATCATATATCATCACTAAGTATTATAAACTATCCCCAGGAAAACCATGGGTTTTTATTTCCAGCATAAAAAAATGTGTGAAATTTGGGGTCATGGTACCAGCCTGATGTGGAGAATTTTTAAGCTAGTGGTACTCTTGTCAAGCACAACTTGCAATAAATATTGAGATGAAAAGTTAAGTCAAGAAAATATATATTTTATTTATATACTGCATTACCTAAGGGGAAAAGAAATACAACTGGTATCTCTAATAAACAACAGACCAGGACATTCTATCAAGAACATAACATTAGTTCTTTTGGAAAATAGCTAGCAAAATATATTGCATTGTTTTAGATTAAGGAAAACATGAATATAGTGGGGACATGTATGGCTATGCCACATGTGACACATTTAACATAGTGAATACTAATACAAAAATATGATGGCTTCAATGCTACAGACCTGTCAACAAAGATCTGTACTGTAGGCAGGCCATCCACCATGTTTGCTTGCACACTGCAAAATAACCCAACCTCAGAAGAACTGAGAAGAGACTAGAAGAAAAAAACAACCAGAGGGTTCCTTCTTGACACTCTTAATAAGGCAAGAAGAAAAAAGTCATTAAAACTTTAAGTAAGTTAAAGTAGCATAGCATGGCCGGTAACTATCAGAAAGTATTGTGGGTGTCATGTAGACCATGATAAAATGAAATAGAAGGAATAAGACCCATAAGGCATCACCCAGTTGAGAATTACAAACGAAATTTGGATTTAAAAATAATCTCTGTCATAAGTGCAATTTTATGTTGTTATCCAACAATGTAGAGTCTAGTATTCAACTTTAGATCCAAAATCTGCATCTTTAAAATGGTAGTACTGCACAGAGGTAGGTTTGTGGCAAAGCAGTTGGAACTTCAGCATCCCTCACATTTAAAAGACCCTTCAAGGATCCCAAAGGTTAATAATATTCTAAAGTTAAATATTTTAGCCAAATTTTGTTATGAAATCTGTCTCTTACTCCAACTTCCTTTCCATTTCCAACCTTTCATTTTGGGTGACAATAGAGTTGCTGTGATCCAGCTAAGGGGAAATTATTTGGAAAAACATTTAATTGAGATGTACTGGAGTACAGTTTTGGGATTTACAGTGATTTCTGCATATAATTAAGTTATTGCTAGCCATAAATGGCTCCCACAAGTCTTCCTACCAACATAGGACAGAGCCAGAGGTGGTACTATGGTATGAGCATGTCTTTCAAGGGCTAGCTGGAAGTATGTATGGAGCAGAAAAAGAAAGAGAGAGAGAGAGGAAGGAAGGAAGGGAAGAAGGGAGGGGGGAAAGGATGAAAGGGGGGAGAGAGAGAGAGAGAGAGAGAGAGAGAGAGAAAGAAAGAAATGAATAACGAATGACTGGAGCCAGAAACTAACCTTTGGATAGTTTCCCAATCACCAAACATGTAAAGTTATAAGTGAAAAATTTGCTTCTCATCAATGCCTAAACAATATGTATGTTCTCCCTTATCAGGAAAGAAATACACTGATAATGCTGTGCATAAACCATAAATGCACCAAATATTTTTTTAAAGATTTTATTCATTTATTTGCCAGAGAGATCACAAGTAGGCAGAGAGTCAGACAGAGAGAGGAGGAAGCAGGCTCCCTGCTTAGCAGAGAGCCCGATGTGGGGCTCGATCCCAGGACCCTGAGATCATGACCTGAGCCGAAGGCGGAGGCTTTAACCCACTGAGCCACCCAGGCGCCCCTAAATGTTTTATTTATTTATGGGAATTATATTAGAATTTTATCAGAAATTCTGTTTGTAGGACACAACCCCAACAGCACTGCTTCAAATAAAATGTTTGTGAGTAAAATCACTCACTTTCTGCACGGCAACATACTGGGTCATGTCTAAGTGTATCTGATTTATCATGCCCCAATGAAGTCTGAAGTTCCCAAATGAAAAGGCACAAAAAATTTCTACATGTGCAACAAGCCAATGTGAAGAAACAATTGTTCAGGGACAAAATTCCTCACATATTCATTGATAAAGCAACGCATATAGTATCACAGTGTTTGGTCACAGTATATGTAGCTCGAGACTCCTGACCTTGACAATTGAAGGATAACTTGTTTAACCACCCTAAATTTATAAATGAAAACAATGATGAAAATTCTGATTACAATTAGTAGAATATGAATTAAAATGATAAAATGAGCAAGGAAAGCAATAGAATTTATTCTGACATTGAGAAGTAAATTATCATAAAAAATAAGAAATGAGAACACACTGCTGTGAAATGTGTAAGCCTGACAATTCACAGACATGTACCCTGGGGCAAATAATACATCATATGTTAATAAAAATTAAAAAAAAAATGAGAACACACCAAAAGCAATAATTCATTGAAAGGAAGACACAAATTTTGAAAAGGAGTAATGAGCTCACTTCGGCAGCACATACACTAAAATTGGAAAAGGAGTAATGACTAGACTCTTAGATTATTTCAAAATCCAATTAACGAAGTAGAGGAATCTTATAAATACAGAATATATTAAATATAAATATTCATATTTATATTAATTATTTATTAATATTTATATAAATATTGTATAAATAAATTATAAAGACAATTTTTCTTAACTTGACACAAAATTTTGACATAAGCCAAATAACACAAAACTTACAATAACTCTACAACAAGGACATAGTAGAGAAAAAAACTGGTTAATGCAAAGAGTATTTAAGATTACTTATTGCATAAGTAACCTTGAAATACCATGAAATCTCATAGTCCATACATGAAAGAAAGTTGATTCTTTTCCCAAATTTGAGAATAAGCCTAAAAATGTACTTGACATTGTTAAAATGATTTATGAAGCTGATAGTTTTCAGATCCATCAATAAAAAAGTCCCAGAAATTTCCATCAACTATTCCAGAAGATTGATTGGATTATTGTTCTGTCTAAAGAAATTACAAAATCATTGTCACATGAAGAGGCAAAGAGTATGCAGCGTACTTCCTCCAACAAAATTCAGGATAAAAAGTATTATAGAAATATGTCAGGCAGTTAATTATATGAATTTGCAAATGCTATGTTTGCTACCTTTTTAAAATGTTTACTTCTTGCTATTTCTCTCCTTATTCTAAATAATCCTCACGTTTAAATATGTTTGTATTTTTAGTGTTATATTATTTTTCATTAGGAGGGTCCCTGAAATTGCATAATAAATTACACACACGTCATAAAACCTAGATTCTCATCCAGAGTTCCTGGATTTGATATTATAAGAGATGAGTTTCACTTCTTAATTTGGTAATTTCGAGGAGAGGTGATATTAAACTATTACTTGGGATAATAAGAATATTGCTGTTACAGATAGTTGTGAAAATGAAACAAAATATATATATATTGTAGCATACTATCACATTTAAAGCTCTATAAGGTAAAGATGTTACTTTTACTATCATGCAACTGAATTTCCTTTTAAAATGATGATTGTTCTTGCATAGGACATGAAACTTAATCTATATTGCGAGACAATCAAGAAAAATTTGCCCAAACTACATGATTTAACTTAAGTGCATGGAAGACTTTCCCAACAGTGAAAATTTTTAAATACGTTCATGAACTACTTTGGGAAATTATACAATCTCTTGAAATTAAATCTCTTTGAAGACCTAAAGTAAATGATTTAAATTCTTCACAATCCAAATGAGCCTGTAATTTCTCTTAAAAAGGTGAGCATTTATTTTAAGAGAATTTGTATATTTTTTCTTACTTTACTTAGTATGAAATACAAGGCCATTTGGGGAAATTATAAAATAATAAAGGACAAAATCACTATCATTTATAAACTGATTTAAACTGATAAAGGAAGTTACATTATATATATACACATAACTTTATATATAACTTATATAAAAACACATACACATTAATAACTCTTGCAATGTAAGTCAAAAATCAACTCATGATCTGACCATGTAAAATCCCAATCCTACACACTTTCTCATTATAGCCAGTGCCCTTTCTCATATCTATATCTCAATTTCTCATGTATCACCCACTTCATGTTTCTTTATTATCTAATTCTCTTCCTTTATTCTAGCGTCTTCATTAGCTCTCCATCACCAACATATTTTAATTTTTGTCTTTAGGTCCTTTGTTATGAAATTCTCACCTTATGTGTATCCTAAAGATGTGGAAGACCCGATAGTCTACGCTAATATGTGATAATTAGGTTTTATATTTATACCTGTTGCCACATAATCTGTCAGTTGTTTTCTATCTTCTTAAATGTGCATATTCATTTTCCAATTAGACGGTAAACTTATTTCAGATAAAGGGCATATAAAACAATATTAGCTTAGGGGCACCTGGGTGGCTCAGTGGGTTAAAGCCTCTGCCTTCGGCTCAGGTCATGATCTCAGGGTCCTGGGATCGAGCCCCACATGGGGCTCTCTGCTCAGCGGGGAGCCTGCTTCCCCCCTCTCTCTGACTGCCCCTCTGCCTACTTGTGGTCTCTCTCTCTGTGTGTCAAATAAATAAGCAAGTAAAATCTTTAAAAAAATAAAAAAAACAGTATTAGCTTCAACTACAATTAATACTACAATCTGGATTTACAATGGCCATCACAAGAAGTTTTGTTCCCCACATATATGAATTCTGGGGATAAAGGAACTGGTATAATGACACTACCCCATGAAGCCCTCAAGGAACCATCTTCTAAAGCTGCTACGTTACCCAGTTCCAAGGGGTACTATTCATAGGAGTCACAATGTGAATTGCAGCCCTCTGGGATTTCTCCAGTCACTGCTCTAACACTCCTTAAGGTAGTCTCATGCTTAGGCTCCAAGATGGCATATACCCATGATGTAGGGCAGCGAAATGAGAGAAGAGAAGAATACAAATACTATGTTCCTATCTCCAAAAGATATCCTAGAATCCAGCATAGAACATGTTAGAACATATGACCTCCACATGCCCACACCCATCCGGAAACAGAGCTGGGAACTACACCTTGTGCTCTGGAAAGCCCTGTGTCATTATAGGGAGAGAGAAATGGGAGCAAATGAGGAAATAAAGTGAAGCTGCCACTGTGAGGAAGAAAACAAAGGAAAAGAGACTCTAAGCCTGGGAAAGTTTTGTCCCATTTTGCTTAGATTATACATCAATATAAAGGCTTACTGGAAAATGAGTTCTTATGAGAGATATATAAGTACGCAGTCAACAGAAAATAGGTATTTGTGTATCTCTTCATAAGGAAAAACAAAACTATTTAAAGGCATTTCTAATTTTTTGGTGATGCAATGTTGCATTTGAAAAGTAGAAGATAATGATTCTGAGGGAAAATGTACATTATTTTTAAAGTTTCCACTATGTCAGTAATATCCCATTGTGGCCTAGTACTCAGTACATGCCAGGTACTATTTGTAAACTGAGACTTCTGAATATGTCATGAATTAAAAATGTGTATTTCTGCATTATGCAAAGTGTGCAAATTTCTCTTGGAAGGTGCTGGTGGGAAGGAGAAGAGACAGGAAAGAGTGAAAGGATGAAACTATGAATAGTTTTTGTTGAAAGAGACGATTTGAAAAAGTGCTGAAGTATCTGACTTCCTATCTTCTGGCTGGTGTGCAAAAAACCCTCCCTTCAACTTCTTCACTAAGGGCCGGCATAAACATTAACGTACTGAATGACGTACCCAAAAGGATTTAAACAAGGTGTGTCCGGAGACGTTCTGAAGTTCACCTTGAGCCAAAGTATAAAATGGTCTATCTAAGCTTAAATACGTCAGGGGAATGAGCAAGGGAATGAATAAAATTTCCTTTGATGTGAAGGAATAAAGCATTCTAGCCTTTCTATTCTGATGCTCTCTTCAATTCTCTAAAAAGGAGCCTGACTCTAAAATTAGAGTTGGAAAAGAATGTCAGTGACCCTTTTCCAGCAAGTGGCCCAACATGCACCTGTGAGACACCTTTCCTGGGGTTGAAGACACAAGGGGGATCATGTTCATTGCAGCTCCGAACAGATGGAGCTAGTACAAGCAAAAAGTAATTTCTTATATAAGCTCAATGAATCTAAACCTGTCTGATGTTTTCCAAGGGTAATTTGGAATAGATTCAGATAGTTTCAAACCACAGTATTTGGGCTTTAGCGTGATCTTGTCTGGTAATGATTTAAATTTGATAACAAGCCAGAGTTCCAATATTTTATCCCCTCTTCCCCCAAATTGATGTAGCGAGCTATGAATTTATCATGCACAAAAATCATTTTTATATTGGTGTCCAACCATTCTACAGATAGATCGTATTTTCAATAAAAAGAAAAACTAATTTCATGTTCATATTTTCCATTTGTAGAACCCATAACAAATATTTAACTTTCTGATGGTTAACTTTCTACAAGCTTGTTTCAGTTAGTAGAAAGAAATGTGACTCTATCTGTGGCTCACAAAAGCCCCATGCGTGGCACAACACAATTTTGAGAAGATACAGATGGAAAGAGTTTATTCTCAGTGTGAAAAGCTATAATTTATTCTTTGGTAAATAAATAAATTAAAGACGATTCACATTTGGATTTGACCAGAAACAAATGTGAAGGGCCTTCTCTAGTATACAATGGTAGCTTTAGCATCCTTTTATGTAAACACGACTTCAGCCAGCCATAGGCATTGGTATTTGGTGAATAATAAACAGTGGAGGGGCCTGATCCCTACTATTAGCCATTGGGAGTCTGTGACAGCCTAGTAAATGTACCAGAGCCATGTTAATGGCTCTGGTAAAATAGTTAATATGACATTCACATTGATAGAAATAAAGGATGACAGACTTCTTACTCTGAATGTCATCGTAATATGTGAAAAAGGGAAGGAAGGATTGGTGAATACAAGTCTTCCCATCTTTATTATCAACAATTCTATTTCTCCAATCCTTTGGCCAAATTTTCATATAACATGGCTTCAAATCTCCCCAACATCCTGGTCATTTCTGAATAAATGGACGTCTATGTCTTCCTTAAAGCATAATGTTTAATGCCCCAAACCCAGCATTATGAGTTGAGCATAATCTAATCATCACAGAATAGTTGATCTAGTACCAGTCTTTATGAAGATTTTACTTTTTTATCAAAGCAGATACTATAGTAACTATTTGTAAAACACTAACAATAGTAATAACAATTACAACAATAGCAACAATGATAATCATCAAAAAAGAGAGAAAAACACACAATCACACAAACTCACCAGACGGCGAGCTCCAACTGAGACAGTACCGATGACTGATTCCTCTACTTCCCCTGGCAGATGCTCAGTGCTCAATAAACTTTGCTGATTGAATCCTACCGAAGGATAACAGATTTAGAACAAATTCATTGTCAGAACTATCCAGATAAAATCCTTAGAAAATCAGAATTAGCAGTGATCTATGGAGAAACAGACATTCCAAGACAATGGCAAGCTGAAGGCTGAGAAACTATTCAAAACACCTGTGTATAGAGTCTTACGTCTTCTCAAGAGGCCAGGTGGCCTTGCTAACACTGAGCCTGGGTAGAGATCCAGGAAAATCCAATGTTTGTAAACCTTCCCTGAAACAGACGCATCAGGTTTGTTAGTGTAAGGTGCACCCAATGGTGAGTATAAAGAGATGAGAACGGAGAGCCTCAGATCTGGCATTTATAAGTCCCTGTCATTGCTCTGTGCTCAAGGAAAGCTCAGGTGAGATTGATCCCATGAACTCATTACTTTCAGTAAGAATTTGCATCTTCATCTAATTAAGTCAAAAGCTTCATTTACCCTTATGCCCCCTATGCATGTGTGTGTGTGTGTGTGTGTGTGTGTGTGTGTGTGTGTGTGTGTGTACGCATGCGCATGTCAGTCGTCTCTTCCTGAACACCTGACACCAGAATTCATGTGGCTATAGATTAAAAAACAGGACAACCAGGTGGCTCATCAGTTAAGGATCTGCCGTAGGCTCAGGTCATAATCACAGGGTCCTGGAACTGAGTCCTGCATAAAGCTCCTTGCTCAGCAGGGAACCTGCTTCTCCCTCAGCCTGCTGTTCCCTCTGCTTGTGGTCTCTCACTCTGACAAATAAAATCTTTAAAAAATATAAAAATAGGGGTGCCTGGGTGGCTCCGTGGGTTAAAGCCTCTGCCTTCAGCTCAGGTCATGATCTCAGGGTCCTGGGAGAGAGCACTGCATCGGGCTCCCTGCTCAGCGGGGAGCCTGCTTCCCTCTCTCTCTCTCTGCCTGCCTCTGCCAGCTTGTGATCTCTCTCTCTAAATAAAATATTTAAAAAATAATAATAAAAAAATTAAAAATTAAAAATATAAAAATAGAAGAGGGCACCTGGGTGGCTCAGTCAGTTAAGCAAGTGTCTGCCTTTGGCTCAGGTCATGATCCCAGGGTCCTGGGATCAAGTCCCACATCAGGCTCCCTGCTCAGCAGGGAATCTGCTTCGACCTCTACCCTTTACCCCTGCTCATGATCTCTCCTTCTCTCTCAGATAAATAAATAAATAAATATATATATATATTTAAAATAAATAATAAAAAACATATACCTAATGATATGAAACCATTAAAAGATATTTAAAAACCAATCAATAAGCATCAATATCTCCTGTAAATAGAGAAGTCAAATAAAATTAGAAACAAAAGTTATAATATTTTACCTCAAAAAAATTAAATGAGATATAGATAGAAAAAATTGCTTAAATGTAAATAATGAATAAAAGGTGTTCATCTGAAGCCAGAATAAGGAAATCAGGAATTACAATTGTGCTAACAAAATGCCACAAAACACAAAAAAGTTCTTTTGATATTTATAAAAACAAAATTATAACAATTATCAATATATATGATAGATGGATAGAGGTACATATGCATTCCAAACTACATAAAGTTAAGTACACAGGGTTTCAGGAACACATATACTCTGAGTTTTCATGAGTAAGTAAGGATGAGAGCTAACACTGCAGATCTTGTACAAGAAGCCAGAACTTTGAAACCAAAGTGTACCCACAAATACAAAAACCAAAAGGAGCTGTCTCATCTAAGAAAAGAGAATTAGAGCTAGTGAACTCGAAAAAACAAATCCGCACATTGGCCTGGAAATGTAACACAGGTATAGACCACATACTCTGGGCCATGAGTTGAAAAAGAATGTCCACCCTTTCCAAAAATTGTGGAACTCAGATTCACACTTATTTATGAGGTACAGAAACCTGTGTTAAGAAGCAAACAACAGAATTGGGTAAAAAACCAATTAATCCTGTAGAGATAGGACAGAAATAATCTTGGGAGGAGATTGCTGCCCCCATAACCGAAGTCATGCACAAGACTCTCACAGGTTAACGATTTTAAGTAAAGAATATACAATTTTATTTTTCAAGTTTGTTCTAAAAAGTACTTTACTTTTTAATTTTTTAATTTTAATTTTAATTCCGGTAGACTATGTTAACATAAAAAGAATATACAATTAAAATTTTTAAATAATAAGGGAAAACATACCATGAGCAAGTCAATAAATTTAAAAACAAGAAATCTCATACTCAATATAGTAGGGCAATCTGAAAATGACTTTAAAATAAGTATAATTGGGGCACCTGGATGGCTCAGTGGGTTAGACCTCTGCCTTCAGCTCAGGTAATGGTCTCAGGGTCCTGGGATCGAGCCCCACATCAGGTTCGCTGCTCAGCGGGGAGCCTGCTTCCCCCTCTCTCTCTGCCTGCCTCTCTGCCTACTTGTGATCTCTCTGTGTCGAGTACATAGATGAAATCTTAAAATGATTAAGTAAATAAATAAATAAATATTATTAAAATGTTTATGTGAATAAACAAAGTAATAAAATCAGTAGGAAGATTGAGATGTTCAGTAATTTTAGACATTGTTCAGTTAAATGTATAAGTAGATACAGAATATATAGATAGGCTGTTTAAGCTTCAAAATCATAAATGGGGTGGAGGATACCAATTTACAAAAAGAAAGAGAGAAAAAAACAAGAAAACAGCACCAACCAATAAAAATCCAGGAAAACCATAGTCCAAGATGACAGAACTATACTCAACCGTATTAGCAATTACAGGCAGTGAAAATAAATTAAACTTAACTTATTGACATAGAGATTCTAAGATTGGATTACCTCACTATATTTACCAAAGACAAATTTAAAATACAATAACACAGACATGTTAACATAAAATGATGGGGGGAAAGAACAGGTAAATATTTATCAAAATAATGCTTCAATAAGGATATTAATAAAAGACAAAAAATTAATAGGGAGAAAATATGACATCATTCATTAATAAAAGAAAAAAACGGTCTAAGGAGTTTTAACAGCCATCAGTGTAAATGCATATAAAAATATAGCCTCAACCTCTTTAAGGCAAAAATCTGACAAAACAAGGAGAAATTGAAAAACGTGTAACACTTTAAGTGATTTCCAAGTACCTCTTTCTGAAATTGACAGATCAAATACATAGAATATTAGTAAGGATGTAGATATATAAATGTAAGCAATACAATCAACAATCTTGATCTAATATGTATATGTAGAACCATGTACCCAACAATTAGAGAATACATGTTCTTTTAAGCTTATGTAAGTTATTTCAGAAATTGATCATGTAGCACCCAAAAAAACAAGCCTCAATTAATTCTAAATATCAACACTAAAATTCTATTGACTAACATAGGTTCTTGCAGACCTTCTATGGGAAACTGTTGGGGGTTTTTAGCACAGGAGTGATATGATCCTTCTAAAATTTTAAGGATCCCTGCGGCTGCTGTATTGAAAAGAAAATGTAGGATTGAGGAAGGTTTAGGACAAAAGAAAAAAAAACAGATTTCTTGATGAATGCAAGATTAAAGAAACCAGAAACAAAACTAGTGTAAGAAAACAGTGCAAAATCATGAATGAAATATTTACGTCATATTTACTTTAATATTGACTTTATTTATATCATATAGAAATACGAGGTCAGCGTGGAAGAAAACAATAGTCCTGCTGTAGAGTTAATGTTTGAGTCAGAAGGCAATATACACAGCGCTTCTGAACTTTTTTTTTAGTTTGAAGAAAAACACATTTAAGAGAGTTGGACTAAAGCCAAGAAACCATATCATTTTGGCAGCCTTGATGGGTCAAACTGCCCGATAGTGTCCTTCACCATTTTTGAAACTGATTACTATGTGATATTGGGCTCCTTTGGGTCTTGGATATCACAATGGCTTCAAAAGAAAAAAAATGACTCACTGTTTACTTACCAACTTGAGTTAATTTGTCAAAAAGAAGATCACTTAACAAGGTAATTTATCATATTTTACCACATATAATACTCATATTTTAAGTTCTCCAAAGAAAACACTAAAATCTGCCATATCCTAGATAAAAAAATTAAATAAAGAAGTGACCAAAGGAGAGGCAGTAAGAGAAAAAAATACCCTTTGTTTAACTACTGGGCTTTATATGAAAGACTGAAACAAAATTTTCTTAAGTTTGGCTACCTAAAGGGCCTGTGCCTATTTTACCACATTTTTCTAATTTTTAAAAGTCCCATCCTATGTTTTTCCTTTTTTTTTGTAAGAAGCTGAGTGTTGAGTGTTAACTGAGCTCTTAAATTGAATAACTTAGATTTAACTTACAGCACATTTTTTTAATCATGAAGCAATTAGGACCATTTCTTTTTTTTTAAGA
Organism: Procyon lotor; assembly: GCA_028646535.1. NCBI lineage: Eukaryota > Metazoa > Chordata > Mammalia > Carnivora > Procyonidae > Procyon > Procyon lotor. The sequence continues at coordinate 77,975,636 of CM053604.1, forward strand.
TATTAATTATTTATTTGAGAAAGAATGAGAGAGAGAGAGAGCCCTTAAGCACAAGTCAGGGGCAAAAGCACAGGGAGAGGGAAAAGGGGTGGGGGAGGAGAAGCAGGCTCTTTAAATAAATAAATAAATAAATAAATAAATAAATAAATAAATAAATAAATAAATAAATAAGGAGCAGGGAGCCCAATGTTTCCATCCCAGGACCCTGAGATCATGACCTGAAGGGAAGGCAGTCGCTTAACTGACTGAGCCACCCGAGCACCCCAAGACCATCTCTTAATCATCTTTTTTTGCTGCTTCTTTGTCCCCCATCAGAGCATATACACACACATTCACACACGACATTTATTTTTTAATTCTCTGATTTAAAAGTACTTTTTTCCCCACTCTTTTCATAAAGCTTCCCTGTTATTCAATAAAGTTTTTATCCTTACTCTTAACATTTCACGATTCCCTTATGGAGCCCTTAAGAGAGAAAACATAGCTTCTTCCACTATGTAGTCATTTAATATACTTTGGGATTATGTTGGTCTTTCCTCAACTGTCCTATGCCGTAGCATCACAAAGGGAAAACACTGCCATCAAACTAGGAATTGTATATGCTCTTTAAACTATCTTATATTAGTAGTTGGAAAATACACCATTGGAAAAAATATGGCCAGGACACTGTTGAACAACATGATTGTAAAAAGAAAAGGATTAAGATTTAAACTGATAGCTACACAGAGCAAAAGTAATGTTTGGGTGTTGTTTGGAATTGTTCCTTTCAACCAAGTCTGTCATGCTCAGTAAGTTCCAAATGATAGTGTGGGAACATGTGAAATTGAAATTAGACTGTTGGCGAAGTCTGAGAGGAGATCCAGAAAATCAGAACATGCTACACTCAGCTCCCAGCTATGCCTTAGGCTAGCAGTTTCACTATCAGTCATTTAAAAGCTGCTTCTCAGGTCATCTACTCCTAAATTGTATGGTTTTTTTCTTCCAGAAATTACTAAACTATCCAATAAACTTAATTATTTTGAGTCAATATGTTTAGAATTTGAGTGTTTATGAAAAGCATTCCATTCATGAAAAAAGATAACTATAGTTTCAAAATACATTAAATAATAAGGAGTCATTTTCAGTTGAATTTCACACAGAGAGGAGCCTTTTAAAAAGGAGTAATGATCGAATGTATTTTTTTACATTTCATCACTCATTTATATGTTGATATACCAGGAGGAATATCCAATTATATTTAAATAAATGTATTTATATTTATATATCCAACAATCATTTATTAAAGTTTTACCAAGCACAAGGCACTAACGATTGTGTAGCAATAGGAAGATACATAAATTGCCATCTCTTCCCTCACAAACTGTACAAATAGGAGAGCCGTATACACAGATAAATCTTGTATTAGGAAAGCTGTTAAATTGGCCATAGGTGAGGGGCGCCTGGGTGGCTCAGTGGGTTAAAGCCTCTGCCTTCGGCTCAGGTCATGATCTCAGGGTCCTGGGATCGAGCCCCACATGGGGCTCTCTGCTCAGCGGGGAGCCTGCTTGCCCCTCTCTCTCTGCCTACTTGTGATCTCTCTCCCCTCTCTCTCTCTGCCAGATAAATGGTTAAATAAAAATTTTTTTAAAAATTTGCCATAGGTGAAATTGACACTGTGTTATTTTTCATATATTTCATTTCTTCATTCAGTCCTTCAAGAAGTAATAAAGGAATTCCTCCTAAGTACCTGACACTCTTCTGGGGGTGGTGGATACAGAGAACAAGACCAACAATAAGAAAATTAATAACTTCATCCAGTTATCTCAACTATGTGCAATCAAGACTTTAAAAGGGGGTTCTAGTAAGAGACAGGACGAGAAGGTAGTTTAGTGTCCTGTGATGGAGATCCATGGAATTGTTGAGGCTCCATCACCTACTTTGAGAAGAAAAATTGTTTCAGTTTACATTTCATAGGGACTAGCCATTCAAAGCCTTGTCTCTGTGAAATCGTATCTGTTTCATTGTTATCATACAGACTCCAACGCTTCTCTTACCATACATCATGCAATTATTTTACACCAAGGAATATAGCTATAGCTATATATATGATCCTTTCCAGTTTCATCTTTTTCTGATCCCTCATAAAATACTGCTGCGTAAATGTGTCCAAATAACAAGATTCCACAACTTCTGACGTTATGGAAAAAGTCCATTTTTCTCCGACTGGAGCATGCGCGTGTGCCGTGTTCACATTTAACTCATTTAAAACAAATAACCTTAAAAAGGAGGAGTACTGTTTAGCTGGAATATTCCCAGGTAGATGGTTAAACACTAGTCTCTGGCTGTGGTTCTGTCCTGAGGCGACATACCCGTAAGGTTCTCACAAAGGCTCTTGCCTCCCAGGACTCATGAAAAGGCAATGAAAATCATGGCTATGATTTCTGCACAAATAACTCACATAAAGGAAATGCCAGGGAAGCTTCTATTATTAGGATAATTCCACATTCCAGGAAAGTTGCATCTACCACAGTTTTAACTCTCTCAGTGCAATAGATGCCAGACCCAGCCCCTTAAATCTCTGTAGCATTTCAGGCTTTACTCAATTATTCTTCCCCACTAGTTAATACAGTAAATAGAATGGTAATTATTATCCTGATTTTCTTCAGAAGAGTAAACCAAAACTTAGGCAGGGTAACACAAATAATTGCAGATGAAGAGCTCCACACTGTTTTTTTGTTTTTTTTTTTATTTCTTAGTCCAGTGTTCCTCCCACAATATCATAAAGCCTTCACAATGGGGGCGCCTGGGTGGCTCAGTCGTTAAGCATCTGCCTTCGGCTCAGGTCATGATCCCACCGTCTTGGGATCGAGTCCCGCATGGGGCTCCCTGCTCGGCAGGAAGCCTGCTTCTCCTGCTACCATTCCCTCTACTTGTGTTCCCTCTTTCACTGTGTTTCTCTCTGTTAAATAAATAAAATCTTAAAAAAAAAAAAAAAAGCCTTCACAATGATAAAATTGAAATACTGGAAGAATCATTCCTTGCACCTGATCGCAAATTGTAGATGTGCAGAAAAATGAGGCAATTTTTCCATACAGAGGAGAATGGTAAGATGGATAGCCAGATATTTTTGAACTGTGATGTTAGTGCTAAATCCTCTAATTCATACTCCTAAGCACTCTGTTTATTGTTCATGTAAAAGGAAAATCAGGATGACATTCAAAACCATTTCCTCCAGTGATCAAATTTCACAAACCACATTATTGTCTAAGATTTTACAATATTGATTAATAGTCAAAACCTTTTTTATATACTACATAGCATTTGTATTGTTTTTACATTGTATCTCATTTGATCTATTTAACGACTTTGGGAACTAGAAAATATCATCCCTGTCTTACAGGTGAACAACTGAGCATAGAAAGATGAAGTGAAGGGCCTCTAGATCAGCATTATTTTCACTATACTTTGCACAGGGTGAGACTTTCTTATAGTGTTGAGACCAGGACCTCATCACATTAATGTAGATGATTTGATCTACTTTGAAAAAAGTAAAGTCAAAACATAGCTATTGGTCAAAGTGAAGTAATACCAAGAAATTGTGAAAGTAAAAGAAACTTCTCTGATTTTTGAAACTCCTTGATTGGGTTATGCTTTCATATCAAATGTTTCAATAATGTCTAATATACATTTCTGTCACTAAGTCACTGGCCTTGAGGAAGGCACCACTTTCTATTCACGTGTGTGTTTCTAGAACCAGCTTAAAGTCTGGCAATTATAGGCACTCAGTGAATTCTCAGTAGATGAATGAATAAAACTAACTACATAGTGTTTTTATTTTTAAAACCTTTAAATAATGAAAAATTTTCAGTTAGAGACATGAATCAACCTCACCAAAATAATCATGAGACCTAATTTACCTGCCTAAGGTAGAAATACTGTATTTTACCCATTCTTAACCTTCATGTTTTCAAAATAGACCCAAAAAAGAGGATTTTTACGGTGTTTATATGATTTTTAGATATGATTTTTATTATGTCATTAAAATACCCCCAAATTTCTGCACCCCACTGAGATCATATTGATTACTTAAAGAGAAAAAAATAGGATTTCTGTGATTGTATAGGAGACAAGTAAATGAAAAATGAGTGATTTTCAGTTGGAGTTGCAGAAGAAAGACTTGCACAAACTGTCAGACCCAACTTCCAAATGCCATTAAGATGCCCAGAGAGGAGACAAAGACCTACTCATTTTTCCTCTAAGAATAGCTTCATAAGATGAATGTGAAAGAAAAAAAAAATTGATACACAACTGATTCTATTTGGCTTTCAATTAAGATACACTATGTGCTAAAAGTCACTTTTATTTTATTTTTTTTTAAAGATTTTATTCATTAGACAGAGAGAAACACAGCGAGAGAGGGAACACAAGCAGAGGGAATGGTAGCGGGAGAAGCAGGCTCCCTGCTGAGCAGGGAGCCCGATGTGGGGCTCGATCCCAGGACTCTGGGATCATGACCTGGGCCGAAGGCAGACGCTTAATGACTGAGCCACCCAGGCGCCCCTAAAAGTCACTTTTAAAGCTTAAAGGACAAATGAACCTGTGCTTTGCCTCCCACGACTCTCTTCCTAATTTATCATGGACAGTAGAGCCACTATAAGAACAATATGACAGTGACAATTACCAATGACTGAACTAGGTTTTGAGCAATTGCTGAAAGTCTAGGGCAAGTTTCTCTCAGAGTGACAATCATGTTAAATTATCTGCCCCAGGGGCGCCTGGGTGGCTCAGTTGGTTAAGCGGCTGCCTTCAGCTCAGGTCATGATCCCGGGGTCCTGGGATCGAGCCCCGCATTGGCCTCCTTGCTCAGCAGGGAGCCTGCTTCTCCCTCTGCCTGCTGCTTTTCTCCTGCTATTCTCTCTCTCTCTCTCTGACAAATAAATAAATAAAAAAAAATCTTAAAAAAAAAAAATCTGCCCCAACTTTCCCAATCTCCTACACAAGTCCTTCAGTTACTGAGAGAACACCTGTACGGTTCTTCGAAGGACGTAGGAAGAGATGCTCATCAGCTTGTGGATGAGCTAGCCAAGCAGGGAGTGTTGGAAGCAGGACATTTTTAACACACCAGCAGAACTCGGTGCACATCCATCATCACATCTGAGTGGGACTGGCAAACCCGGCTCCTTCCGACTCGGCAGCTGCAGAGGTTTATGGAATCCGTATGGTGGGGAGTGTAATCTTGCTGGAGAATACACATGTGATTTTACTAAAAACAAGGTTAATATAAGTGAAAGAAGCCCCTTCGTTGGTTTTCTAAAGAATAGAAAGACTTAAAGAAAGAATTTAAGGAATAATGATGCTACCATTGACCTGCAGTTCCTGAATCTTTTATGTACAGTTTCTACTGATAATTGAATGTAAAACTTATTTTTACAGAAATTTTAATTTTAAATAAAATTTTAAAGGAGACAAACCATAAGAAACTCCTAAACTCACGAAACAAACTGAGGGTGGCTGGAGGGTATGGGGGGTAGGGATAGGGTGGCTGGATGATGGACATTGGGGAGGGTATGTGCTACGGTGAGTGCTGGGAAATGTGTAAGCCTGATGATTCACAGACCTGTACCCTGGGGCAAATAATACATTATATGTTAATTTAAAAAATTTAAAAATATTTTAATAAAATTTTAATAGAAAAAATATCTTTCAAGTTAAAAGTTGAAAGCAAAAGATGCAAATCTCTGTGAGATGTATTAATTTCACCCATAATTAGGTAAAGAAAGAAGGCAGATCAGAGCAAATGTTTTAAATGATTTAACATACCAAAGCAAGTAATAATTTAAATTCTGGGACCATTTCCTTCAGTATATGTGAGAGTACTAATCAAGGAGATTATGAACATGATTTAGGGAAAAACAATAGTTTTCAGAGTTTGAGACAACAATCCTAAGTATGTCAGTTATCTTGAGGTGATGACATACAATTTATAGGTGACACAGTGTATGTAATAAGTGAGGTTTTTTTTAGCTACCTACTGTGATTTATATCATGTTAAGAGTCTAACATTCCAATGAAACCATGGCCAAAAACCAGAGATACTAAGAAATAGCTAGGCACTCATACAGAGCCAATAGCCAACTACTATAACCAATAGAGAATCACCCAGCCACCCATCACCACATTTGACTAACTGCCTGCTTCTCCCCTCAAGTACTAATCTACTTGAGAACAACCCTTTCCCTCAGATGCTGGAAAGCTAGTTAATGTATAGCTATAATTTAGCATTTCCACATGTTACCAAGGTCTCGGGTTTCCTCTTTTGAATAGAAACATAGATAGACAGACTGGCAGACTGGCAGTCACACCCTTTCCACAGTTTTGGAAAGAAATTTAGAACAGTGGTTACCAAATGAAACTCAGTAAGTTTTCTTCAGTGTTTAGTGAAATGAGAGAAAAAGAAAAAGAGAAAAAGGATAATATAGTGAATTTTAAATAAAATAAAATGTACTCTTTTTTTTTGTAATTTGTGCTTTTTCAATATTAAAATGCCCTTTAAATAAACAAAAGATGTTATAAAGGATGATAGCTGCTTAATTTTTGTCTTTATCTTGATAAAATAAAAATGTCAAAACTATGCTGCCCTATCCCCCAGCTGCACCTTATTGTTACTAGTCTGTACAAGCCAAGAGTATTCAAACAACTGGTTCAGAGTTTCACATGGAAATAAATGTATCACTCGTTAAAAAATTTAGTTAATTCATACCATTATTCTAGTCAATAGAATTTTTTCCTGTCCATAATCTATATATCCTTCTAATAGTGTAAAAGCCCTACACTGTTTTTGTGAGATGCTCTCTGACTGTGTATCCATGTGTACTTTTGCTTGTCTCTAATTCCCTTTTCCCATTTTGCCTTCTCTCCTGCATCTGACTTATCCAAGAATCTGCCATGTTTTCATAAACTATTATTACACAACTGTTCAAAATTCTGAATCTGGGTTTTTTCTTGCTTAGAACAGCCAGACGAACAGGGGCGCCTATGTGGCTCAGTTGGTTAAGCGTGGAACTCATGGTTTTGGCTCAGGTCATGATCTCAGGGTCCTGGGATCAAAGCTGGGCTTCGCGTTCAGCAGAGAGTTTGCTGGTCTCCCTCTCTCTGTCCCTCCCCTTGCTCATGCTCTCTCTCTCTTAAATAAATAAATAAATCTTAAAAAAGAAAAGAACAGCTTAATGTACTGGTGACAAAAGAAGGTACATGTATTTTAAATCGAGTGCACTCTAAACAAAATTCTGGATCACTTACTAATAATTAGACGTGGGTCTGAGTTTAAACTAAGAAAACAAAGTGTGTGCAGCAAAAGTGAAAGTGAGTTACCAACTCAGGGCTTCCAAGGACTTGAGACAACCATTTACAGTGAGAAATTCACTTCACATGAGGACCCAGAGACCACATTAACAGAGACATAACCAAACACACAATTGAAGCTAACGTCTCACGCAACAATGCTTATCCTTATTGAGAACAACGCACTCTCATGTACGTTATTGTATCATTGTTTTAAAGCTGACTCACTTTCGTGACCCACTAATGTGTCATGACTCACAGTTTGAAAATTGTTGCCATAAAGCAACGTCATAAGGTTGCTATTAAATTTCACAGCAAAATAAAGTTCAAAGCAATTAATTTCCCCTAAATCAATATAAAATTAGCAACTTTAGCTTATCAAATAGCTTTCAAGTGTGTGGCCTTTGAAAGCCTAGAGGAAAGAAACATAATCCTACCTCATCAGTCTTAGCTTCCCTTTCATCTGATGGGCTCTGTCTCAACGCTCCTTGATTTTTCTCCAGATAAATTTCTTCTAAATTGGTAGAAGAAGGAGAGGAAAGATAAATAAAAATGTTTTCTCTTTAAAGTAAACTTTGAGGATACTGTAAGCATCAATGATGATTCAAATATTGGCTTAAGATTCTGAATTATATGTATAAGCTTCTGAACACATGTTCTTAAAAAAAATCACTAGAGAAATGAGAGTTTTCTTAGGTTGCTTATTTAAAGTTTGTATAATAAATGTTCTGCAATGTTTTCTGGTTTCTTTTCAAATAAATAAGTGGTAAGTAAAGTTTTAAGTTGGCAAGTATACACAGGTGTGTGTGTGTGCACATATACAAGGACCTCATACCCTCACTCAGGCAAGGAGACCAGGCTTTGGAATCTACAGATGAACAGTACTTCAAGTCCTGCCTCCAACTTCTTCATCACGGTGTCATTTTTAGATTTTCTTCTAAAAGTTCCTCCCCTGCAATATGGAGTAATAATCACACCTGCCTCAGAAGCAATTGTCAGGAACAAATTAAATAATGTAAGAAAAAAATCAAAGTGCTATTAACTTGTTCATTTTACAATAGATTTCAGGGAATGAAATACACTAAAGTTACTGTCGTTGACTATTTGATTTCCATGCATGATTCTAATCTTATAATTCACCTAATGCATGTAAGTAGAGAAAAAGAGCCCCTTTAAGACAAAGAAATTATAGAGAAAATGTAATAATGTATTTGAATTTAGAAGAATACCAAATTTTGTGCTTACTTCCTAAAATATTTAGACATTTGAACTTGACTGTTAAATGATCACTACAGAGAGAAGCACCTATATTCTGAAAAATATGGTATTAGCTTCTCTTGAAAAAATAGACAAACCAAAAAATAGACTCTTAACTACAGAGAGCAAAGTGTTGCCAGAGTGGAGGTGGGTGGTGGGATGGGTGAAATAGTTGAAGGGGATTAAAAGAATACACATCATGATGAGAACTGAGTAATGTATAGAGTTGTCAAATCATCATATTGTATATCTGAAAAGTATAGAATTGTTGAGTCATTCTATTGTACACCTGAAACTAATCTAACACTGTATGTTAAATATACTGGAATTAAAATTTTATTTTTTTTTTAATTAGCTTCTTTTGGCTCCTTTAAATTAATAGCCATCTAGAAAATCCAGTCTGTGGACTATGTTCATTTGGCTATACCAGATATCAGCAAGCTATGGTTCACAGGTCAAATTCAACCCATGCCTCTTCATTTATGCCTTGGGAGCTAAGAATGGTTTTTACATTTCTAAATGCCTGGGGGGGGGGGGAGGGAGGTTAAAATAAGAAAAACATTTTGTGACAATGAAAAGCAAATGAAATTCAAATTTCAGTGTCCATAAATAAAGTTTAATTTGAACACAGTGTAGGTCATTTATTAATGTACTATCTATGGCTAATTTGATGCTACAACAGCAGAGTTCAATGGTTGTAATAGAGACCATATGGCCTGCAAAGCCTCAAATAAGTATTTATTATTTGGTTCTTTAGAGGTTGCCAATCTGGACTATACAGTGAAAAGAAATGGAGGGACAAAATGTGAATGATACTTAGTAGCTCTATAATTAAGCCAATACAGTTATTTTAAAATATAGCAAAGATCATTCTTAACCATAATAGGTATTTTATATTTTATATGAGTATGTATCTTTCAACATGAATTACATAACCTATTTCTGAATAGTAACATGGTGTTTTGCTTCAAAACCTAATAAATAATATCTATATAGTTTTTATTAACCCAAAAGTTTATAGCACACACCCAGGCAATTAGATTAAATTGTATTACTATAATGAAATAGATGCCAGTTTATGATAAAACCCCAAACACTTTCTTCTAGAGGTTTTACATCTATCATCATAAACGAAAATTCAGCATTTCCCCAAATCAAACTAATTTTGATTAAGGAGCATTTTATTAATTCCAGGGTCTATAAAACTACCAATTCCAGGGCGCCTGGGTGGCTCAGTTGGTTAAGTGTCTGCCCTCTGCTCTGGCGATGATCCTGGGGTCCTGGGAATGAGCCCCACATCTGGCTCTCTGCTTAGCAGGGAGCCTGCTTCTCCCTCTGCCTCTGTACTGTTATGTTCTCTCTCTTGCTCTCTCTCCCAAAGAAATAAAATTTTTTATTTATTTTTTATTAAAAAAAAAACCTATCAATTTCAACAGAAGGTAAACACCAGCATTTTAAAGGGTGAAAGGATTCTATTTATACATTCAACAGTACCAATTAAATTGAAACGAACACATAGTGACTTCTTATTTATTATTGACTGACAAGTACCTAAGCAAAACAGTTACACCAGTCAGAACAAGGAATTCTAATTGGCTTCTGACTCAGAAAAAGAATGTTGAACAGAAACATTCAGAATTTGCTTTTTCTGAATCTCAACGCTTTATAATTTTTATCAAAGAATGAATCATCACTAAATCTTGATTAAATTTTCAAAACTGACAAGAAGAAATTGTCAGGTAAAAGTTATTCCATAAATTATAACATGCAATATTTGATCTTCATAGTATAGTTCAGTATTTTCTGGAATGGAAGGTAACCCACACCTCTCCCAGCCCCACAGTGTAACACAACAGAGTGTGAAAAGAAAATATTATAAAAGTCCTATTTTTACTTTTGGCTAACTTTTCATGGTATACATTAATATAATATTACTTGTGTGTAGTTTATGAATGAATAAATATACCTGTAATGAGAGTGTATCGTGAGGATGTTTTCCTTGCAGGCACACATAACCAAAATTACCTGAAAACTATTGAACTAAATTACTCTGTCAATATCTCTGATGAACATAGATGCAAAAATCTTCAACAAAACATTAGTGAGCAAAATTCAATGATCCATTTAAAAAAATCATACATGATCAAGTGGGATTTACTGCAGGGATGCAAGCCCGATTCAACATCTGCAAATCAGTCAGTATGATAGGCCACACTAGCAAAATGGAGGATAAAAATAATGTGATCATTTCAAAAGATGCATTAAAAAGCACTTGACAAATTCAACATCCATTTATGATAAAAACTCTCCACAAAGTAGGTATGGAGACAATGTTCCTCAAAACAAAAGAGGGCATATATGAAAAGCCCACAGTTAATATCATACTCAATGGTGAAAAATTGAAAGCTTTTCTTCTAAGATCAGGAACAAGACAAGGATGCTCACTCTTACCACTTTTATTCAACATAATGGAAAGTTGCAGGATACAAAATCAATACGCAAAAATCTGTCGTATTTCTGCACACTAACAACAAACTATCAGAGAAATTAGGAAAAAATCCAATTTACAGTAGCATCAGAAAGAATAAAACACCTAAGAATGAATTTAACCAACGAGGTGAAAGACCTCTATCCTAAAAACTATAAGAGATTAAGGGAAAAAATGAATGGAATAGGATGGAAAGCCCAGAAATAAACCCATGGATATGATCAAATATTTTACAACAAAGGAGTCAAGAATATACAATAGGGAAAGGACAGTTTCTTCAATAAATAAATGATGATGGAAAAACTGGACAGCCATATGCAAAAGAATGAAACTGGGCGAGTATCTGACAGTATTCCCAAAAATTAATGGGTTAAGGAGTGGATTAAAGACTTGAACACAAAATCTGAAACCATACAACTCCTAAAAGAAAATATTGGTGTTAAGCAACTTGACATAGCTCTTGGTGATCTCACCCCCAAAATAAAGGCAACTAAAGCACAAATAAACAAAAGGGACTACAACAAACTAAAAAGTTGCACAGCAAAGAAAGTCATTAATAAAAAAACGCTTTGCACATGAAAAGATGTTCAACATCTTTAATCATCAGGAAAATTAAAATCAAAATCATAATGAGATATCTCCTCACACCTGCTAGAATGGCTATTATCAAAAAGACAAGAAATAATGAGTGTTAGCAACGACATAAAGAGAAGGGAACATATGTGCCAGACTGATGGAGATGTAAATTGGTGCAGCCACTGTGGAAAACAGGAAAGACACTCTTTAAAAAAATGGAAAGTAGAACTTACCACAGGACCCAGCAATTTATTGGTATTTATCGGAAGGAAAAGAAAACACTAAGTCAAAAAGATGTATGTAACCACCCCATGTTTATAGCAGCACTATTTACAATAGCCAAAATATGGAAATAACCTAAATGCCTATCAATGAACAGATAAAGAATTTGTGGTATACACAAACAAGCGCGTGCGCGCACAAACACACACACACACACACACACACACACACAGAGGAATATTATTCAGCAATAAAGAAGAATGAAATCTTGCCATTTACAACACGAATGGACCTGGACAGCATTACACTAAGTGACATAAGTCAGACAGAGAAAGGCAAATACAGTATAATCTTCCTGATATGCAGACTCTGAGGCAGGGAAAAAAAAACAAGATTATAGATACAGAGAACAGATTGGTATTTGTTATAGGTGAGGGTTGGGGGTGGGAGAAATGGGTGAAGGAAGTCAAAAGGTTAAAAAAAGAAATTAAAAATAAAAATAAATTATTCTGGCTTGGCATTGAGGTATAAATATAATAATTTAAAGAGTTTGATAACGAGCTATGCTAAAATACCTCACAGAAAATGTTTAGTTTCTCCAACATTCAGCTGTGGTCTCTGAAATATGTTGCCCACTGTATGAAGCTGGAGTCCTTAAGAAATGGCTAATTTCAGTCTTGGAGCAGGAAGTACACAGGGTGAGCTTCGTAAATGAGCAAGAAGGCTGTTGGAACCCACTGAAGTTATGGCCAAAAAGATGCAGATCCCAAAAGAGGCTTCTAGTGACCAAAATTAGGACAATATGAGCATCCATAAGGATAATCACTGCAACAGACTGCCTGTTTAAAGTCACAAACATTGGTCACTGTTTGAGGATGCTAGGGAACTAACTCATTTTGAAAACTGCTAAATTAACAAGAATGAAGTATTTATCCTATCTTTCCCTTAAGAAAATAATCAAGGCAGATGTAAGGGAAATAAAAGATAGGTGACATTGTGTACTTGAAGTAAAAAACAACATTTTTTCCCAACCAACGATGTAATTTCTAATCTTGTTCTCACTATAGAAATACTCAACTGAAAGAAATATAGCATTATTTTTTCCAAGGAGTTTAGATTTTGATGCACCGACTGGCTGATTTTTATAAAGATGAATGATTCTGCTACCTAATTTAAAACCTTTTGGGATCCATACTTCAAATCAATCCTTTATAGATGGTTAAAGTAAAGAAGTTTTAATAAAATTGTCGTTCTTTTCAATGGTTAATCCTTAAGACCTGAAAAATCCTTCTGAGCTGATAATGTTTCTTGCTTTTTTTTCCCCTGCCTGTAGAAATGAAGCCAAATAAAATACCCTATTCTACAGTTCCCTTCAAGGATATAAATGAGGCAGAGAGTGTCCTGGCTTCGCCTTCTAAGCTGCCTAAAATCCCTATAGCCCTCTGCTTATCTCAGAGGGACTGGACAGCTCCTTTAAATTATATTTTATATGGTATGCCCCATGTTTTAAGAACCCTCTGGACAACAGTAAAAAGTCTCATTCTTTAAAGTGGTACGTTGAAGATGCTTGCTCATTTCCCCTTCTGTGTGCTTTTCCACATACTCAGCGTGTAAGTATTTCTCCCATTGCTGTTTGTTTGCCCTCTGGGGAAGGACAAGATATCTTAGCCACAGTACAGCAGAATCAGGGAAATGAGCTATAAAAGATAACACTGTATTAATTTTTAAAAAATCACTCTTTCCTTTCTCTTTTTCCATGCTTATCACTCTATATACCATATGACGAGAAAAGTAATCTCAATTACCTAAAATTGGATGGCTTAATTGCATATTTCTTCCTTTTTTTTGTTTTTAAGGATTTTATTCATTCATTTGACAGATGAGAGACCACAAGTAGGCAGAGAGAGAGGTAAGCAGGCTCCCCGTTGAGCAGAGAGCCCGATGCAGGGCTCAATCCCAGAACCCTGAGATCATGACCTGTGCTGAAGGCAGAGGCACCCCTTAATTTCATATTTCAATTCTTTTTAGCAGTTACAAATGACTTAAAATCTCTGAGGCTCAATTTTCTTATCTGTTCACAGGAAATCATCATCATCATCACGTTTACCAAACTACAAAACTGAAAATGGGAACATAAACTTGCTTGTGCAATAAATATGTAGTATGAACTGTCAACAGAATCATCATAAAAGTTCATTTGAAGAATGAAAAAGTACTGCCTTTTATATGTTCCACAATATTTATATGCCATATACTGAAGCATCTTACATAGATTATCACACTGGATTGTCACCAGAACAATGAGGTATGTGTTAGTATCCTCAGCTTACTGATCAGGAAACTGAGGCAGAGAAGTTAAGTAACTTGGAAGACATATATGGAATAAGTGGCCCCGGATTAAATGTGAATCTTAATCTATCTCACTACATGATCAAACTCTTAACTCGTATTATTCTGCTTTTCCATACAACCAGAGGAGAGACAATGAGAGACAAAGAGAGAGCAAGAAACAGAGAGAGCAAAAAATAAATTAAAAATAGCAAATAATGGGTGCCTGGGTGACTCAGTGGGTTAAAGCCCCTGCCTTCGGCTCAGGTCATGATCTCAGGGTCCTGGGATCAAGCCCCACATCAGGCTCTCTGCTCAGCAGGGAACCTGCTTCCCCCTCTCTCTCTGCCTGCCTCTCTGCCTACTTGTGATCTCTTCCTCTGTCAAATAAATAAATAAAATCTTTAAAAAAATAGCAAATGACAACATTTTTAAAAATCGTAAGCAACAGATATGCTGAGTCAAATGCTACAGCAATACTTGAAAAAATATATATATAAACCAGGCTGCCTTCATAAAGAATTGCTTAATTTTGCTAAGCAAATACTTTTAGTATAAATGTAATAAATTGAACTATATCTATCATATGTGATTCCTTAATAATTCCTTTTACTCGATTAAAGTAAAGATACTATTTTCTTGCCTGCTCTGCAGGGATTATTTCAAGTGCCTTAAAATCCCCATATCCCTGAAAGCCTTTTTGATAGAGACACACTTAATCCTCTTACAGTCAACCTAACCTGAATTTAGAAAAAACGATTTTTAGAGTTTCTCCAAAAATACCATAGGAAGCTTATAATCCCCTATCATCATCATCAAAGTGCAGAGCTGTTGGCTGCACGTGCATACAATTGAAGGGACAGGCTTTCCTCTTCAGCTCTCTGCTTCCCCTCCTGCTTTGATCTTCCACTGCCCTTTCTCCTGTCTTTTTTTTTATTTGGACACTGCCCCCAACAACAATCCTTGAATTATTTGTGAAGCTCATTTCGTATTTGGACTTTTAGCTCAACTCTTCCATTTCTGCTCCTTGCAAAACAGAAATTTTGAGCAAGACAGAATTATCTAAATATCACTTCACTGTGAAACACATGATCCATTTGTAGTATACTCTGACAAAGTCAAGAACTGAGACGTCATTCTGTGAGTTAATAATCCTAAAGCCCTTTTGACATACCCGAAACCTAAGCTAATGTTTCTTGGGTTAGTTCCTCTCCTTCTCCAGGACATCAGAGCACTGCCCTCTAAGAGGAAAGAAGAGGAAAACACTGCATTCTTTGGAGTGGTAGTTTGATGCCAGAGATATGCACTTAAGTCCTCTATCCAAATCCCCAAACAGGCCAGTTTATGCTCAGTGTTGTTAGGAAACTCTCCTAGCCTCCATTTCTCCGGCATGATAGGCTTATCCCCAGGTGACTGTTGGGGAGCATTCACCTGAAACTGAACAAGCCCATAGTGTAAATGGATTCACTTCATCTGAGGATTAGTAAAAACAAGTCCATTTTTCCAGATCCCACTGAAATCCCATCTATGAAGACTTCTTTAATAACTAAAATCCACAGCAGTCCGAGGGAACTTATTGTCTGTATAATTCATAAAGAACCCAGAAATGTTTTTAGAATTGGTAATTAACACTTTCTTGGCTATAGAGCAGTTTCCTCTTGTTGGCATTTAGTAAAGAAACAAATAAAGCAAAACACTTTAATATCTACTAATGGTATGGTATCACGAGTCAATAAGAATTAATGTCTATTAAAACAAGCCTGGTCACCAAGACAAGATAGTCTACCTTAAATATGCAGAAAAGAATGAGATGCATTTTAGAAGGATTTCCATTGAAATAAAGCACTTTAAAATTAGAATTCTTGGGACGCCCCGGTGGCTCAGTGGGCTAAAGGCTCTGCCTTCGGCTCAGGTCATGATCTCAAGGTCCTGGGATCAAGCCCCGCATTGGGCTCTCTGCTCAGCAGGGAGCCTGCTCCCACCCCCCCCTCTGCCTGCCTCTCTGCCTACTTGTGATCTCTCTCTCTGTCAAATAAATAAATAAAATCTTTTTGGGGCGCCTGGGTGGCTCAGTTGTTGAGCGTCTGCCTTCGGCCCAGGTCATAATCCCAGGGTCCTGGGATCGAGCCCCGCATCGGGCTCCCTGCTCGGCAAGAAGCCTGCTTCTCCCGCTACCATTCCCTCTGCTTGTATTCCCTCTCTCACAGTGTTTCTATCTGTCAAATAAATAAAATCTTTAAAAAAAAAATCTTTTTAAAAAATAAATAAATTAAATTAAATAAAATTAGAATTCTTAGCAAATTATAAGTAACTGACAATGTCAGATGAAGACAGATTTACTGTAGCAAATAATAATAGCTGGAAACATACATAGGTGTTTTCCCCTTGCCAGGCACTGGACTAAGTGCTTTACACTCAGCCCTTCCCAAAACACAACAATGAATACACTAGTGTAATTTACATATTATGGATAAGAAAACTGAAGTGCTAATAAATTTCTAAAAATTCCAAGTGGTGGAGTCGGAGTTTGGAACCCAGGTAGTTGGAGACAAAAACATATGATCTTGAATCTCTAACTAAAATGAATAACTTTGGCTTCATAGCAATTATGTATTCACTTTACTTGGACAATAGAACTTCAGAATTTCATAAGAAATGATGCAATCTGAGATGCCTGAGTGGCTCAGTCAGTTAAGCATCTGCCTTTGGCTCAGGTCATGATCCCAGGGCCTGGAATCAAGTCCCTGCATCGGACTCCTTGATCAGCAGGGATCCTGCTTCTTTCTCTGCCTGCAGTCCCCTGCTCCCCTTGCTTATGCACTGCTCTCCCTCTCTCTTTCTCTCTTTCTCTCTCTCTCTCAAAAATAAATAAGTAAAGTCTTTTAAGATAGAAAGAAAGAGAGAAAGAAAGATAAGGAAGGAAGGAAGGAAGGAAGGAAGGAAGGAAGGAAGGAAGCAAGCAATCTGTCCTACTGACAGGTTGGTGTATTCCAAAGTAACCCAAGATTTAAAACGTTGTGTTGTAGTGTCATGTAAAAACATGAAGGTAAAACATGTATGGGGGTTTCAGATTAGTAGTAAACATGTTACTTTCCTGAAGAAATGTAATAATAGAGACATATAAATAAACAGCTCCTAGTGAATTATATTATTACAATTCAAAAATAATAAATGTAGGGGCGCCTGGGTGGCTCAGTCGTTAAGCGTCTGCCTTGGGCCCAGGTCAGATCCCGGGGCCCTGGGATCGAGCCCCGCATCGGGCTCCTTGCTCGGCAGGAAGCCTGCTTCTCCCGCTACCATTCCCTCTGCTTGTGTTCCCTCTCTCGCTGTGTTTCTCTCTGTCAAATAAATAAAATCTTTAAAAAAAAAAAAAATAATAATAATAATAATAAATGTATTAATGAAAGTTAAGAAAACAAGTCTGAATGCCATTCTCTGCGACACGTAAATCCCAAGAACTGAAGGAGTGAATGGAAGGAGCAGTTTCGGGAACCTGATGAGAGATGAGTCTGGCAAAGTCCCCCTGGAAAAGGCAAGCTGTCAGCCCGCAGTGACCCAGTGGGGAGAAAATGAAGAGAATAAATAACCTTACTCCCTCTCTTCTTGCTATCTTGTCTCTTGCTATGCCTACCTTGGTCCAAGTCAACCAAAAGGGAACCCGTGAATGCAGTCCATTCCAGGCCAGCCAAGTAGGTGGAGAGCAGGGTGACGGGCCAAAGTGTACCTGAGAAGTCAGCAGCAGACAGGTAGCCAGCAGAAGCATCATCTATGCATGCCTTCTCTTTTTCTAGAGTTTCCTTCTTAGGGTTAAAAATATATAGTAATATTTGTACCATTCTAGAATATCCTCCTTCATATTAAACATCTAAATGTAAAGCAAAGCCATTAAAACATGCATAATAAAACCCTTTTGCCTTAAGAAACAGTTTTATCTTTGCTTCTTTTATCCATTATTTCCTCATACTTCATTGAGTAATTTTTGTCTGTCGGGTATGGTGCTGGGCATCAGAGATGCCAAGTAGGTAATACATGGTCTTTGGAGAAAATGGCTGAATAGTCACATTTCTATGGGGACTCTTTAAGGGAGTTCAGTAGTGTTGGAGGTCCATTGCCTTAGCAGCGCATTCCTGAAAAATACTCTTCTACTTATCTATGTTAGTGTTGAATCAACAATGAACACAATGCTTAGATAGTGGCATTTGTGGTAAATAGCACTGTATACTGGTTCTATCTAGCCATATTATGAAAACTTGGTGCTCAGGATTCTGAGCCCAAGCCTGTGGTTTTCTCATGGTTTGACTCCTTTTTTTATCAAGATGATTTCGCAGCAGGTTTTCACTGTCCTTCCCTTCAGTTTGTGTTTCTAGAGCTCCCTGTAGGGTTTCCTGATCTTCATAAATGCTCTGATTGAGTGCAACGTAGGAAATGTAGACTGATGATTATATAATAGGACCTTGGTTCCTTTGTAATAAAGAATGATTAGTCTTGGGGGTTTGAGCTCCTGAGATCTACTGGCTTAACACCCCTCTGTTTTTCTGGACCAGAAATAAATGTACTGAGATCTACTGGCTTAACACCCCTCTGTTTTTCTGGACCAGAAATAAATGTACAAACGTACAACAGAATGGGTTTAATGACGTGCAGTAAACAAATCCTCACCCACTTGCCACAGGGGAGAAGGAATACAGAGAGACTGAGTCGGTCTAGGTTGTCTGAGTTCATCTTAGGCGTTATAAAGGATTTTTAGAAGAGTCTCCTATTCATGGAGCCAGTGATGTTTTACAGTTCAGGAGCGCCCTATGTATGTAATAATGCTAAATCAAGCCAAGGTCAGAGAGTTGCTGGGTAAAATGACTGGGTGAGGCATTCAGAAGAAATATGGAAAGAGTTTTTCTCTCGAGCGAAAGTAAAATGGGAAGAGCAGTTACCTTAAATCGGACAAATCTGTGTTCTAATCCAAGCTCTTCTACTTTGTTCTTGAGGCAAATCTGTTAACTTCGTTCAGCTTCAGATCACTTCTTTGTAAAGGATTGATAATAACGAGACTTAAGTAAAATTATGCTTGTAAGGAATGCAGTGTGTGCTTTACACAGGCAGCTTCTCTATATTGTTATGACTGTTGCTATTGCATAGTGCCCTAAAGAGAAAAAGAGGCTGCAATCGCCACAAAGGCATCTACGGTCAGCTACACAGTAAGATAACTGCAACAACAGACAGTGTGCTGAGAGGGAGAGAAGCAAATAGTACATGTAATTTTTGTACGATTCATGAGAAGCCAGGTTGTGACTTATTTTCATTCCTCTTGGGTATAAAATATAAACGCTCATCAGAACAGAACCTGAGGGGGGCGCCTGGGTGGCTCAGTCGTTAAGCGTCTGCCTTCGGCTCAGGTCATGATCCCAGGGTCCTGGGATCGAGCCCCGCATCGGGCTCTCTGCTCAGCAGGAAGCCTGCTTCTCCTGCTACCATTCCCTCTGCTTGTGTTCCCTCTCTCGCTGTGTTTCTCTCTGTCAAATAAATAAAATCTTTAAAAAAAAAAAAAAAAGAACAGAACCTGAGGGATAATATATGACCAGTGGCCTACTAAGCTCTTAGGGGTAGCCTACAATCTCATTGTAGAAACTTCTCATTTACAAATGGAGACTCTGAGGCCAAAGAGACCACAACCACCGGGTTCCAGCCCTTCCTCATCCTACAAACACACACGATCATACACTCACCTCGCATGGGGCCAGAGTGCTCTCTCTGGTGTAGGCTCCAGACCTTTCGGAGTTTTATCCTTAGTCAGTAGAAAATATTTGGGCGGGCACCACTGATACATTTGTTTATTTTTGAAGTATACTCACTGAAAACAGAACCTTCATTTATTATTGGTGGGAATGCAAAATGATTTCGTCACTATGGAAAACAATTTGACCCTTCTCCAAAAGTTCAACATAGAGTTACCACGTGACCCCACCATTCTACTCCCAGGTATATGCCCCAAAGAATTAAAAACAGAGCAGTGCTATTCATGCCAGCTAAATGGTGGCAACAGCCCAAATATCCATCACGGATGAAAGGATAGACAAATTGTAATAACACATGCAATGATATATTATTCAGCTATAAAAAGGAACAGGGTACCGATACATGCTACAAACCTCTAAAACACCATATGAAATAAAGGAGCCAGCCATAAAAGCTCACATATTATATGATTTCATTTATATGTAATAACCATAACAAATATATTTGTAGAGATAGAATGTAGACTGGTGGTTGCCAAGGGCTAGGGGGAGGAAGGAATGATGAGAAACTATTTAATGGTTCAGGGAGTTTACTTTGCAGTGACAGAAATGCTTTGGACTAGATAGAGGTGGTGTTTGCTCAGCATTGAAAATGTATTTAAGGGGCGCCTGGGTGGCTCAGTGGGTTAAAGCCTCTGCCTTCAGCTCAGGTCATGATCTCAGGGTCCTGGGATCGAGCCCCTCATTGGGCTCTCTGCTCAGCAAGGAGCCTGCTTCCCTCCTCTGTCTGCCTGCCTCTCTGCCTATTTGTGATCTCTCTCTGTCAAATAAATAAATAAATAAATAGATAAATAGATAAATAAATAAATAAAATCTTTAAAAAAAATGTATTTAATCCCACTGTATTGTTCACTTTAAAATGGTTAACTTTATGCTATGTGAATGTAAAATTATTAAAAATTTTAAGTGTACTCATTTAAACAAATACAGTGTGCATGTTTAAAGATAAACAAAACAGAAATTAAAATAATAATGAGCTATAACTGAAATAAACAGTATTTTATTTTTTTATTTTTTATTTTTTTAAGACTTTTTTAAAGATTTTATTTGTTTATTTATAAATAAACTGAACCACTGAACCACCCAGGTGCCCCAACAGTATTTTATATGTATATCAACATTATTAAAGGTTCTTGCTTTCACTGAAATCTTGATTAGTGATAATATCTTTAAGTAGAAATATATCATTAAATGTTTCTTTCTAACTAAGTTTAACAGATATTTGATTTTAATGGTAGTCACGGCTAAAAGGGATAACTCAGAAAGGTAAGTAGATCTAAATGGAAAGACATGCACCAAAGTACATTGTCTGCATTTACCAAATCATGAAGATATTTCTATGATCCCTTAATATATATAATCTCTAGTACAACAAAATATATAATATTATATACTATAGAATACATAATATCTATTATTACCATGTCATTAGATCATGTATGACATTTTGATCATACAACATATGTTGTATGATCAACATATGTAACATATATGATATTATATATAATTACATATCAGTTGAAATAGTATATAAATTTTGCCAAGAAATTTGTGTCACTCCCAAATCAAGCCTTATTCTTATAAACTATATGAAAAATGTTGGTTTTTAAATAATTTTTAACACATCATTCGAAACCTATTGAAACTCTTCATTTGGAAGATTTTAAAGAAGTTCAAAATTTCTACTCCAAACTTAAAAAAAATTTAAAAATGTGTGATTCTGAAGGTTTTTATAGGTGATAGACATATCTTTGACAATAAAATTACCCAATGATTAAAATTTTTCAAATTCAAATTTTCAAAATGCTTTCTCCAAAATCACAAGTTTATTTTAAATAGACTTAATCTCTTAAGCGCTGCTTAAGTCATCCAGTTCACCTGGTATATTATTTTGATAATATCTATTACATAACATGGTATCACCAACCTTTTGATATCACAAAAAAAATGTCAGGAAAACTGGAACGCCTTTACTTCAGTTTTAAAAAAGAATGTGTGTGACTCATCTTTGACAATTCATGAGATAAGCAATGAATTTCTGTGAGGTAAAAAGATTTCAAGATCATTCTACACAATTCTCATGATACTGGCATTTAAAAGTCTTGCTTTTATCGTGACAAAATCAATGGCACCTTGTAACACTACAGTGCCTCACAATAAAACAAAAGTGAGCAAACATGGGAGCAGGCTCCTGTCAAAACATCTATCCTTCCTTAACATTTCAAGACGCAGAGCGGAAGATCAGGCGCAAGGGGAGGGGAAGTGTCAGAAGACATACTAAATATTATCAGCTTTCATTCTTTTCCCAGTCAGACGAAAATCAACATAAGTGGAATTTATAATCTTGCCCTCTCCTACCCCAGTGGATCATGGTTCACACTCACAGGGGATGCACACCCACTTCAGAGACCACTGTTCCACTCAACTCGTCAGGCGAATAGGAATATATGCATTCACCTACCACATGGTTTTAGAAGCAAACTGGCTCAACCAACAGACTGACTTTGATATAAATAATTATAGTCTCAATAAAATGTAGGCCCTATAGCTATTGTCCAGAAGTTACAAAAATACTTGACAAAAATCTTGCTTCCATTAAATTGGTTTAGAAATAATTTTTATGTTAAACGATTTTTCTTTCATTTGTAATAGAAATGTTTCTTACTCTAAAGAGTACAGTGATCATAGGTATCATGAAATAAGATTTTCGTTGTAGGCAAATGGCTTGCAAAACCAGACAATAAAAGACAGAACCATTCAGCTTTCCAAGCTCCTTACAGAACCCTTTTTTTTCTAAAAGTGCGTGTTGTAATCTGAGCTTTTGTGATTTCTGAAATTGTATCCAAATATGTTAGTAATGAAACAGTTCATGTGCAGTTACAGATAATATGTTCTATGAAAAAAACTAACTTTTTAAAAAAAAAACTCCACCTGAAATAGTCTTTTTCCTGCACTGGCTCATGTGTGTGGAGGTTGCCCACCAATCACCTAAGAGCCCTGGGGTGGGACAACCAGTGAGGAGAGAACCCAGACCTTTGTGAAACTTCATGTCACCAAGAATGTCATAAATCATGCCAACCAGATGCCCAACATCTGGTCAACAACTTATTAGGAGGCACTAGCCCTTCATAATTCTATTCTTTTTTCCTTTAATTAATGTACATGATGATATATTCATATTCTATAGATTTCAATGATTCTGGTTAGTGATGTCTTCCAAAAGGAAATAATCAATCAATCTCTTCAAATTGACAATGGTCACAGGAAATCTTTTGTCACCAGAAGTATGAAGTTAGTCCGAGGTAGATACAAACATTAACTAAATTATTTATAACTTTTACTAATAATTATGTCTTGGCTTACTTTTTCCCCAAGTTTCTCCCTGATTGATGACTCTACATATTACTCTCACTCCTTCCTGCTGACACTTAAAATAAAGTGCTTTCTCTGGTTAGTAACATTTTAGTCCTTCACCTAAGAACTAACGGAGTAGTAAATTTATAAATATCTCCTCTTTGAGAAAATGAATGCTTTTAATGCACTGTAGTTCAGTTGATCTAGACAACCATATCTGACAGTGTTAGTGACATAATAACTGTGAAATCACACAATCCCATGCCCCAAAGGCAAATGGATCTTCATATCCTCTGATCCTGATGGTTTCTTAGTCACATATCTTATCATGGAATGTGTGAAGACATAGAAGCAAAAAATAGCACGATCACATGTGACCTTAGAATTTCAAGATTCCCCCTCACCACCTCCATATATTTGAAAAATCTCATTCTCCATTTCACTTATCTCTACTTTAGTATTCTCCATAGCACTTACCACCACCTGGCATGATTGTTATTTATTATTTATATTCATTAATATTTATTTATTCATATAAACTTCAAGAGGGTGGAGACTATTGTTTGCTGTTCTACATCCAACGCCTAAAATAGTTCCTGGCATATAGATGATACTCAATAATCATTGCATGAATTTATTAACAGTTTAATACTGGAAATTATTTTTCTTCCCTCTATTTAGTATAGTCTAGAGAAGTTTTTTTATTTTAATGAGTTTTTTCTTCTTCTAGCAGTGTTTTCTAATTAAATTACTTCCCTTTCATTTTTCATTGAAAATCAACTCACACAAAAGATTTGATGAAGTGCTGCATTTGTACTTCTTTCACCTAAGTTGGTTCTATATTATTTTTAACCATCATATAATTTTTAATGCCTTTAAAGAGAGGAGACTAAAATTCAAACTACCTTATGTGTCCTCCTTATAGTTTCATACATATGGCACTTATCAATAACGCCTTTACTGAGACATATAAAGTACTGCACTTCAGTGTCCAACCCAATCTCATAAAAATGATTTTCAGAGCCATTCTGTCTTCCAGATTTCTAGAGATTTAGCTTAATAGAGGTAAGTGTTAGGAAATTTTATTTTTATTCTAGATCTATCAATTGTCAATATCTCTAATGCTTATTTCTGATGCAAAAATAAACAAGATTTTATTTTTCTAATATCCTTTATCTTTTTAAGATGGTTTGTGTAAGTCACAAACCTGGTACTTGAAGGTTCTTAAAACACATAAACTCATGGACCCTGACTTTTCTAAACGATAGTTTCTCCCTAAACTTGAATTGAGATAAGAGGATAAACTGGTAAGCAGTTTGGGTTTTGAAATTATATTATCAAATTTTGAATTCTGATTCCTCTGCTTACCACACTGGCAATCTTAGGGAAGTTATTTCTTTTTCCAATAGTCAGTTTCCTCATTTATAAAATAACAATATGGTTGTACCTATTGCATAAAAATACTGTCAAAAGTAAATGAGATAATTCCTGTGAAGTATTGAACACAATCCTTGGCCAAAATAATTGCTCAAAACATGTTAGATGTTGTTTGCATTATCTCTCCAAATGTATGGAAGTTTCTTCTTGAACCCCTAATGTATTTTTTGAATGTGTATCTCAATATATTTTCACATCTATTACTGAAGTTCTTTGTGTTTTTCTGTTTTTCCTATATTACCCCCACATAAGAAATGTCCTCTTCATCTTCTCTGAAGTGCCTAGAATTGTGTCTTGAACATGGCAGGAATTTAATATATTTTTAATTGACTTAAATGTTTAATCATATATTTACATTAAAATTAAAATCCCTCAAAATGAAAAGTAATTTCACTTGCATCTTGAGAATAAAAAAATTACATTAAAGCTTTTTAAATGTAGTTTTCATACATTTCATAATACTGTCATAAAACGAATAACAAATGAATTCAGCAATTATGGATTGCTCTTATATTCATCACTTTAAAAGTAGGTGTTATCTTATGTTTACTATTTTCAAATGTATTGCACTTTAGCTCCATGAAAGAGAAACCTAGAATCGGAGATTCTGTGCTTACTCATGGAAATGCAAATTTAACACCATATTTCAGAACACAAAAATTTCCCAATGGATTGGAACAGTAGAATCGATACCTTATTGAATCATTACAACTTCCTACTATTCTCTCTTAGTCAAGTTCTACTTTCTGCATTGGTCTAACAGGTAATAGCCATTCATATTTCACAGAAACAACTGGAACACAAACAGAATAAAGAATATGTTTACAATTATTCAAAAGGCAGGAAAAAGGTGCACATAGGTGGCTTAGTCCGTTGAGCATCCAACTCTTAGTTTCGACTCAGGTCACGATCTTGAGGTCATGAAATTGAGTCCCATGTTGGGCTCCATGCTCAGCAGGAGTTTGCTTCAGATTCTCTCCCTCTCCCTCCCCTACTCCCCTTACAATTCTCTCTCTATCTGTTTCTCTCTCTCTCAAATTAATAAATAAACAAACAAACAAATAAATAAAATCTTAGAAAAGCAGGAAAAAAATTACTTTTCAGTCTATCACTTTGGAGTATCTTCTGATAATTACAATAACCGAACTAGCAACAAATAATGTAGTTACTTGGATTTTTAAATATGTATTTATTATAACATAATTATTATAATAATTTTGATACAGATTATTTCCTAAAAGCTCCTATCCAATAGACAAAAGGACAACATAGCTAGTACAAAAATTTTAAGTGTTATCCTGACTGATACTAATAATTATGCTATAGTTAAAGGTATAGCTGACTGGATAGAAAATATTTTTTATATTTAAGATAAAAATATTTTCCTAATTGCAATTACAAAGTTGACACATAAGCATGATATATTTATGATTGACTGAAAATATCAACCTCTGCCTGTCACCTAGAAGTCTTCTTCTGCTAATAGCAGAGCAACTGATAAATCCCTGCCTTGTCTTGCCTTGCTTTGATTTGCTGATAATTTCATTTTTGAAAAGCTAAAGAGGTAAGAGTGGAGAAATGGTATATTGGACTTAATTTACTAAATCGTACCACCACGGGTGATATTACACTATTTCATAAGTGCTACTGAAGAGGCACCAACCACTCATGTCCTAGTGGCCCTTCATGTCCCTGCAGTTACTCTGTTAGCTGGATTATAGGTGCCCTGGATCTGAAGAGAGGTTTGAGCATCCAGTGAACTGGAGGGACACTTGGGTGTCTCAGGAAAATGACATTTATCAGTCAGTATTGCAGTACTTTAACAACATTACTCATATTATATATCTGCTGCATATCTACTTTGTTGATAATTCTCTCCCCCTTAGCCCTTGAAGTTCTTGAATCCATCCCCTACTCTACAACCCATGAACATATCTTTGTCTCTGAGCCTCATTGTTACCTAATCTAAACCACAAGTGTCACCATTTCTATCCTCTCAAAAAGCATTCCAACTTTTTCCCAGACTCTAGAGTCCCTATTTTCTAATCTATCTTGGCTTCTGCTGGCTGATTAAACTTCTGGTTGACCTCTCCAGGTCAAAATCTTCAATGTTTCTCCATTAGCAACTCAAAAACCCAAAAATTCTTAAGTTTAAACAAGGACATAACTTTCATCCTATTCTAAAATATATTTGCGTATCTGTTTTCTTCTTTCAAGGACGTCCTTTCAAGTCACCCTATAATCCAGCTGGATGACAACTTGTTTTTCTCTAAATAGAGGACAAATTTTTGTGCTCCTATTATTTTCTTTTGTTGCTACTTTGAACTGGAATGCAGTTTCCTTCTTTGTGCAACCTCTTCAAATTTCACCTCACACAGGATCTTCATTATAGTCTGCAATGATCTCTATGCTCATTAAGAGTTTTATAATGCTTTATATATGCTGTTGATGAAGGTAATCATCATGCTGTACAATTTTCAGATTTATATTTGCATACATCTAATCTTCCTTTGTAGACTGTAAGGTTTTTGTTTTTGTTTGAGTATGACACAGTTGATTTCTTTCTGTATCCTCTTAGCTCTTAGCACATACCATACCCACTCAGCACCCAATAGATATTTGGTGTTTGAAGAAATAAGTATAACAAAGAACAAGAGAATAAAGTGGAACTGGCAAGGATGTTTGCAAAGAGGGATTCTCATATCAGAACTCAACTAACTCAAAAAAATAAATGCTAGCTATAGTAAATAATATGCCCTGTTCTCTAACATCACATATCCTTACATTAACTGAAAGGCAGATAAAACTAGAAATCCCAAAACAGTAAATAACCAAGGGGGATGGAAGTCCATAAAAATTATATATGGTATAAAAGCAAAATTTAACTATACCAGAGACAGCTAAAAAAATTAATCTGCATTCACAGATGTTATTGTGAACAGAAGTTGGAAGGGGACTGCCCTGATTGGAGACTCTTGAATATCAAAGAACAGAACAGTTAGAACACAAACAAAACTGAGTCTTCTGAAAAATATCAAGGACAACAAAATAACTGTGGAATGGGAAGTTGGGAGTTCTATATTTTTTTGTTGTTAGGTTGTTTTGGTTTGGATAACGGATCGGTTATAATTTGCTGTATTTCAATAAAGGAAAGAAAAAATAAATAGGGAGGAAGGTAGGCCTACTGTATAGGGAAAGTAGTGAGATAGATATATCTCACTTTTGATATATAGTTGCCAAGAAACATAAAAATGCTTGATTAAAACACAATAAGAATGGGAGAAAATATCTGCAAATGTATTATCAGATAAAGGGCTAGTATTCAAAATCTATAAAGTACTTATCAAACTCAACATCCAAAGAATCAATAATCCAATCAAGAAATGGGCAGAAGACATGAACAGACATTTCTCCAAAGAAGATATACAAATGGACACAGACACGTGAAAAAATGTTCCACATCACTCAGCATCAGGGAAATACAAATCAAAACCACAATGAGATACCACTTCACACCTGTCAGAATGGCTAAAATTAACAACTCAGGAAATAACAGATGTTGGTGAGGATGCAGAGAGAGGAGAATCCTCTTATACTATTGGTGGGAATGTAAGCTGGTACAGCCACTCTGGAAAACAGTATGGAGGTTCTTCAAAATGTGAAAATAGAGTTACCCTATGACCCAGCAATCGCACTACTGGGTATTTACCCTAAAGATACAAATGTAGTGATCTAAAGGGGTACCTGCACCCCAATGTTTATAGCAGCAATGTCCACAATAGCTAAACTATGGAAAGACCCCAGATGTTCATCGACAAATGAATGGCTAAAGAAGATGTGCCAGATAGATAGATAGATAGATAGATAGATGATAGATAGATAGAAAGAATACTACTCAGTCGTCAAAAAAATGAAATCTTGTCATTTGCAATTACATGGATAGAAGTAGAGGGTATTATACTAAGCAAAATAAGTCAATCAGAGAAAGACAATTATATGATCTCACTCATATGTGGAATTTAAGAAATAAAACAGAGGATCATGGGTAAGAGAAGAAAAATAAAACAGGATGGAATCAGAGAGGGAAACAAAGGATAAGAGACTCTTAATCATAGGAAATAAGTTAAGGGTTGCTGGGGGGAATGTTGGGGTAACTAGGTGATGGACATTAAGGAGGGCACACACTGTAATGAGCACTGGGTATTATATAAGACTGATGAATCACTGAACTCTACCTCTGAAACTAATATTACATTATGTGCTAATTAATTCCATTTAAATTAAGAAACAAAATTAAATTAAAAATAAATTTTAAGGGGCGCCTGGGTGGCTCAGTCGTTAAGCGTCTGCCTTCGGCTCAGGTCATGATCCCAGGGTCCTGGGATCGAGCCCCGCATCGGGCTCTCTGCTCAACAGGAAGTCTGCTTCTCCCGCTTCCATTCCCTCTGCTTGTGTTCCCTCTCTCGCTGTGTTTCTCGCTGTCAAATAAATAAAATCTTTAAAAAAAATAAAAAATAAAAAATAAAATAAATTTTAAAAAGGATCAAAATAGAATAAAATCCCAATTAAATCATGAAGAAAATATCAGATCAACCCACACTGAAAGGCATTCCACAAGATATCTGACTAGTACTCCTCAGGTAGGTCAAGATCATGAAAAATAAGGAAAGAATGGGAAACTGCCTCAGACCAGAGGAGAGTTAGGAGACATAATGACTAAATGCAGTGTGGTGTCCTGGATTGGATCCTGGAGCAGAAAGAGGAAATAGAAAGCTAATGAAATTCAAATAAGGTGGTCTAGTGTCTGTCACTTCTCCATGAAACTTCCATGCCCTGCTGGCTATGTGGGAATTTTCCTACTACTCCTGAGCCAGGGGAAATTATGAAGCAAGTTGAAACATGTGGCCTCCTCCATGCCATGATTAGGTGAAAGGGAATAAACACAGAAACACAACAACCTCCTCTTGGATTTTTCTTGTTAACCATCTCTCTTGGCTGCTATCTTTCAAGTGAATTTAATGACACTGGAAATGGGAGTGATCATACTTTCAGGGGTTCATGGGCACCTCTGTTTTTCAGGTCTGAGCTCCTTCTGCCTATAACACTGTGAGTTTCCATCCCCACATTCAAATACTAATGACATTACAATTTTTACATATCTGACCATCTATTCACTTATTTAAGAAGTTTTTATTGAGTGTTTACTATGTGCCAATGTATCGGCACTTTTCTAAAAGCTAAAGATTCAAAAGACCAAGAAAGTTTCCTTATACTCACATAATGTATACGTGGTGTTTATTGAATGCCTGCTTTGAGCCAAGGAGTATATATATATACTTTATACTTAATTAGATTATGTAGCTATACAATTAAAGCTAAAGACTATAAATTTACTTCTTGATATGGACTCAGTGGTAAGATTTTACATAAGATCCCAATAGGTTGAAACATTTGGACCAATACTAGTAAGATTAATTTTAAAGTCCTAGACACGGATTTTTTAAAAAAAGATTAGCAACTCAAATGAAGGACTATTTAAACAGCAGCAGATCTGAATATATGTTAAAAACAAAACAAAACAAAACAAAACAAAAAAACCTTAAGGCTTCTTTGACAATTCTCTACTTGATTATATATGAGTTAACTAAGAAATGACTACCCAAAAAGATAATGTACAATTTAAAATTCATTATTTTCGTGCAAGAGTAAACTACATTATTCTATATATACTACATATTGACTCTGAATGCTGTATTTTAAATGGGATATTTTTTTTAATTTTTTATTAATATATAATGTATTATTTGCCCCAGGGTACATGTCTGTGAATCGTCGGGCTTACACATTTCACAGCACTTAACAGCACATACCCTCCCCAATGTCCACACCCAGCCACCCTATCCCTACCCACCCACACTCCCCCCTCCCCCCGGCCACCCTTAGTTCGTTTCTTGAGTCTAGTAGTCTCTTATGGTTTGGTAAATGGGATATTAAAATAATGATGCATAAAAAAATAATAATAATAATGATGCATGTTCTTAGAGAAGTAATTTGTCCAAAGACCATTTCATTTGAGGAATGGTTAAAGAAAATGGGAATTTTCCACAAGCAGAAGACACACCTCAGAGAAATCGTGATAGGTTTTGAAGAATTGCCTTGTCAAATAAGAACTCTACCCTTTTTTTTTTTTTTTTTGGACAGTGCCAAGACACCAAACTAGAACAATCGGGACAAAGTTATACCCACAGTTGTCAAATCAATACTAGTTAGAACTAGACAAGAATAAAGCTATTTAGAAAACAAAGAGCTTCCTCAAGTGATAATCACACTGTCATGATGAAAATGTCAGGGATGGAATAGGACTATACTAGGTCAGATCATAAGACCTTTATAGTTTCTCCCAACTTCAGAATTCTATAGTTCTGAGAAGATAGAGATATCATTATTTATGATATAAATAAAAGCAGATGAGTTTGCCTTCTGTGGTTGCTAATGTGCTATGAGTTCTCATCTCTTGCTGTTTCTCATATTTGCCCCAAATCAGTTCCCAAATATCGATTTGATTAGACTACCTCATTTGTTGCCCTTGGCAATAATTCAAGTGAAATTGCTTTACTCTATTCCTGCACCCACTCCAAGAACCAACAACAGATGACATCCAACTCTATTTAAGACAACGAATGCTATTAAATCTTGGTTTGTTTCAGTGAGTTTTGGACCTCTAGCTTACCTTCTTTAAGTCTTCATGTGGGAATTTGACAGTAATGATTTGTAAATCTTCTAAAGAAAGGTGAAAATCAGAGAAGCAAGAATTCCTCAAGTCCTGATGTTTCACAGATTAGTAGCCTGCCATTAAGAAAGTGTGGGGCATTGGGTGAGTGAGCTGGAGTCATAAACATTATCAGGTAAAAGTGAGGTTTCCCGGGGCTGCAGAAAGAAACGAGCTTGTTACTCCTTCTGGTATTAATCATAATAAGTGTTTTATCTAAGCCTGTCATGTTTAGTTTCTCCATGCAATTTACCTCTCAGGCACGCTGTTCACAATATCAGTTGCTCTTATCTTTTAACTTATAGTCTTCAAGTACCTAAATGTATTTCCCCCAAAGTTCCCACAGTTAACATGACAAAAGTCAACAGAGTGCTATTTTAGGACAATGCTGCTCTTGCATTATAAAAGACAGTTGCTTATGCCTGCTACTCCTATCATCTGTTGAAAACTATAACAGGCAGCACTGATTTTTTGCCTAATTGCAGTTTTACTGTGGGATTTGCAAGAGTTTAAACAGGGGTCCCAAGTGCTTTAAGATTTTTATTTATTTTTTTTTTAATTTTGATGAAGAAATAAAATAGAGATGTGCTTATCCAAGATCATCCTCATTTTTTGTGAACCAACCCTTGCAAGTTGATACGCTAAGTCCACAAGCTGCTTTCAAGGGATCACATTCGAGAAGATCACCTTCTAAGGATCAGAGAACACTGCGAGGAGCAATCCAACCAACCAGATAATCAGACAACAAAAAATTCAAACCAACAACAATGCAAATACAGACTTTTGGCTAAAGATGTCAGGAAAAAAAACAGTAGAACTTAGAAACCCAGTCCGCAGTTTGCACTAAAGAAAGATGTCAACCTCAGAGAAAGATAGGACTTGAAGATTAGACAGCTAATAATATTCCACTCTGCGCGACCCTATTTCATTGTAGTCCTCTTATGATCTGCTAATAATCCTTTATAATTAAGCTTCCAGCATAATATTAAAATGTAATCCACACGAACACCAATAGCAGTATATTTCCAAGGCTGAAGTGGTTACGACTTCCAGCCATGCATGACAATTACTGTCTAACTTTAATTTCATAATTTTTAAATGGTTTGCCCCAAGATTTAAAGAAAAAAATATGATTCATTTCTATCCATAAGTGCAGGAGAATAGCTCTCATTTAAACTCAGACTGTTAAAATGATATCCAAGGTATAGGCCTTTATGAATTTGACTTCTTCCCTTTAGAACTGAAACCCCTGTTCCAACCCCACAGAACCAAGGTCATCTTTTGAGGAGCATCATATGAAATGTTTACAGTAAATGAAGCTGGTAGTACCAGAAATACAAATCCTTGTCACAGGGCAAAACACACATTCCACAGTACATGTCATAAGATTTGATTAAATGCTACTGCCCATGTTCAACTGCAGTGCCCATAACATTTTCTATTTCTTCCATTTCGGTGCATTGCCTTCATCACATCTTGAAAAAAATCAGCTTTTGTCCAATAACTACATCATAATTAGAACCAAATAATAATCATTGGAAGGGACACATCCAAAACATATTTAGTTTAACTGAGGTGGTTTTGTATTTCATTGCAAGCTGGGTCATAAACATAATCTGCTTAGTAAATCTACTTCTGAACACAATTATTGTTAGGATGTTATAGGGTTAGTACGTTTTCTTCCAAAGAATGACGAGAAAATTCTTTTGAATCTAAAAGAGTCAAAAAAATCTTTTCTGGGGCACCTGGGTGGCTCAGTGGGTAAAGCCTCTGCCTTCGTCTCAGGTCATGATCTCGGGATCTGATCCTGGGATCCAGCACTGCATCAGGCTCTCTGCTCAGTGGGGAGCCTGCTTCTCCCTCTCTCTCTGCCTGCCTCTCTGCCTACTTGTGAGCTATCTCTCTCTCTGTGTCAAATAAATAAATAAAATCTTTTAAAAAATTAAAGAAATATATTTTCTGATTCCGACTCTTATTGAAACACAAGGGGGTTGGAATAATGTTAAGGACCTTCACATTTAAAATGTTGGCTTTGACTGGAATAAAGAAAAAAAATGTGAAAATTATTGTGTGATCTTTTAAAAGATCTGAGTGTATTTATAATTTACAGTTAACAAAATGGTATTAGTGTAAGTTTGTTCTGAGCCGAGTGTTACTGCAGATTAGGAAAATAACATGCTGTCAGATAGGAAATAATGACTTGCAGTCACTATGAGTGACCTGGAATCATAAAGCACTCTGAAAAAAAATACTGCTTCTCAAATAGCTATTTGGTGAGATTACTGTTACACTGTAATGCCCCCGATTTCGAATCCGAGAGACCACCGAGGAGCCGATACCGATGCAAACGCAAGAGGGTTTATTTGCAAGCTCGAGCTTGGGCCCAAGTATATCCGACACAGCGGGGTCAGGACTTGGACCCCTAGGTTAAAGGGTGTAACAGTTTTATAGGGGCCAGTGATCACGCAGAAAGTTGCGTAGTCATGTCGGTCCACACGCAGGTGGCCAATGAGATCTGTAACACACGCAGAAAGTTGCATGGTCATTGTCGGTCCACACACAGGTGGCCAATGAGGTTGTAACACATGCGGAAAGTTGCGTAGTCATGTCGGTCCACACGCAGGTGGCCAATTGAATCACAATTTACCCTGTAGTAACTGTTTGAACTAGCCTATTACTCCAGTCACAAGTTTGGCGTGCCAAAGGCGGGGTTTACATCCTGTGGCGGTGAGGGATTCCGCATTCCTATCCGCTAACTCAAACTGGTTCAAGGACCGGCTAGGCAATGTTCTGACATTCTGTGACCTTTCTCAGGAGCAGGTCTTGTAGGGGTTATATACAAGATGATAGGTGTAGCACAAAATGAAGTTGGCCTTGTTCTGCTCTCTCAACACGTTTGACTAAAGTTATTTTTTATTCATTTATTTTTGCATTTTGATTCATTGATGTAATATTGTATCATAAACTTTATCCATAATATTCACAATGTTGATTTTAATAACTCATTAAAAATTTTGACAATTTCAAAATGATTATCTGAAGCACTTACCCACATTTCAAAAAATTCATTGAAATAGCAATGAAAATATATCAATCCTGAAGTGTGAGACATGGAATTGGAGCCCCATAGTACTAATTAATACAGGAACAACCCAAAGAGAAGTTACTTGTGCTTCCTGCTTCCTTAGCAGTAGATGAAGTGTCTATATAAAGAGACATTTAACTGAATTTAAACATTTCTCCTGAGGTGAAATGTTTTCCTTAATTTGTTAATGTGTTATTAAACAAAAGCAAGTTCTAAGGGAATGATTTACTAGTGTCATTCAGACCATTTTAAAATAGTTTCTGTCAAAGTTAATGATAATAATGTCCTTCCAAAAATTTCTTGAAGGGGC
>CM053604.1:78011070-78047131 GCA_028646535.1 Procyon lotor
TCATTCTCCCTCTGCCCTCTCTCATCTAAAAAAAATATACAACCAATTTCTTTAATTATAAGGTATACCTTTTATTTTTACTTATTTATTTGATAGAGAGAAATCACAAGTAGGCAGGGAGGCAGGCAGGGAGAAGGGGGGAAGCAGGCTACCCGCTGAACAAAGAGCCAATGTGGGGCACGATCCCAGGACCCCGAGATCATGACCTGAGCCAAAGGGAGACGCTTTAACCCACTGAGCCACCCAGGTGCTCCAAGGTATACCTTTTAAAATGCCAACTTAAATTTAATTTTATTTTAATATGAAGCAAACTTACTATTCTGAGATAAGGTAAGAAAAGTGTTATATACAATGAAAAATGTCATAAATGATTATTGTGAGAAATTTTATTATTTCTTTTTTTAAGATTTATTTATTTATTTTAGAGATAGAGAAAGAACACACATAAGCAGAGGAAGGGGCAGAGGGAGAGAGAGAGAGAGAGTGGGAGAGAGAGAGAATCTCAAGCAGACTCCCCACTGAGATCAAAGCCCAATGTGGGGCTCCATCTCACAAACCAGAGATTAGGACCTGTACAAAATCAAGAGTTGGATGCTCAACTGACAGAGTCACCCAGGCACCTCAATTATTTCTTTTTAAAATGTAACAAAGGTAATACATAAATAAAATAATAAGGGAAGAGAAAATTAAGATACTATTAAAGGTTATACTATAACTGTGTACCCTATAGAGCCTAAAATTAATTTCTTTTCAATTATTCATTAGATATTTTCAAAATATTATAATACACTCATATAAATACATACATATATACAATTAAATATATATATACACAAATGAATATATACTAAGCTATAAGAAAATCTCAATAAATCCCCAACTTCAGAAATTGTATAAGCCCTATCCATATCTGTATCTGACAATACAACAAAAATGGAAAATTAATAACAAATTCTAAGTGAAAAAGAAGCCTCTTGGAATTTTAAAAAGCTTATCTAAATTATTATTCGGTTAAATAAAAACTTTTTAAAGCCATAGTAAACAACTCAGGAAATGATAAAACTGAGACCACTACATTTCAACTCTTGCATGACATAACCAAAGCTTAATTGGTTATGAAGAGAAATGTATAGCCTTAAGGGTAATCATTATGAAATAAAAATAAATGAAGCAAACACTTAACTTAAAACATTACAATTATTATATAATCATTAACAATATCAATAGGAGTTTCTGTTTTTTATTTTACTTGTTTTGTTTTGTGTTTTAGGGGAGGAGGGGCAAAGGGAGAGGGGGAGAGAGAATCTTGCATGAAGCTCAATCTCACAACCCTGAGATGATGACCTAAGCCAAAATCAAGAGTTGGACAAAGAAGCTTCTCTTCTAAGCAACCATCCTTCTACTACAGTCTATTAAACGCTTTAGTTTAACTCTTGACTTTCTGAGGTAGATACCATCATTTTAGTTTTATATGTGGGAAACTGAGGTTCAGAGAGTTTAAGTAACTTGTGCAAAATCACACTGTTAACAAGTGCCAAATTCAGATCCACAGTAAAATGTATGAGATCCTAATCTGGGGAAATTAAATATTGAAGATAATAGATTAATGAATTTTAAACCAAAATGGTATCAACAATAGACTAAGAAAGACTTACATATCAATAATAAAAGAGATAGACTTCTGGTAAATAAAGTAAGGGAGAAGACTATATAAAAACTACCACATATCAGAATGAGAGAGATACATAACAATGAAGAAATGAGATTTAAGAGGTTTTTTTTAAAGATTTTTTTTAATTTATTTATTTGACAGAGAGAGAGGGACCACAAGTAGGCAGACAGGCACACAGAGAGAGAGGGGGAAGCAGGCTCCCCGCAGAGCAGAGAGCCTGATGTGGGGCTCGATCCCAGGATCCTGGGATCATGACCCGAACCGAAGGTAGAGGTTTTAACCCACTGAGCCACTCAGGCGCTCTGAGATTTAAAAGATTTGTGGACAATAGTCTGTATATTCCTATACTAATAAATAAATAACTAACAAATGTGAAAAATTATATAACTTTAAAGTATATGTACACTTCAAAAGCACATTCATAAAATAAGAACCTGTAGAAAGAAATAAAGTGGAAGAAATTGAAAGTATATCAGAGATTATGTCCTCAGTTTCAGACCAAAATAACTTTACTGATGAGTTACTTTGATCTCTTAAGACAGAGATAATGCCAGTGTGATGTAATATTATCTAACACAGAAAAAAAAAATTTCAAATGCACTTTTTGGTGTTACTGTAACCCTTACACCAAAACCTGACCAAGGGAGCTATCTATAAACCATTAAAACTCTGACTTACTTAAAGCATTATATACAGAAATACCAAACAAATAAAAAAGTAACCCTAGATAAATGACAGGGGAGAGTGAAAGTGAAAAGAATTTTCAAAGATATAGCAAACAATATGAATAAAAGAATAATTTAAGGAAGAATATTATGTTTGTATCAGAGGGTTATTTTAAGATAAAAGCAGTATAATCTATTCTAAATAAAAGTTTAAGTTATAAACTTTCAATAATTAATAACAATTACAAAACATATAATGCAAATATTGCAAGTCTTTGAAAATTTTTAGACGTGTAATTGTAGTAGAAGAATTTAATTTACTACTCAGTAAATGAAAAGGGAATAATACAAAATATCTGATCAATGTAAGATTAATATACTGGATTCAATCTACAACAGAGAACATAGATTCTTTTCTAAGAATTCATGAAATGTCGGGTGCCTGGGTGGCTCAGTCGTTAAGCGTCTGCCTTCGGCTCAGGTCATGATCCCAGGGTCCTGGGATCGAGTCCGGCATCGGGCTCCCTGCTTGGCGGGAAGCTTGCTTCTCCCCCTACCATTCCCTCTGCTTGTATTCCCTCTCTCACTGTGTTTCTCTCTGTCAAATAAATAAAATCTTTAAAAAAAAAAGAATTCATGAAATGTTTATTTAAAAATAATTCTATATTAGGCCACAAAGAAAACTGCAATAGAATCCACAAAAGCAAGATTTTGAGAGGCCATAGTCTCTGATCATAATGCCATAAAGCTAGGAATCTAAAACATATAACAATTGAAATGTAAAAAGA
The DNA here is from genome assembly GCA_028646535.1 of Procyon lotor. Lineage (NCBI taxonomy): Eukaryota > Metazoa > Chordata > Mammalia > Carnivora > Procyonidae > Procyon > Procyon lotor. The sequence continues at coordinate 78,014,196 of CM053604.1, forward strand.
AGAAATATACTTGACTATATAGTGAAACTGTTATACTATCTAAATATATCATATATTTATTTTGTATACAAGTGAAGTAGAAAATATTTACCATATAAAAAGTTCCCACGGATAAATGAGAAAAATTCACAACTTAGTGGAAAAGTATCCAACAGTAAATAAATAGAGGAATCAAAAAAGGAATGAAATGGCCAATAAATCTGAAAAGTTGTTCACTCTGTTAGTCAAACAAGTGCAAATTAAAATAATAAAATATCTTTTTTATCTTTCAGATTAAAAAATAATTAAAAAAGAAAGTAATTAGTATAACAGAATATAGATGTTAATAATCACATGCAGAGGATGTTCAAGTATAAATCAATACATTCTTTTAAAAAGTCGTACATGGGGGCACCTGGGTGGCTCAGTGGGTTAAAGCCTCTGCCTTCAGCTCAGGTCATGATCTCAGGGTCCTGGGATCGAGCCCCGCATCGGGCTCTCTGCTCAGCAGGGAGCCTGCTTCCCCCTCTCTCTCTGCCTGCCTCTCTGCCTACTTGTGATCTCTCTCTGTCTCTCTCTGTCAAATAATACATAAAATCTTTAAAAGAAAAAAAGGTCATATGTGCAATGTATATTGAAGTTTTAAAAATAGATACAATCTAATCTATGCATGTGATCCCTAAGAATTTATCCTAAGGAAATAATAAGGTCAAAACAATGTAAATATATTACACATCTGAATGATCAAAATAGTGAAAACTTGAAAACAATCTCATTTTTCAAAAGCGAGATAACTAAATATTTACTAGAACATTATAAAAAGAATACCTCTTAGGTAATAAAAGTAATAATGTTAGGATAAATTCTGAAAGTGTGTACATATAAGGACTGTATGATCTCATTTTAAAAAGTCAAACTGTGAGGCACTTGGGTGGCTCCGTGGGTTAAGCATCTGCCTTCAGTTCAGGTCATGATCACAGGGTCCTGGGATCCAGCACCACCTGGAGCTCCCTGCTCATTAAGGAGCCTGCCCCTCCCCCATCTCCCTCTTGTTGCCCCTCTCCCTCCCTCTGCCCTTCACTCTCACCCTCTGCCCCTTCTCCCTCCTTCAGCCCCTCCCCCTCTGCCTCTGACTCTGCTCCTTCCCCTCTCTTGTGCTCTCTCTCTCTCAAATAAAAAATTAAATCTTTTGAAAAAATAAAAATAAAAGTCAAGCTGAATAGGTATCAAACTTCTGGGGGCTGGGGAAGAATGTAGAAATCTGTTCTTTAAAGGCTCCCATTAGTTTCATTGGCTCTACTTGATGAAGATTTTTCGTTCTTCTGTTTTTAATTTGTATTTTTATATTTTTGAATATAAACTTAGAATTCATTCTGTAAAAAGATTTATGTGTGGTCACTGAATGATGTGTGCTCCAAGCATTAGACAAATTTTTGTTCTGAAAGCCCCAAACCACAAAAACATTAAGTTTTTGAGATATTTTGTCCCAAAATAAAATCAGCCACATGTTATTCACACCATTCTAGGGTCATCTTATTATCCCTTGGCTGAGAAAGGAGACAAAATTCTGGCCGAGATTGGTCTCATACTAGTTCCTAGTATGAGCATCGTTCCTCTCTTCTGAAAAAAAAATTACTGACTTGAAAATTCTGAGTTCAAATTTTATTTTCACCCGTAGATTTGAACATTTATTTTTTTCTTCAGGTAAATTATACCGTCTCATTTCCTTTCTGGGCTGTGACCATTTCAAATTTTACCCGACAGTGAGACTGAGTTAAAGACTTGTTTAAATGTGATCAGTCTTCTTGTTTTACTGCCATTTAGACCCAGATTTCAAAGGTCAATGAATTAGGCCAGTATTGTTTAGTTTACGTACCAACTACAAACATACCATAGTGTGCTGAGTCGATAAGAAACATGATCAATAATCAGCGTCTTACAACCGGTATTTTAGAAGGAAAGATGACCAAAAATGACATAACATTTTTAGCATTTGTTTACACCGTATTGATCAATTATATGGTAGTCAATGTATTCTAAACCGCATAACTACTGAAGATGAAGTTGCCTTCTAACATATAAACCAGAGAGAAACCCATGAAGCTGCTGTGTTTCTCAGTGTGCCTATTGATTTTTTATAGTTCTATTTAATAGATATACTATATAATAATTTATATATAAACATAAAGATATACATAAATGTATCTTTATATATAATCTTTAATGATGCATCCTGGCACTTTTCTTACTATTCTGAACATAGGGTGTTCTTCACTGAGTAAATAAGTCAAATACAAACAAAAAGTAGGTCAACTTAAGCCCCGAAAAATCTCAGGTCAAAGTAGTATATGAGGGTTTTTAAATCAATTTACTCAGTATCCCAAAGGATCAGAGCTCTTTTCTAAAGCTCTAAAGCTCTGGAAAAATTCTGGTATAGAGATTCTAAATATTCCATCTAATATGAACCTTAAACATCTCAACATTTTCATTAACAAAATACCAACCTATGATTCCCGACTAAAGAATTCTTACACTGGAAGTTTAAGTGAGATTTGAGTGTCTTTGTCCTCAGGAATAACTGCCAAACTGCACCAAGTTCAATTTTTATACCGGGCTCCATCTTAAGCACTATAAATATTTTATTTCAAACAATCTGAACAGAAACATTACAGGATGGGTATTCCCCGTTAATAGAAGAGAATGAAGTGGGGCGCCTGGGTGGCTCAGTGGGTTAGGGCCTCTGCCTTCGGCTCAGGTCATGATCTCAGCTTCCTGGGATCGAGCCCCACATCGGGCTCTCTGCTCAGCGGGGAGCCTGCTTCCCCCTCTCTCTCTGCCTGCCTCTCTGCCTACTTGCGATCTCTCTCTGTCAAAAAAATAAATCTTATAAAAGAAAAAAAAGAAGAGAATAAAGCATAGAGAATAAATACCTTCCTACTTACCCAGCTAGTGGGTGGTGGAGCTGAGTCTCAGTGCTATAATAGCACAAAGTTTTCTTTGAAACACATTTTTAACAGTGATCAATATAATCTTATGGAAGACTTTGAAGATTTTTACTCCGGTGACCAATTTTTTTTCAATTTCATCTTTATTTCTGATTCCAACTTTATTTCCAAATCTCAGTTAAATAACAGCCTACTCTCAAAAGCAAAACAAAACAAAACAAAAACCCATAAAATAATTGGTCTGTTTTAAAACAAGCTTTATCCTTTTTTTTTAATATTTTATGTATTTATTTGACAGAGAAGAGAGAGATCACAAGTAGGCAGAGAGGCAGGTAGAGAGAGAGAAGCAGAGAGCCCGATGTGGGGCTCGATCCCAGGACCCTGAGATCATGACCTGAGCCTAAGGCAGAGGCTTTAACCCTCTGAGCCACCCAGGCGCCCCCAAACAAGCTTTATCTTATAGGATGTGTTTAACAATTAATCCTTGTTCTCACCTTAACTATGAAAGTCAGCTGCTTTGTGATAAATTACTCTCTGACATCCTAGTAAACTTTACCACCAATAAAACAAATAGGAATTTAAAGGTGTAAAAGAAACGTAAGAATATGTGCCATGGAAAAAGAGAGGTGAAAAGGATGGTAACAAAAACAAACCAAAAAAGTTTGAAAAAAAAATTAGAATTCCATTTTCAGATAAATACAAGGATTTATTACCTGTTGAACAGAAAAAAAAATTTCGTTTTTAAAAAATTGGTATTCAAAAAATAAAATGCTTACTTTATTTTCTACTGCACAGTTTTAACATATAATTGTTTATATAATAATACATCCATCATCACAAGGATTAAATAGGAGTAAAATTTTTAATTTCAGAACGGGTTAGGTCAGACACCAGCAAGGGAGTAGTGTGTGTTTGTGTGATTATATGTGTAAGAGGTGCCCTGGATTCATTGAGCCATATCTGGGTGTTTGTTATGCATAACGAACCTTCCTCATCTGTCATCTTCTGCTCTGTGGGAGGGAATACGTGGGAAGGGGTCAAACCTTGTTCTTCTTGCTCTTAAAGAAAAGCCTGCGATTAAATGAAGGAAAACTAAAGATTCACACTAGAATCACAGTGATTCTCTCCCCAGGGGGACTGGTCAATGCTTTCTTCCTCCCTTTTAACCTGGATATCTTACCTTCCCAACACTGAAAGAGCTGAGTGATGTTCTATTACGTTTCTCAGAAGGCTAAGCTTAGAGAAACTTGAAAGTGTGCCCTGGAATGCCATGTTCATGGAAGTTTGGTTTTTGGTTTTCAGCGGTTTTTTTTTTGGTTTTTTTTTTTTTTTGGTTTTTTGGTTTGGTTTGGTTTGGTTTGGTTTTTTCTGCTGTGGATTGTTGTTGACACTGCAGGAGCAGATAGACCGATGTGCCTTGAATTCAAACAAGAAGGTGGTGTGTTGTTCTTTTTGAATAAAGAGTGAGTATTTTTTAAAAGGCTTTTTACTTCAATGTGCTCCATTTTTATTCTTGATCAATTCTATGTGACTCATTTAAATGCCATGCAACATTAATTTATATTTACTCATTTGAAAACTTTGGTTATTTGCTCATATTGGAATCATTTGAGACGGATCTGTAAACAATATTCAAATTCACTGTCATGCAATAAGAATTAACGTGTGTGCCTATACATGTATTGGAGGAGTCAGGGGATAAAGAGAAAGCAAATTATGGCAAACATTTCAGAAATTAGCAAAGTGTGAGTCTTTTTAGATTACCAAATTAGGTGGGGGTTTTTTCCTTTTCTTTTTTACCCCTCGATCAGTTTTGATCTTTCCTGACCATTAGGAAGTATTTATAAGCAATGATGCGGTCTAGGAAAGTGATTATACATTTTCACAGACTACTCTAGAAGATTAAGGCCTTTCAGCGTATCTGATACATCTGCTTCTCCAGGGCCCACATTTTGAAGGAACTGCCATGCGATTATACGTAGGGATGTTCATAGCCTGAGTTCTTAAAGCTGCACATGAAACAGATTTTAAAGGATCCAGGACTGATTAAAACAGTTAGCCTGCCCGCATCCTCCCTATTTACTGTGGATTACAGGAAGGGAAGTTGGGGTTAAATCAGCAGGTCTTCCTGCTTCCCCAGAGGTTAACCTGGCAGCCGGTTTGGCACCCACAGGAGGGCTGACAGGTAGCAGGATTTGTCTAAGCAGGCTGCCTGAGAGCCAACAAGGAAAACTGAATGCTCCGGATTAGTTCTGGATTATGTTGTCAGAGTGAAGGCTGATGGACAAACTGCAGAGGAATAAAATGCAATCTGTTTGGGGAAAGAGGCAGCGTGCATAGCTTTCATTTTTCAAGAAATGACAAGAAAAAGCATTAATAATTTGTAAAACCATGTCCATTAACTTTTTTCTTTGTTATCCCAAGACAGCTTTTTTAACATGAGTTTGCCACTGTCCTATATCTCTTCTGTCTAGTGACAGATGGCAAGATAGATATGAAATTGGATTCATAAAATAATACCCCCACCTCCGAGAAAGACAGAGCCTTCATTCTCCTAACACTACTTTGTCTCCTCCTCATAGCCTCCCCCTACCAGGCCCCTGGGATGAAAGGAAACTCTGACCCTGATAGCCAAATGACATGGGTTTGCTTTCTGCCCTCTGGAATACATTTTTAAGACAATGGTATCACTTAATGAAATTTAAAGCCACAAGGAAGTAAATAATCATGATTGTATTAATACATTTATTATGATGATAAGTGCAGTATAGGATTTTTTTTTTTCACAAGGACTTGAACATCAGTTCCAGAACCATCTGAGAGAGTTAATAGATGTAAATACTTACATAAATTTAATAAAAACAAATTTAGGTCTTGATAAAAGGGATTTACACTTTTCCAAGATAGGAGTTACCAAAATTCTTAAGGAATACTTGGTGAAATACAATTTTCACTTACGAACAAATCTCACATTCTACAGTAACTTAGGTTTTGGTTCTTCTCTTACAAGTTTCATTATCTACTTCAACATTTCTTAGAGTGAAAATTACCTTATTAGGAAAAAAACTTTCTGTTTAGACTCAGTTGAGACTAAGAAACATTTTAACTGTTTCCAAAATATCAAAAATTAGGAAGTTCAGCTATTTGGACTTATAGGTGAATTATCATTATGAGTTCATTATCATTTCAAAAATAAGAGTTTTGTGGTCTACAAGAGCTACCAGCCCTAGACCTAACAGTAACGTGGCAGGACTCTCATTGATCCTCTCTATGATTTCAAGAACAAACTCTCTCTTTCCTTTAGTAGAAGAACTTGCTTTGTTCTTTACAGGAAACAGTATAAATTAAATTCCAGTTCCTCAGGATAAACTCAGGCTGTGTACTTTTGCATATATTATTACAAAAAGAAGGAATCCACAGTCCCAAATTAGCATTGTGAGCTTGAGGAGAATTCCATCTTGAGTTTCCATTACTCTGACATCTCACTGCATCTGGCCAATAATAGGTAGTCAATAAATATATTTTTTAATTCTTCATTTAAATTCAATTTAGTTAACATATACTGTATTATTAGTTACTAGGGTAGATATTAGTGATTCACCGGTTGCATATAGCACCCAGTGCTCATTTCATCAACTGTCCTCTTTAATGCCCATCACCCAGTTACCCCTTCCCCCCACCTACCTCCCCTCCAGCAACCCTCAGTTTGTTTCCTAGAGTTCAGTGTCTCTTATTGTTTACCCCCCTCTATTTTCATCTTAGTTTTCCTTCCCTTCCCCTAGGTTCCTCTGTTGTTTATTTAATTCCAGGTAGTCAGTAAGTATTTGATGAATAGATAAATAAGTCAATAAAAACATAAATAAAAAAACAAAAATAAAAACATACTCAATGTAAAAATTATTGAATCCACTTTGATCTGCAAAAAGGGAAAAGTACCTATTAGAAATTTTATTTTGTATAATATTGCTCCAGTGGATGTTAATGCATGAAGCATAAAAGAATAATAATGACTAAAAAACATAGACTCGGGGGCACCTGAGTGGCTCAGAGGGTTAAGCCTCTGCCTTCTGCTCGGGTCATGATCCCAGCGTCCTGGGATCGAGCCCCATATCGGGCTCTCTGCTCAGGAGGGAGCCTGCTTTCCCCCTCTCTCTCTGCCTGCCTCTCTGCCTACTCGTGATCTCTCTCTCTCTCCGTGTCAAATAAATAAATAAAATCTTTAAAAAAACAAAAAAACAAAAACAAACATAGACTCAAACTGGCTATTTCACATTATAATAACCAAGAAAACCTCTTTGTTGGCCTGAAATTATATGATTTTTTAGAATTAGAATCAATGAAGCCAGTCTTTATGCATAAACACACTTTCAAACTTGTGTTTACCTATCAGTTCAGCCATAGACCATCATTACACAATGTATTACTCAAAAAAATGATCGCTGATAAAATTATTCTCACTTTAAAAGTGTCAATCAGAGAAAAACAATTATCTCTCTGATTTGAAGAATTTGAGAGGCAAAGTGGGGGGCCACGGCAGAGGGGAATGAAACAAGATGGGATCAGGAGGGAGGCAAACCATAGGAGACTCTTAATCTCACGAAACAGGGTTGCTGGGGGGTGGGGGGGTAGGGATAGGGTGGCTGGGTTATGGACAGGGGGAGGGTATGTGCTATGGTGAGGGCTGTGAAATGTGTAAGCCTGACGATTCACACACCTGTACCCCTGGGGCAAATAATACATAATATGTTAATTATATATATGTGTATATATATATATATATATATATATATATATATATATATATATAATTGTAATTGACCGTTATAATAGAAAATATTTTTGTAACTAAAAAGTGTTGGTTCCAAAGAAAATTAAATAAATAAAAAGAAAAATACAAGTGAACATCAAACTACTGGCACATTGAGATATACAGCCTTTTATTACCAGTTAATAACTGTCAAAACAATTTTGATTTCTTGATTTTTTTTTTTAAGATTTTATTCATTTATCCGACAGAAAGAGAGAAAGATCACAAGTAGGCAGAGAGGCAGGCAGGGGGGGGGGGGGGGAAGCAGGCTCCCCGCTGAGCAGAGAGCCCGTTGCTACTGGATCCCAGGACCCTGGGATCATGATCTGAGCCGAAGGCAGAGACTTTAACCTACTGAGCCACCCAGGCGCCCCGATTTCTTGATTTTTAATAAAAAAATAATCTTTATTCATTATTCGGTAGTAATGTAGACAGCTGCCTAAATAAATAATCAGGATTTTGTTTTGCCCCGTAACTGTCCTCAAGCTAAGTTTGGTTTTACTCTAAAGTAGTGCTTCCTGATTATTTTCATATTGTAGCATACAAAGGAAATGGTCATATTTCCTTGGGCACTGGTTTAACAGAGAAAGCTGCCTTTGGCGTGTGAGTCCACCCTGCTTTCTCGGGGCTGAAGACATCAATCTTTCTTCACATCTTTAAGCCATGGGGCAAGAGGCCTCTGTGCCACAGCACCCAGCTAGAAAGCTCAAACAGTGCTGGATTTTTTTCTAAATCTCAAGACACGTATGACATGAATTTGGTTGTGAAAGTGAAGACTCTTTGGCTTCTCCTGTTTCTGAAGAAATATAAACAATAAACAATAAGAGAAGCTAAAATATATTTCTTCATTTTAAACAGCAAAATAGTAAGAAAAAAATAACTCCATGAATAATATAACTGCTTGGAAAACATTTTGAAATATAAAAGAAGCTGATGAAAAACATCATCCTCAAAGGATGTTTATAGAATAAGAGAACTTTATTTAACTGCCATTCATATTATGTACATAGACAAGTCAGTGTAAAAACAAACAAATGGGCTATGATTTGGAGTTATATAAAAACTCCAAATATTTACAATTTTAAATCTGTTAAAAGATTGGCAGGGGAAGGAAAAATTGTACAGGTATTCTGTGGGTAGTAATTATTAAGTCATTCCTATGAAGCCACCCATCACATAGAATGTGACCCATCTCCCTAGGCTTTCCTATCTTGTCAAAGGGCTGAAGACTACCAAATATTTAAGGCCAATGAATTGTTGTCTTGTCCATGACTATGATAACTTATATGACATAGGCTTGGATGAATCATAAGCATTCAATGAAAAAGATGAAGGAGTGGGAAGAGGAACCAAAACCTTAGACATTTAAGGAGACTCTGAACTCCCTAAGCCAGATCACTGTCTCCTAATGGAGTAAAGATACTGCAATACTTCATTATTCTTCTTTTTAAAAATGGCAGTCACTTCCCTATAATCCTATAAAATCCATGTTATGGTATTTTCCCAGACTGAGTAGTTTTATACTTTTTGTTGTGGGTGATCTTACTGTTTTGTATCTTTGCAAACCTTGTTGTTTTGTGTCCTTGCAAACCTAAATAAGAATATCAAATTGAGGCAATACTTAAATTGTTGTGAATTTTCTAGCATAAAATAAAATCTCACTAAAAGTTAAAATAATTTAATTTTGTAATATTTCTCTTTTTGTGTCCAGTGTCCACCCCAGTAATATAATAATGAAAAACAATTATTGGTTTTAGAAAATTTAAGTATATAAAGATGTTCAAGTTTATGTGATTATTCTTTGGTACGTTCAGCTGCCTGGACACGGGAGCAGAGGAAGTGGATTGTGATGACAATCTAGGATTAGGAGCTTGTAATTAGAAGATGAATTTAAGGATGTTGATGTGAGAGTAGTCTGGGAAGCCAGTCAGAGTCCAGCCTGGAGGAAAGAAAGGGAGAAGAACCTAGGACTGAAGCCAGATGGATCAAGAAAATGGGCACCATTAGCACAAATAGTGGGAACAGCGGGAACGTCCTTGCTCAGCTGAGTCTGCTTCTCCTTCTCCCAACCCCCTTGCCTGTGTTCCCTCTCACTGTCTCGCTCTGTCAAATAAATAAGTAAAATCTCTAAAAAAAGAAAAAAAAAATTTAGATAGCATGTGAGATGGCCCATGGGATCCCAAAGCTAAGGAAGGCTAAGGACAAAATACTGGGGAATATTGGCATTGAAGAAATAGGGAAGCACGCTTTTGTTTTATTGGTGGGTATTAGAGAAAACAACTTTTAACTTGCAAAACAGTTAAAAAAATGAAGTCTGATAAATGTATCCAGAAATACCTTCCAAAATATTTGCTATAGAGATCCTAAAACAATTAGATAGAAGAATCTCAGTGACCTCAAGATTAGTTTCCGTCCAATTCTATAAATAAACTATTCAATCCCTAGGGGCACCTGGGTGGCTCAGTGGGTTAAAGCCTCTGCCTTTGGCTCAGGTCATGATCTCGGGGTCCTGGGATCCAGCCCCACATCGGGCTCTCTGCTCAGCAGGGAGTCTGCTTCCCCCTCTCTCTGCCTGCCTCTCTGCCTACTTGTGATCTCAATCTCTCTCTGTCAAATAAGTGAATAAAATCTTTAAAAAAAAAAAAAACTAATCCCTAAATAAACTTTTAAGGGAACATGACTGCCATCAAGACATCTGTTCATAAAGTGGTTTATTCTTTGACCAGAAGTATTTTCAGAGCTTCCATGGGAACTTCATCCAAAATACAAAAAATAAAATGTCAAGACCCAACATCTAAATCCACCTTCCCACCCACCTTTGAAAAAGCCTCACGATTCTATCAAGGCAGAATAAGATGACTCTGAGCAACTCCAGAAAGCTGGGGCACCTGAGGCATGGAGGTGACAGCTGTTCATTAACAACAGTCAATGAGCAGGAAGTCAACAGACTTTGCATAAGACATTTCTTTTAGCTTCTCAGACTCTGTAGGCTGCATACTCAAAAGTATTACCTCGTGTAATTATAACAATTCCAGAGGAAGAAAAATCTGATTAAGATCTCTTAACAATAATAACATAACCTTGAAATTCTGGCCATCTCTAACATGTAAAACAAAACCTTCAAATCATGGATTCAGTTCAATTTGATAAATATTTATTGAGGAAACAGTCTGCTATAGACACTGAAGAAAATGCTGAGAGGTATACAAAGTTAAAAAAAAAAAGGAATATATACTCTAACCACAATAAACTCAGGGGCTAGTGGACAACAAAAGGCAATAGCAGTAAATATCTCAGGGAGTGAATCTACTTAGAAAAACATACACAGACACTATGAGGAAATATTATTTTCCCTCTTGTCAATATTGCTAAAAGAGACTTGGCAGAGCAACACAGAAACAGGTGTAAGAAGTTGAAGTAATGCAATGCTTACACATGGATTGATGTGTGAATTTTACCATCCTTGCAAAGGCACATGATCAAAGCCATGTTTCTAAAGACCCAAGGAAAGAACGCTGTGTGTGTGTGTGTGTGTGTGTGTGTGTGTGTGTGTATGTCAGAGAGAGAGAGAGAGACCCCTTAGTAATGTAGTCCTCATTGGACTTTAGGATGAGCACCATCATCTTTGGAAACTATTGCAGCAATATGTAGAACAGAGACAAGTTAAACAATCATGATTTGTTCCCACCTCTCTTTCTCTCTCACCGTCCCATCTTAACAACTCAAGTACGCGTGCACACACACTCACTCCATCACCATATCCTACTTTATCTTTCTTCATAGCACTTATTAGTACCTGAAATTATCCCTTAGGTTAGAGATCTTATCTGTCTCCTTTCCTGCTGGACCCTCAGAACCTAAAACAGAAGTGGCACGTTGAATTGAGTGGATGAATGAATGAAAACACCTAGGCCAGTTCTCCACAGACACCATACACAAAGACCTTGAACTTCAATTACTGCATTGCTCCTCTTGATTTTTTGTTGTTTGTAACTTTGTTTTCCTTTTGTTCCTACTTCTTCCTGCAAGCAGGTTTTAGAATTTACATTTCTAGGGGCGCCTGGGTGGCTCAGTCATTAAGCGTCTGCCTTCAGCTCCGGTCATGATCCCAGGGTCCTGGGATCAAGCCCCACATCGGGCTCCCTGCAAGGGAGCCTGCTTCTCCCACTACCATTCCCTCTGCTTGTGTTCCCTCTCTCTCTGTGTTTCTCTCTGTCAAACAAATAAAATCTTAAAAAAAAAAAAAAAAGAATTGACATTTCTAAAAGAGCAGAAGGAGAGAATTGACAAATCAGAATTCAGACCAGGAGATGTAACTTGACAGTCCTATGCAGACACATGATAAGTAGCTACTTGTGTGATTTTTATTTACTTTTAATTTTATTTTACTTTTATTATACTTTAAGTACTTACTTTTACTATGATTTTATAATACTTTTAAAAATATTTTTTCTAGAGTAAAATATATATATAACACTAAATTTGCCATTTTACCCATTTGTAAGTGTACACTTCAGTGTAGTGAGTCCATTCACACTGTGCGACCATCGCCATTATCGACCTCCAGGATTTTCCATCATCCCAAATTGAAACTCTGCACCTATTAAATAATACCGTCCCATCACCCCCTTATCCTAGACCTTAGTAGCCTTTCTGTCAGTATAAATTTGAACACTCTAGGTATTTCATATAAATGGAATCATACAATATGTGTCCTTTGTGTCTGGTTTATTTCACTTAGCATAATGTTTTCAAGGTTTGTTCATGTTGTAGCATGGATCAGAATTTCATTTCTTTTTAAGGCTGAATAATATTCCATTGTTTATAAGTGCGACATTCTGTCTATGTGCTGATGGGCATTTGGCTTGATTCCACCCTCTCACTAATATTCACTAATGTGAATAATGCTGCTGTGAACATTGGTATACAAGTATCTGGTTGAGTCTTGCTTTCATTTCTTGTGGGTATACACTTAGAAGTGAACTAAGACTGTATACCTGTAAGTGGTCTTGTTTTTTACTCAAATGAACTGGTGAAAAACTGAAGGTGTTTGAGCAGAGAGAAATAATCTGGCTTATGTTTTACCATTATTATCCTCACTACAGTTTGCAGACTTTAGGGAATTTATAAATCAAATGGAAAAATATTTAAATAATGGTGAAATAACTTAGAAGTGTATAAAGCATCATATCCCCTAGTGGGACATCATAATGCAGCAGCGGAGTCTGGAAATGCAGAAATAATGCAGAGAATGATGAGATTTTTGCAGATGATGGTAAATTGATAAGAACACCCTAGTATACACTTTGAAGGCCCGAACTGTGGTAATGAGCAGGTGTTTGTACTATACTTTGACTCAGAGGTAGGAAAAAAATAAAAAAGAAGTGTAACTGACAAATTTTGTTGAAAAGATCTAAGACCTGAACTACCTGTGTAAGCCATTCAAAGCCGGCACACAAATGTCATCATTTCTTTTGATGTTAAAAGTAATATCTATTATTTGAAAATAATTCAAATTAGAGGTTAAATTCAATTGGAGATTACAAAAAGGCCCCCATTATCCTACTCCTCAGAAATAACCTAATTATGATTATTGTCCTAAATTATGATTCTATTGGCCTAAAATTGATAGTTGAAGTCAAGAGAATAAATCAGTTCACCAAAAAAGAGATGAAAATAAACCTAAAACAGAAAAGGTAGGGAAATAATAATAATAATAATAATATAATATTTTTTAAAAAGAGGATCCTGAAAAGGAAAGTAGAAAGACTCATCCAGATATGAGGAGAATTGGGATAATGACATACCAGGAAACTGAAGAAAAAGAATTTGAGAAGGAGAAGCAAGTCTAGAATCTCAAATTCACAAGCAAGTCAGGGAGATGTGGACAGAAAAATTAAATTTGCTTTACCCCAGTTCTTTGTCTTTATGATATATAAGCAGTACAAATGTCATGGAACACTCTTCCAATAACTTCTGCTGAACTGAATAATTTTAAGAGTACATAGAAACAAGTCCTGTGAGAAAAAGACATTTTTTGTTCTTTTCTTTAGCACACACTAATTTCATGCATTGTACAAAAGTAGAACTTTTTGTACAAGTACAAATTACAACTTGGTGTTTGTCTACTCTTTTTTCACTATATACACTAATCATTTTGTGGAAACAATTACACATAACTGACAGAAAGATTACAATCTCTTTTACCCATTAGTTTTTTTTTTACTTGCTGAAAAGCAAGAATAGCTAAAAGTCTTTTTATCTATAAAAACATCTTAAGTATAAGCTTCCATTTATGCCACATTCAATGGGTTGAACTCTGACAAAATGGCAATTTCTTCTGTTATTTTTTCTTTTCATTTTGAGTTTCTATATATGAAATACAATGAGGACTGCTTCAACATGCTACCTATTTGCAGAGATAAAATGGCAGAGACTCCAAAAAGGTTTTGAGTCACTCATGAATAAAAACACTACTGAACAAGGGAAGGAAATGAGTAATGATGCAGAAAGAATAGCAGGCAAGAAATTGCTGAAAGAGTAATCTCTGCAGCCCTCCATTCACAGTGAATCAGAGCCCCTGGTAATAAATATTTTTGAAATATTTTTAGGTACATTTAGACACATATGTTGAACCAATATAAGCCATTAAATATTGACTAATTTAGAAAGGAATTTTCTACTTTTAGGAAAAAAGCAGTAACAAATGAGTATGAGTTGGCTCATGTATATTATTCCTTTCTCACATCACAAATTAACATACAAATTAAGCTTTCCATAGAAAACTCATCAAATGTGGTAGTATATTTATTTCTTCTTAAAATGTACTTCTATGAAATACTGACAATGAGTTTCTTAGCTTGGTCATAACATGGGTGGAGACCCTCCTCTGGAAGTCACTTCTACGTGTGGAGAAGCCGCAGGGTGTTACAGAACTTGAGAAAAATAATACTCTATGTGTGTTCCACATGAAGATTTTTGATTGCTGAAACCCAGAAAGATTAGGAACCAGTTCACCTTTTATATCACAGAGCGTTGGCCTTTCAAAGCCCTTTGTGAACATCATTACTAGAAATCCTCCCCATGAGGCTGGCCCAGCCTAAGATAGTCTTCCTTCACATACTCACGTATGTGGAGTTTTTAACCAACCTCTAAGTGGAAGGAATGGGACTTTTCCTATCCATATTCCATGCAAATATTTGGTTAACTTATACAGATAAAGAAAATCAGGATCTAGATTGTTAGAAACTCTATTAAGGGAAGATATGATCCAGTCAAGAATGTAAGACTTATTAGCCAGTTTTTATTTTATTCCACTTGATAATTATAGGTTACACTAATGCTGCTTTTCTTTTTCTCACAATTGTTTTTTTAAAAAAATCATTTTAATCATCTACATGCATCTACAAGCTGTTACACAGCTTCCTTACTGACAAGGATAACTGAGAGTTAACTACAGATGAAATTTTATGTATCATACACAGTAAGCCCAGTGAGAAAAAGGAGTCAGGCACCATTATCTCTAGCCACACTAAGCTGTAGATAAGAATTCCTTATTAATTATCAGAAAATTATAACCAAAATCACAAAAAAAGAGAATTAAACAAAAGGGATATTTTTTTCTACCTTCAAATCTTTTTTTTTTTAAAGATTATTTATTTATTTATTTGACAGAGAAAGAGATCACAAGTAGGCAGAGAGGCAGGCAGAGAGAGAGGGGGAAGCAGGCTCCCTGCTGAGCAGAGAGCCCCATGAGGGGTTCTGTCCCAGGACCCTGAGATTATGACCTGAGCAGAAGGCAGAGGCTTTAATCCACTGAGTCACCCAAGCGCCCCTCTACCTTCAAATCTTTACATTTAAAAGCAAAATGTCTGACACTTATAAACAATTACACAATGTTTATAAATGGCATTCTTGTGCTTAAAATAAAAATGTTTTAAATAATTCCAGACAACTTGTTTTACTAGTAAATTAAAACATCTATTTGACAAGCAGAAGCTGGACACTTCTAGAATGTCTCTTAAATATGTTTTCCCTTTGCACAGTTTTGAATGAGGGAAACAGCTCGACTGGCTGAGAAAACAGCATCATGGGGCCTTTTGTGCACCAGCCATTGTAGGTCATCTAAACACTGCTCAAGTAGCAGCTCAGAAATGTCCCAATTGAAGAGGCCTTGGGAGGTTAATTCTGTCAGTACTGCGTTGACATGAGGCATGTTAGAGCCTTCAGAGCAAAATGTTACTCGTAATCTTTTAATCCCAAATTAGGTCAATATTTTATCAAGTTAATCTAGCATGAAGATTAATTGCATTAGTTACACACACATATACGCAAGCAGGTTATTTGTTTTAGAGATACTTTTAATCAAAGAGCAAACCTTTGGTTACAATAGGCGATTTTTAAAAATCATCCTTTCTCCAACAGTATTTATCTTTATAAAAGAGACATTTATTCCTTTAATTGATCTTTAGTCAAGACAGATGTAAGAGAAAAGATAATGGTTTTATAATTACTAAAACAATGACCACTTAGAAAAGCTGTTTATGAAGAAATAATGACTTCTGATTGAAATGTTTTTAATAAAGTATCTCATTATTAGCCTGTTATTTCAATTTAATTCTTGTTGTTCTCTTAAAATGTATGATTAGTCCTGCAAGGGAAGTCAATGGTTTTCTGTGTGTTTGCATCTTTGTATCTCTAGGCATGTTAAAAAATATTATAACAAAGAATATCAACTAGAGTGGTTTTCTATAAAGTTATTGTCATGTCATTTTTAATTATGAAAATTGGGATCAAGCATACCTTTTTTTTTCTTTTCTTTTAATCTAAGAAGTAAGTGGAGGGGCTAGGTAGGAAGGTAGAAACATATTGATCTAAGTGGCATAAATCTGCTAACAGAAGTCAGTAGAGTAGACAAATGCCTCTGTCCCTGAGTTTCTTAGATAAGAACTATCTCGTAGTTTAAAATTCCCAAGTGTCATTCGGGGTAGTATTACAGGCCCCCTGTATGGCAGAAGAAGGGTTCATGCCCTGTTTCATCAAATATCCAATGACATTATCCAAGGTTCATGCTGATTATAGAAACTTCACAGCCAATGTTTGAGAATATTACATCTCAAAAAGTTTAGCTCTGGTCTTCTAATATTGGTTTTCTGGCGTTGTTAGTGAAACATGATTGGTAAAAGGACCAGAAACCATTTCATATGACTAGACTTTTGAATTAACAGATTAATAGCAAATCTTTCATGTTAAGAATAACTCAACAATCTCAGGGTCAGACACTTTCTAACAAGAGATTGTCTGATTGAATTTGGAAGTAAAATACACAATCCTAAATGTCAAGCCTATAGTTATGAAGTTCAGACAAGCTATGTTGAAGAAACATGCCAAATAATTCTCTTTTTCCACTTCCTACAATATAATAATCTTATCATAATAAATATTAAGAAAAATCGACATTCAACTTGTTCAAAATCAGCCAAGTGATAAAATAAAAATGAATATTTCCAGGAAGAAGACTATTAAAAAATCCCTAATGAAAGCATTAAAAAAAAAATTAAGGTCCAAGATTCGATCTTTATTTTTTTGTTTAAAGAAAAGTTAAACTTCTTCTTTCCCTTCAATCTTACCCATCAGAAGCACCCAATATTAAAAATTTAGTGTACAGCCTCCTCACTTCTTTTTATGTTAATTTAAAAATAAGTTATAAATATATACACATTCTTTTATAGTCTTCTTTTAATTTCTACTTTAAAAAATGTACAAATGTAGGAGTTCCTGGGTGGCTCAGGTGGCTCAAGACATCCAGGTTGTTTTCTATAGACTCATCCAGAAGACTAGACTTTTGATCACAGGCATGTGGGATTTTAGAATTGGAGGGAACTTTATGACTCCACTAGTTTTAGTTTGCCTAGAAGGAAGTGGGGACCAGGAGAGACACATCCAAAGGCATCCAGCCAGCAGTGGTCAAGTCAGAACCAGAGTGTAGGCCTCCTGTCTCCCGGCTTATCTCCCTCTGCTCTATTCTGCCTGCCATATCAAGGGACTAATGTGATGACAACAATGTTTTAGGAAGATTGATTTAGCAGTTGAGTGTAGGCTGAATTAAAGGAGGAAAGCCTGGGGAGAGGGAGTGAGGAAAAAGGCTATAGTGGTAAATCAATCAGGAGGTGATCAGGTCTCAGTGAGGAACATGGGAATAAGATGGAAAAGGAGAGAACAAACTCAGAATGATGCCAAAATCAGGAGATGGAAAAGTTGGCCACTCTTCAATACGGTTCAACCTTATGTTACTAAACATTACCTTCTATAACTTCTTGTCTTAACACAAAGTAAGCAACATCATTGGGAAGTTAAGAAAAGCTTTCTGTGACACTGTTCCTTTTCCATATCTATCCACACCCCCAGAACACATCACCACCCCTCACACCACATATGTGGACTGGTTTATCTCCACTCCATCCAACATCTCCATCTCCACCTAGAGTCTAAATCAATGTGACACCGGAAAGTACGTGATAATTGGAGAACTTGCATTTCTACAGAATTTTATTTCAATTTCTCCCCTTTTGAACAAAATAGGCATGTCAGTTACATGTTGCATTCATAACTAGGAAGATGTCCTAAAGCAGTTTATTAATTTTCCCCCACAGAAAGAGAAGTAAAATTTTAACAGCTGACTCAAAAATCACAGAATGAGGTTGCAAAGCACAACTATTGATGCCACATTAATACATGTATCAAAAGGAATTTACAGGAAGTTGACATGCTTCATAATCAAGATAGTTTAAGAATCAAGCTTTGTGGTAGACAAAATATTAAGGAAAACCCTCCCTCAAGATCCTGCTCTCCCTGGTATACAGAAACCTTCTCTCAATTACTGAAACATTAATCTAGGCACTACTGTGAGGAGATTTTGCAGATGTAATTAAGGTCCCACCTCAACTGATCTTAAAAGAGGACAATTTTGTGGGTGGGCCTATCCTAATCGCATGAGTCTTTTAAAAGCAGAAGATCCTCCCTGACCCCTGCCCCCCCGACCCCCGACACACTGCAAAAGAGGATATTGGAGATTATCCAACATAATCTCCATAAGATTATGGAGAAGGTCCAGTGTACCTTCACTGACTGGAAGATGAAGAGAGCATCTGGTGGGGAATGAAGGCAGCCTCTTAGAGCTGAAAGGGTGCCTCAGTTGACAGACAAGGAAATGGGAACCTCAGTACTACAAATGTGAGAAACTGAATTCTTCCAACAGCCCATTAGTTTGGAAGATGACTCTGAGGCCCAGATGAGAGCCACAGCCCCAGCCAAGATTTGATTTGGCCTGGTGAGGCCCTGAGCAAAGAATACAACTACCCTATGGCCAGATGTCCAGCCTACCTAACTGTGAGCTAATAACTGAGTGTAGTTTTAAGTTACCTAAGTTACTGATAATGTATTACACAGCAATAGAATTCTAATACAGGTTCCAATGATTTATTTTCAAGCTTTTCCAGGGCGCTGGCACCACATTCAATAGGTTACCAGCCCCAAGAACACCTACTTCCTGTTTTGAACAACATATAATTTGAAAAACCACACTTGATAAATTAATTTCATTCAGAAGCATATAGCACTATTCTTAGTGTTTTGTAGAACTGAATTCATCCAGAGATGAGGGAAAATTGATGGATTCAAATTTTAGAATCTCAATGATAAATGAAGCTAAGACCTTTGTTAAAGAGAATCTATTGTTAAAGAGACAGAAGGCAGAAAAATAGTGAAGAATATACTGAAATAAATTCATAGTTCTTATGTATGAGAAATATCACCTGTTCAGGAATATATATATATATATATATATATATATATATATATGTACATAAAGGTATGTAACTCAATTATTTGGCCTACTTGAGCTTAAAGAGACCCTTCCCCACCAAATATGGCTACTTTGGTGCTGAGAGGCTATTTACCTGACACCTGGAGATACTTGCTACTTTGTTTGAAAACTGTATGTGTCCACATGTGGCCAATGCTTTTGCTGCTAAGATAAGCCCTGACGATTTCCCCATCACACATGAAATCCAGCATTTCATAGGCTGCCTCAGGAGATGCCGAGCAACTGATGATCAGTAGTCCTCAGGTAGCAAAATACCTCCCAGTGATATTGCTGAGGGGGACGAAACCTGGTGGTGAGCTACAACAAAATCCTCATTTGTAAAGCAGCATAAGGAAAAGGGTCTTTCATGAAGATTAGCTGGCTCAAATTAAAGATATATTCCAGGTAGTCAACTTATCCTAGGAGAACTTAATAACGTGTCCATTAAATCTGAAATAAAGAGAACATGATTTCCCCCTCTCCAAAGTCACTTGATGAAACCATTAATTAAAAAAAAAAAAAAAAAAAATTGGGACGCCTGGGTAGCTGAGTTGGTTAAGCGGCTGCCTTCAGCTCAGGTCATGATCCCAGGGTCCTGGGACTGAGCCCCGCATCGGGCTCCTTGCTCTGCAGGAAGCCTGCTTCCCCCTCTGCCTCTGCCTGCCTCTCTGCCTGCTTGTGATCTCTCTCTCTCTCTGACGAATCAATCAATCAGTCAATCTTTAAAAGAAATAATAAAATAAATAGATAAATAAATAAATAAATTATGATCTTGACTTCCTCTCTTAAGAGACTTTAATGACCATTTTTGTTATTCGTCAACTAACGTTAAAACTGGAACATTTAACCTTGATTGTACTATACATTAGTTCTCACATGTAGTTATTATAAAAGTAAAATTGTTTCACCTGTATTGGCCCCCCAAAATTTAGCAGGACCTTGAGTGCTTTTTTTGAAAATGGAAAAATAATTTTCCATGTGCTCGTCGCAATTATTATTAGTAAAGTCTATGCCAAGAACATAAACTACCTCCATATAACAGTTCTATGAAGGACCAGATATAGAAAGAAATGTACCATAATTTAATTTTCTCAGCTTCATAAGGGCACAATAAGTTGAATTAAAATAGCATTGACTTTTTTAATAAATTGTATAAAACTTTAGAAACTGTACATATTTACAAACACCTGAATTTTGTTTTTTTGTTTTGTTTAATTAAGACTAACACGTGATTTGTTTTAGATAGCTATCAGACTTGGCTATTGCCAAAAATATCTTGGAGACTAAAGCTTAAGTTGTTCTCATGACTAATATAGTCTGTAGAAATTTGACATACTTTTTTGGTGATCCTGTTAGAAAAACAAAATATTATAATAAAGGAGTGTTCTTACTACAACTTTTGGCTCATCACAGCAAAAAATACGTTGCTTAAATTTATTTGGGGTTGAAAATTTGGAGTTTTTTGTGACCTAATATAATTTTTGTTTTGTTTTGTCCCTTTACCCTTTATTTATTCCATTTGCTTTGACTTTTTTCAATAAAACTGAATTAACAACTTTTTTAAATGTGTCAACACATTTATAGACAAGAATAGATAGAATTAATTTTAACGCATCAAACTTCTGAAGCATTATTGTCCACATTGATTGTTTAGTTGGCTCTGTGTTTCTGGAACAATACATCTTGTCTGAGACATGTACAGAATCACTTCTCCAAGCAGTCCATATATCAAACCAGTGAATCATTCCACTACAAAGCCACACTCTACCTGTTAATTTAAATTTACCCACTTCCCCTTAACAAGTTTTCTGAAGTGCTTAATTTTTTTAGCTAGTAAATGAGGTTTCTTGCAAGTGTTTATGAGCATTAAATTACAAAGTAATCAGCTAGGAGAGGCCAGAGCCCTTGGCATCCATAATCTGATTTAACTTTATAGTGTTTAGCTTAGTCTAATTAGTGTATAAACACCCAAGTGAGGGACTCAAGGCCATAATCCTATTTCTTTTTTATTTGTACCATGGTGTATTTATGTATTTAGTAAAAAATCAATTTTGACTGAATACACAATTCTGATGCATTTTTCCTCTAACATTTTACTTTGGAACATTTCAGGCCTACGGAAAAGTTGCAAGAGTGGTAAATAAACACACAAACACCTTTACCTGGATTTATCAGTTACTAACATTTTGTCACATTTACATGCTCTCTTCCATTGTACACATATTGTATATGTATATTCACATTCACATATATATTCATATTTATGGGTTTTTTAATATTTATATTTATATAAAAACACACGCAGACTCTGCAACTATACATGAGTATTTATATATGTATGTATAATATATATACATACACATACACATATACATATATGTATATATATATTTATGTGTGTGTGTGTGTGTGTGTGTGTATGTGTGTAGATGAATCATTTTGGAGTAAATTGGATATACATCCATAAGCTTATTCTTTAGGTTAGGTCTTATCAAGTGGCATGACTAAAATAACATTTTTTTACTTCTGCCTTAATAGTTAAATACATTGTCTTTCTCATGAGAATTTCACAAAGTTAATTCAATATATTTATAAATGAAAGGAAATTTTAGGTCATCTTTTTCCTAATTACCACCAAGTTAAATCACATTTTATTACTTCACTTAAACTAATGTCAGTAATTGGCCTCCTGGCTGCCACCCTCGTTTCCCTCCACCCACAGCCCTGTCTCAAGTCTATTCTCCACTCAGCAGCCAATGATCCCGTAAAACCGGACTCAGATCATGCTATGATCTCCTCAGAGTGCTCTGCTATTTCCCGTCTTACTCAGAGTTAAGCCTGATCTCAAACAGCTTACGGGAACCCGCACTGACTCTAGACACCCCTTTAATCTCATCTCCTGATGTTCCTGAAGGACCAGGAAAGACAGCCTCAGCGTCTCAGCTCCTGCTATTGTCTCCATCTGGAACGTTCTTTCCTCAACATCCTCAAGGCTCGTCGCTTTTTAGGTGGTGACTTAAATACTACCTTTGCAGGAGGTACCATCCTAGCCAACCTTTTTAAAACTGTGAAACAAAAACAAACACAAATCTATATGCAAGCACTCTCTATCCCCTCCCTTGCTTTAGTTTTATCATTAGCGCTTACTGACATCTAATATACCTTATCTTTTATTTATTTATTCACATGTAAGCTTCAAAAGGACAGGGATGTTTGGGGTATTTTTGCTGCTATATTACCATAATGGTGTGTGGCACAAGGAGGCACAGATATCTCCCCAGATTTTCATTGTTGTTGTTAATTAATGGTACAAATATATATGGAGCAAACAATAAAATAATGGAATTCTTTGAATTTTTTTTTAAGATTTTAATTAATTATTTAACAGAGAGAGACACAGCAAGAGAGGGAACACAGATGTGGGGCTGGATCTGGGATCATGACCTCAGCTGAAGGCAGATACTTAATGACTGAGCCACTTGGGTGCCCCTAAAATAATTTAATTTAATAGCTTTTTGTTTCTATGACTTAGCTTCTTCAAGGCCGCTATTAACAATATTAATGTGTCAACTTTATAAGCATGTTGTGTATTTTCAACATCTTCTGCATATGTTAGCTTATTGACAGTATTAGTTACCTATTGCTACAAAACAAATTACCTCAAAAGTTGGTATGTAAAAACAAGAAATGTTAATCATGTCAGTGTCTGTAATGAGGAATGTGGGTGCAGCTTAGCTAGTGCTCTGGTTCCATATCTCTCCTGAGGTTGTGGTCAAGCAAGTTATCAGCTGGGTCTCCAGTTATATCAGGATTGTCGGGGGTGGGCATCTACTTTCAGGTTCATTCATGTGGTTCACCCCATGTGCCACTCCATAAGTTGCCGGAGTGTGTCCTCATGATGTGGTAGCTAACATGCTGAGAGAGACGGCTAGAAAGGGCTTCTGAGACAGAAGTCGCCATCTTTTACGACCTAGTCTCCGAAGTAACATCTCAGTCCAGCCCACTTCCAAGGAGAGCGGATCGCACGGAGTGTAAACACCAAAGACTGGGATCACCCGGGCCATCTTAGAGGCTGCCTGAATTTTTGACCATGGTCTAGATGTAGAAGTTGAAATCTAGAGAGGGCAACTTTCCCCAATTTACACAGAGTAAGGTGGAGTAATTCTGATTCCCTGCTCAATATCCTTTGAAGATCACTGATAAATTTAAACAGAATAATCATTTTCAAAAAGTCAAGAGATACATTTTTGCCTTGCTATGTGCCAACAACCTATACTGTTTTGCATATGTCATCACATTTAATCTATAAGACAACCCTATAAGGTAGGTATGCTTATTACACACTCTTCACAGATGAGATAAATGAGGAATAGAGAAAATAATTTTCTCAGGGTATACAGCTAAAAATTAACAAGGTTGGCATTCAGACTCAGAATTCTGGATTGAAAGGATGGCTTCATAACCACTTCTCTATACCACAGGCCTCTTAGACATTTAAAAACTAAAGTATTTGACCGTCCTCAATTCATCGAAACTCATTTTGTAACTCTTATCTTTTTGAACTTAAAATGAGAGAAGTGTAATGTCGCTTTAAAATTTGTCTGGTAAGGAAACTTTCATACAACTGGGCAAAAATACCTTCGTTTAAATACCTATCCATTTTGTGTTCTGACCTGGAGTAAGAAGACAATCAGACAAGCACAGGTCCGTGGTTGGATCTCATCTAGACAGAGGGTCTCATCGCTATCTAGAACAATCACCTGATATTCTCAAATGAATATTGCTCCCCTCTTTCAAAGGGATAAGAAAACCACACACAGAGTGCCATGCAGTGCATGAGAAATACTTTTTTTTTTTTTTCTTTCTGGGTTATAAAAGTTCCGCTTTCAAATGGCAATAAGTCACTTCACAGAATGCATTTTCTAAAGGATGATTGCCCTTCTTGAGTAGTGACACACTTAAGGCAGGCATGCAGTAATCCTCAGAAATGTGCCGCCTGGAGTGTCTTATTGCTTAATTAGAGCTGGCACTGGGCCATTTCTTCTTAGTCTTGAACCAGTGCAAGAGCACTGGAAAGAGGCACGGGTATTAGAAGTGCTATTTCAGGGGGATATAAAGTAATGGCATTGTGCCAGTCTGTAAAAAACAAAGCCAAACACTCCTGCTACCATGGTAAAATGTCAAATGCCTGGTTTTATTATAGTCAGAGATTAAATCCTTCATTGTACCCATGGCCAGGGCTTAAATATGATCTCTGTTGTTCTAAAAGACTTTACAATCCTTATTTACAATAAGCATACCACAATAAACATAACTTCCCCCAAAAGTATCATTGAACAGAGGGAAGAAGCCATCACTATAATTAGGTAAATATGTTCTCTTACTCCTTGAATACCAGATAATCTTTTTTTGTGTGTGTGGCACCATATTTTATCAAAGAATAAATAGCTAGTCCATACCGACTGAATGATAAAATTCTGTGGCTTTAGCTGATGCCCCCATCAGCTTCCCCATATTCTCAAAAGGCTTCTGAAGAAGTTTTACAAGCATCAGCATTGCTTGATAATGACAACAAATTTTACTTTTTTACAATCCCTGTATTAATAACTTCCTATTTGAGTATTGAGACAGTTTAGCTAGGGGCCACAGTATCTTAGTAACTAGTTCCTTTGCTCTTTCCTCAATAACCGTCTCCTGCTTTGTCTTCTCTATCTCTTACAGAAGTGAACTTTCCTCCTGATTATTTCAACTCTTCCAGAACTGAATTTCTTGCCCCCAATTCTGTCTTTTCATGAACTGGTCCTAAACAACTACTATTCAATCTCATTGATGCTGACAGACTATCTGCTGAGAACTCCATTAATTACCTACTTTGAACTCTCTTGAATAGACATCCCGAGTCTCAAACCAAATTTGACTCTTTTGCTAAGGGTACCTGTCTTTCACCTCTTCCTGTCTAATGTAATCATCTTCTATTTTTAGATGACTAGTTACAGATTCTTAGACCAACAGTGGCAAGGCTGAAAACAATTGGCATTTTTTTCCAGTTCAGTATTCAGATCCCTACGGTTTTACCAGATGTATTTGCGTTCTTAACCCTGGCCTTCTCTTGGCTGGTCCCTGCTATCACCATCCAAGGCAAAGTCATGACACATAGATAGGCAACAACAATAAGATACTTTCATAGTCTGAAGAGATGATAGTTTCAGGTAGAAAGTACAGGGGGTGGGGGGAGAAAGCTCCTTAGTTTACAAATACTGAGTAAAAATCTATTGTAAAAGCACTAGTAAGAGAAGACCTCAACTGGAAACTGTGTTTTACAGACTGCCAGGAAGTTAGGTTAAACAAAACCTCAGTGGCCATCCTTTTAAAAAAAAAAAAAGGAAAAAAAAAAAGTTAATCAAATCTTAAATTGCCAGAAGGCAAAGCAGTTGGGGCTTCAAACCTATATTGATTTTTTACTTTTTAAGAAAGCATAGTAAATTGCTTTACTTAAAGATCTCAAACTGAAGTATGTAAGGAAAATTACAGCAGATCCTAGAACACTGATGAAGGGTAAGACAAGCTCCTTAATTTAAATTTTTCACCAAAGTATTTCAAGTTATCCACTGACAGAATAGTCCATAAGAACAAATCTTTATTTTTATGATGAAAGTCAATGGAAAAATGTATACGGTTACTCTTTATGAACAATCTTTCGTGATCCCTGAACACCTGTATTCTTCCCTCAAGATCAGAGCTCTGTCTAAATCAACTATTTATTGAATTCCCACTATGTTCTCAGAGACAATAAACCAGCTTTCCCTACTAGTAGCAATGTACATAGAGGACAAAAATCAGAAAGATGTCAAGATGTGGGATCCAGGGAGACATGAAATGAAATTAAAATCTTAGGTACCCACTTTAAAAATCATTAAGTTTCATTAAGAATTGCAAGGCAACAGGGCGCCTGGGTGGCTCAGTGGATTAAAGCCTCTGCCTTCGGCTCAGGTCATGATCTCAGGGTCCTGGGATCGAGCCCCGCATCAGGCTCTCTGCTCGGCAGGGAACCTGCTTCCTCCTCTTTCTCTGCCTGCTTCTCTGCCTACTTGTGATCTTCCCTCTCTGTCAAATAAATAAATAAAATCTTTAAAAAAAAAAAAGAATTGCAAGGCAACAATAGCAAGGCATAAATCAGATGGAAGTTCCCACTAAGTGTGGAGTCCTATGGAATTGTATAAGTGCCATGCCCATGAAGTTGGCCTTGCTGAAAGTCTAAAACACAGTATGTGAAAAATAATCAAATATATATGCTCAATAGCATTGAGTTGCTGTTTTTCATGTATCCAGGTGGCCTATTAAATCAGTCCTTCCTACTCAATTGAGCACAACAAACAAAAATGTCTTCACTTCCACTGCACTGACCAAAAAACCAATATCTTTTCCTTACAAAAGGAAAATTCATCCTCAGATGACATGCCCATGTCCCATTGGCAAGGCTGGTCAATGTTCTCAAACTAAAATAGAAAAAATTGAATGTAATTATGCCTGTGTTTTAGTCTGTTACTGTAGGAAGAGTTATTAGCATGCAAAACCTTTTTCAAAAGGAAGACATGGTAAGTAAAGAAAAAAAGGGTGTGTGTGTAGGAGGTGTCCACTTAGATACTACAGAAGAAATCTGACAGACTCGGCATCCAGATTCCCAGTCGAGTCTTCCAGGGCGTCGTGTTTTGGAATTTAACTTGAAGTTTAGCATTCAGTGTTCACAAGGCTGATATTCAGAAACACTACAAACCTCCAGAGCCATTTCTATTTTTCTTTAAATGGTGTGCCGTTCTCCACCATCCTGATCTGGGAAAACAATCGACATCAGTCTTGACAGTATTAAAGTGGCAGGTTACAGAAAGTCTCCTGGTGGAGGAAGTAAAGAGCAGATGATGCCATTGGCTGAGTTACCTCATTACTAATCTATGTCCAACAAGAATTGCAGTTAGATTTATGTGCTGAGAAATCAAGTGATCATTGATGTTCCAGGCAAGCGTCTCCAAAGCTTGGATTTTACTGGATCCTATCAAATGAGGGAGAAGAAACAGATGTATCTTCCCAACAGGGGAAAAAAAAAAAGACAAGGTTATAGTCAGAAAGAAACTATGTGTGATGCATATGTGCCTGATTACACGACGATGTCTTTCCTTTTTATATATATCTAGAATATGCAATTCATGTCAATGTTTATGTAGTTCTTGATAATCTATCAGCTTGGGAAAAATGACTGTTCCTATAAATGTCATCATGGAATAGAATTATAACTTGTTTGTTTAGATAACTTTTGTTTATCTCTTGGAGTTATTCCGATAATGACAGAGACTCAAACCACTCTCCTACCTCCATCCAAACGTGTAGTCAGAAAAGACTCCTAGAAAGTATCTTTTTCTTGCTTAATTAGCAAAAAATTCTATTTTCTCCTTTTGGCATCTTTTTTTACAATCTCCTAATTTTGTAGTCACTACATATTTTGAGAGTATTTAAGAGCCTTGGAACAACAACTAAAAAGCTTCAGGACATAGTATTTTTTCAATGTATAAGGCATGTATGTGTATCATGGTAGAAGCACTATGATTGCTCCTTATTTTTAGGTATAAGTTCAGGGTTTATCACTGACTTGCTGAATGAAAAATTTTACCTTTAAAAACAGAGACATGGGGCGCTTGGGTGACTCAGTGGGTTAAAGCCTTTGCCTTTGGCTCAGGTCATGATCTCAGGGTCCTGAGATCGAGCCCCACATGGGGCTCTCTGCTCAACGGGGAGCCTGCTTCCCCCCCGCCACCCCCTGCCTACATGTGATCTCTGTCAAATAAATAAATAAAATCTTAAAAAAAACAGAGCCAAAGACACTCAATATGAAATGGGAACATTATACCCTAGTTCCTGACACAGAGGATGTGGCTATCTTTAGGTTTCAGACTAGAGAAGTACTATGTGAATGCTCTTTCCCTCTACTCAGCAATCTTTGCATAGAACTTCTCTCTATATTCATTTTTAACCACATGGTCTATAAGTTTGGAGTAAAATTTTAAAATCCCTTTTTATAATACTATAAGCCTGATCTGCTCTTACTCCTAATAATTCTATTGTGTAAGTATACAGAGAAAATGTCCTTTCACCTTTTGTTCCTTCCTTCCCTTCCTTTTCTTCTAATTATCATAAAGTTCTTGTGCTTACAGGTATGTCTAGAGCTCACATGCTTTCTAGGACCATCCTGGCTTATGCCTTCACCTCTAGGAACTTATTGATGAGATAAACAGGAGACTGGACATTATTTGCACTCTTCCTTGATTTATGGGGGTTATTGGGTTGCTTGCATGCTCTTTACTTATTCAGCATCCAAAAAGTCAACCACTATTAAATGACATATTTTAGTAGATGCCAAGGAAGTAAGCTGAATTCACACAGCCATAAATTTAAATTGGCAACTCCCTTTCACCTTCAATTTCTTAAACAGTTCAGAAACAACTATTTTGCTCAGGCAATAATATCTCAGTACAGGTTCTGTGTTACAATACTACTTTGAGATGAAGATGAGTATGAGATTTTTTTCTAGAATAGCCATAAATTAATGGGTTTTTTTTCCTTAAGTCTCAATGTCCTGATTTGTTTGTTACAATCAGTTAAGAAATGATTGCCTGTTGCCTTTGTTTTGGTAGTAACACCATATTCTCATTGCATTTCTCCAGTCAAATTAACAGTTTATAAGATACTCAATCCAAAAGAACATAAATGAAGTACATCTAATTCTTTCTGTTTTCCTTCTTTTATTTGTGCTCCAAATAAAAGATCAGAGCTCTGTCTAAACCAACTATTTATTGAGTCCCCACTATGTTTTCCGGATTTCCGGATTTCTGGATTTCTGGATTCCATTTGGAACCACAGAAACAAATGTGTTGAAATATATTCAATTTTTGTAAAGAAAAAAAAGAACACTATTTCCAACAATCTTTATTTTTCCTTTATTGACATGAATTTAGAAAATCGTGGTATTTGCAGAATTGTGACTTTAAATATTCAAGACAATTAAGCGAGTGCTTTCTAATTATACTTAGAGGTCTCAGTTATCATATAAGATTTTGTATCTTACTTCACACTTCACACTTCATGATGTAATAGGAATTAGCTTTAGCATGCATTAGTTAGGTTTTGTCAGTCTGAAATATTTACTGTTAGTAAAAATACAGCAGGAATGACTAAAGTGTTAAGAGTCTTTAGAGGTTACAGTAGAACATGAAAGGGCCCAGGTTCAGAGCCCTTCTAAGTGAAGAACCATATGCAGCTGCACAAATCAGATGCCCACAGAGGCGGCCACGAATAGTGGCATAGTTCAACTACTTTTAAATCCTATATTCTATCATCATATTTCCTATTAATAATCTTCATGGAAGATGTGCAAACATCAAAAAGTTTGAAGATTTTAGGGGCACCTGGGTGGCTCAGTGCGTTAAAGCCTCTGCCTTGGGCTCAGGTCATGATCCCAGGGTCCTGGGATTGAGCCCTGCATTGGGCTCTCTGCTCAGTGGGGAGCCTGCTTCCCCCTCTCTCTCTGCCTGCCTCTGCCTACTTGTGATTTCTCTGTCAAACGGATAAGTAAAATCTTTAAAAAAAAAAGTTTGAAGATTTTATTTCTATTTCCACATATCAAGTGGATATATGTTTTCACAGATTACTTTGCCTAGGAAACAGATTTTTTTACACTCATGAACTTTTGGGTTTCATCCAAATTGGTAAAAATCTTAGTATATTTAGATGGAAGAATTACAGTATTCCAGGTGAATATACTAGGAAGGGGGGAAAGGAAAACCTTCAGATTTAGTATTTACTCATTTCATTAGGAATGCTTCCCCCTAAATTTGCATGATTTGATTTTCATGAAATACAAATTTTTTGCTGAGAACACACAAATAAAATTTGTAAACTAATAACCTCAGCTTTCACCAATAAGCCAGGAAGTCATGCATTTAGTCACCTAGTCTGGTAGTCATCATTTTTATTCCCCAGATGTCACACCTTCATAAAAAAGATAGTCCAAAAGAGAAAGAGGAGATAGTCTATAAGGCAAATGCTGCCATCTAGAGAGAGAGAGAAAAGAACATACTAACAGCGGTAATTTTCCAAATACAATTCAAGTAAAATCAAAAGGCTTCAGTTAGGGAACATGGACATTTTCCAAGAAAAGATCATCCCTTAGAAGAAATTAGCATTTCATAAGAAGGAGACATTGAGAATCCATTTAACTTGAGATGAAAAGTTCTTCTGCTAATAATTTTGTATAACAGAACCTATCAAGAGTTGTTTTTGTTTTTAATCTTGAGCAACAACCTTTAAAGATGATTTTTCCTAAGGCTCTTTAAAATAACTGTGTGAGAGCTAATGGTTTAGAGCTAATTGTTGCTTAGAGCTAACTGTCTACAAAGTAAATGAGTACATAGTTTTGGTTCAAATTTATCTTGTTTAAACACATGACAAAAATCACAAGAAGGTTGAATTGTCTGTAGTATACTGGTCAGTTTACGTTGTTTTCATGATGCATACAAAGACACCATTTACTCTGTGAGTGGCTTTAAAGAAACACAAATTGTAAAAGATACAGATAAACACAAAGGAATAGCTAAAAATACGAGAAAAACCAAGGGAAAGGCAGAGATTTGTTTGTCTCCACGTATCACACATACAGACACTAAACAATTCACCTTCTAAGAAAGGATAGTGCATACTGAGAAGGTAATACTCAAATCAATTCACTGAGACACTGAGACATAGCAAAACATTTCTAGTAACTCTTATTTGAGTATACATTATCCAGATTATAAGAAAACAATCAAATTCTCATTTCAGAAATATCCGAAGTCAGGTTGAAACTTAAGTGGTATGAACTAAAGTAGGTTCTACAGTTCTTTTTTCAACTGCTAAGTATTTGGCTCTGTGAGAATTTTTAACATTTAAATTGTATTGTAAAATTTCAAATTTTTCTGTGCTATATCTTTACCTAATATATATTTTGATAAGTTATTTATCAAGTGATATCTATGATGCTTATACATATATAAGTATATTAAGTCCTTACATATACAAATATATGTTGGACATAATTTATACATATATATTTACATATACTAGATATATTTAAAATTACAAAAATGAACAAACTGAGATCTGCCATTTAAATTTGTTTAAATGGAGGGTACATGTTTCTGTTTATCGAATAATAAGAATAGCTGTGGTTAACTGAGCAGCGTTATAAGCCTTCATTCATTCAGCAAATTCATGTTAAGTACCGATGATACCCCAGACACAAGCGGAGGGATACTCTAGAGAACAAACATACGTGCGCCGCACCGTAAAAGCCTCATAGTATTCCATAAGTAGTAACCGTTTCCTAGTTCGCAGAATCTTGCCCAAGATCTGACTGCTTGCAAGTGAAGGACTGGATTTGAATTCAATCTCTGCTTCCTTGTGAATCATATTTTTTATGGCACATAGTGTTGCCTCCCATATTGTTGCCCCTTCCTGTTCTGATGGAAGTCTTAAGAAGAAAAGTTTTGATTTTCAATAATTTAAGAAGCTGCAACAGGTGAATATAAATGCAGCTCTTGAAAGGTTTATCATAATTTGGTCAAAACACTTAAAACCTTCACAAGCAATATCTCTACTCACCAGGGAAATGCAAATTAGAACCAGGATGGGAAATTACGTAACACCCACTAGGATGGTTGGTATAAAACAAAGCAAAACAAAACCAGGAAACAGTGGCAAAATTGGAACCTTTGTGCATTGCTGGTAGGAATGTAAAATGGTTCAGCCTCTGCGGAAAACACTGTTGGTGATTTCGCAAAAAGTTATGTATAGAAATGCTTTACGATCCAGCAATTCAACTCCTAGGTATACACCCAAAAGAAATGAAGATAAGGACTCAAGCAGATACTTTTACACCAATGGTCATAGCCACATCATTCATAATAGCCAAAAGTGGAAACAACCCAAGTACCCATCAAAAGATGAATGGATAAAGAAAATATGGTATATACATACAGTGGAATATTACTCATCTGGCATATACATACAACAGAATATTATTCACCTTTAAAAAGCAGTGAAATCTTAATATATGCTACAACATGGATGAACCTTGAGTTCATCCTTATGCTGAGTGATTATCATTTGGGAGGAGGGCAAAATCATGACAGATAGAAAACAAACATTAAACTCACATAGCAAAAAAACAAGCAAAACAAGACATTAGTCAATCACGTAAGAACTAACTTCATGGAATTGCCCTGGGCAAGGATATCTTTGCTCTGTTTTGGAAAAGATT
>CM053604.1:78047631-78066080 GCA_028646535.1 Procyon lotor
GATATCAGACCTTGGTCTGTAGTGTCATTTGCGAATATCTTCTCCCATTCTGTGGGCTGCCTGTTTGTTTTGTTGACTGTTTCCTTTGCTGTGCAGAAGCTTTTTATCTTGATGAAGTCCCAAAATTTCAATTTCGCTTTTGTTTCCTTTGTCTTTGGAGACATGTCCTGAAAGAAGTTGCTGTGGGTGATGTCAAAGAGGTTACTGCCTATGTTCTCCTCTAGGATTTTGATAGATTCCTGCCTCACGTTGAGGTCTTTTATCCATTTCGAGTTTATCTTTGTGTATGGTGTAAGAGAATGGTCAACTTTCATTCTTCTACAAATAATAATAAATTCTTAAGAAAAAATAACTTTCTAGTAAATATCTTGAATGAGGTAGAAGTTATACTATTCAAATCAAGACTATTTTTTTTCTTAAAAAACTGCAGAATAAGCAAGTATCATCCCTTATAGGATGCCTCTTAAGAAAAATGATTTCTATCAGCATATGTCATGCATTGCATAAAAATGGACTAAAAATGCATTATCTAATCTTGTCATGGATTCTGTGTACTCCGAATTAGTTTTTAAATTGGTGCACAGGGGGTACCTGGGTGGCTGAATCAGTTCAGCATCTGACTCTTGATTTCATCTCCAGTCATGGTCTCTGGATCGTGGGATCAGGCCCACATTGAACAGAGCTCTGTGCTCAGTGTGGGGTCTGCTTGTCCCTCTTCCTCTGCTCCTCCCCCTGCTCACTCACTCACTATCTCTCAAATAATGGGTGAATGAATGAATGAATGAATGAATGAATGAATGAATAGAAATAAATTGGTACACAGTGTTTATTGGGCCCATGTGATTATATCAACACCTATCAAGATACGAGTTTAAGTAACTAGCTCCTTTAGGGGCCTGAATGTGGTCATATGTGCATACGCGCACACATACACACAGAGACAAATATGT
Organism: Procyon lotor; assembly: GCA_028646535.1. Lineage (NCBI taxonomy): Eukaryota > Metazoa > Chordata > Mammalia > Carnivora > Procyonidae > Procyon > Procyon lotor. The sequence continues at coordinate 78,048,582 of CM053604.1, forward strand.
AGAAGTAACAGGTAAAACTGGAAAAACTATGTTAATAATTTTGTGCAATCCATTTCCACTTCTGGACAAAGAAAGCCAACACATATCATACTGAGATACTGTCATTGAATAAAAACATCCCCCTTTTCACCATAAGTCTAGAGAAGTAGCAATTTGAAGTAGCAAATCATTTGACTTACAACACATCACAATGAAATATAGGTTTACTTCTCTGGGTACACATAGTAGCAATCCTAAAATGTGTTCTTTTGGGATTCTTAGGAGTCCAACTTAAATGCACCAAGGATTATGACTTGCTGTGACATATAGATTGCTTGCCTCACATAAGAATATCCTAAGTTCCTGAAAGCAGGACTCTTTAATAGGAAGAAAACTAGGCATCATTACTAACCATTAAACATCAAGTCTGTGCAGGCACTGTTCCAGGGCTTCACCCCATATTTACAGTCAATCCTCACAATGATCCTATACGACTGAGGAAAAAATAAAGTAACTTGCCCAATACTACACAGACAGCATAGAGAAAAGCTGAATTGAATCTCAGGTACGTCTGGCCTCAGAGCTTAAGTTCACTAACATTTTCATGATGTGGGCTCATGAAAATACCAGCTATCTAACCCACAGAATTTTGTAAATTCTTATTTTTTAAATAAGCCATGTATCTTAACGGATAAATTTAAAGTTAGCTCTTCTCTCAAATCAATTGGCCCCACAATATTTTTTAGCTATATTTTTATTATTCAATATGGAAAGGAGATTATCACTGAATTGATAATTTCCCTAAACAAAGCATCTCTATTGTCTAAAATCATTTGTGGGAAAAAGGGGGGATAAAAATAACTACATTTATACATATATATCTAAACCTATACCCATAGCTATATCTATCAATAAAGATAGAGATAAAAATATCTGTAAATGTTTTTCTCTGCTACAAATAAAATAAGAAATGGGTAAGATGTACTTGGGAGCTATTAAAAGGGAAATCCCAAGCCCATGCACCAGATGTAGCAGAGAGAAATATGAGCCTATGCACCCTAATCTGAACTCTCATCCCACTGAAATGCAGAGAATTTTTCCTCAGTTATCGGAAGGATATCCTTCCTCCCTACAAGTATCACAATGGTCCAGAGGCCCCTGGCCATGTCAGTACATCAGGAAAGCTCCTCTGCTTTTTTCTAAGAACAGGTTGGTGCCAAGATGTCCCTTGTCCAAGTTTAGATGGGGCCATGGTAACCTGCTGCTCTTGCACCATATGTAACACAAGAGAGTTTTGGTGGAGGCTCAAAGCCAGAGGCCAGGGACCCTCCTCCAAGGCCCATTTTGTCAGCATTGCCCTCTGAGGTCTTTCCACCTCCCAGTTGGGGACCAAATGTCTTCCAAGCCCACCCCAGCCTCAAAGAATGTCCTCATTCTCATCTCTCCCTCTTCAAAGAGCTCAAGCTTCTAGAAAACAAAATCCAAAAAACACAGGTTGTTTGTAACAACTTCCACTTTCGCCCTCTAAACAAACTTTCCAAGGGCACCAGAGTCTGGCTACAGGTTTGGACCCAGAGAATAATAGTAGAAAAAAATAAATTGATTAATATCTTCATAACTTATCTTGCACACAAATAATAAACAAAGGTAAAGAAAACAATATTTTTGCTTCTTTTCTCTCTTCCATGCCTTATTTCTTATTTACACTTGCTTTATATATAACTCTTTCTCTAACTTTTTCCATTTCTCCCATGCTTCCATCTCTCTCCTCTCTTTCCAGGACCCACATCCCTCAATGGAAACAGTGATACTCGGGTGGCTCAGTCAGCTAAGCATCTGCTAGGGTCCTGGGATCGAGTCTCACATGGGCTCCTCGCCTAGCAGGGAGCCTGCTCCTCCCTCTGCCTGCTACTCCTCCCCTTCTCTCTCTCTGACAAATAAACAAATAAAATCATAGAAAAAATAAAATAAAGCACCTCCGTGTTGAATATGACACCAGCTTAGATTAAACTGATAGGAGAATCTTTAAAAAGATTTGCCAATAACTAATTCTCAGCCTCAAGTTTTAGAGTCTGTGCGTATGTACAATAATTTTTATTTTTTATTCTCAGCAAAGTTTGGCAATAGAAATCTTGATGGTTTTGAGGGTATTCCAGCCAAAGCACCCTCACACCCAAGCGGTGTTTATAATTTAGACGATAAAATACCACTTCAACTTGCAAAAACTACTTCCCTGACTTTTTCAAACTTTCTTCAGACACAGGCACTCTACCTTTTTCAAGTTTCCAAGCCCCTTAACTGTTTAACTCATTGAAGTTTTAGAATGTTACAAAGCAAAGTTGCATTTAACAGATGTTCATTTCAAGGAACTTCGGAAGATTATAAATTATTGTAAATTAATTCCTCATTTTGGAGTTTGACAAAGCAGCTCTCAGGGTCTTTCCTGATCTGTGCCACAGGAAAGAAAGAGGGAAAAAAGCAATAGGTTGGGATCCCAGGAAAAAGAGTGTCTCCTGTGCTTTAGTAAGTGACTCTGTCACATAAAACTTATGTTGGCTGTTAAGTGGCCAAGCCAGCTGCATCCCATGTGCCACAAATGCTCTGGCCTCTTATTTCTCCCATTTAGTTATTGTGTCTATAAATTCAATGGGCCACCTGTGCAATGTGCTCATCCAGAAGAGCCCCAGAGGAAGCATTAATGTATCAAGGCTCATAAAGCACAAATCCTTAAATGTAAAAACCGACACTTTCATCCTCTCTGGGCTACATCTATATAGATTTCTTTTTAATGAAAAAGAAAAAAAAAGGCTTATGTTTCTGCTTACAGTTAAATGCCTATGAATGGAATTTTATAATTAATGATTTTATATATATATATATTTTAAGATTTCCACTATTCTAAAGCTACCTGATTTTTTTCTCCCCTGAAACTACATGTTGGACCACGGTTAGAACACCCATCACTCTCAGTAACTAGATCTCAGTAACCATTTAATCTAATCAGGAAAAGAATCCATGCCAAGCATCTCAACAAGCATCGACTCACAGGACAAAAGCGAAACAAAGTAGAAACTTTAAAAGTACCTGAACACATGTTTTTCTCCTTTTAATTCTCTTCTATTTTTCCTGAAAAATCTGGGAAATCTAAAAGAGAATCCATTCCTCTAATTTGCCTTTTCACTCTGACAGTATTCGCCAAACACTTTAATGCACTTGGCAACGTTTTGAACATACCCCTCTAAGTGTTCCACCTGGAGGGTGGTAATTATTTATCCATCTCATCTCCCTCCTCCGTACTGGAAGCTTCTAACAGCAGTCCTTAATAGTGGTTGGAGAGGAGGTGTGTGGATGGTTCAGAGACCTCTTTGTATACATACATTCACCTTCCCAGCACTTTCTACTCCATCCTGAAGATCAACAAAACACAGGAAGGTAGGGAGTAGAGAATAGAAAAAAGAGGTCATGCGTATTTTGACAAAGTTCCCCACTGTAGGTAGGAGACATATTGCATTTATATTTGTGTACATATCAGTACCTGGCACATCATAGGAGATTGATAAATTCTGAATGAATGAGTGAGTTTCAAATTACTTCCTTTGAAGTAAAGCAAAACTTCCAATTTGAATAATTCAGTATTAATAATTTTGAGTCAAGTCATTCACTGAGCCCATTTTGAAAAAAAATTATTTTGATTATTTTTTCTATTTGAGTATCATCTTCTAATTAACATTTGTACGGTGATAGGGAGAGGACACAAGAAAGTGATGGTGTTTAAGGGAAGAAGAGAGTTAGTGTCGATTCATAGGAGGAAGGCTAGTGTAAAACCTAAAAGACAAAGAGAAGCTCTAGGGCTTAATGACTGTGTTAGGTTTCAGGTTCCTGCATTAGAACCAGAAAATTTACTTTTGAATGTGTGCTTTTTGAAAAGCTGAACCAAACCTGCCACACACTTCCATTATTTCCCTACTGATAAAATATCGGACGTTATCACCAAAATATAGTAACTTTTTAAGAGGAGGCAATAAAACATACTTTGTGACACCTCTCGAGGGATCAGGACCAGCGCCTTTCCCTATCAAGGAGTGAGGAAAAGAGACAGAGCAGATATTTCGTCACTTAAGTTGGTTCAACTTCAGAATCGGTAGAAAAAAATTAATCTTACCCAAAAAGAGGTCTGGACTTTACCCTTGTCTGGTAGATGGTCTCTAGAAAGAGCATCTTTTTTAAACTGGGAGCATATAAGACATTCTAACAATATGACTTATGATGGGGTTTGGGGCCATGAAGCATCCATGGGCTGCCTCAGTTGGAGTTGGAGACTAAAGGCATCAGCTCTGCCTCCGGAGGGGCTGGAGATTAAAGATCAAACACTTGGGCAGTCAACTCCGTAATGGAACCCTAGGTGAACCTCCCTGGTTGTCAGTACTCCGTGTGTGCTGTCACGCATCATCATCAGAAAAGTAACACCACCCATGAATCCATGAGAAAAGGATACAGGAAGCTCCTTATTAGAGGTTTCTTGGATCTCCTCCATTTGGCTGATTTTTAAAAATATCTTTATCCTGGGCCACCTGGGTGGCTCAGTTGGTCAAGCGACTGCCTTTGGCTCAGGTCATGATCTCGGGGGCCTCGGATGGAGTCCCGCATCAAGCTCCCTGCTTCTCCTTCTTTCATTCTCCCTGCTTGTGCTCTCTCTCTCTCTGTCAAATAAATAAATAAAATCGTAAAAAAAAAACAAAAACAAACATTTTCCTTTCCCTCTAATAAACCGTGACTGTGAGTGTAACAGCTCTTCATGAGTGTAATGAATCCTTCTAGGGAACTAGGAAAACTGAGGGTGGTCTTTGAAACCCCCAAATTCTGCAGTTGGTGTCCAAAGTACGTGGTCTTGTGAACTGTTCTCTTTGTACGGAGCTCTCTGATTTTTGTTTTGTTTTGTGTTTTTGTTTGGTTGTTTGTTTGAGACTCACAGACTCTCAGGCCACTGCAATATAGGAATTAAGTGAGCAACAGAATTGTCTCAAGTTAGAAGGGTCCCAGGTATCCGGTCCTGGGCTACAAAGGCTGCATGGTTCTCCAGAAATCCTGACTCACAGTCGGCAGTGTCTCCTGTGGCAAAGCAAACCCATGGCTTCACAACTTTAGAAAAACCATCTCTCTAAACTGTTTTCAATTTATTTGAAGGCTTACATAGTAGTTTTCTAATTTCTGGCTGAAGGGTAGATGCACTATTTTGTTTTTTAATTCTTTCCTGATTCACTGTGGGGACTCATAGCAGGGCAATACTTTAATATTTAAGTAAATAATAACAGTTTTGACTACCATAATCATAACCAAAATATATACAAACACAAATAGTGTTTACTCTGTTTAGGGGATATTCTGAGTGCTTTAAATAAATTAATTCTCAATCATCTATTCCTATTATGATTGATGTTCAGTCATATTTAATAACATTTTTTCTTTTGCAACTTTCTTTATAATAACTCAGAAGTTTTAACCAAAAGCCAGTTTTGAATGGTAAATAACAATCAACAGATGAAGTTCTAATTTGGTCTGTAAAATATTTGTTGGTAAGTAATAGAGTAAAATCTTAGGAACAGTCTCCTCAGTTATAAGACATTCAGGGTTTGATGTTAGTAAAGGTCTAATGCCTTTCCATATATTTTATGAAGTTTAGCACAAATCAAATACATTTTAAACCTTCAGTAGTTATTCTGTCTAAAAAAAATGTTTCACTTGAATATTACTGATTAAAATGGAAAGTGCTGGGAAAATTTTAGGGTGAATAAATAAAGTTAAAAAGGACCCACTACCATAAACAGGGTGGCCAATCTTGGTGAGGGCTGGCAAAATTCTAGAAGAGCACATGGGACCAACAATAATGCTTGTGCCATTTTTGGACACTATCATCTACCACAGCAACTCCCTATGTTAAAGGAAAACTAATGACCTGTGTTCATTTTTTCATAAGGAAATGAAAGAAACACTAGCACCATAGTTCCATTCTATCTCATAAGTAATATGGCATGCAAGCTCATTAAGAACTTCAAATTAAGGTTGACAAGCTTTTATGTTCTTTGTACTAAGTGTCATGTTTTTCTCTGTTCTCATATTGGCCCATTGGTAGGCAACTGATTTGGGTAATTCTCAAGGTCTGAATAAGAATAAAATCTTGAATGTGTTTCAGTCTTGAAAGAATCAAGCCAGTAAACAAGGAATGGCTCTTTCTTATTCTAGCTCATGCTGACCTTTGTGAAGTAACATTTCATGGAATAATTATTTATACTTAAATGACTTAGGAAAAAAATAAGGTATTCCATGTGATATTTTGCTAAAAATGGCTCTTTTTTGGGTTATGGAAAGAAGTCTTTTAGAAGTAATCAAAAGAGATTTCTGATAGACACTAAATGGATTACTGGCAATATTTAATTTGCCAATTTCAATATTGCTGACCCATTTTCCTTAGTTGGGTGAGCCAGAAGTGGTAGCCTCCAAAACCACAGCTTGCTTAATTCAACTGATAATACACATTCTTTTCCCTGAAGATAATTTTTTAAAATTGTTTTAATAGCTGACTCTGGCTTCAGATCAAGTATTCACTGCTGTCAATAAAATGCAAGATTATCTTATATGGTTTTTCCAGTTTTTCTCCATAAGTCAGGCTCTCTGGACTTTTATTACTTTTTTTTTAACTCAGTAATTGAAGATTACTCCATACTCCATACCAATATGGAGTGGGGCTTAGAGTCTTGAATACCAGTAAATCTCTCTGGTCAAACAGTGATATTTCTTCCTCTTTGCCAGTTATGTGAGAAACAGAAACCAGAATCAAAAATATTAAGGATGAAACAAATCTTAGAGTTTCCAACTTTTTTATAATTGTCTCTATAATTCAGGATCCTAAATTACAAGATTGGAAGGAAGGTAGGAACATAGGAGGAAGAAAAAGATAGAAGGAAACATTAAGAAAGAAAAATTTTGAGTGTGATTTACTCCATTGCAATATTTTGTAAATGTAAAGTTACATTAGAATCAATTTACTTTGAGTAAATGATCATAATTTTCAAAGTATAAGGATTTTGAATGTTAGCAAAGTTATCTACAAAATAGGCACTCTACTTCAAGGACAAAATGGAACAAGATACTATAGTTTGGTTTTTTTTTTTTTCATTGTTTTTTAATTTTTTTTAAAGATATTTTTTTTTTTTGACAGAGAGAGAGAGAGATCAGAAGCAGGCAGAGAGGCAGGCAGAGCAAGAAAGGGAAGCAGGCTCCCCGCATAGCAGAGAGCCTGATGTGGGGCTCGATCCCGAACCCTAAGATCATGACCTAAGCTGAAGGCAGAGGCTTTAACCCACTGGTGCCCCAAGATACTATAGTTTTTTAAACTGAGATTATTTTACAATTTTTTGAAAAAGTAAAATGTTATCATAGATATAAAGAAATCCTTAAATGTTTACCAGTAAAATTTTCCCAGAAGCATATTATTATGTCCTTTATGGTAGGCTAAGTATGGTGGAAAGTGAATGGGATTTCCAGATAGAGGGCCCAATTTGCCACAGTTTTGAAAATTCATGTCACTCCTCTAAACCCTGGAGTTACAAGACTTCTTTTCCTTTAGTGCCTGACGTTCTTGGTCACACTGCTTCGAAGAATGAAGAGATAGACCAGACAAAGAGTGGTGGGCAGCAAAGCAAAGTTTATTGAAAGTACAAAGCTCCAGAAGAGGGAGGGGATCTGAGAAGGCTGCCACTGGAGTTTCTAAGTCTAGGGGTTTTTATAGGCTTGTTGGTTGGACTGTTTTCATCTGATTAGCCCTCCTTTTGCCTGTCACTCAATCAGGTTTTTGTCATCTACCTATCACATGCGAAAGGTTGGAGGGCCTCTTCTAGGGCAATGTAAAAAGTCCTTTAAAGGATGGTTTCCTCTTAGGGTTGGGGAGGGGGTAACCCTTGCCCTGCCTGCCTTTCTTCCAACTATCCTTCATTACTAGTATCTTCACCTATCAAGTAAGACATGATAAAAATTAAATCACATTTTTATTTTATGAATTAAACAAAAATATGTAGATGGAATTTATTTAAAAATTAAAAAGTACTATATAAATTATATCATAATCACTATTTTTATCATTTTGAATATCACACTGCAAAAAAATGAGCAAATAGGAAATTGTTCTTCTTTTTCCAGATTTGTTCTGCACTTTTTTTTTTGAAATTAGATTTGAAGTTACAAATTGGGAGATGGGAGAAAACTACCTGTTAAAATGCTAACCAAAACCCAGTTTTGAAGTATTTTATAACTTATCCTTAAAATTTAGTATAATTAGTCCTCTGCTTTGTTCCAAAACAACATTTTTCAGAAACTCAGGTATTTCACACTTCAGTATATACGTTATGGAGGCAAAATAATAAGGGGATTTTCAGTATAATGTAGGGTTTTTTTTTTAAGATTTTATTTACTTGAGAGAGAAAGAGAGAGAAAGAGAGAGAAGGAGCGGGGGGAGGGGCAAAGGAGAAGAGAGAGAGAGAAGCAGACTTCTCACTGAGAAGAGTGCTAAATCCCAGGACCCCTGGATCATGACCTGATTCAAAGGTAGATGCCAACTTACTGAGCCACCTCGGCGCCCAGGTATAATGTACGTTTTTCTGAAGCACCTTTCTACTAATTGAGGTTTTACAAAGAGAGGAACTTGATTATCTTTCTGTTTAGTGTTTAAGGTTTTCTTTCCTTAAAAAGAAAAACACAAACAGAAAGAAGAGTTGGGGAAACTTAGCAATAAATAGAATTCCTCAGGATTGTTTTCAAAGTGGCATCAGCACAGAAAGTTTGATCAGTTTTTTCAAATAAATGTTGTACATCATAAATTAAATCACCTCATCTAACAATTCTGCACTATGTCTTACTGCCCAGTGTGGGTTCATACTTTGAGCAGGGAGCCATAAATGCCCCTTACACCACATCATCATTGCAATGAGAAAATCGTGGACGTGGCAATAAATCACAGGGCCCATGTGGTGGGCATCTATCTCACTAGAGAACTAGCATGCCCTCTTTGGAATCTCCAGATCCACCACGTGATTGTCTGAATCTGACAGGAATTACAGCTATGCTAAAATTCACATTTCCTGCCTGCCCACTGAAGGGAAGTAAAATAATCTTGCCGCTTTAAGCCAGTTACTCCTAGAGCCGAGACAGCACTCACCATCATGAAGTTGTTTGGCAAGATCTTAAGTCTGTTCCCCAAACTCCCAGTCACCACAGTTTGAGTTGCTTTTCACAAGTCCGCGTGGCAAACATGGGATGGAAAGAATGACCAGATTTGGAGCAAAAAGAGTATGATTCAAGTCCAAATTCTGTCACTTAGATTTGAGTGAGCTCCGGCACATCAATCAACTTCCGTAAACTTTAGATTGCTCTCAAAAACAAACTCAGTGCCCTATCACCTAATGCCAAAGTGAGAATCCTGTGAAGCCTCCAAGTCCTTTTCTGTCAAGTTCTAGGGTGCTTCCACATCAGCTGAAAGGCTTGTGGACACACAGGTGGCTGGGCCCCACCCCGAGAGCCCTGGATTCAGTAGGTCATTTTGATAAGTTCCCAGGTGATGCTCCTGCTCCTGGACCAGGTGCCACCCTTGGAGCACAACTGCCCTAAAATACTACACAAATATAAGTGAATAACATCAGTATCATAGTGAGCGCCAATGTAGCTGTTAAACAGTCTGTAGGCGGAACAAGTCTTCTGAAACAAAATACAGCCTGTTTGTTGCACAAGGCTGCAGCAAGCCTGAACGCAGCAGTCCACCACAGTAAGCAGAAACTTCTCAGATCACTGCGAGGATTACCACACAAGCCATGTACGTGTTGTGGTGAGATTTTTTTTTCCAACCAGACGCGGCTGTGCTCAACCATCTGAGAGAGGAGAGGGCCTCCCACACCCAATTCTTTTTCAAGCCTCAAAAGGCTGTCTTTCTACTAGAGATCAGTTCCTCTGTTTGGCAATTTGACTTTCTTCTCATTTTCTCCTTTTAAATCCTCCTCATCAACTGATTTCTTCAGTCAAGTTTTGACCAACAGCAATCTGGACTCGGTATTTAATAGACATATTTGGTAGATAGTCGTATGCTTTACACAAAACAAATGAGAGCGCATCAAGTCTCAGTAGTGGGGGCAAATGGTGATCCCATTCCCTCTCATCTAGTTTACTGCTAGTACATATAAAAATACAAAAATTATAGTCTTGAGACTGCTCTCTGGACAACATTAAAAATTTAATTTGAAACTTTCAAGGACTCTGTGGAAATGTATTTCTCCGTGAAACTAACTTCTTTCAAAGAAAGCCAGAAAATATGGTGCTTTAAGAAAAAGAATTATTACTTGAAGAATTTACACACACACACAGTGTTCCAAGGTAACATTGAAGTTACCACTTTCTTCAAGTGCCTCTCAAAATAACACATGTTATTTTTCTAAATGGATCCTGGACAAAGAAATTCTGTGAAAGTGATCTACTTGCGACTGTGTCTCATGTCTTTATAAAGTACCTCAGGGCTCAAGTCTGCATCAAAAAGAAATGCTTTACTCTGCTCAATTTTACCCCCAAATTATTACCCTGCAACAGGAAAATTGCAAGGCATTTTATTAATAGAACAAAATTACTCTTTCCCCCCATTAAGACTCAGTACTGTGTCTGTATATTTTTATGGCAGATCTATTTGTAAAAACCAACCGGTTAGAACTTGCCCTAGTCCAGAACTTAGTATCAACTCCTGAGTCAGCTTTCTTATCCATTTCTGGCTTATTAGGAAAATGCTATAGGAGATCTGTACAGAGTAAAGTATAAATCAGATAATATTGAGAACTAAAAAGCCTTCTTTCTGACATCACCAACTAACATGATAAAAAATGAAAGTGATACTATATCATTGCACTGACAATGTAGATGCATATAAGCTTGCTGAAATAAATGTATCTTAGAAGCTAAGTTCATTAAAGATTTTCCCAATAAACTCTTTAATTGCTCTCTTGAAAGGTTTCTAGTAAGCAGACTTGGAGAAGAGACCTCATTTACCTTTGTTTGCTATCTTATTGAAAAATTAATATTGACCATTGGCATAATTAAGGACAATAAATGGCCTTGAGAACTAGTCGTTCCATGGAGAAGGGAGACAGAGGCACTATGAATAGCTCTGAATTACAGAATTGAATTCTTAATTCCAAAATCCACACAATATTCCCTTCTATACAATATGACTACAATTTGTGTTATATGTAGGAGTTAATAAGTCAAGACTGTACATTGCTATCTGCTATTTATATTGAATTCCAGGCCTGAATACACACCCATGCTTATTGCTGAAATGCAGAAATAACATATAGTTCCACCAAAAAGTACACACTGGGGTTCCAACTGTATGCATTCTGGACATTCCACCCAACTTATCCCATACTGGGGTAAAATAAGCAACTTGTCACTCTGATGAAGTCTCAAATAAACTATTTGATAATTAAAAATTACCTAATGTGATGTGATAAGAAAAATACATCTTAAGAAATACGTAACACTTGCTCGGGACAAAGAGATCAAAGCAGCTAAAATAGACTTAGTGCCATAAAAAAAGAAAGAGTTCTATGCCCTCAAGGTCCGTGGCTAGTGAGAAAAGGCAAGTACCCTTTCCTTTTTCCATCCCATTTTCTCAGGTTCTGAAAGAAACATGCTTAAAAATGCTTAACACCTTTTTTTTTTTTTAAGGAATAGGCAGCCTGTTAAGGAGCAGGTGTATCCTGGTCAGACCACCTACACATTCTTATTCTGTCCTAAATTTTGAGTTATATTTGCATGGGGAAGGGGGTGGCCCTCATACAGTGATGCCATGTGCCTAGTTACTATAAACAACAAAATGTAAGATGGTCCAAGAATTCTTTTCATATTAAATAAATGACTTTAAGTTGCATTCCTCCTTCATGAGTAGTGAAGTCATTCTACATGATCTTGTTTGTATTTTTTTCTGTTTTTTTTTTCATAATATGGGGGCAACATGTGTCCATAAAGAATAAAGATTCCAAAAATCACTAAACTGAGTGGGATACAAACCTTTTGGCACAATACTATATATCAGTCTTGCAAACTCTCAAGCTCTTGGACAATTAATCTTGAATTTATCTTCATTTAATTTTCAACTAGCCCATTGCACTGAACATTATTTTACTATGAACAAAAGCCCAAAATAAAACACACCAACATCATATACGTATACTATATTTAAAAAATACATAATTACATGAAATTATACATAATATATAAATCACTCCATAAACACATATTTATTTAGTTTTCCAATACTCACTATAGAGTATATATATACTATGTAAGTATATATATACAATATAAGATTCTATTTGCACTCATTTGTTTTATTAATTTAATTAACAATCATTGAAGATCTATTAAGGTCAGGCAATAATACTGAATAAAGATAAATTAGATATATTAGATATATTATCTGACTGCAAACCTCACACACTGGGTGTGTGTGGCTTAGTCGGTTAAGTGTCTGCCTTCAGCTCAGGTCCCAGGATCCCAGGTCCCAGGGTCCCAGGATCTATCCCTGCATTGGGCTCCCTGCTTGGTGGGAAGCCTGCTTCTCCCTCTCCCTCTCCCCCTGCTTATATTCTCTCTCTGTGTGTGTCTCTCTCTGTCAAATAAGTAAATAAAATATTTTTTAAAAAAAACCTCACACACTATTAAGAGAGATAGATTTGGAAGAAAATAGAAAATGAACTTCATTCATAAACAGATAATTACAATGTAGCATGAAAAGTGCCATTTTTTTTTTAATTTTATTGTACTACAGACACTAGCTCAATTGAGTTTCCCTAAAAGTTCTTGGTCTAGGTCTTTTTCCTATGCGTCCAAGAGTTTTCTCATAACTCATTAACTTGTAATACCATCCCAGTCTACCACCCCAAACCACACACTCCACATGTTAAATATAAAAGTTCATTAAAGCTTAGGGGCACCTGGGTGGCTCAGTTGGTTAAGCAACTGCCTTTAGCTTAGTCATGATCCTGGACACCCGGGATCGAGTCCTGCAAGGAGTCCTGCATCATGCTCCCAGCTCCACAGGGAGTCTGCTTCTCCCTCTGACCTTCTCCCCTCTTAAGCTCTCTCTCACTCTCTCTCTCTCTTTCTCAAATAAATAAATAAAATCTTTAAAAAAGTTAATTAAAGCTTAACTCAGCTGCTCTGCAAACTCCCTTTGCTAGCAGCAGTTCATTATTGCTATCAACTGATTTCAAAACTGCTCTGTGCTACAAATACATCTACCTGTCAGCAAGCAAAATCGGTTCTGCTGCTTCTCCAGGCACCTCAAAGCAAACATCAACATTTTAAGTGCGCAACCCAGTGAGAATGGCTTTAGAGGCCCAGGACTCTGGGCGCCTGGGTGGCTCAGTGGGTTAAGGCCTCTGCTTTCAGCTCAGGTCATGATCTCGGGGTCCTGGGATTGAGCCACACTTCGGGCTCTCTGCTTAGCGGGGAGCCTGCTTCCTCCTCACTCTCTGCCTGCCTCTCTGACTACTTGTAATTTCTCTCTCTCTGTCAAATAAATAAATAAAAAATCTTTAAAAAAAAAAAAAACCCAGGACTCAAAAGAACAAAAGCAGTGGCACAAATGCCTGAGAAGTTTCCTTCTAAATACAGATTTAATATGCACTCACTAAGCACCTATGGGATGAGTTTCAGGCTGGAGACTAAGGATTCAGAAAGAAATGAGACCAGGTGACTGCCGGACAGGATCAGGTCATCTAACAATTGATAATTCAAATAAAGAAATTGGAATTAAGCCATCTCGCGTTGGTAACAAAATAGTTACCAGCAAATTTGACCGTACAATATATTTCTGCAAACGTGTGCTCCCTTATTAGCTACCAATTTAAAGTATTGAAGGTATTTTTAACTTCCAAAACTTAACTCACAATTTAGTTACCAAATTACCAATTTTAAATATCGAAGATGTGTTTCAATAATGAGTGCAGGGTAAAGAGTTTCCCTAATTAATTGGGTCAAATTTTTCTTTTTTTTTTTTAGGAAAGTGAGTAGTGTATAGAGCATCTTAGAATGTTAACACATTCTGGAGTGCCTGGGTGGTTCAGTCGGTTAAGCATGGGACTCTTGATTTTGGCTCAGATCATGATATCTGGGGATTGTGAGACTGAACCCCAAGTCCAGCTCCGTGCTGAGTGTGGAGCTTACTTAAGCATTTCTCTCTCTCTCCTCTGCCCCTCCTCCTACTCACTTGCACTCAATCTCTCTCTCTTTAAAAAAAAAATATATTAATACATACTGAAGAAAGTGTTTTCCAACACTGGGCAGAATTCCCTTTGCACCGGCACATTAGCTCCAATGTTGGTCAATCTACACGGGCACACAATACCTCTGTCCATAAGATATTTTGAATCTGCAACTCCACTTACTGAAATAGTTCCTTTTCTGTCTGAACTGTATGCATTTACCATTTATAACACATTTAAGTAGCATTATTGCACTTGGGCAGTAGGTCTCTAGGAATTACCCAGTATAGTTTTTAGATTGACGTTTAATTCATTATGAACTAAGTTCGAAATTTTGCACAGTCTGCTGCTTACAGAAAGGAGACATTTATGCCCTAACTGCCACTAATTTATATCAAGGGTCTTTTATTTAACACGGAGGAGAAGCGGAATTAATTTAACTTTTTGGCATTTGTGATTTCTTTCCATGCTACAGAACTTGTCTAAGGCAAGTTCTAAAGCCCCATGCCTGTCTTTTGTTTTGGTCATTTGGAAATGTCTCCTAGCCAAGCAATGTGGAGAATTCTTTGCTATAAGGGAGAAAAGAAAAATAACGTGGGTTTTTTTTCCCCCACCGCAAATCCTGACTGTAAACACAGGCCTGCCCTCCATGACCCTGGATGCTGCCAGCTACACACATGCACAGAGCATGGGAATCCTCTTCTCTGCAGCCCTCACCCGCCACTCCCAACACACTGCAGCCGCAGCTCCAAGCAGACAGTAAATCTGTCAGTGGGTCCTAGCACCAAATGGCACTGGCTTCCTATCTAGCCTTTTAAGACAAGTCTCCGAACACTTTCTTCCCTTCGGATTGACATCAATGCTTCACTCAGAAAAAGACTGATACCCAAATCTTTACTCAAGTTGCTTTTTCTCTTAAAAAATTTTATCAATACAAACTGATAAGAACAAGTTTCAAAGAATCATCTAAATGTATCCATACTTGAAAAATCAAGGACACTCATTTTGTTTTGATTTGCCCGTAAATACTGCCTAGTGCCTGAGGAGCTGAAGATAAACTGAGGGATATGCAGAGAGTGGATCACTTGGCTGTCAGGTCTGAAGACTGTACTTGTGAAACTCCATCAACTACTTCAAGTGAAAGGCCTGTGTTTATTCACCTTTAAGTTGGAACACCACACTTTCGGCTTCTCTTTCTCTCATTAGTTCCAGGTCAGTGCCATTATCAATGATGTATTGAAATAGAAAGAGGGTCACAAAGTAATCTGAGAAGGGGGAAAAAAAACCAAGACTCTGTATTCTAAATATTACAGCCATTTGGAAAAAAGATGAGTAGCACAGAAATCCTCAAGCCTTACAATGAACTGTATAGCTACTTTCCCCAAAATTAATTAATTTCTGGGATTTTGGATATCGTTTCATACATAAAGTAAGTTTAATGGTTTGTTTTCTCCATATATATGTTATGTATCCATACATACATATACACACATACACTTACACACACATTCACATTCACATATATATTAAAAATGATTCCAACATAATTTGAGACAAACAAAAGTTTAGAGTTACACCTGAGTTTAAGTTCTATTTTGGCTTTGAGGATTATTAGGATTAAAGGAGAAGCATATATAAATGTCTAGAATATGACATGTGATAAAAAACATATATTAGTCCTTCCTTCTTCATTAGCCATAAAATATTAGGGCTAAAAAATATTTAAATTATGTTTACATGATCAATGTAAACTTATTGTTTTTAAGTTTTAATAACGTATTAAGTTTTAATAACTGTGTCTTAATTTTTTATTATTTTAGTACTGTTCCTTTTGATTTTTTTTCCCCTGTATGGACTGACATTATCTTTTCAACAAATGGTTTTGGGAAAATATGATAATTGCATGCAAGAGAATGAAGTTTGACCTTTACCTTACACCATATACAAAAATAAACTCTAAATGCATCAAAGATCTAAATGTAAAACCTAACTCATAAAACACTTACAACAAAACAGTGGGAAAACTTCATGACATTGGAGCTGAAAAATATTTCTTGGATATGATACCAAAGCACAGGCAACAACAACAACAAAAACAATAAATAAACTGGACTTTACCAAAATTAAAAATTACCTGGATTAAAGGATATTTTCAACAGAGCAAAAAGGCAACACACTGTATGGAAGAAAATATTTGCAAATCATATATCTGACAAAGGGTTAACACCCAGAATTTATAGTTAACTCCTGCAACTCAACAACAACCAAAAACAAACAATTCAATTAAAAAACAAGCAAGTGTTGAACAGACATTTCTCAAAAAAAAAAAAAAAAATACAAATGATCAATAGGCACATGAAAAGATGCTCAACATCACTACACATTAAGAAAATACAAATCAAAACCACAATGATACCATTTTACTCATTAGGACGACTATTATTCAAAAACAAACAAAAAACAGGGTTGGCAAGGAAATGGAGAAATGTGCACTGCTGGTGAGAAGGTAAAATGGTGCAGCTGCTATGGAAAACAGTATGGTGGTTCCTCAAAGAATTAAAAATAGAATAATCATATGATCCAACAATTCTACTTCTGGGCATATACCCAAAAGAAAGCAGCTATTTGATACATCTCCCGGGGCAGGGGAAACAAAAGCAAAAATAAATTATTGGGACTTCATCAAAATAAAAAGCTTCTGCACAGCATAGGAAACAATCAACAAAACTAAAAGGCAACATACAGAATGGGAGAAGATATTTGCCAATGACATATCTGATAAAGGGTTAGTATCCAAAATCTATAAAGAACTTATATACCCCATACCCCAAAACCAAATAATCCAATTAAGAAATGGGTAGAAACCATGAACGGACAATTCTCCAAAGAAGACATACAGATGGCCAACAGACACATTTAAAGATGTTTATCATCAGGGCGCCTGGGGGGTTCAGTCGGTTCAGCAGCCAACTCTTGATTTCAGCTGAAGTCATGATCTCAGGGTTGTGGGATCGAGCCCTGAATCAGGCTCTGTGCTCAGCAGGTTGTCTGCTTATCTCCCTCCCTCTATTCCTCACCCCCCCTTCTAAATTAATAAATATATAAAATCTTTCAAAATAAAAAAAAGTTGTTTGTCATCACTTACCATCAGGGGAATGAAAATCAAAACTACAATGAGTTATCACCTCACACCAGTCAGAATGGCCAAAATCAACAACACAAGAAA
>CM053604.1:78066180-78117664 GCA_028646535.1 Procyon lotor
GTATGGTAACTAAGTGGAATTAAAATTTAAAAAAAAGAAAGAAAGCAGCTATTTGAACAGGTATTTGTAATACCCATATTCATAACAGCATTATTTACAATAGACAAAAGATGGAAGCAACCCAAATGCCAACTGATGGGTGAATGGAGAAACAAAATGTGGTATATGCATACAATAGAATATTACACAAACGTAAAAAAGAAAGGAATTCTGACACATGCTAAAAAATGGATAGACCTTGAAGATATACTTTAAGCCAGTCACAACGGACACATACTCTATGATACCACATAGTTGGTAGAGCAGTCAAAATTTATAGAGACAGAAATTAGAATAGTGGTTGCCAGGGGTTGGAAGAAGAGAAGTTGGTAAGGAGTTTCACTTTGGGAAGGTGCAAAAAGTTCTGGAGATGGATAGAGGAGATGTTTGCACAACAATATGAATGTACTTAATGCCACTGAATAGTACACTGAAAAATGGTTGAGATGGTTATTTTTATGCTAGGCATATTTTACCACAATAAACAAAATCAATTACAAAGATCTAACTGATTATTCCCAGATTCTACCCAGAGGATAGTTTTAATCAACATACTCGAGCTTGATAAGAAAATCCAGGGGTGCCTAGGTGGCTCAGTGGGTTAAAGCCTCTATGTTTGGCTCAGGTCATGATCTCAGGGTCCTGGGATTCGAGCCCAACATCGGGCTCTCTGCTCAGCAGGTATCCTGCTTCCCCCTCTCTCTCTGCCTGCCTCTCTGTCTACCTGTGATCTCTCTGTCAGATATATAAATAAAATTGTTTTTTTAAAAAAAAGAAAAGAAAATCCATTCACACCTGTAGGATAGCACTCCACTTTTAAAAGCTGGTCCCAGTACATTTAACAAATTTCCCCTTGAGTGTTACTAATAGCAAATTTAAATATAAAAAGAGTCTTTGCTCACTTGAAATGCCATAGGGAGTCTATTTTAAAGCAGCAATCAAGAGTCAGAAAGAACTAATTCAAATTCTAGTTCTACTATTTAGCTATGGAAAACTATGCAAGTACTTAATCCCTTAGTTTCTTCCGTCTATAAAACTTTTTCCTTTTAGGACCACTATAAAATTTGCTATAAAATAAAAATAAATAAACAAATAAATAAATAAATAAAAATTTAAAAAGAAAGATTGCTATAAGGTAATTTAAATATATACATATGTGTATATGTGTACATACACATATTTATATATCTATGTATATCTTTATTAAATATTAACATAATCTGAATATTATATGCTAAATATATAGCAACTTACACTATCATTATACCCAAACTGCCTTCCCACATGTTCAGCATAAGTACATCCACACATTATTTTAGCTGAAAACAGTTATCACCCAAATACTATTATGTCTGCAATGTCATCTAACTGTTAAGAGCAGTTCACTCTTGCAAGTATTCAAAGATAGACAGGCAGGTAGAAAGCCAAGTAACTAGTTCCAGTTTGTGTCTGTATTTCAGTAGAGGCAGTTTATTGTCTGCATTTTTGGACCTAAGACATTTGTTTATTTGTTCCATAGAGAAAAGTTTATTTTCTCATTTCACATTTTATTATTTTGTCTTAGAAAAGAAATTCATGCTAATGGTCTATAATGAAACAAGCTAAAATACATGAAGAAAAAGTTAATGATTTCCATCCCTCTTTTTCCATCCCCTACCCTGGGTAATCAATGCTAGCATTTTTCTCCTTGATCATACGAATATATACAAGCAGACATGTACATAGACTTCTAAAGATTATATATTTTTATAAAAATGGAATTGTACCAAATTCATTGTATGACTCACTTAACATAAACATTCCTCCAATTCATAAATTTGAGTCTAACTCACTTTAAATTATAGAATTATATTCTCTAGCATGATATACCACAACTGATTCAGCTTGGACATTCATGGGTTTGTTTGTTTGTTTTGCTTGTATATGTGTTTGTAAACCATTACAAAAAAATTCTTGTGATAAATAGCTCTATATAAATTTCTTTCCATAATAGCACTTTTACTACTTTTTTTTAGCACTTTTATTTCTTATTAAAAAACTAGATTTTCGAAAAGCCAATGAATATATTTATTTTTAATTTTGGAATTGACTATTTACTATGCATTGATCTCTATTCGATTTCCCTGACTTAGTTGTCTTTTTCTAGGGTGGTAACATATTGTTTTGATGTTAGGTTGTGGTAGAGATGGTAATTGCTCATCAGTATCTGTGTTTTTCTCATCTTCCTGGGCGCACCACTAGACCATATTTCTCATTCCTCTTGCATTTAGGCGAGCCCATGTGATTAGTGACTACTCACCAAGGAAGTTTAGGGAAAAGTGAGACTTCTCTATCTTTTTGCCAATCACTGGATGAATGAAGACTTTCAGAAGGAAGGCAAAGCCACAAGACAGAAGGAAGTCAGGTGTGCTGGTCTACAGTATTTTGCCTCTCAGCACCAAATCTACTCTCTGCCCTGCTTTATTACACTGAAGTCAGATCCTATAGACAAACACGTCTCCTGTGCCAGGTGGCACAAGGCTCAGCTTGTCAGTAGAAAGTGTTAGAGGGACCCTTTAAGAGGAATGGGCTTCACATCCTGATTCTGGGTGGTTTTTCCTATTGATTCTCGCAGCACTTCCAGCACTAGGTATCCCAGCGGGATGCCCAGGGTGCTCACCCACCCAGCCAGCTTCCCTGGGACCCAAGCAGGCAGCTTCTTACTGAGCCTCGCCAGCACAGCAGGTGGTTCTCTGCTTGCCAGCCCCAACCCGTGCACCTCAGCAAACCTGCCTACCTTCCAACTGGCCACAGCCACAGCCTCTCCAAAGAGCTCTGTCTCCCAGCTTCTGGGGGCTGGAGGGAAGGTTCCTCCAAGTCTGTTCCTTGCTTGAGCACTCTGCCTCCGCCCTAGAGGTAGAAATAGCTTCCCACATCTGCCAATCCTCTTATTCCTTAGAGTTCTCTCTATAACTCAGTAGTTAATCCCCCTAGTTCATAACTCTCCAATTTCTCTCTTTCCCTGTTCAAATTACTGATATAGTTTCTGTCTCCTGACTGATATCGCATAGCCCTGACTAGCTGTTGGGAAAAATTCTCACACGGCACAATACCTATTACAAGAATATAAAATAATTGTGTTTGGCCACTAAAATTTGAGGGTTGCTGGTGATGGCAATTTGACTACCCTGAGCAAGCAACTCAATTACAGGATTACTGTGGTAGTTAATATCCAGTAAATCAGTACTCTAGGCCCTTTTTCAAAATGGTATAGCTATTCTCAGACAATAATACTTTGATATGAAATTTGGCTTCATTTATCTCATTCTAGTAAATGAAAATTTCACTTCACTGGAATTCCAACTGAATTATTTTTACAGTATTAACTCTTACCCCTGGGAAACGGAATATGACTCTGTCGTTGTTTAGACTTTATATTAAAGTCCTCTAATAATATAATTTTTTTTACATATAGGAATACCTTGCTTATTAAATTTCTTTTATTGTTACTTCAAATAAGATATCTTTCTGTTTCAATTTTTAAATTGTTCTTTCTAATTCAAATCAATTACTTTTTTTAAGATTTTATTTATGCATTTGTCAGAGAGAGAGGGAGAGAGAGACAGAGAGTGAGCACAAGCAGGGGAAGCAGCTGGCAGAGGGAGAAGCAGGCTCCCTGCTAAGCAAGGAGCCCACTGGGGGACTTGATCCCAAGACCCTGGGATCATGACCCAAGCTGAAGGCAGATGCCTAACCGACTGAGCCATCCAAGTGTCCCTTATTCAAAGCATTTCTATAGACTTTTGTATATTGATTTTTTTTAATCCGGCAAAATTATAGTCTATAAATTCTATCTGTAGTTATAAGAAACTACTTTGCCTTTGGATTATTACAAATAATGCTTCTTTGAATATTCTTTTGGGTTGGCATATACATTCAACTTAATTGAACACAAGTCTAAGGTGTGGAACAGAGGTCTACTGAGCCAGGATCATGAACAAGACTTTGGTATACTTTGAAAAAGTTAAATGTTTTTTTTTTTTTCATTTGCAAGTATGTAGCCCAGAGAAATATAACTGATCTAGTAAAATTATATGCTATGGAAGCAAGTGATATGATTGTTGCTGAACAGTTCCCAATATTAAAACATAAATGTTACTAGACTTGAAAAGGCAATTAACCAGATATCACAGTTTCATAGGCCCAAATTATAGAAAGCCCTAATAGTAGGCTATGATATTTGCATTAGAAAATGGGTAGTGGACACTGAACAGCAGAGGGACCTGGTCTAAATAATACTTTAGGGAGACAGACACTCTGGCAGAATGGATGGCATAGAATGAAATGTGATGTAAGGTAGTGAGCTATTTACAAGCAGTATGGAAGTGATCTCTTTTTGGAAATTTCAGAAAATGGGGAGACACAAGGAAAGCTTCAGACATTTGTACCAAAATGGATCCAGAAACTTGCCTTTCTTTGTAGTAGTTTCATCATATTTAAATGCAACAAGAATGTTAACATTGAACTCATCACAGGTTAAATTTATCTCACAACTTCGAGCCCAAATAAGTTTGGTTCCTACTCTGTACGAATATCTAAAAACAAACTGATTGAGTTAAAAAAGAAGAAAAAAAGGTTTTACAATGATGACGATTACCAGAAGGCTTAGAAGAAAAAAGTTTACCCTTCAAAAGCACAGCAGACATGCACAGAACTTTTGTAATGATTTTAGTCATGCTAATAAAGTCACTGTATTTCTATTTTATGAAAGAGTTTCTCAAATTACTTAAAATCTTGCTTTGGATATTTTTGCTTTTAGAAACACAGGAGGTACAAGTAGAGGATAATTAATACCTTCCTGCAGAGACAAAAACAGAATCCTCAAGAGAATCAAATGAAAAGCAGAAACAGGGAGCAATCAGCGCAGTGCGCACTGGAAAATCTGCCTGTTGGTGTGATGCCAGTTCATCCATGACTTATATCCACACCCTCTTTGAAACAGAAACTTTGAAAAAATCAGTTTTTGTCACAGCCAGGAAAAGGAAGATTTGAAAACTACTGTCATCAGAGAAGGTAGTATCCCATCAGCGCAATTTCTCCTGCCATTTTTGTCATTTTCCACACGCAGAGACATCATGCAGAAACACACATTTACAAGCATCTGTGTGTGGTATGATGGGAAAGGTTTGTGTCTCTACGCGTCGTTCTTCACCAACACCCCGATAGCCCTAGGGACCCCTGAAACTCTACCAGAATCTCAAGGTGTCAAGTTAGTGCAGCAAAAAGATTATCTCACAGTTAGGTTTTTGGACGTGTTAAATTCAGGGTCCAGAAGCCCCACTTGGAGCTCTGTCATTCCTGGCAGGTAGATGAAGAGACAAACGTATAACAAGTCAGGAGACTCCTTGGAGCTCTTTCTGTCAAAAATCACTCAGACGTGATGTTTATTTGTAGTAGCATTTTTGCCTGGACTAAGGGAAGATGGATGAACCAAAACCTAGTTGGACTTGTCATTAATGGCCCAAATCAATCATTACAAAAGGCCACTGCACTACCTCAAAAAGAGGACTAAACCGAAAGTATTATGAAAAAATGAGAGATGACAACTTTACTTTCCTGATGCTTCTATTAATGATAAATAATTTCTTAGGGCATTCTATTAGTGATAGATTATCCATTTACTTCAACTGTAGCAACATTGAATCAATTAACTTTATGGGGAAATTAGAGAAATTTAACTTTATAAAAAGGTAGTATACAAACAAATGTATTCTATTCGTGTGATAATGCAAGAGATCAACAAACAGGAAGTTTGCACCAAATTTTCCATAACGCTACTTTCAAAGCTGAGGAATAACACGTTTGTAAACTGTATTTAACACACAGATATTCAATTAGCCCATGAATTTAAGGTAAAGTGGAGCTACGACTCTTTTCCAAGCGACTCCATTTACAGTTCAAAACAACCTCAATTCAGAATTGCCCTTCATTTATACTAGGAAGTAAACAAAAAAGCTTCATGAATGTAGAATTAGTGGGTATCATCTCTGTACCACTTGGTTTCCTAGCCTTTGGGGCCTGTTGGTAATTGACATTAGTAAAGACCACAGCCTAAGCAGTGGCTAAAAGGTTGTTGTGTGCACACTACCCTCTCATGCTAAATAAAAAAACTATTCACAATTATATTGAATGTATGTAAAGAATGTAGGCCAAAGAGAGTGATTGATTATTTACTTTTGGGAAAATTGCAACATTCAGAGTATAAACATAACCCTCTCCCCTAGAATATGCCTACTTTCAACTATGCAGGTAAGCAAACAACAGGGCCTAATTGTTTTCTACACTTTTGACTCCAATATGTTACAACCCAAGATATTGAAATAACTTGCAAATAAGATGGTAATATGTCTATCACTGAACACTGGAGATTGAGAAATGTCTCAATTTACAAAAACAAACAAAAAAAACAGAAGAAAATAAGAAACACGAATTGAAACTGGCCAGCTTTGTCTTAATTCTAGTAAAGTGTGTAAAACAGGCCATCAGCAATTGGTTTCTGAGCATTATAAAGGATGTGGTCACAAGAAGCCAAGTGAGTTCAATAAAAAGGATTCATGGTGTCCTTCCATTTTTTTTGCTTTTAGGGTTATAAGAGCAGTTTCTTTCTTTGGGAAAAGCATCCCCATAAAAATCAAACACTAATGCTAATTAAGTAAAGGAAACTAAAGGTGGTAGTTCTTTGACAGGAAATAGAAGTTTGGATTAGTAAAAGTAAAAAGATAAATTTGATCATAGTTTAGATACAGGACATAAACAAGTTTATGTGCTCTAGTCAAAAAAAAATGATACTTGATTAGAGATAGTATTTGTTACAGTGATATTTGTAAATTTGATTTTTACAAGTCTCAAATAAGCATTATCTTGAACATTAATTATAAATTTGATTTTTCATAGAATCAAAATTTAGATCAAAAGATTTAAAGTTTTTCTGAATTGGTTTTACTATACAACCATCAGTCTTCAAATTTAGAAAATCTTCCATCTTTATTTGCTGATAAGGCAAATGAGACCCATGTATTTTAAATGGAAATTAGTAAATAAAATGTGGAACTTAAAAGTCCAGATCTCATACAGATCTATGTGCCACAATGTTAAATATCTAAACATTAGACTTTATTTCTGTCTCCATTATGCTTTTTCATGCACTAACTTCAACTGTTTATCTGTCTGTCCCTTACAAAGCTACCTAAGAAGGTTACAAAGGGAAAATATAATGCATAAATTGCAAATTTAAAATTTTAGGCAAAGATTGCAAATAATAATGATTAGAGGGGGGGAAAAGGAGAAGTATTAGTATTTTTATATCAATTGCAGAGCCAAAACTTTACGATCTTTAAAAATCTCTATAAATTTTTGTGCAGTGAATATGTCAGATTTGATTTAAATTTCTGAAATGAAGAAATAATATATAGTATATGCCTCTATCTCTATTAGTCATTCTCCATTCACTTACTCTGAAGTTTCTTCTCAACATTTGTGATTTTCTAAAATTATACTATTTGTACATTTATTTATTTATTGTTTGTCTTCCTATTTGAATACAATTTTGTCTGGTTTGTTCACATCTAACATCTATGTAGTATCTGAAACATAGTAAGATTTCAATAGTTATTTGCTAAAAGAATTAATTAATTTAAAATATCAACAAATATATATATCAAACATGCACATATATAATATGTGCTACATATATTAGTTAGGTGAACTGCATTAATTTAACATAAGTGCATATTTGCTTAAATCCTAACTAAAGATCTCTTTGGTATTTCTATTTTCTCTAAGAAAAATGAGCAAGTCAACCATTCTCTGACTTGCAAGCTCTCTCTGTTTTCTAGAACACCACCATAGAATTTCAAGTCTCAAGGTAATAAAATGATGACCTAGGTAATGTCTGAATATATCAAATTTATCATGATAATCCTAGAAAAAGCATGCATATTGTTAATAAGTAAACTTGGAAGCAAGTATTTATTTAAATGTACACCCGATCATCTTACTGAGGTCCATACGTTAAATTTTAGGACAGTGGGGCTAATTTAGAAATAACAGGAAACCTTAGCCTTCTAATATTACTAGACCTATAAAATAAATTACGATGTGGTGAGAAATGGAGGCAAATGTAGAGATTTGATGAAAAGAAAACAAACGTAAGTACAAAGACTTAATTTCAGTTCAATAGATTATTGATACAAGGGTAGAATTTAGGGGCGCCTGGGTGGCTCAGTTGTTAGGCGTCTGCCTTCGGTTCGGGTCGTGGTCCCAGGGTCCTGGGATCGAGCCCCGCATCGGGCTCCCTGCTCCACAGGAAGCCTGCTTCTCCCACTGCCATTCCCTCTGCTTGTGTTCCCTCTCTCGCTGTGTTTCTGTCAAATAAATAAAATCTTTAAAAAAAAAAAAAAAAAAGGGTAGAATTTAATTAATTAAATAAAATAAAACCTTGGAAATTTTTTCAGTTGCTTCCATAGAAGCAAAATGCTCACCCTAGTGTTTGTCTAGTCACTATATATATCATTATCATTTCCAATTAGGTCCACATTAAACATCAAGTCAAACTCATTTTCTGAAAACTAGTTCCAGATTATGGCAGATGTTTGGGGTTGCATATTAAAAATAAACTACAAAATACAATAGTAGCCATCTGTTTCAGAATTTTCTGTTTATTGTTTTCTATGGAGTAATGGGCAAAAATAGAAACAAATAAAAGAAAACAGCTGTCACGGAAAACATTGAAAGGCCAAAAAATTGTGCTCTTAAATTAGTATTGAAATTAGCAGATTGGTCAATTTAAATAACCAGATTTGTTTTTAAAAAATGGTTTTAAATTTTTTTAATTAAATTGTCCAGTTACATTGGCATCACTTTGTTTTAAACTACTAATAGCTGAAGAATATTATAAAATCTTAACATTTACATAAACTGAATATGGCTCCCCACTGACATATATATAATGTACTGACATACATAATAAAGATTTTATTTAAACTTCCATTTAAAATGGCAGTGGGTTGGCAGCTCCATGAATTAGCCTCTCACAACTCTACATTTGAAATGTGTTCCATGTTGACGGAAATGATATTGCTGGAATTTTGAAGTAATTTCTACAAATAATAAGATTGACCCGACTGGATGGAGAAAAAAAATATTTTCCTATCCAAAAGAACACAGGAAGAAAATATTTTCTCTTCCATCATCTTTCTATGGATTTAGAACTCATGTGGATTTAGAACAAAGGCATGTATCTTTGTTTCCAGATCATTCCTACTTCCACTCCTGTCATATAAAACCTGCTCTCGAAGATTCATGCAATTTTATTACACTCTGCACTCCATTCTTCTTACTGTCACCAAATGAAATGAAGGTCTTTGTCATCTGGCCCAGTTTTCCCTCCATGTTAAATTCTCTCATCTGCCTGAAAAACTTTGCTGTTCCAACAAACCCAGCCCTTAAGTTTCCTGGCCTACTGGTTCCAAGTAAACTTCCCTTCCATTTCCAACTCAAAAACCCACAACCAGATTGGTACCCTGTCCTTGCCACAATCCACAATTGCTTCATCTTCAAAACTATTCAATCAAGTAACCTGCTTTCTCCCCACAACTGCTTTTCCTTCCACCTCTCTTGTTCAATCTTTTCCCTCAAGCAGTGCTTTGGCTTCATTAGACTACCAGCCCATTAATGTATCTACCACAGCTCTTCCAATGCATAAGTAATCTCCTTTCTTCACTTTCCTATCATCCAAGCATAGCACACCTTGCAAATTCCAATCATCATTAACACCTGTCTCCAAAACCTAGATCTAAATTCCAAAAGTAAAACCAAATAACACACCTAACAAAAGTTTGATGAAAACAGAATAAAGATTGAAAGGCAAAGCTTACCCCTACTCAGCTCTGTATTCTGCCCCTCCTTGTTGAGCATCTTCAAGATCCATCCCCACACATGTTTTTTGTTTATTTTTGCTCTGATTCCTGCTGATAAATATGAACCATAGCCTGTACTACATGTCTCCTAAAGAGGTAATAGTTCCCTAGAAAGACCATGCTGAGGCCTGGCTCTACTGCCTTAGAGGGAAAAAGAAAAATAGTGTGAGTAGTGAAAGATCCTTAGGAGAATAAACATTTTTTTCAAGAAATCTATTTCAGATAAGGTCTTTGCCTCCATGCAGTGGGACACTGCTGTCCTGTAGCAAGAGGGAAATGAGCTAGACTCTCTCCTGAGGCATTCATGGGAATCTATGGGTCTGTGGTTCTCAAAAGCATCTAACCAAACGTCCCCATTCCACATCTTTGTCTTTAAGAAGACATAGACATAGGAGACTAGCTGGGCCTATGAATTCAATCTCTTATAACCCTGCCAATCTCATAATCAAACGTCAGGTCTAGTTTTCAGTACAGGTGACTCTCTTTAAACACTAGTCTGTTAGCTTTTGGGTCTTCATAATATGGCTTCGTCGCTAACTGTCCTGAGACTGTCATTCTTGTCCTGTGAAACTTTCGCATCAATGAACAAATGAAAATCATCTCCACTATCGTTATAAGAAACATTGCCCCCTCAGTGATGAACCATGAGAGACTGTGGACTCTGAGCAACAAACTGAGGGTTTTGGAGGGGAGGGCGTGGGGGGTTGGGTGAGCCTGGTGGTGGATATTGAGGAGGGCACATATTGCATGGAGCACTGGGTGTGGTGCATGAACAATTAATCTTGTAACACTGAAAAAATAAACATATTTGGGAGGAAAAAAAAAGAAACATTGCCCCCCCAATATATTTTAAGTGCTAAAGCTATCACATAAGCCGGTGCCTCCCCTTTCTTCTGTATTCCATCCTTGTTCCCTAATTGCTACCATGTTAAAATTCAGTCACATAGTAAAGTGTCCAAAGTGAATATATCAATATATTTTATATGTAAAAAAAAATAACCAATCAGATGATCTAATGGGAAATATTGCATTTACAATACCAATAAAAGATTTTTTTAAATGATTAGTAAATAAATTACCATTAAATCATTACATGCAACATAAAGCCCAAATAAACAGTGGCTTAGATACACAAGTGGTTATTGTTTCATGTGAAAAGTCCAGTGGTCAGGGATCTAAGACTAGAATAGCTGTTCCACAGATCCCTAAGAGTCCTGGGCTCCTTCCTGGTTTCTGCTCTAGCCAGACTGTCCCATTCTTACCACAAGAAAAAGAAAAGAGAACGTATCTTCTCCCTTGAACACTCTTCAAAGCTGCGTATACCACTTCCAATTACATCCCTTTGTCCCAAACTTAGTCAAAGCTAGACTTACCTACAATGGAGGCTGTGAAATGAAGCCTTTATTCTGGGCAGACATATTCTAGCTGAAATTCAGGGCTTTCACTGCAGAGAAAGAAGGGGAGAAATAATTTTAGAGGACACCTAGGAATGTTTAAGAAGAAAATATAAAATCTACAAAGAAGGATCTTCATATTGCCTGAGAGATAACAAAAGATCTGAACAAATGAAAAAGCACACCATGTTCTTGGGTAAACAACAAGAAAGTTTTCTTGATAATCCACAAATAAGTTGTAATAGCCATGAATTTTAGTTCCTGAAATACTATAACAAAAACACATATGAAACAAGACTATTAAATATATGAGTAAACAACAGAAACACAGTTATAGTAACAACAACCTTTAGCAGATCAAATAAATAAAAATAAGGTCATAATTATTTTTAACAGTAGAATAATAATATCTAGATGTCAGCTAAGGTCATCTTTCTGTCAAAAAAATTGGTAAACATCCCCATTACATATCAGGCAATGGTTCAATGCCCCCCCAACACTTCCGGGAATTCCCATGTCTTTCCTTCTCAAAACACCCTCTAGCCTTATTCTTGCCCTCTGAACCCCATTAGATTCTTTCCTTCTTGTCTCATTCTACTTTATCCACTGTGCATTGGCCCAGACATGGGACACAGACCCTTTTCTTCATTGATCTAATAAAAGCTCACAAAGGCCATTTTCATGTAGTCAACTAAAGTGAAAGTTTGGAGCAGTAAAGTAGGTAGAATTATAGCCCTGATAAGCAAACTATTTACACATACTAGGCAACCTGTTCCTAAAAGTCATTAAGTGTTTGACTATCCCACCACCGTGAATTTCACCCATTTTTCTAGTAAATCTAGCTTTTTGCCTTGTTACATATCTCTGCTTCCCCCAGGAAAACTGTCCTAACACCTCCTTGTTGCTCTGTTTTCAGGTCTACTTTATTTTGCCTCATCTCAGAAGAGAATTATTTCTCTCTCTCTCTCTCCCAGAGATAGCTCCAACAAATAGCTGGGTATAACATATCATAAGGGTTACAATATCACCATAATTTCCATCAGACTCCATGGAGTCATACCTGTTAAACAGTGATGCCCTGCAGCCAGCTTGTACTGGCTCATAGAGACAATTATGTAGAATTCTCTCCTACTCCGTATTCAGTGACTGAGTCCATAAGTAGATTGAAATCCACATGGTGAAAGTATTTACACCTTGGAAGTTGGCAAACACTACAAATATCAATATTTTTGTTTTGGCTTAGGGAGGGGGTTGGGTTTTTTTTTTTTTTTTTTTGCGTGGTTTTCTGTTTTTTGGGGGGGATTTTTTGCTTGTTTGCATATTTGGAGGACAAGGTTATTAGCACCACACAGCATATACTCTAGAAAGCTCTGTGTTTAATCTGCAAATATTCAAGTTTTTTCACTCCCTTCCACAAAAACCAGCTTAACCCTCCAGGGCAGAAATAAGAGTAGGGCAAGGACACTAAGCAACAAGATGATTTCTTTGCTTGGATTCCACACAGTCCACAGGAATATGATATTCTGCCTTATTCTAGTCCATGACTTTCTCCATGCAACAGTATTGAGTAGAACTGTTCTGGCAATGTGGGTATGCAACTATATAATTTATTAATTTAATTTGTTAAGTACACTAACCTTACTAGAGTTCAAACTTAAGGGACAAAAATAAGCTACTATCCCATATTCGAAAGAGGTTCTGGGCATCAATATCTCTGACAAGATCTAATGAAAAGTAGAAGAATCAGCCTACTACCCTCACCCAGGCCCCATCCCCACCACACCCCACCCCACCCCACCCCACCATCTATATAAAGAGTTGTCTGGAGGGAGAGAAGAAAAGATTGTTGAGTTCAGTGGGCTCGTAGGGTATGTAGCATTCATAGGAAAACGTACTTTCCCAGCCTTCAAGCCAAGATGGCAGGAGGGGATTCCCTCAGAGATTGTTGAATAGAATTTTTTTCGTTCCTCCAAAATGAGACAAGTGGCCTTGCACTGAGGGAATGGCTCTCTGCTAAGACTTGATGACTTGTCCCCATGAATTAAAGAGAGACAATGACAGTAAAGCAGCCACGACAGCATTCGCTGTTCCAAGAGTGTATAAATTTCTTATAGGTCCAGGGAACACCAGAAAAGGAAGTGATCTTGAGATCTTTTTGTGAATACCTCATCCAAGAAGGCTACCCTCCCGACTAAGGGACTCCAGAATGGGGAAGCAATGATATATACCACTGTGGATGGGAACCAAGCAGGAGAAATTAGAAGTGTTTGTGCCACAGAGGATGCCCCATGCCAGAGAAATGAGCCGCAGGAAGAACTCACAAGATGGTGCAAAGAACTAGCACATGCCCTCAATGTCTTTCATACAGAAAGGCCACCATCAGCAGCCTGTCAGGATTAACCAGAAGAGCAACATAAATCAGCACAAGCCAACAAAGAAAGTAGGATAACAGTTAAAACAGTTAAAAGAGATTAAATTTTCAGTCTATTTTCCTTTTGTCTAGAGGTAAGGTGGTGCCAAGAACTGCCCATGTCAATCTCCCACTTAAAGACCCTTGAACCATGATTTTAAGAAGTGATTTGGCAAAGCAAAACCTTAGATCAAGTATGAAGGTAATTTCAAACTTGATTGGATTGAGTTTTTAAATCTGAGAGTGTCCAAAGGTTATGGAATCTGTCTATAAAACTTTCAATGAATGAAGTAGAGGATTTGATAAATGTTGAGAGCACTAATTAGAGAAAAATAAGATTTCATTTAACTCCACCCAGTTGAGATCCAGCCTTTAATAAACAGTGCATAATTGGACTTATACAAAACAAAAACAAACTAAAACTTTCTTCCTTTATTTCCTTTTTTCTCTCCACCCAAAAATCCCTTTCAGTGTTCCCTCACTGTGACAGACTCCCTGTTGGTGGATTCCAGTTTATGCTACTCTTCTGGCAACTGATAGTGGCCTCTTCGCATGAAAGGCATTGAAAAGACTTGATTTCTCATGGACTTCCCTCATATGTGAGTTCTCCACACTATCCTGTGGCAGTTCTCTGGCATAGGAGATCAAGCTAGCACTTCTTGGTCCTTTCCCTGGCATGTCTTTATATTATGATAAGTGGTTTGCTGTCCTAGGTTATCTCATCTGGCAACAGTGGGATTTTTTTCCCTTTAGATAGTAGTCTATTTATTCGTAAAGTATTATTTAAACCTAAATACATATTGGCAAAAACTTCTCATCATTTCACTTCTCAATAAAGAGAAGCTATCTAATTTCTCCCTCTACTCCCCTAAGTGCCAGTCCCAAGCCTCACCACCACTTATTTGCACAATAATTTAGCTTCCAAAAGTAGATCATATGCTCTGATAAGCAAATGAACTAACAGTTTAAGTTAAACATAGAAGAATTAATAGAAGCCTTGAAAGTTCAATCTTTCCTTTCTCCCATTAAAGTCTCTTTCCCAATAAAATACATACATCATTCTTGCCTCCTCTTAGAAAATAAAGGCTGTTACAATTGTTTTGTTTGTTTTGTTTTTAAATATTTTATTCATTTATTTGACGGAGAGAGACAGAAGGAGAGAGGAAACTCAAATAAGGGGAGTAGGAAAGGGAGAAACATGCTTCCCAATGAGCAGGGAGCCTGATGTGGAGCTCATCCAAGGACACTGGGATCATGACCTGAGCCAAAGGCAGACGCTTAACAACTGAGCCACCCAGGCGTCCCACAATTGTCTTGTTTTAAATAAAATTCCCCTTCCCAATAATTCGTCATACTGGAGTATGCAAATGTAGAGACAAGAAGCCAAATTAACTCTGTAAACATACCTGAGGCTGAAGAATTGTTTCAGTACTGTATACATATATAATTTAATATTTGACTTTCTGTCTCTAGTCCAGGTATGTGCTCTCCCTGCCAACCTCATTGGCACCACTTCCTAGTGAATTACATTTGGCTGTTCAGCACATTCATATCACTTATCTGATTTCTAAAGGTGTTTGAATGTACCTGAAACAAATGTTGAATATATGGATGCATATATGTATGTTTACCACTAACAGTGACTATGCCTTCTTTTCAACCATCCATAAAACATTTGCAAATATTGTTTCAAGAACGGGCAAACAAATCAACAGAATATTAGAGACTACCTTAAAACCAATAAAATAAAAAAGATCATAATAGATGGAAAAGAATCACTGGAAACTAATGTATATGAATTACCCTAAGGTTTTGGAGAAATTATACTTTGGAGGAACACATTAAGTTGGATCACAATTTTAAACTATCATCCATTAAAATAAATTTTATTTAAAAATAAAAGCAGAAAACAGATGGGAATAATGACTAACTGCTCTCAGAATGGATAAACACTTTCTTTTTTTTCCCAAAGATTTTTATTTACTTATTTGACAGAGGAAGAGAGATCACCAGTAGGCAGAGAGGCAGGCAGAGAGAGAGGGGGAAGCAGGCTCCCTGCTGAGCAGAGAGCCCAATGTGGGGCTCCATCCCAGGACCCTGAGATCATGACCTGAGCTGAAGGCAGAGGCTTTAACCCCCTGAGCCACTCAGGCGCCCCTGGATAAACACTTTCTAAATTTAAAAACAAACAGATCATTAGGATAGGTTGGTTAAATTTATCTACGTAAAATTTGAAGCTCTCTGAAGAGCAAAACCTCCTAAGATTGTAAGACAATCCAAACTGAGAAAACTGTATCAACAATGACACATTTAATATTTACTATACTAAAATAATAATAATACTAATAATATATTAAAAACTCACTCAGACTCATAAAAAGGACATCAAAACTTTTATCGAAAATGGACAAATAATATGAATATAAAAATTACAGAAGGTGGTATATAAATGACTAATAAAATATGCAATAAATATTCAAGCTATTAAGAGAAATACCAATTAAAACAGAAAGAACCATTTTTTATGTCACCTAAGTTGTCCTGTTTTAAAGATAATGCTGCCAAGAGTATGGTGAGAAAGACCTCACACACATATCTCCCGGGAAGTATAAACTGGTATAAACTCTTTAGACGATAATTCAACAACATGAACAAAGATTATTAAGCATATTGCTGTTTAACCTAAAGAAAATAGTCACAGATGAGAATAAAGATTTATACAGAAGGAAGTTCATGACAAGTTATACATAAAAGCAAATATTGGTAACAACCCAATTTCCAATAATAAGAAAATAATTAAATAATTTTTTAATAATTAAATAATTTTTAATAATATTAAGTAACATTGTAAATGTTTTAAATATAATATTAGATATAAAAGTACATATGTCAACTTATAAAAGTTCTAAATCATAGAAAACACAAAGGAAACAAAATATTCATATTATATTTAGATAATATAGTTATAAAGTTTTATTTTCTTCTAAAAACTATTCAGTATTTCCTGAATTTGGTAGTATGTGCATATTTTAAACATTTTATAAAGTATTGCTTAAGCAGTGAGTATGTTTTTTCAATAGTTTGGAAATCTCTAATGAAAATACAGCTTTATATCACAGTGGGTTTGATATTACTGTCATACTACAGAGTTCAAATCCAAAGCATCTATTATAAATCGAAGAGTTGGGGACAAATAGAGGGACAAGGAATTTTCTCACCCTTAAAAAATATCCAACCTAATGAAGGAACAGAGAAGAAAGTCAAATAGTACTAGGACACAATATGCTAAGTGCTGTAACTGTGGCATTCGCAGCAGCCTGTGCAAGGTCAGTTGAAAAACAGTGAATTCAGCCTAGAGGCGGGTGTTGGACACCTTCTTTTCTCCACAAAGAAGGTGACCTTTGACCTGAATCATTCTTCTTCCTCACTCTTTTCTTCTTCCAGTATG
The DNA here is from genome assembly GCA_028646535.1 of Procyon lotor. Classification (NCBI taxonomy): domain Eukaryota; kingdom Metazoa; phylum Chordata; class Mammalia; order Carnivora; family Procyonidae; genus Procyon; species Procyon lotor. Next base: position 78,083,428 of record CM053604.1, read on the forward strand.
TTAAAGATCAAGGAGACACATAGAGAACCTTTAAATTTGCCAACAAGGTCAAATTACGAAGGGTTCTTAAAATCAATTGGGAAAGGGGGTATTTATTTTGACTCTCTTAACCCTGAAAATCTAAGACCTCTTCCTAGTATGAAACTTGCCAGGACTTTTAAATATCTACTTACCCTTATGTCTGTCGTAATATTTCATAGGCACACAATTAGACTATTAACTCCAGTGGTCACAAAAGAAGGTGGCAATTTGAGCACATACAAGATTTAGCTAAGATATGTACTGAAAGGTTTTTATCACCAGTGTACTTTCAGATAATAACAGTTTCTCTGTGATGTGGTCCTTTCCAGATCGAAGTTTCCAAATATCTTTACAAAACTATTTATAACCACCTATTCAGAGAGCTGTTTTCTGCAACATAGTTTGCCTTTCAGACATGTCACTATCACTTAACCGTGACCCACAACTACTTTGAATGGACAGCTACATCAAATTGATTGTGGCTTACAGGGCCTAGGAACCACACTAGTTCCTCGTGGCTTTTACTTCACTGTTATCTATCACACAATGACAAAATAGTAAGTACATAAATTTATTTTGTTTCAGGTGTTGCAAAGAACAGAAGAGCTAAAATAGTCCACAAGGTATTCTCTTAAGTATGTATTTTCCAGTGGCCCTCATTGGTTGACACTGCTCAATAAAAAATTCCAAATACAAATGTCTGTGTCCATAGTAATGACTCAAATGGGCTTAAGCTGAGAATGGCTTGAAAGCAGAGGTTTTGTCTTATCTTTTTCTCTGTATGTATAGTGCCTAGGGTGACCAGTAGATAGCAATTTTGGACTTTTGTTTTAGTTTTGAAAATCAGAAATAACTTCTCAACCGAGAACAACATGCATTGTTCTAATGACTATGCTCATGGAAGAAGGAACTAGAAAGGAAAAAAAAAATAGAAATGGAACTGAAAAAGAAAAAAAAATCCAGGAGTTTCATAAGTTATAATTTTTAGTAGAGTTCATTATAATTAAATGGCCCCAAAGAATCTAACCTCGGTGGTTTTCTCTCATCCAGTCATATATGTCTAGTGTCTGCAAAGCCTCATAGGCCATTGGCTCAGCATGAACTTCATGAAGTGTAGATGACTATCATTTGTAAATACACTGCACTTCCCTAAAATTAACTTTCTCTGATACTAATGAAAGTTTTGCAATTGCATATGTTTATTAACAAATAGGTTTAAAATGTCAGCCTTGATTTATTTTCTATCAAAGTCATTTTATAGCAAGTTTTCTGCCTCTATCAGGATTATCATCAGTTCAATCAATATAATTGACATAATAAATAAAAAAAACAATATTGATAAGCTTAAACAAAATTACCAAATATAGTAAAAGATAAAAATATAAATGTCATTTGAGTTGCCTTCTTTTTCTGTTTTTCCACGCACTCTTCTCCTTTCTCCAAAGATTTCTATGAATTATACTGGACAGGTCATTGCACTAATGCCCTGACTCTTGCTCCCTAGGAGCATGAGCATGAATTCCAGTTGTACAGATTTCTTAAGGGTTTTATCTGAGAGCTTAGCTAGAGATGCAAAATTTGATATAACGATAACATTTTTAGAAAGATAAATATAGAACTTAATTACCTTAGTAACTTTTCAATATTTATTTTCATACTCTTTAACTAACTACCTGACAGTTGACTATAAATATGTATGCTACTATGGACCAAAATCAGAATAAAAATCTAAAGATAGTCTCCAGCTTACAATGGTTTGACTTACAATGGTTTTCTGGTCAGAAAACAGAATTTTCTGACTTTGGGATAGCATGAAAGCTATATGCATACAGTAGAAACCATACTTTGACTCTTGAATTTTGGTGTTTTCCCAAGCTAATGATATACAATATGATGCTTTCAAGTGAGCTAAGCAGAAACAGCAAGCCAGAGCTCCCAATCAGCCACATGATCATGAGGGTAAAAAACTGATATGCTTAAAATCATTTTGCACCCATACAATCATTCTGCTTTTCACTTTCAGCCTAAGAGCCAATAAATTACATGAGATAGTCAACACTTTATTACAAAATAGGTTTTGTGTTAGACAATCTTGTCCAACTGCAGGCAAATGCAAGTATTCTGAACATGTTTAAGGTAGTCTAGCCTCAGCTGTAATGTTTAGTAGGTTAAGTGTATTAAATGCATTTTCAGGTCATGATATTTTCAACTTCAATGGATTTATTTGGACATAATCCCGCTGTATGTCAGAAGGATCTGTAGTTATATTTGCAGCAGGGAGGTTAACAAGCAAAACTGAGAAATCTTCTTATTAAATTCACCAAAGTTTAATGGAAATTGTGAAATTAACTAGTTTTGACGGTGACATTTTCCCAATTCAAGAAAGAATCATCTCCTTTTGCTCTATCTTTTGCTCCCTCTAAACAAATTATTGTTTTAGTACTACTAAAATAATATATGTCAATATTTAACATGAGAAAGTGCTCTGTATCTCTATGTTAGAAGATATTCCAGAAAGCCAGAGAACTTACTGTCATTGCTAAAGTTGTGACACTCTTGACTCCACTTCCTCGTAATGTTAACTGTCTACTGTTAAGAAAGTGAGATCTTTACTATAAGAAGAAAGAGATAAAATATGTAATTAAAGAAGAGCCATGCAATATTAAATGAGAACTGGCAATATTAGTATGAGCTCAAGATTTTTTATATGTGTTTTCTAACTCTGTTCACTGGATGGATGTAGAAACAATGACATCTCTGTATAACAACGAGCACATTTTATGACCAGATTTTGTATTCTAAACACCATTCTCCACTGAAAGAAAATGGAGAAATCTGGAGAAATGCTTATTGCAGCAAATGGTTGGGAAAAATACAAAGTTAATCTAAGAAATCATGTTGCACTAGAAGGAAATAAAAGCGCTCAAAGACTAGTGAATTGTATTGGTTATCCATTGTTATAAAATAAATTACTCCCAAACTTAGGGCCTAAAAACAATAAATATTTATATCTCACATTTCTTTGATCCTAAAATATGAGGACAGATTAGTTGGGTCTTCTGGCTTACGGTTCCTCAAAACACTGCAATGAAGTCAGCCCGGCTGCAGTCTTCCCAAGCTCACATGAGAGAAGATATACTTTTAAACTCGGTCATGTGGATGTTGACAACTGATAATATGTATTTTCTCATTGCCTATTGCTTACGTCTCTGGGGAATGCCATCCACAGAGGCCACAGAGAGATAATATTAGGTTACACAATAGGGTTTATTGAGTGAAAGGTTTAAAACAGAAACATTAGCAGAGTGCATGTAGTCTCCATGATTCTTATCATCTCACAATTTAGTTTAGGCATAGATAACTTTTAAGTTCCTGGCCAATGTGAAGTAGAGAGAGGGCCCTCTCCACTGTGAAAGTCTACACATTAATTTTTCTTCTAAGATTTTATTTATTTATTTGACAGAGAGAGAGAGACAGCGAGAGAGGGAACACAAGCAAGGGGAGTGGGAGAGGGAGAAGCAGGCTTCCTGCTGAAGGAACACAGTGAGTTAACACAAGGCGGGATCCCAGGACTCCGGGACCATGACCTGAGCCAAAGGCAGAGGCTTAACGACTGAGGCCATGCAGGTGCCACTCTCTATGATTATAGAGTATAGGTTAGGCAGAAATGATCTATGCAACTAGGCATCACTGGAAGCTTCCAGGTTAAGGAAATAGTCTCATTAGAAATATGGAAACTCCATCACTTCTCGGCCTTTTGGCTAAGATCAAGTGTAGAAATATGGAGCCTCCAGAGTCTAGTGTCGTATCAGCCTTGTCTTCCATGACACTAACCTAGACTTAGACCTGCTCCATTTTCTGCTAGGCTAATGAAAAGAACCTCCAAGAGCACTGGGGGAATCTCATTAGGAGATAATTAGAAAATTTTTAAAATAAATTTGTTATAAAATAAAATTGTTGAATTACTATAAAATTTCTTGTGTGATAATAGTTTTGTAGTTATGTATGAAAAAGTTCTTTATTCTTAGAAAATGTATGCTGAAGCATCCAGAGGTAAAATGTCATAATGTCTGCAATTAATTTTCAATAGTAGGTGTGTGGTGATAGAGACACAAACAGAGACAAATACAGAAAAATAAAATGTGACAAATGTTAGCAATTGCAGAATCCAGGTGAAGAGTATATAAGTGTTCATTGTGCCAGTGTTTATACTTCTCTGAAGTTTTTAAATTTTCAAGATTAAATTATTCAAGTTTGTACCTAGAACACTGAAATGAGAACATGGCAAATAATATGTCCACGGGAAAATTTTATCTAGGTCATTTTGAATATCTTCTTGTTATTTCTAATTTAAAATTTATTTGTTATACATAGTTTACATACTGGCTATTTGATTGACTAAATTTTGACATTAATACAGCAAAATTTGAAACAAAATCCTCTGTCATTTAAAAATATTTCTCTTAATGAAAATAATGTTGGGGCACCTGGGTGGCTCAGTGGGTTAAAGCCTCTGCCTTCAGCTCAGGTCATGGTCTCAGGGTCCTGGGATCGAGCCCCACATCAGGCTCTCTGCTCAGCAGGGAGCCTGCTTTCCCCTCTCTCTCTGCCTGCTTCTCCGCCTACTTGTGATCTCTCTCTCTCTCTGTGTCAAATATATAAATAAAATTTAAAAAAAAAGAAAAGAATGTTTATTCCTCTAATAAAGTATCCCTTTCTTTCTACTTACTGTTAAAATATCATTTGTTAAACTAAGGCTTTTTGTTAATAAGATACTGGTCAAAGAAACAAACTAAGGGAATGAAAGAGTAATCTTTCAGTTGCTGTTATTCTGTGACTCTCTATAAATATTTCTTCAGTATCTGTGATTAAAGCAGATGTTATTTTCCTATGTAACTTCCCCACAATGACCTTCTTCTCCCTATTATCCAATAAACACCTGCTTTCAATTAAATGTTTGAGCTATTTAAAATATAGAAATCACATTTCCCCCTCCATTCTTTTTCTGATACTCATATGTCATTTTCATCTACCTTTAAGTGATAATGAGAGAGCAGAACAAGGCTAACTTCATTCTGTGCTACACCTGTCATCTTGTATATAACCCCTACACAACCTGCTCCTGAGAAAGGTCACAGAATGTCAGAACATTGCCTAGCCGGTCCTTGAACCAGTTTGAGTTAGCGGATAGGAATGTGGAATCCCTCACCGCCACAGGATGTAAACCCCGCCTTTTGTCCGCCAAACTTGTGACTAGAGTAATAGGCTAGTTCAAACAGTTACCTTACCTGCCAAACTTGCACGCCCATTCAGACCAGAGTAATAGGCTAGTTCAAACAGTTACAATAGAGTAAATTGTAACTCAATTGGCCACCTGCATGTGGACCGACATGACTATGCCACTTTCCGCCTGTGTTACAACCTCATTGGCTACCTGCGTGTGGACCAACAAGACTATGCAACTTTCTGTGTGACCACTGGCCCCTATAAAACTGTTATGCCCTTTGACCTAGGCATCCAAGTCCCGACCCCGCTGTGTCAGATATACTTGGGTCCAAGTTCGAGCTTGCAAATAAACCCTCATGCGTTTGCATCGGTATCGACTCCTTGGTGGTCTCTCAGATTCGAAATCAGGGGCATTACAATAAGATAATACCCAAAACAGAAACTGTAAAAAGAGGCTCTTTAGAATCAAATCTAGTTATACATTTGAAGCTTGGTAAGGTAGTATTAATTAGATACTAGAGTAAGACACCTACATTTATTTCTTCACTGTGAGAATTTTAATAATCCTAAAAGTTGATTTCTAGGAAAAGAGAACTAGTTAAACTGTTAATCATTACAGCCTTCAGAAAATAGCAATGCAAATTTCTCCCCATAAATTGACATAGGCGTAAAACGGATTTGTTTTAGACTATTTTGACATATCACTCTAAACTTAAGAAAACATAAATTATGTAAATTAACATATATAACCGTTTAAATGGTAGAAAAAAGAGAAAAATTAGAATGACAAAATCAAGAGGGCGACATAGATCATTACCGATTTGACTCCCCCTTACAAAAACAACTACAGGGGCACCTGGGTGGCTCAGTGGGTTAAAGCCTCTGCCTTCAGCTCAGGTCATGATCTCAGGGTCCTGGGATCGAGCCCCACATCTGGCTCTCTGCTCAGCGGGGAGCCTGCTTCCCCCCTCCCTCTCTGCCTGCCTCTCTGCCTACTTGTGATCTCTCTCTCTGTCAAATAAAGGAATAAAATCTTTAAAAACAAAACAAAACAAAACAAAAAAACAAAAAACAACTACAATCTGTTAAAGAGAAAGACACTGACAATATCCTAGAACATGAGGAATGAGTCTGAAGAACCACCCCTGCAACACAGAGATCAAGACAGACTGCATTAGAAGGGTAAGAGAAGCAGCTACATGTTGGCCACATTACCACTCCCCAGGACAGCATTGCATCATGCTGAGAGGTCCCCCCTGACCCTTCAGTTCCTCCAGTGGGAAGAGAACCCAGGCAGGATAACCAGCATGGTGGGTCACTTTGTGGGAGCCCCTACTCTGATCTTGAACTATGGGGATTGTGGGAGAATCTGTAGAACCCAATCACTGGGAATCTGACCCTGACAGAGAAGGGGGAGGGGCTTGCAACAACCAGAGATGGATCTTGGCAGACCAAGTTCATAACTGCAGTGCCCACATGGTAATCTCAATCAGCAGCTTTGCTCATCTGCAAAACCAAGTTGGGGTTACTCTGACCAGGAAACTCATTAGGGTACAGATCTGCCCAAACAGATACTCACGTCGGTTTTTCCAGCTCTAGAGTCTAGTTTGTCTGCATTCAGGCAAGATGCTGAGTCACAGTCTCACATGCTGTGGACAGTTTGTGACAGGCTAGGGACAACTCCTGAAAACTATGTAGCCCAGCAATACTCAAGCTGAGAGGCAGGTGAGCAGAGCTGATTATCCTCAAAACAAAGCCAGTACTGGGCAGGGAAGCATCCCATACATGCAGAGGCAGGGGGATTAATTCATAGCCAAGGCTGAGGGTAGCTCCTCGCCCCTCCCAAACGAAAGCTTTTTGGGAAATTGACAGTAGCCTGAAGAGGCCCTCCAGCTCCTACACAGAAAAGGAAGTTGAGACATTGTCCCACCCTCTGTGGAAGGTGTCTTCCAGCACCATCTCACTGGGAGGGCAAGTGAAAATGCATGAAAGCTATGTAGCTCAGCAGTACTCAAGCAAAAGGGTAGACAGAGCTAATAGTTTGCAGAGCCAAGCCAGTGGCCTTATTCAGAGGTAACTTGGGGTGTGGGTTGGCTTGAGTTAAGACAACAAACAAAGAGCTTTACCAATTTTAGAGATGCTTCCTCTGCTGCACCCAGCAAGGGAATCTAATCTGTATCCCCACTCATTGCTGAGTACAGCCTTCGCCTATCCCATCAGGAAACTTAACCAGAGCACATGGGAAGCTGTGTAGCCAATTCAACAGCCAGCCCTAGTTGCAGTAGCACTTGAACAGAGAGCATAGCCCATGGCTTCCTCAGTCTACAGAGTAAACTAGAGGCCTCACATGGCCAGAGAAGTCAGTGCATACTCAGGCTTTATTTGGGCCCCCAGGGAACTGTACAGGCCCTGGGCCCTATCCTACTGCTCTTTTAGGGCAGGGAAGATAATTCATACTCCCATCTATTACTGAATATGGTACCCAGGCTCAACTATCTAGTAAGCCTGACCATAGAATTCAGACAACCACAGAGCTCACTGTATAGCCTCTCTTGGTAGGAAACAAAACCAGCAATCCCATCTAGCAGTCAGTGACCCACATTCCATCCTTGTTCAGAGCTTGAAAAGTTGCCTCACCCAAAAACAGACCATAATAGGAGGCCCTATCTGCCCAAAGACATTACCATTAGACACATTCAAAAACCTAAACTGAGCAAACTGATGAAGAACTGTTTCTGCCAAAGCAACCTATATAGTCTAGAAAAAAAGTCCCATTAATCAAATGTGCTGATAGCAATATAAGGAATCAAAGAGAATTAAGTAAACATGAAACCACCAAAGGAAACTAACTAGGTTCCAATAACTGACTCTAAAGAAATGGACATTAAATAAACTGTCAGGCAGAGAATTCAGAATAATCCTCTTAAGGAAGTATAGCAGACTACAAGAAAACACAGATGACTGAATAATTTTTTTTAAAAATGCATAAAAAAATGAAAAATTGATGGGACAATAGCAGCTATCCCAAAAAAGAATACAAAAAAAAAAAAAAAAAAACCTATAAATCTTAGAGTTGAAAAGTGCAAAAACTGAACAGAAGAATTCAGTAGTTTCAAAAGCAGGACAGACCATGCAGCAGAAAAAATCGGTGACCCAGAGGATAGAATATTGGAAATCACACAGTCAGAGGAGCAAAAACAAAAGGAAAAACGATGAAAACATATGAAGAATGCTTATGGGAATTATAAGACACAAAAAAATAAAATAAAAAAAAATAAATAAAAAAAAAGGAATTATAAGACACAATAAAAAGTAACAACATATGCATTTTGGAAATTCTAGATGAAAAAAAAAAGAGAAAGGGACAGAAAGTATATTTAAAGCAATAATGGCTGAAAACTTCCCAAACCTGAAAAGAGATGAGCATCCAGATCCAGAAAGCCCAAATGATCCCAAATAACTTGAACCCAAATAGGGCTACACTGAGATACATTATAATTACATTGTCAAAAGTCAAAGACAAAAAATTTTAAGAGCAATAAGATAAAAGAGAGGTTACATATAAGGGAATTCCCATAAGACTAAAGGTGGATTTCTCAACAGAATCTTTTCAGTCCAGGAGAGAAAAGAATGACCTATTCAAACTACTGAAAGAAAATAGCTGTCAAACAAACAAAAGCTGAGAAAGTTCATTACCACTAGATCTGCCTTACAAGAAATGTTAAAGGGAGCTCTTTAAGTTGAAGTAAAATAATGCAAATTAGCATCATCAAAACAGGGGTGCCTGGCTAGTTCAGTCAGTTAAGTGTCCAACTCTTAATTTTGGCTCAGGTCATGATCCTAGAGTCCTCGGATTGAGTTCCACATCAGGCTCCTTGCTCATCAGGGAGTCTGCTTTCCCCTCTGCCTGCTGCTCCCCCTGCTTGTGCTCTCTCTTTCCCTCTCTCTGACAAATAAATAAATAAATAAAATCTTTTTAAAAATATAAATTTTAAAAAAATGTAAAATTTTAGGGGCACCTGGGTGGCTCAGTCGTTGGGTGTCTGCCTTCGGCTCAGGTCATGATCCCGGGGTCCTGGGATCGAGCCCCGCATCGGGCTCTCTTCTCTGCGGGAAGCCTGCTTCTCCTGCTACCATTCCCTCTGCTTGTGTTCCCTCTCTCGCTCTGTTTCTCTCTGTCAAATAAAAAAAATCTTTAAAAAAAAAAAAAGTAAAATTTTAAAGATTTTTAAAAATTTAAAAAAACTGACAGCAATAACCTAAAATGTGAGTGGGAGAAGTAAAAGTGTAAAGTATGATAATTCTATTGAAGTTAGGTTGTTATCATTTTATTTTTTTTTTAAAGATTTTATTTATTTATTTGACAGAGGGAGAAAGATCACAAGTAGGAAGAGAGGCAGGGGGAAGAGAGCAGAGAGCTCTCTTCCCCTCACTGAGCAGAGAGCCCAATGCGGGGCTCAATCCCAGGACTCTGAGATCATGACCTGAGCTGAAGGCAGAGGCTTTAACCCACTGAGCCACTCAGGTGCCCTGGTTGTTATCATTTTAAAATAGAGTCTTATGAATGTTTAAGGTGGTTTTTTGTTTTGTTTTGTTTTTCAGTTTAAAGATCACAGTTTATCTTTCTATAATTAGATTAGGAGAAAAAAATGAAGACCTCACTGATAGCAGGAAGAAGCAAGATTCTTCTAAGGTCTGTCATTTGATAAGATAGATATCCACTTACTGTGCATTTCCATTGTTTTTTCATGGCCGAACATACTGTACAGACTTGGGAATACACATGCCTGAAGCCAGGTTACTCTTACGTTCCATAGCTATGTTGCTTGCACCGCTGTTGTTGTCACAGTAGTTGGCTGTGCACCAGACCAATGGGTACCAGTCTGTTCCCACATATCCTTATTTCAGTCTCCATCACAAGGAGAGCACTGCCATGTGCTCTCAGTCAGAGTTTCTTGTCCAAGGTTCCTGGTTTGGTTGACAATATTCTGCTCAATACAACCTTTATCATCACAGCTTGAGATATGATGACTGATTTTGGCCTAAGGAAACTGATGGTGAGTGTTAAAGGAACAAATAGCCAATCTGTGACAGCAAGATGATTATTTCTGTACTTGAAAAGATGATAAGGAAACCTGCAGACCCTGATTTAGTGGTTTTTATTATAGGGGCATTGTAATAGCCTTTAGGATCCAGGGAATTGATGTAAGTTTCTTCTATGTTGGAAATGAAGGAGCTGAATACAAGTGTTCAGTGGAGACATGCTTTCCCCACAGTCACTTTCTCCCTACACTGGCACTCCAGCAACTCTCACATCTGGCCTAAAATATTTTATATAAGTCTCATAATAACCACAAGAAAAATCTTGTGGTGATTACTCAAAAGACCATGATAAAGAAGTCAAAGGACACTGATATCAAAAGTATTAAAACACATTAAAAAAGACAGCAGTATAAGAAGCAGGGAACAATGGATCTACAAAACAAGCAAAAAACAAAGAAAAAAAGGGCAACAGTAAATCCTACCTATCTATAATTACTTCAAATGTAAACAGATCAAATTATCAATTCAAAAGACAGAGAATGGCTGAATGAATTTTTAAAAAGCAAGATCTAACAATATTTTGCCTATAAGGGGCTCACTTTAACCTTAAAGACACATAGACTGAAAGTGAAGGAATAGAAAAAGACATTTCAAGCAAATGGTAACCATCAAAAGGCTAGAGTAACTGTATGTGCATCAGAAAAAATAGACTTTAAACTAACAATGGTATAAACAGAAAAAGAATGTGATTATATAATGATAAAGAGATCAATACATCAAGAGGATATAAAATTTACAAATATTTATATGCCCAACATCAGAGCACCTAAATATATAAAGGAAAAACTAAAAGAGCCAAAAGGAGAGATAAACTATGATATAACAATAGTTGAGACTTTAATAACCAACTCTCAATGATTATCAAGAAATAATCAATAAGTAAACAACAGATTTGAATAATACCTTAGACCAAACGGACCTAACAGACAGATATAGAACATGTTATCCAACAACAGCAGAATACACATTTTTTTCAGGCATACATGGAACATTTTCTAGGATAGACCATATGTTAGACCATAAAACAAATCTTAGAAAATTGAACAAGATTGAAATCATGCCAAGTATCTTCTCTGACCACAACGGCATAAAATCATTAGGAGGAAAACTGGAAAATTTACAAACACATGAGAATTAAACAATATTTTCCTATACAAGTAATGGATCAAAGAAGAAATAAAAAAGTTTCTTGAAACAAACAAATATGGAAACACAACTTGCCAGAATTTATGGGATACAGTAAAAGCAATTCTAAGGAGGAAGTTTATAATAATAAACTTCTACACTAAGAAGCAAGAAAGATCCCAAATAAACACCCTAATGATGACTTAAGAAACAGTAAAAGAACAAAGTGAACCCAAATTTAACAGAAGAAAGGAAATAATAAATATTAGAAAAAAAATGAAATAGAGAATAGAAAAACAATAGAAACATCTGACCAAATAAAGTTTGTTCTTTGAGAAGATAAAATTAACAAACCCTTAGCTAGACTAGCCAAGCAAAACAAAACAAAACAAATATAAAGGACCCAAAGCAACAAAATTATAAATAAAAAAAGAGACATTCAACTGATACCACAGAGTTTCAAAATCTCTGAATATACCAACAATCTGGACAGCCTAGAAGAAATGGAAAAATTCTTAGCAATATACTACTTGGGGCACCTAGGTGGCTCGGTCATTAAGCACCTGCCTTCAGCTCAGGTCATGATCTCAGCGTTCTGGGATTGAGCCCCATATTGGGCTCCCTGCTGAGCAGGGAGCTGGCTTCTCCCTCTTCAGCTCCCCCTTCAGCTTCAGTGCTTGTGTTCCCTCTCTCACTATCTCTCTCTACCATAAATAAATAAAATCCTTTAAAAAAAAAAGAAAGAAATACATTACCTACCATGACTAAATCAGGAAGAAATAGAAAATTTGAATATACAAATTACTAGTAAGGAGGTTGAATCAATAATCAAAAATCTCCCGATTAAGAAAAACCAGGACCAAATGGCTTCCCTGGTTAATTTTACCACTTAAAGAATAATAAATATCAATCCTTCTCAAACCCCTCCAAAAAATAAAGAGAAAGGACACTTCCAAACTCATTTTACAAGAACTCATTTACCAAAACCAGAAGAGGACACTACTAAAAAAATAAAAATAAAAATAAACCAAAATAAACCAACAACAAAAAAACAAACCTGCAGACTAATCATTATTCCTGATGAATAAAGATGAAAAAATTCTTAATGAGATATGAACAAATCAAATTCAGCAGGAAATTAAAAAGATCATTCACCATGACCAAGTGAGATTTATCCCTATGATACAAAGATGGTTCAACATATGCAAACCCATCAATGTGATATTAACATAATGAAAGAAAATAATCATGTGATTACCTCAAAAGTCTCGGAAAAAGCATTCAATGAAATTCAACAACCATTCATGATAAAAACTCCTAAAAAATTGGGCCTAGAAGGAATATATCTCAACATAATAAAAGCCATATATGACAAGCTGATAGCCAGCATCATACTCAATAGTGAAAGAATAAAAATTTTTCTTTTATGATCAGGGACAAGACAAGAGTTCCCACACCTACCACTCCTGTTCAACATAGCACTGGAAGTCCTAGCTAGAGCCATCAGACAAGTAAAAGAAATAAGAGGTATCAGAATTGTAAAAGAAGAAATAGAACTTCCTGATTTGAAGATGACATGACTTTATATATGGAAAATCCTAAAATCTCAACTCCAAAACTTGTAGATGTAATCAATGAATTCAGTAGGTTTGCAAGATACAAAATTGACATACAAAAATCACTGACATTTCTATACATTAACACCAAAATTTCTGAAATGGAAATGAAGAAATCAATCCCATTTACAACATCATCAAAAAGGATAAAATACTTAGGAATAAATTTAAGTAAGGGGGTAAATCGGCTCTGTGCTGAAAACTATAAGACACCGACGTAACAAACTGAAGAAGATGCAGATAAATGAAAAGGTGCCCCATGTTCATAAATTGAAAGAATTAGTGTTGTTAAAATGTGAATACTTCCAAAAGCCATCTGTAGATTTAATGCAATCTCTATCAAGATTCCAGTGGCATTTAATTGGATATTCACAGGTAAAAGAATGAAGCTGGACCCATATATTACACCACTCAGAAAAAATAACTTGAAATAGATAAAATACTTAAATATAAGACCTGAAACCATTAAAATCCTAGAAGAAACCCCAAGAAGAAAACAAGGAAAAGCTCCCTGGCATGGGTCTCAGTAATGATTTTTTGTATAAAATAACAAAAACACAAGCAATAAAAATTAAAAAATAAAGAAGTGGGATTGCATCAAACTAAAAAGCTTCTGCACAGCAAAAGATACTATCAATAAAGTAAAAAGATAACCTACAAAATAGGAAACATTATTTACAAACCATGTATCTGGTAAGAGTTAATATCCAAAAAATAAAATGAACTCATAACAACTCAATACTAAAACAAAACAAAACAAAAGAATAAAAACAATTTAAAATACAGGAAAAGGACTCAAACATTTCTCCAAATAAATACGCATAAGGCCAAAGTTACGAAAAGATACTCAACATCACTAGTCATTAGAGAAATACAAATTAAAACTACAATGACTATTAGAATGGTCATCATCAAAAAGACAAGAGATAACAATGCTGGTGTGGATGTGAGGGAAGGGAATCCTCGTGCACTGCTGGTGGAATTGTAAATTGGTACAGCTGTTATGGAAGACAGTATGGAGGATATTCAAAAAGATTAAAAATTACAACTGCCATATGATCTAGCAATTTCATTTTGGGAATATATCCAAATCCAATATATATTGGGAATATATATACCTTTTCATAACTTGAAAAGGTATCTGTACCCCCATGTTCACAGAACATTATTTATAATAGCCAAGACATAGAAACAAACAACCAAAGTGTTTATCAATGAATGGATTAAAAAAAGCTGTGGTGTATATATTCAAAGGGATATTATTCAGCTATAAGAGATGAGGAAATCCTACCATCTGTGACAAAATGAACTGACCTTGAAAGTATTATAGTAAGTGCAATAAATTAGACAGAGAAAGACAAATAACTGGATGATCTTACTTCTATGTGGAAAACAAAAGCAAAAGACAAGAAAACCCAAATTCATAGAAAAAGGGATCAGACTTGTGGTTACCAACGGCAGAGAGTAGAGGGAGGGACAATCAGAGGAAGATGATCAAAAGGTACAAGCCTTCAGCTGCAAGATAAATAAGTACTGGGATGTAACGTACAACATAATGACTATAGCTAATACCACTGTATAATATACACGAAAGTTGCTAACAGAGTAAATCATCAGAAGAAGATGAATTATCATCTAAGAATTACCATAAAGAGAATTTTTCCTTTATTCTTTCTTTTCTTCATAGTGTATCTATATAAGAAAATGGATGTTAGCTGAACCTATTGTGATAATCATTCCACAAGATATGCAAATCAATCATCATGTTGTTTGCATTAAACTTATATGGTGATGTATGTCAGTTATTTCTCAAGAAAACTGGGGTAAAAGGGAAAAGTTTTTCTTAAGACAATATATGTTGGTATCACAGAGACTTGTTTTGACTATGTCTTTGACATTAACTGTTCAAAGTTGTATATATTATTTAACATCTGCACTTGAGTTTCCTAATTTGTAAAATATATAGCATTTTTTTTGTATTACTGGGAATCGTAAATGAACAAATGTATATAAAATGTCCAGTACAGAATAAACCCTCAACAAATGCTCATTTTCTACAAAACAACTTCCTCAAAATAATCTGCCAATACTGTAGCTTTCTTTACAAAAACGGTATCTTAATAATGGTGGTGAAAATTAATTTTTCAGGGCGCCTGGGTGGCTCAGTGGGTTAAAGCCTCTGCCTTCAGCTCAGGTCATGATCTCAGGGTCCGGGGATCGAGCCCCACATCGGGCTCTCTGCTCAGCAGGGAGCCTGCTTCTCCCTCTCTCTCTGCCTGCCTCTCTGCCTGCTTGTGATCGCTCTCTGTGTCAAATAAATAAATAAAATCTTTAAAAAAAATTTAAAAAAAGAAAATTAATTTTCCAATCACATCTATAACTAAATTTTCTTCCAAAATAGTGTGGCCACAAACATGAGTATGACTCTTCTTTTTAACCATGAAAAAACAAAGGATTTATTTGAGATGATCTTTTAGGTCACAAAATTCTAAAACTGTTATTAATTTTATTTTTTTTCCTAAAGAAGAGTCTGTCTTTTCAAATATAATGAGCATTAATATAGAGTTCACATAAATCTGGCACAGCATTAATCTGCTTAAAATTTTAGGATTTTTTTGTTATTATTCTTCAAAGAGCTGATTATATTACAGTTAAATGGAAACACAAATAAGATTATGAAACTCAGTAAAAGGCATGGTGAGAAAATGAAGAGACTACAAACAGTCTAATCAAATGAGGGATCCTCCTCACAGATAAGCGAAGCTAAGGGGTCACTCTGTTTGCAACACATTAATTGAGGTTTGAAGTCACTGGGTCTACAGCTTTCTTAAATTCCACATCCAAGGTTTCTCAATATATATTTGACCCCATTCCTCCAAAAACTATTTAAAATAAATCCCAGTTCCTGAGGTGAAATGCCATTCTTTATTTAATTTCATTACTCTTTCTCAGTTTTGTGGGGAGTGGGGGTTGTTGTTGTTTTGTATGGCTGATACAGAAGTAATAGCCTTGATATTCCTGCTACTGATCTTTCTGCTTCCCACAGTATGGATAATTCTGATTTATGATTTCATTATGATTTCATATGCATTATGATTTCAGATTATTTTTAGATATCGTTTAAAAATAGATTACATTTAGAGACATGAGAGATGCAAAACAAAAAGAATGAAATAAAAAATATACACTTAAATGCTGTTTGATCTTTCTAGACAATCTGGGAACTGTAATAACTCAACGTGGCCTTACATCCTAAACAAGACAAGTATATTTGGAGTTTTGACCATCTCACAGCTACCAACCTGAGAAGTGTGTGGAAAAGAAAGCTGGGAAAGCTGTGCTTTGCAAGTATGCATTTTTCCTTCAAGATACAGTCCCTTTTTCATTAGTTTCTACATCCTCTAGAGAAAAAAAAAACGGGAGAAAGTCAAATACAATATTTGATTCAAATTTAAACCTATAAATTTGTCAGTTTGAATTGCTGCTTTCTTTCCAAAGGCATTTAAAACAATTTACTTTTCATATTGGCCGCAACTGAATATGGTCTCAGCTTCCTTTAAAAGGCACTCTGTTAAGTCTGAGAGAATGTGGGTATGTGGCTCCCCCCAGCGGCCGCTGGGAATGTCAGCACAGTTCAGAGAGGGGGAGAAAGCGATGCTTTGAATTAACCCCTGCCAAGGCCCACAGTCCAATCTTCTTCACCACCTGGTAACAGCTGGTGTGTATGTAAAGAAGACACGAAAAACAGATAGAGGTCAAATCCAGGAGGACTTCCCTTGTATAGAAAATCAATTTAAAGTAACAAAAGTACCAAGATAAAATTTCCAAGAACTTCTGAATCTTCAATAACACAGCTAAACTTTAGGGAGAAGAGATGGCCAAGGAGAAGACAGGAGCAAGGCTTTATTCCACACGGCCTTTCACCAATAGTTTAAGAGTTTCAGATTTAGAAAAGACTAGAAGAAAAAACCATAACACCGGGGGACAAGCTGATATCAGAATATTCCAAAGCTGACAAGCAATTTGGAGTGAAAACTGACACAATGAAAAACGCTGATGTACTGAATATATTCCAGCTGAGAGCCCACAGGATCAGCAACTCCCAGGGGCTCCGGGCAGATACTCAGAGATTCACTGCCTCAGAATTTCTGGACCTTGGCCCAGGTTTCAACCATATCCCACATACAACGTTGCCTTGACTCTCTTGAGGGTTCGACCTTCTGAGCAGCCTCTAAATTCAAAGCACAGCTTCTGAGAAGGGAAAATGCTTTGGAACAAAGACGGGAAGATATATCTGCCTTTCAAAGTTATAAGCCTCCATATTCGGCAGCGCCAGGGAGCCCACAGGCGCTGCGCACAGACCATTCACAACCATGGTGACTGCTCAGATAAGAACCAGGAGGAAGGCTAGGCTAACCCCTCCTACCAGCAAGCCTGACTCACCGATTCTGAGAGCTCATTCCACCTCTTAAATATGCCTCCTTCGCAAATTCATGCAAAGAACCCCTCCTTAGCTTTGTCCCTTTTCTGGGTTCCTTTCTTCTTCTATTTTTTTTTTTTACCTCTACCTGGCCTCTACTCCCTAACACAGTCACCTCTACCAGGTTACTTTCCTCTACCTCCAAATACTGCTCTTTTCTGGGTCCGGAGCTTGACTTCTCTATTTCCCTTAATCTTCATCTAATGAACTTTCCTCAGCCTCCTGTTATTACTAACATGTGAAGCAATCTGTTAAGGGATAAATTAGTGAGGAGGTTCCGCTACAAAGCATTACAGAGTCATAGAGCTTAGAGCCCCAAAGGGTCTCAAAATATAATGTGGCAGAGCCTTCAGCTTACAGGCTGTTAAGGTGCCTCTTTGAATTTTTCAGATACTGAAATTGAGGCTTAAAGCAAGTAAGTGTCTTGCCCACTGATAATTACCTGGAATTTGCAGCTTCGTAAGACATAATATTTCCCATTATAAATACCACCTCTCACACATAACAACATGGAAAAAGTTTTGAGAAAAGGGTTAGGTTTTTTGTACTCGTTGAGCACTGTCACTTAAATAAAAAGCCACCTGACAACACTTACACTTGAATCCCAGTATTAGAAACAATCTACTTTTTAATTATAACTATTTTGTCTTTTACGTTCTTCCTTTTTCTTCTTCACTTCAATATGAATAATTAGCCCTTTTTTAGGTAAATGTCTCTTCTCCGGCTATGGTGTATGAACACAAATACGTCTTCATTTTAAGGTATATTGTTTTCACCTGCCAGCTGTCATTAAACATTGCATCTGCAAAAAGCGAGCCTACCTCATGTTTTTTTATGTTTTGTTTTGCCCAGGAAGGTTAATTGCAGTTCTGCTCCCCGAGCTTCCTCACTGCTGTGGAGTTAACCATGGGTTTGCTGTGCTGGGAAAGGTTTATCAAAGGTCTGGAATGCAAAACAATGGCAACGATAAATACCAATTAGACGCAAGCCCTCTGCTCCCACCGCCTGGCCTGCACAGGTTGAAGAGGCAGACCCAGCTTTGGACTTAGTGAGACTGGAGTCTCCTAAAGCCACTGAAGAGGCTGGAGACCTGTTTCCAAGACAACTTTTCCTTCGATCACAGGTTTTCCTGCCTGATTAATACGGTAATGTGGAGGCACAAGTGAACAGCATCTCGGGCCTCTACCTTCTCAAAACAGCTTCTCTGAGGGCTTGCAATTGTATCTGGCCCTAATTAACCAATTAGGAGTATAAGTGATATGGGCATCTGTCACCTGGAGTTTATTTTGTCATGGACTAATAATACGAGAAATTGAAGTTGGGACTTAGTTGTAGGGCAAGGAACACCTAAAGCAAAGTAAAAACATACTTTCCAATTTTAATAGACATACGCATTCCTTACTTGTCTTGTGTTTTTTCCCTTTCTAAAATTATGTGCTTTCAAAAATAGAATAAAAAATATAGGTAGAGTTATCTAAGAACATATATATGTAGTGATATAAAAACTACTCTATCACATCGGAAAGATGGGATTCCCTTTAAAACACTCAGTTATTTAAATTAAACAGAAAATTGCTAGCAATTTAACAAAATCATTGAAATAGTGACACAAATACTAGCGACAGTGACCTCTAGTGTTCTAATGGCTAAAGAATCAATAGTTTTAAAAGCTGCTTGCCCCATTCGTTGTGGTTAACAAATATCAAATCAAATTGTAATTTCTGAAAAGGAAAGCGCTCTTACTAGTAAGTCTTACTTTACTGGTTACCATCTCCATGAAAATAATATAACAATAAAATTTGGGGTGGCCTGGGTGCCTCAGTTAGTTATGCATCTGTCTGCCTTCGGCTCAGGTCATGATCCCAGGACCCTCGGATTAAGCCCGACATGCAGCTCCCTACTCAAGGAGGAGTCTGCTTCTCCCTTTCCCTCCGCCCACTCAAGCTCTCTCGTTCTCTCTCTGAAATAAAATCTTTTTAAAAAAAAAAGAATATAGGGGCGCCTGGGTGGCTCAGTGGGTTAAAGCCTCTGCCTTCAGCTCAGGTCATGATCTCAGGGTCCTGGGATAGAGCCCCACATCTGGCCCTCTGCTTAGCAGGGAGCCTGCTTCCCCCTCTCTCTCTGTCTGCCTTTCTGCCTACTTGCAATCTCTCTCTCTGTCAAATAAAGGAATAAAATCTTTAAAAAATAATAATAAAATTTAAAAAATTAAAAAAGAATATAATAATAAAATTAAATAATTTTTCATGATTAACATCTTGCCATCCTAATGATATCTTTCTCAATGTTCTCTTTAACTTTCCAAACATTGTTCACATGAAAACATATCAATGTGCTTAACATTATATATTTTGTCCCATTAGTGTGGCTATCAATTTTTTGTAATTTTAGAAAATATTTTAGTTTCTTGATTCCCAACTTGGAAACAAGAAGTTATAAACAGAAACATCAAAGGATTTCTCACTGGAAAAGGGTTAAGTACTTACAGTATACTAAGTGCTTTCAGTGACATGAGTTTAGCTCTGTCTTCCAAAACACAGGTCCTATTAGCCAACAAAGGAGATCACTAAACATAAAAATTTATATACATATGTAATGGAATTTAGAAAACAAATAACCTAAAATACAGAATGTCCGGAATTCTGTTGCTCAAATTCTAGTCAACTGCAAGAGTGACAAATCTATCAATCTACTGCAATTAGCCCTAAGATGAACCTGGTATGCAAAACAGGAATTGTTTAAGTAGGAGATATACTACTATGTTAGTTCTGATAGCTCGGTAAAATCCTGCAATTATGATTTTTCAGAAAAAAACAAGTTCTATCCACTCAGGTCCTACAAATTGATGAGCAAGTGTTCAAAATAAGAAAATAAGTGATTTACATTTCTCTTCTAATGAATCCTATCCTCCACAAAGAGATAGTGACTGAAAACAAATATTTCTATAATGTCCTCATTTGTGTCTTTCACTTGACCTGATGGCAGGATGGTTCTCTCATCTCATCTATCCCGTAAAGCAGGAGGCATAGTGATCTCAGAATAAGACAGTTAAGTGATGATGCTGTATAGGCTAAGCTCTTGGAAACTATGGAAGGGCCGTACCTCATCTTTTTAAGAGGACACTGAACTAATTAGCTCATATTTCATGAAACATTGCATTTTTCATCCCTTCATCCTTTTCATTTATGCTGTTATGAATGGAGACATACAGACAAATGAAAGATTAGGAGTAATTAACCTTTTAATTGACTAGGACTGCTTTTTATACACAGTACTTGCAACTGTTTTTCAAGTAGCTATTAAGTCACTGAACCAAGTTCTATTCTTATTATTTAGGTACATTGGGATTTTAAAAAAAGAAGGAAAAAATACATATGTGGATAGATGGGGAAGCTTTTAAAAGGTACATAAACTGAAGATGAATTCAACACTCTCTAAGAAAGAAACACAGAAATTGAGACATTAAATCACAGGAAAAATTAAAGTCAAAAGTTGAAGAAAGATTAGCTCTCCTCTTTTCCTCTTTAAGGTTGACAAGTAAAGATCAGAATAATGCAAGAACTAAGCAAAAAAGAAAAAAAAAAGAGAATTATATGCGACAGTATAGGTACCAGTGATTCCCCAGAAAGCTAAACAAGGCCTATGTATTCCAGAAAAGTAGCTCACTGAATTCATGCTGATATCAGAGAGTCCAGAAACTGGATCAAAGACATTTCTTATATCTTTAGCAACTCTAGTGTAAGTAAGAGCATTCAAAATATTGTGATATTGGGGTTTCTGGGAATTGTCTGTAAATTATCTATTAACTTGATGCTTATTATATTAAACCTCTTTTTAAGATTTATTTATTTATTTATTTTGGAGAGAAAGAGAGAGCACAGGGGAGAGGCAGAGGAAGAGAGAGAAAGAATTCTCAAGCAGACTCCCCACAGAACACAGAGCCAATATGTGGCTCAATGCAGGGCTTGATTCCAGGACCCTGAGATCAAGTGTACACAATTTTACCCCTTTTTTTTTTCCCCAAAAGATGAGAAATTCTTAAATTGCTTTAAGTTAATTTTTAAATTAATTCTATAACCTTCAGATTCCACTTATTTTATAGTCATTTTAGTTAATATTACAAAATATATCTTGAAAATAACAAAGCATTGATGAAAGAAATTAAACACACAAATGGAAACACATCTCATGTTCATGATTTGGAAGGCAATATTGTCAAAGTGTCCATACTACTCAAAGCAATCTATAGATTCAATGCAGTCCTTATCAAAATTCCAGTAGCATTTTTTTACAGAAATAGAAATTTAAAAAAAAATTCCACAATTTATATGGAACCACAGAAGGCAACAAATAGCTAAATCTATCCCAAGAAGGAACAAAGCTGGAGGCAACACACTTCCTGATTTCAAAATACGTTATACAGCCACAGAAATCAAAACAGTATAGTACTGGCATAAAGACAGACCAATGGACAGAGAGCCCAGAAATAAAATCATGCATATACCATTGACTGACCTTGGAAAGAGTACCAATAACAAGCAATGTAGAAAGAACAGTCTTTTCAACAAATAGTGTTGGGAAACTGGATGTTCATATGCAAAAGAATGAAAATGGGCCCTTACCACCACCAAAACTCAAAATGGATTAAAGACTTCAATATAAGACTTGAACACTTTGGGGCTCCTGGGTGGCTCAGTCATTGAGTATCTGCCTTCGGCTCGGGTCATGAGCCCGGATCCTGGGATCGAGCCCCGCATCAGGCTCCTTGCTCGGCAGGAAGCCTGCTTCTCCCGCTTCCATCCCCCCTGCTTGTGTTCCCTCTCTCACTGTGTTTCTCTCTGTCAAATAAATAAAATCTTTAAAAAAAAAAAAAAGACTTGAACACTTCAATATAAGACTAGCAGAAGACATAAAAGAAAAGTTTCATGACATTGGTCTTAGCAATGATTTCATGGATATAACACCAAAACTGCAATATGCAATATTTGCAATATGGTGCAGCTGCTCTAGAATATATATATGTGTGTATATACATATATATATACATATATATATATTTTTTAATTTAAAAATAAAACTACCACATGATCCAGAAATTCCAGTTCTGGATATTTATCCAAGCAAATTGAAATCAGGGTGTCAAAGAGATGTTAACACTCCCATATTCATTATAGCACTATTCACAATAGCCAAGATGTGGAAAAAACCTAAATGTCTATCAGAAGATAATTGGATAAAGAAAATGCAGTACATACATACCATAGACTGCTATTCCATCTTTTAAAAATAGGAAATTCTGTAATATGCAGCAATTTGAATGAAACTTAAAGACATCGTACTAGTAAAATAAACCAGCTACTGAAAGACAAATGCTACATGATTCCACTTACATAAAGCATATACAATAGTCAAATTCACTAATCTAAGAGTGGAATGGTGGTTACCAGGGCTAATGGAGCAGAAAATGGAGAGTTACTAATCAACAGGCGTAAAGTTTCAGTTAAGCAAGGTAAATACAGATCTGTTACACAATATTGTACCACTAGACAACAATAATGTATTATACACTTAAAGATTTGTTAAGAGGAAAACTCATAACTGATTAAGTTTTCACTATAATAAAATAATTTTTAAAAAATGATTCTTGAAAACATTAGAAAATATAAATGTGCTAAATCCCTATCTATAAAAAATATTAGTCAAATTATAATAACAAAAACACTAAATAT
This sequence comes from Procyon lotor, assembly GCA_028646535.1. Lineage (NCBI taxonomy): Eukaryota > Metazoa > Chordata > Mammalia > Carnivora > Procyonidae > Procyon > Procyon lotor. The sequence continues at coordinate 78,106,728 of CM053604.1, forward strand.
TTTGCAATACCACTATTCTTATAATCTGATGTGAAAGATATTACTGAAGAATATAAATGTTCAAGGTGTTTCATCTGTCATTTTTCTAATTATATGGAGAGTTGGAGAATGCTCTAGTTATTGCATGGACATATAATATCAGGCCTTCTGTGCTCCATTTATATCCTGTGTCTAAACAAATCCTTCTCAAAATATCTATTCCTCCTGAAATATACTCTCTTTTAAATGAGGCTAATAATACCCACTTCACTGGGATATTTTTGTCATTAAACATGACAATCGTCACACCGCGCTTGAATAATTCCTAACACGAAAGAGGCATATAAGGAATGATATTGATCCCACTTGTCAAAAACAGTATGCTTTGATTACAATACTGCCTAGATATGACATCTTTTGTAAACTGCACCAAATTCCTACAACTTCTTAATTAAGGTTTTACTTTGGGGGTGTTTCCCTTTTCCACCAATTTTATTTAATTTTTAGTCAACTTTATTGAGGTATGATTTACATAAAATAAAAGGTCTCCATTTTAAGTGTACATTTTGATGCATTTTGGCAAACATACACACCCATGTAGCCACAGCCACAGTCAAGATATGAACATTAACTAGGAATGGAACTGTAGATCCCATAGAAACTATATTTGACTTTATAAGAAATTGTCAAATTGATTTCCAAATGATTATATCATGTTATTCACCAGCAATGTATGAGAGTTCTGTGTACTTTTCATCTTTGTTAACACTTTGTATTGTTGGTCTTTTTATTTAGACATTCTAACAGGTATAGAGTGGTATCTCATCGTGGTTTTATTTTTGTATTTTCCTGTTGACTTTTCATGTTGAGCATCTTTTCATGTGTTCACTGGTCATTCCTATATCTTCTTTTCTGAAGTGTCTGTTAAACTCTTTTTCCAACCTTTTAAACCCTTAATTAAGGTTTTAAAGTGATCTGATTCATTCTGAATATCTAGGACAAGACCGATGAAAGCATATTCCTTTATGGTAGTTGAGTCAAATTTAAGATTAAATATCTGAGGTGACTGATGAAACAGCGGGGTAAAGAAAAGGGCACAAAGAAAATATTGAGAATTGAATCCAAAGAAAAACTTTGGGCAGTAAACAAGAGAAAACACAACATATTTGGTGGTCAGGAGCATCAGGAAAGAATTAGGCTTCAAAAATTGACTGAAGAGAAATTTCAGAACAAAGCCTGAACAGAGTATAAGGTAAAGTTCTTTTATGAGATACTGAGTGTTTTTGTGGAATCAGTCAAAGAAACTTAAAGAAGTCAAAGAAGATGGGACAAATATGAAATTATCACCTTCATAATCTCCCATCTTATTGTTTTAGGTTTAGTACTTCTAATGTGCCAAAGTGACACTGACTTTTGTTCTGAGAGCCTCTCCTTAATAGAGCAGGAGATGGAGTTCAGGAGATACGACATTTTCTCTGTGATATGTTTGTGATTAACAGCTGTAATCTTGCCAAAATGCTTCATCTTTCTGCATCTCAATTTCCTCCAACAATTATATATAGACACTTCGAATTACAGAAGGTATATCCTTAATCTTTTGTACAAGTAGGAGCAAACAAACAACAAAACAATCTGTCTTGATACCCATGAGCCCCAGAAATCTTCACAGAAACTTGAATGAATGCTAAAGATAATTCATAGTCGTGTTAGATGTGGAGCCTCACCACAGAAACTGTGGGAAGCAGTATCTTTATAAAAATTTAATAATATGGGGACGACTGGGTGGCTCAGTGGGTTAAAGTCTCTGCCTTCGGCTCAGGTCATGATCTCGGGGTCCTGGGATCAAGCCCCGCGTCGGGCTCTCTGCTCAGTGGGGAGCCTGCATCCCCCTCTCTCTCTCTGCCCGCCTCTCTGCCTACTTGTGACCTCTCTCTCTCTGTCAAATAAATAAATAAAATCTTAAAAAAAATTTAATAATATGTATGAACTGAAAGATGCAGTCTTTAAGAATCTCATCCAAACATGCCTGCCTTTGGCACTGCCACATCAGGAAAACAGAGGTGTAATCCCATTGCGCTAGCTCCCTGATTCCTTTTTTTTCTTCTACGCCTTTGGATCCTATTTCTGTTAGCCTTCCTTAGTCAAAAATAAAAATAAAAATTTACAATGACTTAGGGAATGTGGAGGAGATATCTTTAGAGCCTATTTGCACATGTCTCTCAGCTGCCTTGAAGAAATACATTATCATTCATCTCTGAAGAAATGGTTTTCATAGGATCTCTTTTTCAACAAGTGCATGTGAATGCTCACTCTGGATACTGCAACATCAAGCAGTATCCAGACAAGCAAGGTTTGTCTTGGTTTTGTATCACATTGTTTGTGACACGCTAGTACCCTTGACTGGCAGAAGATCAAAGAGAGAGAGATCGAAGAGAGAGCAAGATCTCTACAATGTATCTCTCTTGATATTTTCACTTATATTGTGTCTGCAGCAATTTTTTTTTTTTTTTTGATATTCTATCCATTTGACAGAGAGAGACACAGCGAGAGAGGGAACACAAGCAGAGGGAGTGGGAGCGGAAGAAGCAGGCTTCCTGCCGAGCAAGGAGCCGATGCGGGGCTCGATCCCAGGACCCTAGGATCTGACCTGGGCCGAAGGCAGACGCTTAACGACTGAGCCACCCAGGCGCCCCTCTGCAGCAAATTTTTATACCATAGGTATTTCATTACAGATAAGGGAGAAAGGAAAGACCTAAATTATTATCGTTTCTATAAGAAGTAGACGACAAAAATATTTATCTTAAAACTCAAGGTTAAAAAACCATTTGCTTGTTCAATAAAAAAATAAACTGAAATATAAGTGGATAAGATGTAATGATAACATTAAAAATTTAAAAACGTAAATGAATTAATTTTTGCTACAGCTGTCTTCAAATTTAATCAACTTCACCCTATAGAAAAAGGATAAAGACCTACCACTGGCAATTCAGAAAAGAGAAAACCCAAAAAGTTAACAAGAAAATGAAGCGAGGCTCATTATTAATCAGAGAAGTACAAATTAAAACCACAATGAAATTTCAGTCTACATCCTAAAGACTAGCAAAAATTATAAAGCAATAGAAAGCCACATATTGATGAAAATGTGGTGATATCTGAAGAGTGGACACTGTTCATGGAAGCTGTCAGCCACCCTGAAAAGGGGTGCACTGGCAGCATTTGGTGGAGTAAGCATTTACCTGGGTATGAAGCCCACTGAAATTTCAACAGCTCTATAAATGGAAAAATATGACAATGTTCATCATAGTGTTGCTGGTGGTGACAGGAAGTGAAGGCTACTCGCATATCCTCCCTTGGGTAAGTATTGGATAAATACATTATGGTGAACATTACAAAGTATTATGCAATAGTTAAAAGGAACACACCAGATAGAGTGTTGGCAGGGTGGGAAGATGGGAAGGTAGGGCAGGGAATGTGCAAAGAAAAATGATAGCAATAGCACAATACCATGAATGTGAATTTAAAAAAATGTATATATTGGGATGCCTGGGTGGTTCAGTCAGTTAAGTGTCTGCCTTCAGCTCAGGTCATGATTTCAGGGTTCTAGGATCGAGCCCCATGTCTGGCTCCCTGCTCAGCAGAGAGTCTGCTTCTCCTTCTCCTTCTCCCTCTCTCTCTCTTTCTGCTTCAACCTTCTGTTCACGTCCTCTCTCTCTCTCCTTCTCAAATAAATAAAGAAAAATTGTAAAAAAAAAAAAGATGTAAGCGTTAACAATATACATTTAAAAGAATCCATATGTTCAAAAGGATAGATGCTAAATATATTAAAATGATTACTCAAAAGGAACAGGTATGTGAATGGGAAATGAAAGTATAAACTAATCAATTGAGAGGGAGAGAGACAGAGAGAGAGGATTTATAGGAACAACACTGGTAGATAATTTAAGACCAAAAAAAAAAAAGAGATAAAAAAGATAGAGACAAAGTGCCCTTAATAGGAAAGTACCAAAATAATTAAGTACTGCCTCATTTTTGTCTCTGTACTCCTTTTTGTGAAAGTACTAGTCTTCTAGAACACAGATTAACTAGAAATACATCTTGTAGGGAGAGAAACAAGCTTTCTCTTAAGTATGAACACGGAGAATGGAAGAGTTTGGAACATCTTACTCCTAGGATTCTTCTTGCTATACTTGTGATGACCAACAGACAGGAAGAGAAACCACGGTGATAGCTGAATTAAGCCACTTTTAAAATAGGCCCCATATGTTACTGTTTCCAGACAAACTTACAAGGAGTAAGGCTAGCCTAGAGTATGTAGTACGTATAATACATTTATGTTAATCCTCGCAAAGGATAGCACCCCCAATATCTTAACAACATGCCGATTCTCTGGATCTATCGTTAGAAATATATTTTGAAAAGTATGAAGACTTACTCTTTTACCTATTTCTTTTAAAAAGGAGAAACAATCTCTGGAAATCTTCAAGAAAATAATACTAATTAAACTTAACCTTAGAGAGTATATAGATGAACTTGGATTTGGGAAAGGAATTGAAATGTTTCAAAAATTGTGTCCTCTATAAAGAATAACCTGTCTTTTTATTTAAGAACAGCCTGATGAATTTCAGTTGTCTAACAAAGACAGAAAGTTTGAAAGCAGCATGCCAGCTCCTACATTTTAAGGGGTGTTAACAGCTGCTGTGGGGGAAATTGGGATTTCATGATTAAGTAGTTTGATAAACTATGGGTTAAACAACGTTTCATGTTGCATAAACCACAGGACTTGGTGAAGCCTATACTCTTCCAGATGTATAGGTCCCAGCATTTCCTAATCTCGTTAAACTGTGGACACTGCTCATTACCGAGAACTCTGAGAGATTAGTGTTCTTTGATATATACTTCAAGAAACGCTACTCTAGACCAGGTGTGATCATATCCAGTTGATCATTAAAATCACCTAGATTAGATAGACAGGTAGATAGACAGATACACAGACATAAATATAGACTGCAAGTACCCCTCATACTGACAGACAGAATTTCTCAGAAATGGGGAGAGTGGCATAGGGATCCCAGAAATTTGTGCTTTTAATAAACTCCAGGTAATTTTGTTAATTAACTTAAGTACCATGCACAGTAAAGACTCAGGTACACAGGGTATTCCAAAAGTCTTCATGAAGTTTTAAGCTTTAATAAGCTCAGGAGTATAACACTACACATAAAAAAAAAAAAAACACTTCAAAGTGTTACTTACATTCGTTACATGCTGATATGTTTCTTATTAAAATTTAACATAACCACTATCTTGTACTTTACATTGTTGTAGCCAATTTTCAAACTTTGTAAACACACACACACACACACACACACACACACACACACACGACAAGGACTGTATTTGTAACCCTAGCCTTAATATCATTCAAAGAATGAGGTGTTAAAACATGTACAACAGTTTTGATGTGACCTCACTAGAGTCTAATGGAGAAAGATCAGGTTACTCGACAGAGTAACAGACTTTCTCTACCAGAACATATGGCATGAAAAAAGTTAAAATTAAAAATTTACTTTTTATTATTATTTATGTGCTCTTTTACTTCAGCAATCTGTTATTTATCTGAATATAGTAATATTAGATGTTTATGATGAATATTGTGAGGAATAAGAGTGAGTACACAAGTCGCTTTCTAAATTATCAAAGTAAATTTACATTGATGTAATTGTGATGCATATTATACTTTTAAGAAAAGTGGTAATCTGTGAACTAATTGATTACAATTTCTATATTAACAAGATATTCAATTGACAAAAATATCTAATCCCCATTCATTGTAGGTAAGTGGGAAATTACAATTTTAATTTAAATAACCTTCCAGAAAGAAATATGTATAGTTATTTAAACTCTTTAAATATGGTAATAAAACAATTTTAGATAAATAAACTTTCAAATTATGCTTTTTGTAAGTTTGTAACATTTATATTTCTCATGTTATAAAATTGTATTTTAATTTTTAATTTTAATTTTAACTTTGGAACTCTGTATGAATCATATATATAAAAGTCATATAAATGGCAGTGTGGATACACAGTTTAAAGCCAGTTATTATTCATTCATTCATTCAGTGAGACATCATTATTCAAACAAATGTTTATTGAGTACCAACTGTATAGCTGGTACCATTTGAAACAGAGTTTATTAACTAAAGAGACAGATAAAGTCTATGTCCTTATGCTGCCTATATTCTACTTTAGGGGAGCCACATGATAAACAGATAAATAGTTAAAACATACTATACGCTAGATACTGATGAGTATCATGGAGAACACTAAAGCAGAGAAGGGGAATAGAAAATTTCAAAGGAAGGAAGAGAGAAAAGTTCCTATCTTATGTAATAAGGTAATTAAGTAAGGCTTGCTCATTAAGTGACATTGGAACAGAGGCATGAGGGAAGAGAGGAAGCATATTACGTTATTAGCAAAAAAGAACAGTTCAAAACAGAGGAAATAGTAAGTACAAAGGTCCATAGGGAGTGTGCTTGGAAGAAGGCAGGAACTCCAAGGAGCCAACATTGCTCAGTAAGAGACGTGCTGGGGACCCACAGGAGGGTTTTGAGCAGTGGCATGACCTGATTCACTGATTTACAAAAGGAGAGACTCTGGCAGTACTCTCAGCACAAGATGGTGATCACATGGACTAGTATGGTAATTGTAAAATGGTCAGAAGTGATTGAACAAGATATGTAGTAGACTGGATTTGGCTATGAAAGGAAAAAAAAACACTAGAAGATGATTTGAGGCCTGAGCAACTGAAAAAACAGATTTGTCATTTATAGAAACAAGAAAAATCACTAGAGAAATTAAATATAGGGGAGTGAAGGTGAGAAATCAGTTCAAATTTGAACTACTTAAGAAATTTTGACATTGATTTGTAGTGCATGCAGCTGAATATCAAGTTTTCAGTTTAGAGTACAGGGCATAGATAAAGATATAAGATTGGGCATTATCAGCAAAACTAGAATTATAATAGATTACCTAGGGAGTTCATAGATATATAAAAGGGAAGACCAGGAGAGGCACCCCAATGTTAGAGTCTGGGGAAAGAGATGAAACTCTCCAAAATGTCTGGAGTGTTTCCAGTGGCCAGTGTGACAGATGGGAAGTAAGAGGTGGAGACACTTACATTCTCCACATTTATGGGTTTCTTAATGCCCTTCTTCAATACCTGACTGAGATATCAAGATAAATTATAAAATAATGACGTGATTCATATTTTTCCAAAATCCAAAGGAACAAATAAAAATACAATTATAATGTTCTATCTAATGGACAAGGAGATAAATGAAAAATAAACAGGTTAACATGAATGACTTTTTTAAAAAAAATCCAGATTAGTTCATAAACTCAGTCTTAGTTTCTGTTAGCTTTACCTCCTATACCTTCTATGCCTGAAGAACAATAATATTTGATGTTCATCATGAGTATTCTGTGGTACTTAAGGGAAACCAAGAGGTGCTATAAATTTTCAAAGCAAATTTACATTCACTATAATTGTAACATGAGTTATACTTTTATGAAAAGTAGCAATCCATGAACTGTATAATTATAACTTTTACATTAATAAGATATTCATTTAACAAAAATGTCCATTCTTCAATTACTATAGGTAAGTCATAAATTGATATTTTCCATTAAATACACTTACAGATAATTATATATGTAGAAAGGTAGTTGAGTAAAACTGTTTAGTAACAAAAATTGTAGAGATGATTTTTTAAAAAGACCTCATTACATCTTTATAATACACATGCACGATTGCCTTCTTATGTTATCATTGATTAGTAATGAATGGAATGTATCAAACAGAGATACTTAAAGATTAATACATATTTCAATCCAAAGTGTATGGATTAAGTGCCTGCAAGAAGGGACTTGAAGAGCATCAAAATCCGTAGAGGATGCAAGTATAATAGAAAGAGGAGTACTCAAACAACATTTTAGGATTTTTGATGGCTGAGTAATATTCTATTTTTTATATGGGCCACATCTTCTTCATCATTTGTTAGTCATTTGTATGTCTTCTTTTGAGAAGTGTCTGTTCATGTCTTCTGCCCATTTTTTGACTTGATTATTTGTTTTTTGGGTGTTGAGTTTGAGAAGTTCTTGATGAAGTGAAAAGAAGGGCCATATGCACCCCAGAAAGACCTGCATTTGATGGAGACTTGTAAGCTGTGCTACCATAGACAGGTGAGTTTACCTGTCAGAGACCTTGCTTGTAAAAGTAAGGTCAGCCTCTCTATCTGAGCAGTTGTAGGATTAGATGAGACCACTCATTCATTGATTCGTTAATAAATATGTTTAAGTGCTGTTAGACCCTGGTGGCAATAAGAGAATGAGAGAGAGTCATGGGAGAGAGTGATTTTGTGTGTGTGTGTAGATATGGTTGACTGGACAATGAAGCCCAAAATATGTGAACTGAAATAATACCTGAGAAAGTAGTTGGCGCATATTAGGTACTCAGAGTATTTGTATTTTATCTTCACAAATGCCCCAATTTTATCACCAAATACTTTTCACAAATAGCTAGACACAGTGATAAAAAATCTCATTCGATTTTGGCATGCAGACCTGGTTTCAAAAAAAGCCTCATTAAAATTCAGATGAGAAAATGCTGTGAAGGGAAAAGTTAAGGAAGGAACCAACAGTTTCAAGAAGCACTATTACTTTTTTTGAAATTCAAACATATTAATTTTAAAAAATCAAGGCAATTTGCACAGTTGTATACATGAATACAAACTAAATATAAATAGATAATAAAGTAAAATTGAATAAAGTAGGTATAATGTTACTATGCAACAGGCTTATCCTTAAGTGCTCACAGTAAAAACCTTCAAGGTGATGGGAAAAGCCCTGTTTTTTATTTTTTTTATTATGTTATGTTAGTCACCATACATCATTAGTTTTTGATGTAGTGTTCCATGATTCACCCAGTGCTCCACACAATACGTGCCCTCCTTAAAAATATCACTGGGTCAATCTAACCCCCCACCCCTTGTGCCTCTAAAACCCTCAGTTTGTTTCTCGGAGTCCATAGTCTTTCATGGTTTATCTCCCCCTCTGATTTCCCCCACCTCTTCATTTTTCCCTTCCTTTTCCTAATGGCCTCTGTGCTACTCCTTCTGTCCCACAAAAAAGTGAAACCCTATGGTAATTGACTTTCTCAGCTTGACTTATTTCACTTAGCATAATCTTCTACAGTCCCACCCATGTTGATTCAAAAGTTGGGTATCCATCCTTTCTGATGGCTGAGTAATATTCCATTTTTTATATGGGCCACATCTTCTTTATCATACATTTGTCTGTTGAAAGGCATCTCGACTCTTTCCATAGTTTGACTATTGTGGACATTGCTGCTATGAACATTGGGGTGCATATGGCCCTTCTTTTCACTTCATCAAGAACTTCTCAAACTCAACACCCAAAAAACAAATAATCAAGTCAAAAAATGGGCAGAAGACATGAACAGACACTTCTCAAAAGAAGACATACAAATGGCTAACAAACACATGAACAAAATGTTCATCAGCAGCAGCCATCAGGGAAATTCAAATCAAAGCACTATTACTTTTAATGCTCAAAACAGTCTACTGAGGTCGATACTGTTAATATTCTCATTTTAGAATTGAGCAAGATGAAGCCCAAAGAAGTTAAATCAATTCCCTAAGGTCAGATAGCTAAAATGTAATGAAGGTGAAGTTTGAGAATGGATCTAACTCCAAAGTCTTTTCTTTGCCAACAGTATCCGAGACATCGAGTTACTGTGCAGAAATAATTTTTAAAATTAGGGCCCCATGGGGCGCCTGGGTGGCTCAGTGCGTTAAGCCTCTGCCTTCGGCTCAGGTCATGGTCCCAGGGTCCTGGGATGGAGCCCCACATCGGGTTCTCTGCTCAGTAGGGAGCCTGCTTCCCCCTCTCTCTCTGCCTGCCTCTCTGCCTACTTGTGATCTCTCTCTCTGTCAAATAAAGAAGTAAAAATATATATATATATTAAAATTAGGGCCCCTTAACCACATGAGATTCTCCCAATGCCCTCGGAAGAGTCCTTAGTAATATGAGTAAAGAATGTCATCCATTCAAAAAGATTTAAGATTGGTCACTGCACAATAAAACTTTACACATCTGAAAACTTACTGCTTACTCATGAAAGAAATTTGATAGAGGATTTCTCAAAGGTAACAAGAACCTTAAATATTTACATAAGATTAACCAATAAGAAGACATGAAATAGAAACTTTTCTAAACTGTCAGTAGTAAAAACTTTGATCCATTATGCCAAAGAAAAGACAAAATTATCTTTCCTTTTTCTTTATAGAAATTGATATTACAGTATTGCTATAGCATATGAATAAGCAATCAAAATATATGCTGCTGAATGTAGAGGGAAAAGATATTCTCATAATAATAAATTACTTATTATTCTGATAATAAATTAATTAAATTAATTATTATTCTGATAATAGATTAATATAATTGTTATTTTTCTAGCTTTTGTATTGTTTGCCATATTTGTCATCTTTTGAAATCTTAAAATTTGTTTGATTTTTGCTCATTTTAAATAAACATTTCCCTTTGTACCTAATTTTGTATTGTTTTTGCAAAAGAAGTCCCCCTAGGTTGTATAAAACTTCTAATCCTACAAAACCTGGACCTATCATATCCACAGTTTCCCGACAAAGAATAGGTTCACAGTGAAACAGACCAAGGAATGGCCAGGTATGTGGGAAAGGGAGAAATGTTTTCATTCTCAGAGATTGCAAGCGTGAGAGGAGCTAGGAAATGAACAATTCCCATAAGCCAGAGAAGAGCACGAGAAAAAAAAAAGTCACCTTGGGAGGAAACACCTACCAGGGGAAAATGGGTCAGTGACCAAATGCCAAAAAACTATACTGCACAATCTTTTTCTAC
>CM053604.1:78117764-78129996 GCA_028646535.1 Procyon lotor
CAGTGTATAGTCAGTTATTTCAGAGCAATGAAATGAAAATGCCATAAAATCATAAGTGAGAAAATTTTATTAAATATCAATATAAAAATATTTATCCTGCATGAAAGAATTCTAGAGTATTAAGGTACTCAGTAATTGTTAACATTAGTATTAACAGGAAAAGTGAAAAATATTTTTATTACTGCCTATAAAAAAGAGCACAAAATTCAAAAGTGCTAGAGTTGAGCAATCTATTACTTATTCATATTTTCTAGTCTTATAATTTAAAATGTTATACTTCTTTTTAAAATCAAATTACTTTTAAGTAAATGTCAACTAGATTATACATATCTGAGTCCTATTTCAAATACGAGATAAATAAAATATGGATCTTGGCAGTGAGGAAGTCAAAGGCAACAAGATTACTTTGTAAATTGCCTCTGTCCTTAAAACAACCCAAGTTAGTTTTGTCTTTAGCTGGACTCATGAGAGCAATGTTCCATCAAGTTAATCCCTCAAAAACCAAACTTCAAAACTCTAAAGAGATTTGTTCTCTCCTAATCTAAATTAAAACACTGAAAGGGACAGATTAAAACACAAAAGAGATCACGGAAATTTAAAAATTATTCCATTCCCCACTACCTTCTGTCCTCTACCCCCTTCCTGCTCCACTCCCCCCAAAAAATCTTAAAAATGAGTCCAGAGTACATTAGCCTTCTAGTAATATCACAGCTGTCTAAAAGCTGGGGGGAAACTCAGAGCAGGATTATGGTTTCTTCCCTTTCTGCTGTTGCTGTGTTTCATACTGTTCATTTGGGGGTTTTTGAAAACCGATGAAAGAATGGGCAGCTGGATGGACAGACAGACAATTGCTTGAAGCCAGATGATTAGTAGCTTAAGTAGTAATCTTTTAAGTGTATTGCCAAACATACCGCAAAGAGGTCTGAACCAGCTCTTGACTGGAAAAAGCTGAGGAGATGTGGTAACGGCACACCTCAAACTGTTTTCCTGACTGCCTGAGACTTTAAAATGTTACTTTCATCTAGTTAAAAGGTGCATGATGTATGGTAACGTTTGGAGCTCTCCTTTATTGAATGTGTCCCCATTGTTTTGTTCAACTGTCGCTTGAATTACTCGAATTTTTTGGTAATAATGGAAAAATGTTATCACCACAATTCAAGTTGTGTCAACAGAGAAAATAGAATAATCCACTGGAATTAGGAATAAAACCTATTTCAGCTCTATTTTTCCTTGCTTGACAGACCATATGATGAACAAACTTGTGACTGTGCAGACTATTCTAATTAGGCATACTAGCCTATGCCATTAAGATTTCAGGGCAAGAAACCTTGAACAAAATAAATTTCGGTTCAAAACTGGACTAATTAAAATTTCCATATGAACATCAAAGCATTAGTAAAGCAAAACAAAAACCTTTGCTGAAATCTCATTCAGGACATGGACATGATGATTATTTGTATTGATATAAAAATAGAAACAGCAACTGAAAATATATTTTTAGATGTTTGAAAGCATAAAAATGCACAGGTATATTTCTTTTGACAGATAAGGCAAAATACACAAAATTATTTACATAATATATTCTTTATTCCTTTCATTGCATTTTTTTTTCTGCATTTAGGGGGCTGAGTGAGAACATTGCAAAAATGAAACTTGAAAGTACTTAATTCATATATATTTATTGTAAAAAATTCAAACACAAATGTGTGCATTAAAAAATAATGGTCCCACTTTAACCCCTACCCCATTCCCCAAATGTTGACATATATCCTTTATATTTTCTGTGCTTATATAAAATATATACAATTAGATAATGCATATGTAATTAAACACTATACCCTTTCAAGTATTTTTAAACTAACTCAGGAAATTATAAGCCACAACGCCAGAGAGACTAAATATTTTTTGGTTCAAAATAAGACCATTTTTGTTAGTTCCAATGCAAGCTATAAAACTGTATACAAGTGTGCAATTCTACATTCTTCTAGACAATTTTTGTGGAAATGAGATTAGAATACCTTGCCAAGTAAAAGCAATCATAGTAAAAACCATGGAAACCACTAAACCAGAAAATCTTAAAAGAAGAGAATCAAGGAAGATAAAGTATATAAATATACCTATCCATTAAAAACTCAAATAAGCTACTATTGTAAATTTTCAGAAACAATGCCAGAAATACCCCTATTTTCAGGGTGTGTCATATAAGCACATTGTCAATTCTGGCATATATTTTACTGATTTCTCTCTTTTATTTCTTGTTTTAAAAATGTCTCTCCTTTAAGATCTTAGCAACACTCTAATGTGAAACAAGTTCCTCAAATATTGATGCTTTGTGAACAATAAAGTGTTTTGTCTAATGTTACAAGTCCTAAACTATTTGTGGTTTTGTCTCTATTTATACCCGAATCCTGAGTGTGACACAAATTAACAATTGTCCTATTATTTTTTATGTATCATTGATGAGGCAACGGCAGTAGCTGGGTTTCCCAGTGTCTTTGAGTGATTTAGATTGGATTATATTGTATCGGTAGCTACGTGCTAATTGCTGGAACTCCTCATCATCGTGTGGTTGTATGTGGTTGAATGATTCACTGCGATCCTAAATCTCTTACAGCCAGTAGTGTGTTGGTAAATGGTTAACGACCAGCTTTCTGGGGTGGGGAGAAACCCAGCCCTGATTTGTAGCATTTGCCAATTTCCATGGAGTAAATACTCCTACCACGGTAAATTTCCAGATAACTGAAGAAGTCCCTCACTTCAGAGTCAGGGAGAGCTACACAAAACCAGCTCCTGAGAGCATCCTCCAACACACCACACAATTTCATAGCAATTTGAAAATATAACTTTGAATTTCAGTGATATCCCAACTTTTCATTCCAAATAACCACGCTCACGATTACCAGGAAAATTCAAGACACCCCGGTCATCACTCTCCTTTTCCCTTTCCCCATCACATCTATCCCTACTCTGAAAAATAGAGTCTATTTCTCTGCTAAGCTTTTGATATTACAGCTCTTCCCTTGAAGCCATGAGAGTAAAGACTCAAATCTTCCCTCTCCACTTTGCACATCTTAACAATACCATGGTCTGAAAAAAAATAAAATAAAAAGGAAAGGAAAAAACAACTTCCACGGTTATTCTTTAGGTCCAGAGAAGTAACTGCTTTTATTTTCTAGCACCCCAAATAAAGTCAAAAGGAAGGTAAATAACTATAACTCTTCCCTAAGTTACATTTCAACATGCAGAGTCGTGCTGATTTCAGAGCCTCCGGGAAAGCTCTTTCCCACGTCCCTATGTCTAGGTTCACCACAAATGGTTCCACGTGGGAAGTGCATACCCAAGTGCCTGGCACAGGGAGGGGATGGACGTGCATTTGCTGAATAGGTAAATGAATATTTATATCCTCTTTCAATGTTATGATACCTTTTTTTGGACAGTACCTTAGAAGAAAATAGCCATAATATAGCTACACCTCCATAATATGTCCTTGGTTATTTTACAATATATGTCCTACAAAGCCTATTGATGGAAAGGAATACTATAGAAGCATTTCTGATTTTGGCAGTGGAAGAATTAAGTTGCTACACTGCAGGTATGGGAAAATGCTGCATTCCTAAAATTGTCCAAAATCATCGCCATCTGTACCGTCACAGTTGTTCCAAACTTCCTGGCCCAGATTTACTGAGGATAACCTGCCTATGTTACAGGAGGCCAGGTGAGCATCTGAAAAATGGTAATAAATGAAAGCACCTGGCTCAGAATCGCACCCTACAAATGCTTTTTCTTAAAATAACTTTCTAACCTCCCAATACTTCCCTTTCCTTTTTTCTCTTCGCTGACACTATAATCACATGTTACCAGTGAAATAATCTCCGTCAGGAACCTTGCTCCAAGTGGAAGCTAGGCAATAACCAGCTTCATATTTTCATGTGTTCTGATAAATAGAGATCTGTTCTTCCTTGAGCTGATGTGAATAATAAGGATATTTTTGAGGGGGGGATATTGCATAATTTCATGTGCTTTATTAAATATGCACAAAAATGGGGTGCCTGATGGCTCAGTCAGTTAAGCATCTACCTTTGACTCAGGTCACGATCCTCGGGTCCTAGTATGTATTGAGTCCAGCATCAGGCTCCCTGCTCAGGGGGAGTCTGCCTCTCCCCCTACTCATGCTCTCTCTCTCTCTCAAATAAACTCTTTTTAAAGATGCACAAAATGATTCCAAATTGTATTCTTCTATTTTGTAAGCAGGATCATAATTATTTTCTACCACTTTCTTTGGAAATATTATGATTTCATCTACAGGTTAATGGTGTCTGATTAGCTAATCTGACCTTTAGCTCAGAGACTAATATGATAAAGATATGCTAAAGAATACATGCTAAAGAAAATTTGCTGAATTAATGAATAAAGAATGAATGAATGGATATATAGGATCAAATCACTATTCTAGAATCTAAGCACATTCTGATGCCCAATTTATTTTGAAAACTGTTCCCTTAGAACACATCTCACCGCCATCTTGGGAACTGACGATATTTTTCCTTTTAAAGATTTTTTTTTTTAATTTATGAGAGAGGTGCGGGGGGAAGGAGCAGAAGGAGAAGACAGGAAGACTCTGCTGAGCTGGGAGACTGACACGGGGCTGAATCCCACAACCCTGAGATCATGACCTGCGTGGAAACCAAGAGGCAGAAGTTTAACCAACTGGGCCACCCAGGCACCTGGGAAATTGACTACCTGTGATATAATTTCATTCAACTCCGCATCTTACTAAGGACCAAAAAATATAATGCTGTTTCTCAACTGCCAGATCAAATCTTCATGAACTCTGTTATAGCTGTTGTTACAGTAGAATCAAAATCTGTCTACCCTGATGAGCTTTCCCAAGTAGATTTTCAAAGCTGTGGTTAAATCTGTTTTTATCATTTTGCCTTGCTTTAATTCAGTAACTTCCTTTGGAATTAAAGGTTTCAAACATCTTAGAGAAGGCGGCAGCTCCTCTGTTGTTCCTACTATTTTAAGTTTGCCAAAACCCCAAATAGCCTGTAGAGGTCCTTCCAAACCTATAACTGCAAACAGAAACATCTCCTCTTTATTAAGAAGCAATGGAATCCTTAACAATTTACAAGGATAGAGGAAACTACAGCCCTCCCAGATAATGGCTATATTTCAAAAATATTCCTTTTTATTGGTTCCAGGAATTAGTTTCTCAGTTTAAAAAAGACAAACGCACCTAAAGTCAATTTAGTTTTCAAATGTTTGGTCGTATATGAATCTATAGTAGTACCTTCAAGAATCCTTCCGTCCTTCCTCTCTTCACCAGACACTTGCTGACCAGCTGTGCTATCCAGCAATTAAAAATTAATATCTAGGGTACGGGGCGCCTGAGTGGCTCAGTGGGTTAAAGCCTCTGCCTTCAGCTCAGGTCATGATCTCAGGGTCCTAGGATGGAGCCCTGCATCGGGCTCTCTGCTCAGCGGGAGCCTGCTTCCCCCTTTCTCTGCCTGCCTCTCTGCCTACTTGTGATCTCTCTCTCTATCAAATAAATAAATAAAATCTTTGAAAAGAAGAAAAAAAAATTAATATCTAGGGTAGATAAAAATCTATTTATTAATTTTTATTAACATTTTGTGTTGAAAAATAATACTAACCACAAAAACCTATATTCTTCAGTAGCAAACACTTACTCAGTGTCCACTACTGAGCTTTGTGGCTTTGTCTTCAATGTTAGACTTTAATTGTATTGGTGCTCACAGAAAACTGGTTTGTTTGCCATTCAACCTGCCTGCGAAATCCTCAGTGGAGCAATAGTGGAGCTTAAGTCACTTTACTCGACTAGTGTCAGCTATTCCTGATGACAAGAGTGCCAGCAGGGTGGGGCCAGCTTACAGTCAGATTAATAAGAAGTTTAATCCTCTCCTTCCCCCATATTAATATAATGCAGCAGTTTCTCTTTCCACAGGGTACAATTAATAATCATTTCTCATTCAAGCAGCTGAGACACAACACTACCATTAGGCGGTGTTTCTGCAGCAGCTGAGTCATCCCTTTCAATTTGGTGTCAATTAGGCTAATGAGTGGTTAGCAGCTCAGACTGCCCTTCAATCTTTTGGAAATAGCTCTCCACACAAATGCCAGGCACTCGCTGTCAGATTTTCTCACATACTGATGTATTTTCTTGGCTGCTCAGACAGAAGCTACAGGCTAAAAAGAACTTCATTGGCCACAATGCTTGTCTGCCCACTGTCACAAAATAGAGCTTCTGTTGGCTACCCACCAGCTCTATGGTTTCTTGTCAGCCACAGCGGTGGGGGCACAATTACTGGCCAATGATACAAACTGAATCCCGGTATCTTTTCATCTCACCAGCTAGGTGGTCGGGGTGTGCTTCCCCCTGAGGGCATGCGTACCTGTGAAAACACTCTTTCTTTTGGCTCTGGTTCTCAACCCGGGCAAAGGGGATTAGAAACCTGGCTTTTAATTGTGCTTGCCTTTTTCTTTTGCGAATGGCAATCATTCTGTAGCACCTTTTGTGATATAAAAATGAACACTGGATTAAAGCATATTCTTGATTCCTCACCAACCATTCTAGTCTGTCAGGCACCTCGCCTAAGCCGGTGGGTGTGCTTACGGGGCAGCTCGGCTCTGGCAGCGGGCAAATGTGGAGCAGTTTCAAAGCAAACCTGGTTTCTACTCCTCAGGAAGACATTGGGAACACGTTTACAGAGATAATTCAAAGAATTATTTAGCATTGTTCATTTAGTTATCAAAGAAAATCTTGGAAGTTTTGACAGATTGATTTCCTTCGTGAGATTTTAATAGACATAATACATCCACGAAGAGCCCACGTAAGTTGTACAGAAACGTAAAAGTGGTTGTTCTACAAATGAAATCTTTGTTTGAAAAAGATCTTTTCAAAATTAAAGTGGTGTTATGACTTTTAAAAAATGAGATGTACACTGACATATCTTTTAGTATGCCTCACATGAAAAATTTTTAAGTAATCCCATATAGATGTCCTATCCTAATAATTTAGATGTTTAATAAAAGTTGCCTTATTCTATTAAAGTAGTTATGCTATCCACCTTTTGATTCTAAGAAATCAAATTCTAGTAATAAGATTATATATGTAAATACTTTTGAATATGGTAATTCAGAGATTTCCAAAAGTCAATATAAAAGTAGAGGCTATGTCAGTTAAATATTTATAATGACATAAAATAAGTAATGAAACTTATGTCAGATTTTATGTAAAAAAAATCTTTATCTTCATCACTGGCATGAAAAGTGTACAGATGGTTTGAGCTTCTCTGTGGTCCAAGTTAAATATAATCTATACTTTCACTTTATAAATGATACATTTTTATTCTATACATGCTTAGAGTCTACACAATATGTAATATGTATTTATATATCATATACTGTCCAGTAATATACGAAGTTTTTAAATATACATTTAAATTCACACTACATGAACAAATTAAAAAAAAGAATTTAAAGAACTTAGATATTTAAAAATGTGGCATCAGTTATAGCCATAGGGAGATGCAACCAGCAAACCTGATCAATGAAAATATCCATTTGGCTAAACATTGATTCAGCAAATTAAATAATATAATAATTTGAATCATGATATAATTTTGAAATATTTTAAAAATGACTTTGGGATAATTTTCATTTTTAAATTTATTATTTGAAGACATAAGTATTGCATGATTTTTTTATATTAGCATTATAAATACTTTAAAATATTCAAATATTAGTGGTCTGAAGTTGAATTCATATAAAATAGGTATAGGCAGAATAGGTTTAGAATTGAATAGGTAACGCCAGGTGGAAATATCTTTGTGTATAGCAAGTTACGGATCAGAAACTTAAAAGTTTTCTTTTTATTTGCCTACTTATTGACTACTGCTAAGACTCAAATTTTAGATTTTTTTCCCTTAAATATAAAATGATCCTTTGATGAATTTTTTCTTAAGCAGTAAGAAATATATAAATCATAGAGCCTGAAGTATCTGGAACACATTTTTAAAATACATTATATAGAGAAAGTAAATTTACTTCTAAAACATGGACATTAAGGAGAAAAAATAATTTCTAGTATTCTGCTTTACTAACAAATTTTAAAGCTCCAACATTTTCTCTTTCACAGTGTTTCAATAACAGGCAATGAATGCTCCCAAACTGAAGACTTCACCAACAAAAACAATCCAAAAACAGTACAATATTGAAAAACATAGTCTCTTTTTGAAATTTGAAAGATAATCTTTTCCACATTAACTCTTTTAATTACTTGTGAAGAAAATAAGTTTTATACCAATAATATCATAATGTTCCATAACAAACATCACTGTGGAAAATGACAGTCTAAAATGCATATTATCCAAATAGTTTTCAAAATATAAACCAATAAGAGCAAACAATGAAATAACATCAAAATCTGAGAAAAAGATAGACTAAAATAGGAAAGTTATAATTTACAAATAAGACCAGGCATTTCAGCCACCAAAAGAGTAATACTTAAGTAAATGTATATATAATAAGGAATATGAATTTCTGTGGATTAAAAACACGATCAACTTAGTTCTTTTTTTCAACCATCCATTTATTTCTTCTATATGAAAATATGTAACCTGCACTGTCCAATATGGTAACTTCTCGCCACACGTGGCTACTGAGCATTTCAAAATGTAACTAGCCCAAAATGAGAGGCGCTTTAAATACAAAACACAGAATGGATTTCAGAGACGTTCTATATTGATTACATGTTGAAATGATAATATGTTAGATATATTATGTTAAATAATATATAAGTAGGGGCACCTGGGTGGCTCAGTCAGTTATGTGTCCAAGTCTTGGTTTTGGCTTAGGGTTCTAAGATTGAGCCCCATGTCAGGCTCCACATGGCCATGGAGCGTGCTCAAAATTCTCTCTCACCCTCTCCCTCTGCACCTCCCTACACTCTCTCTCTCATACATAATTATACACACACACACACACACACACAAATACATATAAATATATGATCTATGTCACTTTTTTACTTTTTTTAATATAGCCAACAGAAAATGCAAAATTATATTTCTTGTATTACATTTCTAGTGGGCAGCACTTGTACAGACCGAATATACATGGCACTAAATAATCAGTGACTTCAATCGAAATTTTTATATGATTTCTTTTTTTCTGAAATGCCTAAAAGATACCCTAAGCAAAGTAGTTTGCCTATTTTGATCAACATGACCAAAATTAGCCAAAAGAAAAAGAAAGGTGAAGTAAGCCCGAATGTAGGAAAAAAAATAAAGCTTGGAAATTTTATAAAAATAGATATGATGCTAAGTGAAATAAGTCAGTCAGAGAGAGGCAAATACCATATTTCACTCATATTATCCTATTTTCTACTGACCAAATCATTCAAGTTGCCAGGTCAATGAGATTCATCCAACCAGGGAATACCTCTCATTCCTGTTATCCTCCCAAAAATATTGGTCACGTATTATTCTAAGCAATTGTTAGAATATGCAATTCAAAAGCATAAGAGTAATAATGTACACTAGGCTTCTCCATACAGAATATCTCTACAAAACCTAGAATTTTAAGTACATATTAATTATTTTAAAATTTAATCTATGTATTCCATCAACAGTCAGAATAGTTGTTTTATTGGCAAGTATGCTTGAGTATGATTACATCAATATAGATTTTTGAAAGCTGAGGATTTTAATCAACCAGCTATCTTGTTGTACAATCACAGTCAACAGAGTGGCCTTATCCAAAGGATAGACTGAAACTGACTTTGATATTAAATAACATGGGAAAATAAATGGCAACTAGAACTGAAAAATCTCACAGCTACACCAGAAATGAAACAAAGTTATACTGCCTATACTAGGCTTTCATTTTTACAGCTTGCTTCTTTCTCTCACACTCTGTTTCCAGTAGATTTGTCACTTAAAGTTCTGTTCACATGGAATTTGATGAAATCCCCAGCAGACCACAAGATTGGTAAACCTGTTCTAACTGCTCTTACAATATCATGGAACAGAGCGTGAATTACCAATCCACCAGAGAATGCTAATGCAATTATGAGTGTTTACTTACACCATGTGTTTCTCACTGAGCCTCCCCCGCTGTGTCAGGATAAACCAAAGGGAGCTAATGTTTTATAGATGGTAAGACTCTGTTTGTTTTCAGTAGGGCTAAGTCTCCCAAAGCACTCAGACACACTAATTAAAGTAAACTGCAGAGGCCCATAATAAAATATATGTGTTTGGAGACTGTGAGATGAACCCTACTGGCTTATTAAAAGTCAAAAGAAAAATATACATTATTTATGACTTCAAAGGGACACATTGTGAGCTCCAGTTTATTTAAAGGATTAACAAAGCAGTGGTTATTGGTGACCATCTGAACGATTCTTCTTTCACAGTTCATTAGTTCTGTCATATACGTGAGAAGTCATCATTTGGGTTCAAATCAAATATTATTAATCAAATAAATTACAGAGGGTACACCAACATTATTAAAGGGAATCTTTGTGAAAATAGCTGCTAATAAATCTGGTACTTACTTTTCAACAGTTGCCTAGTTGCAACAATGTGATTTAGGTCTTCAAAATGTGTTATAAGTATTAAATAATCCATTCTTCATAAATTTGGCCATCCCAGAAATAGGAAGCTGGGAAATGAGCTTCCTAGGTCTATTTTTTATAATATTAAATTTAAAAGCTTCTCTGGGCCTTCACAATTCTGGAGCAATGGTGCTTTTATGCTTTTTTTTTTTTCTTAAAAAGATGCTCTATAGATCTATCCTATACCCTTTCAGAAACTATCACATGATGATTCTGTAAACAAAATTAAACAATCATTAAAAGAACCTACATCTTTAAAATTCATGCCCTTTTGAGCAGTGGTAGCAATGTGGGTATAACTTGACCATTTATGTGTAAACTCTTACAGGTGCCTTTAGTTTTATCTCTTTGGCCAAAACTATCCTCTGTTCTTTGGCTCATCTTAACTATCTCTGCTTCACTGAATCAAGGTGTCCTAATTTCAGCACTGGATTGAAAGTACAACAAATACAAGAGCATTGGATTGAAAGTACTTACAAATACAATAAAGGTCCTCCATTTTCAAATTAAATTCTAGTTGAAAAGCTATAGAATAGCTACATTTCTTTAGCACTTACCATGAGGTAGTTCTGTTATTGCTGCCATTTGATAGATAAAAACATTGAGATTTAGAGAGACAAGGGGTTCTGTCATCATACTACTAGTAAGCAGTAAAGCCTTGATTCTTTAAAATATTTTATTTATTTATTTGAGAGAGAGAGAAAATGAGTGAGAGAAGGAGCAGGAGGAGGGACGAGACAGGGGAGAAACAGACTCCTGCTTAGCTGGGAGCCCCATATGGGGCTTGATCCAAAGACTCCCAGAGCTGAAGGCAGACACTTAACCAACTGAGCCACCCAGGTGTCCCAGTAAAGCCTTGATTTTGATACTAGCACAGACCTGTTTGAATCTAGAGTTGAAAGCTTAACCAATCTGATAAATTTCCTCTCTAGGAATAGGAAACCAGTTGTTAGTCTAAAGGTGAGATGTCTAGGCCTGTGATTAGCGTAATCAATGGATGATTGTACTCAAAAATATTAAGTTGAAAATATTCATAGTAGCTCAAAGTATTTCCTTACAGTACTTCTATTTCCTCTAATAACAACAGCGACAAAAATAATAATAATAAATTATCTTAGAAACTAGAGACCTGACACAATGGAATGAATCTCTGGTCCTAGCATTCCTTAGAATTTTCTTAATTTTCACATTGTGTAGCCCTTACTTGATCCCAGGGGCCCGGGGCTGCTCCCCGATCCTGCTCTGCGGGAAGCCTGCTTCTCCCACCATTCCCTCTGCTTGTGTTCCCTCTCTTGCTGTGTTTCTCTCTGTCAAATAAAAAAAAAAAAAGAACATTGTTTTTGGAATTTATATGAACTTATATCCATTAAATATCCATGTTCAGATCCAAAATTTTGCCATTATTAAGATTTGTTTCTGCTCCCCCCAAAACTACAGCTTTCAGATGGCATAAATTATGCCTGATTCATACTCAAAGCCCACTACACTATGAGATTCTGGTGTACATTCAACAAATGTTTATTGAACTAATTCATACTATTTTGCAGTATGCATAACTAGTTTCATAGTCCATATACATATATATATATATATATA
>CM053604.1:78130096-78185364 GCA_028646535.1 Procyon lotor
CCCTCTCTGCCTGCCTCTCTGCCTACTTGTGATCTCTCTCCATCAAATAAATAAATTTAAAAAAGAAAGAAAATGATGACCTCTTTATGAAATGAAGATGGACATCTTACTCCAAAATATAACAATAAAAAAATTAAGATTGAAACTCTTAAAACACAAGGTGGTCAAAATAAATCTCTTAGATTGCAAACTATATGCATGGTTTTTATTAATGTACTTAATCCAATATAACTTCTTTTTAACTTTGAACATAGTGGAGTAGAGGAAAATGTCCAATTATTCTCTGATTTAGGACAATCGCAGAGACCATTTTTAATTTACAACCCCAAGTCTAAAAGTTCAAGCATTTCTTTTATTCTATAAATATTTATTCAGAAATGAATTTATATTGTCAGAAAATTATAAAAATTGCTTTTTCAAGTTTACAATTCAGTAAAAGAGCTGAGATTCAAATAGTGAAAAGGTAAATGAAAGTGAAGTAAGACTTTTTATTTCATACAATTTACTCCAACTTATATAATTATGATTAATATCTGTCTTGCCCATGAGACAGTAAGGTCCATTAGGACAGTGATCATATCCATTTTTCCTCTTATGTTATCCCCAGTACTAAAGACAGTGGCCAGAACACATGCGCATTTTAAAAAATATACTAAATGTTTATTATTGAGTTGTAAATATATTCAGCCTTACAGGATAACAGAGAGGAAAAGATTGCTTTCAGTTGGTGTAATTATAGAAGACTATCTAAAGGAAATAGCTCTCCAGTTCCCTAGAAAATAAGTCACAATTTCAGGAGGTGGAGTTAAAATTTTTGCTTGAGTGCTGGGGAGATGAGGATAGGGTTGGAGAAGAAAGGATAGCATAAGTAAAGATGTGGAGGATAAAATATGAACATACTCAATTACAGCAAACAAGGTGGGGTTTGGAAGAAAAATTTTGCAGAGAATAAGGAAAAAGGAAGCTAATATCAGATCAATATTCAGAAAGCCTTGAAATTCAGGCTTAATGTAGAGAATTTTTGAACAAGGAATGAAGTAGTATTTTATGAACCTAAATCCAGCAATGGACTATAGAATAGTTATTGTATTAAAATTGTGGTAGCAAGGAAGCAGCTAAAAGACAACTACAAAAATCTGAGTAAGCTGTAAATAACACTATGAAAGTGTATCTCCTCATCAATTTCTGCAAGATGTTTCTTTTAAATGAGCAAATTGTTTGATTTGGGGCCTAAAGTGACTTTACAGATCATATTGCCCCAAAGCCTATATTTTATAATTTGGAAATGAAGGCCAAAGAGACTCAATGGCCTGCCTGAAATTGCAAAGCCAAGAGTGGATATGGATCTCTCACTTCCAATCCAATCGTTCTTTCCATTATAAATGTGTCTCTCCCTCAAGATGACTCTTTAAATTAAAAGGAATTAACAAAGCAACAAATGCAGAATTAGGACTTTATTGCTATTTCACTAACCGAATAGTAACCTTATTTAATAGATCTTCCCTGCCACACAGACATCCTACTGAAGCATTGTAATAAATGTAATAAAAGGGGAGATTAGGGCAAACATCAGTGGGAAGACATTAATTAGAGGAGGACCTCACCAATTCTCAGTTGACTAATCCTCAAACCCTGTAATTCTCATAAGAAAACCGGCAATCTTGCTTTACTTCTTATCAAAGAGAGTTTTCAGCCAAAGAGAGTGGCAGGCTCAAGTAATCAGAATCTCATTAATTTTATTAAATATACTATAAAGTCCCATAATAAATAATTAAGCCCTATTAAAGAGGTATTTGATAGTACGTTTTATCCCTTCTTATTTATAGACATAAATAAAATGAGTGCTTACAATGAAAATCATAAAACATAATTGTTGTTATTGATGATAATAATACCTTATGTTTGTTTTAGAGATTTTAAAGCTTTTCAAGCATGACTGTTGCATCATAATTGGCATAGAAAGCATTTATGCTCTAATCTATATAAATAAAGTTTTCATCTGCTAGCTATTACGACATCACTTGAAAATGGTTAGACAGATTTTCACCAATTTTGGCATGGATGTTTGCGATGACCTGACTCAAGAGAGTAATAATTGTTTAATATGTCCAATAGGGAGGGCCCGGGCAGGGTGCTCTCAAAGGGAGAAGTCATCATTATCCAGAAACTGACAACAGTGTCTGAAGCTACGCGAGGCAACGTCAACTGCAATACATAAATGTAGTTTCTTACTAGAGTACAAGCTAAGGCATTTTTCTCTCTACTATTGAAAATGTTAAAGGCTTTTGAAATTATTTTTTCTTCTCCCTATATCACTCAGTTCTGCTCATATGGATAAATGTTTTTCACCACTAGTAAAACTGTAATTTTCTTTGTTTTGACAGTAAGTTACAAATGCAACACAGAATTCATCGATTTCAGTTGAATCACAATACTTTGCATATAGCCATTAAATCATTGACATGGTAGGCAGAATAGCTCCCCAAAGATGTCATGTCCTAATTCCTGAAACCTGTGAATATACTAACTTGCATGGCAGGAGGAACTTTTGCAAATGTAATTAAAATTATGGACCTTAAAATAGATTACCGTGGATTTTCCAAATGGATGTAATCTAATCACATGAACTGTTATAAGCAGATAACTTTCTCTGGCTGTGTTAAGGAGATACTGCAGAGGAAATCAGAGAGATTTGAGAGAACAAAGTCAGATGGACTTGAAACATACTAAGGAATCAGCTCCCCACTGCTGAAGGGGGGCTTCATGGATGACGTACAAAAGAATGCAGGCAGTCCCTAAGTGCAAAGACCGGCCCCAGCTGACAGCTAACAAAGGAAATGGGAACCTCAGTCCTACAATCACAAGGAACTAAATTCAGCCAAGAGCCTGAAAGAGCATGGAGGTAGATTCTTCCCCAGAGCCTCCAGTAAGGTATGCAGCCCAGTCAAAACTTTGATTTCACCCTTCTGAGACCCTACACAAAGAATCCGGTCAAGTCCATAAGGACTTCTGACCTGCATAAATTGAGAAATAATACATTTGTGTTGTTTAAAGCTGCTAAGTATGTGGTGATTTGTTAGAGTATCAATGAAAAACATATGCCTATGTATTCTGGTTGATTTAATTAATTAAGAACATGCCAGGGGCGCCTGGGTGGCTCAGTCGTTAAGCGTCTGCCTTCGGCCCAGGTCAGATCCCAGGGTCCTGGGACCGAGCCCCACATCGGGCTCTCTGCTCTGTAGGAAGCCTGCTTCTCCCGCTACCATTCCCTCTGCTTGTGTTCCCTCTCTTGCTGTGTTTCTCTCTGTCAAATAAATAAAATCTTAAAAAAAAAAAAAAAAAAGAACATGCCATATGTAAAGTACTATTAGAGTAAATGCTTCCTTATCTTGCATGACACACAATCTGGTTAAAAAGGTAAAATACATAGATGAAAAGATGATTAGTAAGTCAAACCAGTAGTAAATGCTGTTATAAAAAATAAATGCATAAAGGTATCAAAAAAAAAAAAGAAGCAGTGCCTATCTAGGTCATTTAGTGAAGGCTTAAAAGGTAGATTTCTCTACATAGGGGACTGTTTCTCAAATTATTGCATAGATCAGGGTCACCTGGAATCTGCTGGAGATCTTATTAAATAGATCTCACCCAGAAATTCTCACTCTCAGAATTTCTGATTTAATAAGTCAGATAATCCCAGGGATGGAATTTGAGAAGTTACGAGTTAAAGGCAAGTTTCCAGATAATGCTAATGCAGCTGATGTAAGAACCAAAAACTAAGAACCCCTAAGCAGAAGAAAAGAAAGTGATTTAATTAAATTTTTAAGGATTAAAAGTTCAAGAATTATTTAGGAATCATAAATAATCTAATATGAAAATAGTGCTTTGGGAAGATTAATGAGGTCATAAACATTAAGGAAGTATTTGGAGTCAGGAGATCTAAAGCAGAAAAAAATTTAAAAATTAAGAAAGCCATTTGCAGTAATCTGAGCATGAGAAGCCTAAGCCAATGAAGACAGAGCAGAAATAGAAAAGGAAAAAAATGCTTGAGAATTAGCCTACAAGATAAACAACTAATAGTTAACAATAAACAGAATAATCTTGCATGTTACACTAAAGGTAATTGACTCTTCAAGCTTTTAAACATTTACATTTTATTTTTTGTTCTGTCAATTTTGTGTTTTTAAAGAAATTTATCCATTTCATCCAATCATTGAAAATTATTACTATAAAAGAAATTATTACTATAAAGGTGTTCAAAATGTCTTATTACCTTTTTAATGTCTGCAATGATATTGCCTTTTTTATTACTGATATTGATAATTGTGTTCTCTCATTTTCTTCATCAGTCTTAAAAGGAGCTTTTCAATTACATTCATCTTTTCAAAAAACCAAATTTTGACTTGATTTTCTTTAAGTTTACTTTTCTTTTACTAATTTTGATTCTCATCTTTACTGCTTCCATCTTCTATTTCTGTTCCATTGGATCTGTTGTGCTTTTTTCTGATCTATTGAGATGGAAGCATTAGAACACTGATTTTCAGCTTTTTCTCTTTTTTATCATATGCATTTAATGCTATAAATTTCCATCTAAGCTCTGCTTTAGTTGCATTCCATAAATTTTGATATGCTATATTTTCATCACTTCATTCAGAACTATTTTTAAAAGCCTATTATGATTTCTTCCTTGATCTACAGAACTTTATAAGTATTTTGTTAAATTTAAAGACAATTGTGGATTTTTTTATCTTTGCATTATTGATTCCATTAACTTTAGAGAAACATACTCTGAATTATTTCAATCCTTTGAAATTTATTAAAACTTTTTATAGCTCAAATTATACTAAATTTGATTAATGTTTCACATACATTTAAAAAGAATGTGACTTCTCTCATTGTTGGGTACTGTGTTCTATACATATTAATTAGGTCAAATTTGTTAATTGTACTATTTATATCTTCTATGCTCCCACTAAGATTTTCATCTTCTTGTACCTTCAGCTATATGGTTATGTCCATTTAAGTTACCTACCCTGAAAAAAAATTACTCACTCTGGTTATGGATTTGTATATTTTTCTTTCAGTTAATTTATGCTTTATTTTTTCTAATGTCATAAAATTATGTTATATACATAAATCTAAGATTGTGATATTGTCCTTGTAGGTTTACCATTTATCATTTAAAATGTCCTTATTTATCTCCAATAATACTTCTTAAAGTATAATTTCTCTGAAATTATTTATTTTCAGTTAGGCATACATTATACATCGTCTTTTATCCTTTTACTTTCAATCTTTGTCTTATATTTGAGTTATGTCTCTTTTAACCATCACATAGTTTTCCCCCATGTCTGACAATGTTAGTATTTTTCTTGGTAAATTATGCCAATTACATTAATTTAAATACTGATAAAATGAAGTTTATATCTTTCATTTTTTTTCCCTTTTTGATCTGTTTTACATTTGCTTCTTTTCATTGCTTTTCTTCTTATGGACAAAACAAACTTCTTTTGTATTATTCCAGTTTCTGACTTAGAAACTTATCAGAAATGAACTGTTTTAGCTATTACTGTAGATATTACAACATGCATCCTTTATTTATGATATTTTCATGTAAATTATTAGTTCTTCCCTGAAAAATGCTAAAATCTCAAGGTATCTTAAATCTAAGAGGAAATGACTCTTCCTGTCTTTTAAGTTGTGTCTTTTATTTTCATTTTACAAATATTTTACAAATACTTTAAGCTCTATAAGACACTATTTTGGGTAGTCGATATTTATACATACAATCACCTTTTCTAATATTCTACTTTTCTTCCTACATTTCTGTTGTCTTGTCTCAGATCATTTCCCTGTTCTTTAAGAACTCTCTTTAGTATCATTTTTCAATCCAGGCCTTTTTATGACAAATTCTTTCTGTTTTTATTTGCTTAAAATATCTTAAAACTACACTTCATTTTTGAAGGATATTTTCTCTGGGCACAAATTCTAGACTGACAGTCATTTTCTTCTAACTCTTTCAATATTGTCTCCAGATTTCATCATTTCTGCTGTGAAGTCAACTGTCACTCTTAAAGTTACTTCTTTAAAATTTTTCTCTTTGCCTTATTCTGCAGCAGTTTGAGTATGGTATGCGTGTGCCGGTTTTGTTCGATATCTATCTTTTTGGGGGGGTTGCTGAGATTTTAAAATCCGTGAGTGTGTGTCTTTTATCAGTTTTGGAAAACACTTAGCCTTTATTTCATCAAATATTCCTTCAAATATACCAATTTTCTGTCTTCACTGTTACCCCAATTATACATAGATTAGCTTTTTCATAGTGTGCCAAATTTCTTACTTTGTTCTATATTTCCCATATTTTCTTTTTTGTTTTAATTTGGATATTTTCTGTTGACCTATATTATATATAGTTGATTAATTCTGTCTTCTGGTATGACCAATCCATGGCTAAACCCATACATTTTATTCTTAATTTCAGATGTGTTTTTCAGTTTTATTGTTTCCAATTTGTTTCCTTTTCACAAATTATATATATATATATAATATATATATTATATATATATATATATTTAAATAGACTCCACAGCCAGCATGGATCCCAATACAGGACTTGAACTCACAACCCTGAGATCAAGACCTGAGCTGTGATCAAGAGTCAGATGCTTAACTGACTGAGCCACCCAGGCACCCGTCACAAATTATATTTTTATTTTGAAATTCTCTTTATTTTCATCTTAGTTTCCTACCTTTTCTTCTCTTTACCTGAACATAGGTATAGTAAATTCTTGTCTACTAACTTGAATATCTGGCTTCACCCATGGTCTCCTTTCAGTATTAACTTACTTTCTTTAAGTTCTGGTCGTATGGTCCTGTCTTTTCACATGCCTAGTAATTTTTAAATTAATTATGGGAATTATATATTTAAAAATGAAGATGTATGTCATGATGCTATTTTCCATCTTTTGAGGTTCAGCCTTTCCTTAGCTAGGCAAATACAGTGGGAGGCAGAATAGAAAACTCATCATCTAATTCAATCAGGGACTGAGATGACTTGACTATGGTCTTCAATACACCTCTAATTCACTTCTATTCATAGAGCATGACCTTCCAGGACTTTCAGTTGAGAACATGTTTTTGTCCCCTTGACACTAAGAGTTTGTTATAATTTCTGCTCTGCCTTTTCAAAGTCTAGGCTTCAGGGATCTTGGTTCTTTAAACTTCCATCTTACATAGCTTTAAATTTTGTAGAATGTTTTGAAGGGGAGACCAGCTCTCTATTCGAGACCCTTCTAGCCTCCAATCTTGTTGTTCCAGTCCTGTGTAACTGGCATTGGGTTGTGAGCATTTGAGCCTAAAGCTTCTGCAAGTCATCTTGCTACAATGAAAAAAGTCTGCCTGAAAATGGAACCAAAAGAAAGCAAATATGGAAATGTAAAAGTGTAGAAAGACTGGAAATGATAGCATTGAGTCCCTAGACTCAGTGAAGCTTGAAACTAGTATTAACTATCATCTTTTCAATTAGGTGAACCAATAAATCTCATTTTTACCATTTGGAATTCAACTTTCAGTCACTTGAAACTGAAATAATCCTGACAGGTCTAATCACTAAATTGGTATTGACCATATACCAGTTTTTAGTCCATTTTGTCTTTTGTTGCTCTTGTTATTTTCCCCAAATGAAAGTCTCTATTACCTTTTTTATCTTCCACCAGTTTATGTTAAAACATATTTGTGTATAGGGCGTCAGTCTCAACAGAAATACATTTATATGAGTCTTACAGACTTTTTAAGGAAAAGCAAACCTATCCAAAAGGAAATAAAATAAGCAAGCATGGTCCAGAAACAGAACGTTAGAGTTTAAGAAAGGAGTAATTCTGAGTAATTGACTAGACTGTTTCAGGAGCTCATGTAGGACACCATTTGGTGATTTTCAGCAATAGCCAATGGTGGAAGATTTGATGGTTGTCAGAACTGATTTGGCAGGAGCAGCTAACAATGAAACAAAGATGATTGTTAATAAAAATGACCTCATCCTGCACCCCAGCCTGGGATACTGGAGGCATACTGGTTTACTACATGCTACCACTGGCTTACAACCAGCCTGTTGCACCAGGAAGGTATGTCTTATAGTATCCTCAGAACCTGAGGTTCTGCACATAACATTATCTTGCACATAACAACTTTATAAATGTTTTTGGAAAGATATGTAGAGAGAAAAAGCATTAGATTGGGAATGGGAAGATAAAAATTCTATTCCCAAGTTCACCAAATACATCTTTAGGACTCTGGCCAAGTGACATAACTTCTATTAAGTATTAATAGACTTCTATTAAGTCTCTATTTTCAATAATATCTACTCTGAGTAGTTGGGTTGCAAGAAAGATCAAATGAAAATGAGCATGACAAAGCACTATCTTTGTATACTGTAAAATGCTTTACAAATATAAAGTTTAATAATAATATTAATGCTGATAATGTTCAAACCTCCACATTTTATGCTGTGTAATTTGTAATTTAAAAAGTCAAAAAGTTGATTAAAAGTGCAGGTGAATTCAAAGGTTAAAAACCTTATTTAGGGGCCCCTTATTTAACCTAGTAGGTTAAAGCCTCTGCCTTCAGCTCAGGTCGTGATTTTGGAGTCCTAGAATCGAGCCCCACATGGGGCTTTCTGCTCAGCAGGAAGCCTGCTTCCCCCTCTCACTCTGCCTGCCTCTCTGCCTACTTGTGATCTCTCTCTCTCTGTCAAATAAATAAATAAATAAATAAATTATTTATTTATTTATTTATTTATTTATTTATTGATGGTAACAGTTCATTTCTTTCATTGGATGAGTTACAGAGGCAATCTTAAATGAAAGAGTATAAATTATAAGAAAAGCTATCTTTTGATATGCTGTTTCCCAAGATTCTCTGACACTGGAGGGCAGCTGTCTTGTGCAGTATTTTGTTTCAAGCACTGAAGTTGTGGGAATCTTGTAACACTGAAAAAATAAAATAAACTTATTTGGGGGGAAAAAAAAAAGGCAAGGTCCTAAAGACAAAGAAAGGCTAAAAGACTGTTGCAGACAAAAGAAAACTAAGAAAACATGATGACTCAACACAAGATGCTAAATGGAAAAAAAGGTTGCTATAAAGAACAGTATTGGGGCAACTGGCAAAAATCTGAATATGGACTGTTGTAAATAAAAGACCTCCCATAAGTAAGTAAGTAAGTAAGTAAGTAAGTAAATAAATAAATAAATAAATAAATAAATAAAATCTTTTTTTAAAAACCTTATTTATATGATTTTTACCTAAGTACATTTATTTTATTTTTTCAGTGTTACAAGATTAATTGTTCATGCACCACACCCAGAGCTCCATGCAATATGTGCCCTCCTCAATACCCACGACCAGGCTCACCCAACCCCCTAGCCCCCTCCAAAACCCTCAGTTTGTTGCTCAGAGTCTCTCCTGGTTTATCTCCCCCTCCAATTCCCCAATTCACCCTTCCTTTCCTTTTCCCAGTGTCCTCTATGTTCTTCCTTATGCGTCACACGTAAGGGAAACCTTATGATAACTGACTCTCTCTGCTTGACTTATTTCACTCAACATAATCTCTTCCAGTCCCGTCCATGTTGATACAAAAGTTGGGTATTCATCCTCTCTGATGGAGGCATAATATTCCATAATAATATTGGTATATATGGACCAAATCTTCTTTATCCATTCATCTGTTGAAGGGCCTCTTGGTTCTTTCCACAGTTTGGCTATTGTGGCCATTGCTGCTATGAACATTGGGGTACATGTGGCCCTTCTTTGTACTGCATCTGCTTCTTTGGGGTAAATACCCAGTAGTGCAATTGCAGGGTCATAAGGTAGCTCTCTTTTTAATATCTTGAGGAATCTCCACACTGTTTTCCAAAGTGGCTGCACCAACTTGCATTCCCACCAACAGTGGAAGAGGGTTCCCCTTTCTCCACATCCTCTCCAGCATTTGTTGTTTACTGTCTTATTGATTTTGGCCATTCTAACTGGTGTAAGGTGGTATCTCAGTGTGGTTTTGATTTGAAGCTCCCTGATGGCTGAAGTTAATGAACATTTTTTCATGTGTCTGTTAGCCATTTGTATGTCTTCCTTGGAGAAGTGCCTGTTCATGTCTTCTGCCCATTTTTTGATGTGATTATAGGTTTTGTGAGTGTTGAGTTGGAGGAGTTCTTCACAGAACCCATAAGGTATGAATGAATAAGATTTATTTGGTCATATGTTCCCTTATGGAGTTTACTATGAACTTACCAACTCTCCCTAAGAACTTACCAATTTTCCCTATTTTCATCTATTTGGCCCATCTTTTTCTTCTCTTTACATTCCTAGCACATGGATGTATTCACTAACTCAGAACCTCCCCAAAGCCCATCATTCAGAGATTTTTATGGAGGTTTCATTATGTAGGCATAATTGATTAAATCATTGACTATTGGTGATTGAACTCAATCTCCAGCCCCTTTACTTTCCCCAGAGGTTGGGCAGTAGAGCTGAAAGTTCTAACCCTCTCATCGCCTTAATGGTTTTTCTGATGACCAGATTCCATTCTGAAGGTATCCAGCCCCCATGCCATCAGTCATCTCACTAGCAAATGGCAGTAAATTCCAAGGGTTTTAGGAGCTCTGTGCCAGTAACCTCAAAAAAGACCAAATTTTTTTATTATATCACATTAAGAAATGCACATCACTTCTGATATGTATACTATGCAGTTATCCCTTACTTAACAATAATTCATTTAGCAGAGAAATTATAATACATCCTAAAAAGAAAATCTGAAAATACTGTATCCCCTTGTCCTTACTAATAGTCTAGCTAAAATTTTAACAACTATACCCATGGCTAAACCACATCAGCTACTATCTGAAGCAGATTAGGACTGAGAGACTTAATGAAATAAACTATGAGCTGATTTTTTTAAATGTATTAGAAAACCAGGTTAAGGAGGATATAATCAACATAAGTACAGATGTGTTTATTTACTGATCATTTCTCAATGTTACCAAATATTCAACAACTAAACTGTATGGATATGTAATTTTCATCCATTACATTGATACAAGTTAAATTTATTGTTAGTAAAGGTATGGGGAAATAAATATTCTCTTATACTTTAATGTAATAGAGTAAAATAGTAAAGAATTTGAGGATTTGATTTGCCAGTGTCCATCAAAATTTAAAATGCAAATATACTTTAATCCAGTAATTCCTTCTAGGTATATACTTTAGAGATATATTTACATATGTGCAAAAAAGTTTCCCATAATAATATTGTTTTTATTAATTCCATTTGTGAAAATGTGAAAATACTCTAAGCATCCACCAATAAGGGAATGGTTTAAATAAATGTTGGTACCCACGTGGTATATACTTATCAGTTAAAAAGAATGTGATAGATATTTCCTTGTCTATATCTAAAAGACATACAGCCAAATGAAAATTTAAGCTGCAAATATTGTTTAGAATATAATCCTTATAGGGGCACCTGGGTGGCTCAGTTGTTAAACATCTGCCTTCGGCTCAGGTCATGAGCCAAGGATCCTGGGATCAAGCCCCACATTGGGTTCCCTGCTCAGTTGGAAGCCTGCTTCTCCCTCTACAACCCCCCCACTTGTTTTCCCTCTCTCGCTGTCTATCTGTCAAATAAATAAATAAAAATAAAAATAAATAAATTTTAAAAAAAGAATATGATCCTCATAGATGTTAACAAGAAAAGAGATACATCCACATAAGCATGTGCAGAAATGGCTTTTATAAATGCTTGTGTATATATTATATATATATTATGCACACATATAATTGTTAAAAATGATTATCTCTTGGAAGAGTGTTACTCCAAGGGTCAAATAAGTAAGACTCACTTTTTATTGTGTTAAGATCTTTATTGTTAAATTTGTATAATGAAACTATATTCATACATTGCTTATGTGAGACATACATAACTCTGACAGAGTAATCCTCAGTTCCATTCAACCTGTTCACATCTAGGCAGTGCCCCCTGAAGTCCTGTGAACATGACTTTCCAATGTAGCAGTATGACCTGTGTGGACTCTGCCATGCAAATGCATCAACAAATACTGGGGTACCAACAAATTTAAGACATCTGACATCCTATCCGTCACCTCTGAGACCACCCCACCACTGCAACCTGCACAAATTGTTATGAAGATAATATCTGCCTTCCAAGATTATTGTTAGGGTACTGCATGTGAAGCATAGTTCTGGGCTCCTATTTATAGTATAATAAATAATAGCTACTATTATTATCTTTATTTCTCTGATAAGGCAATTTCTTCCCCAATTCAGGAGCTCTGTGATCTTTCTTAAGCTCTAAGATCTTTCTTAAGATCAAATTTCTTAAGCACTTCATACCTACTTCATGCCTACTCTTTAGGAACTCTGCTGACCCCCAACTTCTCTCCATGGGAAATAATGACAGATACTTTCTACAGGGACCTCATTACACAGTCATAACTGCTCAACTTCAGTAGCAGCAGTATCATAATATACAGTGTGTTCCAGAATCTAAAAGATCGAAAAATATTTCCTTATAATCAAAATAAAACACTGGATCATGAGCATGTATTGTTTTCATCCTGAGTGCCAAGAGAGAGACATGCAAAAGAGTGAGCAGAAAATTAAAGAAATCTTTCTTACAAGCATAAAAGGAGAAATGATAGGATAAAGAGTGAATAAGTATTAAGAGCTACTAAGATGAATCAAGCTTTCGCTCTGGGTCACTTCATATGAAAGGCATATAAAATTCTTTTTGAAAGACTATTTACCGGAGCGCCTGGGTGGTTCAGTGGGTTAAAGCCTCTGCCTTCGGCTCAGGTCATGATCTCAGGGTGCCGGGATCGAGCCCCGCATCAGGTTCTCTGCTCAGCAGAGAGCCTGCTTCTCCCTCTCTCTCTGCCTGCCCCTCTGCCTACTTGTGATTTCTCTCTCTCTGTTGAATAAATAAATAAAATCTTAAAAAAAAAAACAAAAACAAAAAGAAAGACTATTTACCTAAAACCACATTATATGTATGATTACCGTAGTCCATGACATTTTTGGTGACATACAGAAACACATTTGAATTTGATTCTATAAAGCATTCAATTTAAACATTGGTGCAATGCTTTGAGTGGGTCCATAAAATCTATGCTGCAGGATCTAATATATATGTAAAATCAGGTCGTAATGGAATTTAATTAGGTAACTTTACCCCAAACCATGCTATGCTTACTATAATATTAAAGTGCCAATATCCAGCGAAGTGCTATTTCTCACGGCTTTTTGTTATTTTCACTGTAAATAAATTCAAGCCACAACCACATATAAATTGATACATTTTAATGCTTTATTTAAAAATCCATGCTTAAAGTAACATTGACTTTGTTACTGCCATTGTAAAAAAAAAATTATAACTACACAAGTGGCCACATATTTAACAAGATAGGCATGGTTCATAAATACTTTAAAGCCTTACCAACAATATGAAACCAAACATGAATTCTATGGGTTAAGTGTAGAGGTTCCCAGTCAAAACAAAAAACATCCTTCATAATGTCTGCTCTCTGTGCTAGTATTCTTTATAATGCTATTATAAGAGCTCTTATTATTCAAAGATATTTCATCTAAAGCTTTCTTCTAGAAAACATATCCTATACAATAAATTAAATGTAAAGCTCTTTAAACTGTTTTGGATTTTATTCATCTTAAATAAGTTTTGCATAAAAATCTCAATCAGAAGTATTTTACTCAGGTAAAGACATAGAAATAAAATGGTCTTTCTCTCATTTTATGCCTTCATATTTCCCCATACCCCTCCTAGGTATAATAACCTATTTCTGAGGTAATACGTATAATTCTGTGACAAATCCACTTCAGCCTTGGTAATGCCCTTCGTTTTGACTTCAAAACATTCACTGGCTCTCATGGATTTGTACTATTTAACACCCAGATAAAGGTAAGCTGCCTTTTTTAATAACGATGGATTACATTTTCTCGTTACATGCTCTTATTCAATTGGATTTTTTCAATTTAAGCACATCTATTCTAGGGGAAAAATGTAATGTCAGTCTGAGAATAATTGTAGTTATTAGAAAAGTAAACATGATGAAATACAAAGTAACATAAACTGAAATTATCTAATTAAATTGCTATGAAAAAGTAATATTTCCATGGAAAAATGAAATATTTCTGTGCTCTACATGTTACCTGTCCTTTTTTGGTTTTAGAACACTGTTAGAACTTACACCTTCTCATAATCAAATATATATAGAGGATGTGGGGATATTTTAAATAGAAATGGAAGTTTGGGGCATATGCAGTTAGAGATAGTATGGTATTATATATTTAGTTCCTGATCTGACAGTTCCTAGGCTAACAAATGTCTTACTTCTTCTATAGATGTTCTTCCTGAATACCAATTCCAGATTAAGCTTGAAGATTTTCAAATG
Source organism: Procyon lotor (assembly GCA_028646535.1). Classification (NCBI taxonomy): domain Eukaryota; kingdom Metazoa; phylum Chordata; class Mammalia; order Carnivora; family Procyonidae; genus Procyon; species Procyon lotor. Next base: position 78,144,562 of record CM053604.1, read on the forward strand.
TACTAGTCCTTATATTCTGATAATATGGCTAAATCCATTAAGCTTATTTTGATTGGATATTGTATACTACATTGTATATTACATATTTGGTCATATAAACATAAATAAAAACTACTTTATTGAGTTTTGCTTACTTAAAATAATTTTAAGTTGCTTACTTAAAATAATTAATTTTCTTAAAACTGGAATAGATCTGTATCAACAGCAATAGTAAAATTATCTCTGTTTTCAGCATCTATATGATATACATAGTAGTAATCATTTCACCTAAGTTCTTTTTTTTTAAGATTTTATTTATTTATCTTGACACAGAAAGAGAGATCACAAGTAGGCAGAGAGAGAGGGGGAAGCAGGCTCCCCGCTGAGCAAAGAGCCCGATGCAGGGCTCCATCCCAGGACCCTGAGATCATGACCTGAGTTGAAGGCAGAGGCTTTCACCCACTGAGCCACCCAGGTGCCCCTCACCTAAGTTTTATATAAACCTCACAAGTGTTCTGCATGATAGGTATGCTGACCCCTTTTCCAGGGGGAGACTGAGGAAACTAAGACTCTCAAATGTGAAGTATCCCACCTCAAACTGCTCCAATCAGCTAGATGTTTAAGTAGTATTTGAGCCATGGTCAACCCGGTTCTAAAGCATATCATCAGTCTAGTACACCACTTAGCTTCTCACATTCCTGGTATCCAATCCTGAGACATAAACCTTGGCATCATTTGCCACCTATCACAGTGTCTGACATCTAGTGGATGCTTAGTAAATGTTCAGTGAATGAATGGATGGATGAATACGTAAAATATTGGGCTTGGTAGAGTATAGACTATGACTCACGAGTTTGAAATGGACCAATTTATCAGTTTCTTAAAGCCAACATGCAAAATCGTAAAAGTATATATCATTGGTATAAATTCCATTAAAATCTCATTTACAGCAGCACCTTTCTATTGAAAGAACTGACACATTACCCATACTTTAAAGTAGCAGAATATATGGTCTTTCAAATTTATTATAATCTGAGAAATTGGGAATATCAGTGTCTTCTACTGTTTTCACCCAAGTTCAGATTTAATTATGACTTATTAATGGAACATTCTTTTTTTTGCTGTATCAGAACTAAAACAATGAATTTTTTCTTCATTCTTTTTTCGGAAATACCAATGTTTAAATCTGATATTTGGGTTTTAAATCATGTTTTTCTAGCCAAAACTCCTTTAAAGAGCAGACTACAATATTCGTTATTTCCTGTTTGGGGGCAGATCCTACAGCAATGAACCTGAAAGTCCAGCAGGATGCAAGAGTAAGAGCTCGGAAGAAACAAACCAAGATAGAAAAAGAGGAGAGAAAGAAAAGGAGAAGGTCAGGGATAAGGATGAGGGAGATGAGAGAGAGAGAAACAGAGGCTTGTATTTGTCTTACTGCCTCATGACAGCCATATAGAATGACATAATCCTGTTTTTGTAGAAATATTTTGTTAAAATAATAAGAATATTGTGTTCATCTTCTTTAAAACATTACATAACAGTACATGAAAAGAAAGATATGGAGACCCTCCTGTTTCATTTCCTGTCTTCATAGAATGTTGTGTCACTAAAATATTTTTATTACAGCAGAACCTGAAGCAATATAAAATGTTTGCTTGAGGATTTATTTTAGTCCCTTTAAGCTGAACTTCTGTAATGAAATCTATTTACAGACATTCCACAGTGCCCTTTGGTTACTAGCTTATGCAAATGAAGTGTGACCCTGGGAATAAACCTCTTGCCCCCACATCATCCTCCCTGGCTTCAAAGGTCTCTAGGCAATCACTTTTTTAAGTGAAGAGATTTTTAAGCTGAATTGAAATAGAAAGAGAGGGAACATAACTTGATGTCCAATAATCATACAACCCACCAACCATTTGCTATCTACTATTTTCACATAAATATTTAGACACTAATTTATAAATCCATTTGGGATAAATGTATTAGTGTATAATGATTTTTTTCAGCCTCTTTTTTTTTTTTACTTTGAATCCTAGAAATTAGAGACCAATATCAATCAATAGTCATTTAGTCTAACTTCATTTCTTACTTGTTACTTAAACTAAGGGTCACTAGATTGGGACAGAATTGGTTTAGTGATAATAAAATCATCCCTGCTGATTATATTTCACTGAAAATACATTTGTGCTCAGAATCAGAATAATCAAAGTAAACAGAAAAATTTATGCTATTCTATGAGGACACTAACTACATGTATGTTTAATATGTTACTTGAAAATATTAGTATTAAGATTAGACTATATTTGATTAGAAGCAATTAAGAAGGAAAATAATAGGTCTAATTTTTAGAGAAGGGTAATGAAGCTAGATGATTGTATCTTCGGATGTATTAACGGAAGGATCCATCCAAAATTTCTGAATGGCAATCATCATAACAAACTCTAATTTTAGGGAGTTCCTTCCTACTGGACAACACTATGAAAAAAAAGGTAATTTTAATGTGAGATAAATTGTTTAAAGGCATGATGGCCAGTGGGTTCAAATCAGCTCTTGGAAGGCTCCAGGGATCTTAAGGTCAAGGTGTCACCTCAGGATATTGCCAAAATTTTGAAATAAATCAAGAGGAGTCTGGAATTTGTAGGCTAAAAGTCTTCTCTGCAACAATTCAAGAGATGGTAAACCACAGAAGGACTAACCATATAACCTGGCCGAATTGCATCGTGAAGACATTAGAAATTCCCTATAAATAAATAAACAAACAAACTTTAATTATATAATATAATTATATAATTATATAATATAAAATAGAGAGACTTTAATTCCTTATTTAATTCTGCCAAATCTTTATCATTTTTAATGAAATATAGAGGTTTATTAAAATTAAATGTCACCACTTAAACTGTTTTTTATAGTCTGCTTTTTGTAAAAAATCATCAAATTTATGTCATGGGATTTTAAGTCTTTCTGTTGAATAGTCAGTATTTTGCACAGGTGACTACTGAGGTCTTGCAACATATAAGTCTGTAAAACCCTTACTTTCAAAGGGTAGGATGTCAACACCACAGCCATCTGCCTGAAAAGAACCTGAATGGTATCCGGATGGGACTAATGGTCTTGAATGCCTTGCCAGAAACAAATTACTGAAAGGCAGGGAACTAATAAATGACATCCCCAAAACAGGTGCCAGAAGTGGAGGCTAAAATTCAGGAGGTCACAGTGAGTGAGGAATCAAAATAAGTTTGTTGCCCTTGTAAACACAATTGATGTTGAAGAGGAAACATACATGAAGACTAGAGAAAAAAAGACTGGTGTAAGAGAACTAAGAATCAATAATTTAAAAGAAAACATAGCGTAGTAAACCAGAATCATAACTAAAATGAACTAACAAATTGTAATGCTAGAGAAACTAAAAGCCCAATAGAAAAAAACAAAACAAATCAGGAATCCCAACCTATAAAAAGTAGGAAATCAGTGGAAACATGCAATAATTAAAGAAAACACTCCTAAAAATTTTTTTAGAATATTTAATTCCAACTTAATATGCATACAAGACCAGATTCCTTTCAGAAACACTTCCCCAAAAGGACACTTAACTGTTAAGCTTTTAAACCTCAAGGACTAAGATAGATTTGAGAATAATTTCAACTGTGAACATCAATTTTCAGACTAAAAAGTAGGTGGGAGGATGCTCAAAGATTAAGAGCTACTCCTACAGGTGCAGCAAAGAAAGTAAAGAACAAAATAAGAAATGGCAATATCCTTTGGAAAGATGATAGAAAGTCTAAGCTCCATAAAATAGTCATGGTGTCTAACTCTGTAAAGTCCTGGCCATCATCACAGAAGACACATCTTGTTTCTCACATAGTTTCAGAAGTGCCTGCTCTGAACCAGACTTAGAAGTCACATAGCAGTACAGGATCCCCAGGAGCAAAGCCCTGGAATGTGTCAGCCTTACCAACTGTATAAACTACTCATCACCACATTATTCACCAGAAAATAATAACCTGGGCTAGTTCTCTTCAGCGGGTTAAAAATCTTAAAGAACAAAGTCAGAGGAAACTAAAAATTCACAGAACTGTATCATCAATACAGACGGCTGAAATATAATGGCAGTAAACAGAGAAGGGTATTTAAGAAAAAGGTTTACCTCTTTTGACCAAACTATGTATAGAGAGGCCAGTATGCCTGGGCATTTCAGCCCAACCCCTTTAGCAAGACAAGTGTATTCTGGTAATTTAGGTCAAGAGGCATCACTTCAAAGACCACAAGAAACCTAATGTTTTCTTCTCTACAAATACCTAGATCCAAAATATGGCTGCTCTTTGCGTAGCTGAATCCTGGCCAGTTTGGTATGATATAGGATGTAAATATAATATAAGGAGGCACCCAAGGTTCAAGGAGATTGATATAATAAATAGCTTGTTCTTTTGACTACATTAGTGAAATAGACCCCATTCTTTTATAAGTAGAGCTACTATTAGGGAGATGGTAGGGCACCTGGGTAACTCAGTTGGTTAAGCGACTGCCTTCGGCTCAGGTCATGATCCTGGAGTCCCAGAATCGAGTCCCATGTCAGGTTCCCTCCTCTGAAGGGCGTCTGCTTCTCCCTCTGACCCTCCACTTCTTGTGCTCTCTCGTTCTCTCTCTCAAATAAAAAAATCTTTTTTAAAAATCTCTCTCTAAAAAAAAAAAAAGGTGATGGTAGATCATTTTTATAGGAAGTCCAGAACCATGGTGGCTCTATCAGCGTCTGATAGGAGCAAAAAGCAATGAGCCCTAAGTGAAGGGGAAGTCTAGGTGTTAGCTCAAGTTTAAACAAAAACTGAAGTCATTCCTAAAGGTGATATATAGGGCACTATGTGTGATTGGCATAGGAAGACTTTTCAGACTCAGTCACCCTGGCCCAGTGGTTATGCTATACTGATAGTAACTAGGATACAAGTGTATGTGTATATATATATATATATATATACACACACACACATATATACATATATGTATATATATGTATGTATGTATGTATATGCTTATATATAAGTATATATAGTATGTATATATATATATATAGTATATAAGCATATGTTTATATATATATATATAAACTTATCATTGCAGAGTAGACAGGCATCCAGGAGAAAGTATAAAGCCTGACATGGCAACTATTTGGCCAAGGGAATCAAAGGCATTAGTGAACTAAAAGAACTTTCATATTCCCTCTATGGGAACTTTCATATTCCCTCTATTTCCAGTACTGGAAGTAAAACTAGTCTCCCCCTTAGCCTTAATGATTTTCAGGGCTTTGTGGACACTTAAGAAGGTGTACTTAAAGGGAAGGTAAGTACTTGATTGAATAAAATATAGCTTGGATTTGTGGAACAGGATATACTACTTAAAAAAGACTATCAGTCCCAGTCACCTGGGTAACTCAGTCCCTTAAGGATCTGACTTCTGGTTTTGGCCCAGGTCATGATTTCAGGGTTGTGAGATCGAGCTGGGCATTGGGCTCCACACTGGGCATTTGGAGCTTGCTTAACATTCTCTCTCTCCCTTTCCATGTGTCCCTCCCACCACCATTCTCTCTCTCCCTCTCAAAAAAAAAAAAAAAAAAAAAAAGATCAGTCTCTCTTCCAGTCTTTTATCATATTCATCATAAAATTGTACACTCATTCTCACATCCTTCTGTTTCCATGGTTGTGTTATATTCTATTATGTGAGGTATCTTTGCTTAATTGTACTATTTTTTATCATCTCCACACATACTCAATTATTTACTTTCTAATAAGATACTGGTACAAACTTTCATTAACAGTCATCTTACTTGCTTATTATAGTATCTGATTCCAATTGATAGATTATTTTCATTTGGTTACATTTAATTCTAGTTTCCAACTAATAACATCTTTCAAAATCTTGTTTCACCTTTCCACAAAATTAAGTTACTTTTAGTTTAGCTTGAAACCAATTGCATTTTCAAAGGATATTAAAACATAACAGAAATGATATTCAGCTAAGTTATCTCCTTTTTTGAAACAAACTTGTCTTAAAAAATTAACTTTAGAAGATATATTTATTTTTATATTAAGATATTGAGTTGTACTTGATTTTATTTAAAAAAGAATTTGCATGTATTTTTATTTACATCTATTGTCATTTCATTATTAAAATTTTCATCTGTTTTAGCCAGCTTAGGCTAAGGCATGCTACAGTAACAAATGATCCCAAGTCATATGGATTAAACAATAAAAGTTTATTTCTTGCTCACATTTATGCCTGTCCCAGATGAGCTGCATCTCTGCTCATCAAAGGGCATGGGCAAGAACTACATGGAGGGCTTCATGTGCCTTGCTAAGGTTTTTAGATTTTTTGTGGTCAATGGAGCATGAATGAAGGGTCTTAATGAAAAAAGCCACATAATACATATACATTTTGGGAAAAGAATTCTGGCCAGTATATGAAGGATGCATTGAAGATCAGTGTGGAGGAAAAATATCAAGAGATATTTTTAAAATCCAGGGGAGAGAGATTTTTTTTTTAAGGTCTCAACAAGGGCAAAAGTAGTGAGTGTAGAGAGGCTAAAACAATACATAGAGTAGAACTAACGGGTGTCAGGTATTTATCAGATTTGGGTTTTGATGGAAAAGTCAAGCCTGATTAGGAGAGACATAAACCTAGGAGGATGGAGGAAGATAATGAATCCAGTTTGGGATTTGGACCTATTATTCATCCCAGCATCTATTGAAAGGAAGCTGGCATTTTTCAGGATCTAAAATATCTATTTTTTTAGGGGCACTTGGGTAGCTTAGTGGGGTAAATCTCTGCCTTCGGGCTCATGTCATGATATTAGGGTCCTGGGATTGAGCCCGACATTGGGCTTTCTGCCCAGCAGGGAGCCTGCTTCCCCCTCTCTCTCTGCCTGCCTCTCTGCCTGCTTGTGATCTCTCTCTCTCTGTCAAATAAATAAATAAAATCTGAAATAAAATATAAAATAAAATAAATAAAATAAAATAAAATATCTCTGTTTAAAATTTTATTTTCCCAGAGCTCAGGGAAGCTAAGCTCAGCCAGTTAAGTGTCGGACCCTAGCTTTTGGCTCAGGTCACAATCCCATGGGTTGTGGGATCGAACCTCACAACAAGCTCCCCAATCAGTAGGGAGCCTGCTTGAAGATTCTCTCCATCTGCCCCTCCCCCAACTCCAGTGCCCTCTCTCTCTTTCTCAAATAAATAAATCTTTTAAAAAAAATAAAATAAAAATTTATTTTCCCCTAACAGATACTTTGAAAGGAACTAAACCGCTTATAAGATAAAATACCTTCTCATAAATGTCACCTTGAAGCTGTTTGAATGCCTATGTATAGAATTTGTTTGCTCCTTCAGGGAAATTGCACAAATCTCTAAGTCCCTGAACTAGGTAGGGTTCACATGCCAGGTTATGACTTCTATACTTTTAAGTGACAAATAATTGTACTTCCCCCTTGATTTGGCATCTGATTCCTTCTTTCTACTGACAGCATGTGGCTACTTCATACTTTTGCTTTCCACCAAGATCAGACTTGTCCATGACCTGTGAAGCAACCTGAACTGTTTTGTATTTTTAAAGACTAGTAGAGGAGACAGCAATGATTGGATATCCTCAAGATTTTACCCAGTGGTCTGACATCATCACAGATATTCTCTGGACCCATTTCAACACCTGACCAATTCTTCTCCCCATTAAGTCATGCCAAAACAAAATACATTATCTCAATAATTACTATCTTCAACAACCTAAAATTAAGCATATTATCACAATGCTGTGGTACAATGAGAAAGAAATTATCTCCTTTAACAAAGTTGAAGCGATACTGGTGATAGAGAAGTAGAAGAAATTTTTAGAAAATATTTTTTTGCAAATGCAGGAAAGAGATGTATCATGTCTCATGAAACAACAAAGCCCTCCTTTATTCCTTTCCTTAAAAAAAGAAAAAAACTCAAAACTAGACATAGTTCTAAATACTGCCATTAAAAGTTGTATTTAGATTTTAATTTCTGCTTGGTTAACAGTACATTCATTCTTAAAACACACAAATTGTCACTACTAAAATACATCTCCCTAGAAAGTGATTTTTAACAATGAATAGCTTGTTATAACTAGCTAATGTTGCTTTGTAAACCCAAAACCTTTTAGTAAGTTTACATAAAAACACTGATAAGGTCTTCAAAACATCTGTGATTAAGATCCCACAATGCAATAAGAGAATTGTCTACAGTAGAATTGTCGACAGTTGCTTCTCTCTGCTTGCCAAAGTCTATGCCTCTGTTTTAAGATTATGAAAGGCGATTCATTTTGTTTTCATGAACTTAAAGATGACTTAACCAAATCCCCTAACAGTAGCTAATGGTTCTTAATTATATGATATGATATAAAAGAAGAAAGCCTTATTCACTGACAGGCAGTATTATTACTAAAATTGTCTAATTTTATATGACAGTAAAATTAAAAGATGACACAGCAACGATGGAAAAATACACCATGAAGTGGTTAAATAGCATCCAAGTTTTTACTTCCCTATGCCAAGTTTTTCTTCAGAGAATGAGTCCCTGTTGCACACAATTTAGGGAAACATGAAATTAAGTTTTGGAAGCAGATTCCATAGCTAAAGAACTTCATCCAAAATCAATTTTTTATTTATTTATGAAGAAATATATTTTTGCATCATTTCTTGAACTTGCTAGCATTTCCGTGATTAAAATTTTGGCTTCAGAACTGAATGGCAGTATAGTATATTCTGAGTAATCTTCCTTGTTATACCTGTATATCCAATAATAGTTTCAATAAAAATAAAAAACAATCTTTAGTTTTCAAGGATTGTATAGAGTTTAGAACATGAAGATGATAAGCATATCTAAGATTGCCTACACCATTTCCTTTGATGTATCTGGTATATTCCTCTATTTCTTTAAAACCTATGTGAAGACACTGGCTATTCAAGAGTTTCTAGTCCTCATCTGTCTGGCGACCTAATATAATAATAACTACTATCTATTGGATGTCAAGTATGTGCTCACCAAAGTTTCTTCATTTGATGTTATAGAAACCCTATGAGATTGATTTTTTACGTTCCATACTAACAATGTAGAATTTGAGGCTCATAGAAGTTAAACTATATCCTCAAAACACGTAGTCTAAGAACAGAAACGAGATTCAAACGCGCTTCTAGGTGACTCTAAAACTTGGGCTCTTCCTCCACACAGTGCTTCTTGACATATGTCCTACTGTCCACTTAACTGTTTCATCTTAAACTAGAGTGATCACACATCCATCCTGTGTAATTTTTATGTGGCTTAAATATTAATGGTAGTTATGTGGTTTAAATATTATATTCATTTACAAAAGTATCCCAGTTGGACAATAATTTATATGGTCACCCCACTTTAAGTCAATATACATCTATAACTAAATGCATACCTTTCTGACCATCTCCCAAAATGTGCTCTTATTATGATATCCCTTACTATTGTGGATGACACCATAACACCCATTCACCTGCAAAAGCCAGAACACAGGAATAACTCCTAACACCTTTCCTCTCCTTTCTCATATCCAAAATGTCACCATGTCTTTCCCTATCTTCTACTTACTATCTTTCAAACTTAGATTTTCTCCAGCTATACTTCCACTATCTTAGTTATGACCCTCATAATGTCTTTCCTGGACTATTTTAAAAGTTCTCAACTGATATTCGTACTTACAGTGTAACTCATCTCTAACCCAGTCTCTATATCACAATTAGTATGAACTTTCAAGAAGACATATCTTATCATATGGTCATCCCAATTTAAAATCCTTAAATAGTTCCTTTGAGCCTTCAGGGTAAATTCCAAACTCTTCCTTTGGAGGAAGGAAGTCCTTCCACCAAAGAGTCCTTTGGACTCCTTGGCCCTTTGTTAATTATTCCTTGCTTACCTATCCATCCTAATCTCTCACTACTCTTCTTACCACAGATTACATCCAGCCCCACTGAATGTTCTGTAGTTACCAAACTATGCTGACTTGTCTTTTGTCTTTATGCTTTGGCACAAACTACTTCCCTACTTCTTCCTCTCTCCCTACCTCTGCTAATTGTCACATCCTCAGGATGCAGTTCTAACATCCCCTCCTCTGATTATTCCTTGAATAAACTCTTGCTTGGCACAAAACTAGACCCAAAACACTCAAGGGATATATTATCATTATTAAGTTGAGTTTTGAGATCCCTCCAATTCTTCCCATTTCTCATCTCTGAAGTGTCATCTCCATAGGTAAGAGACAATGGAGTAACTATCTGCCTCTTCTCTTTTACAATGTTGCCATGTCCTTTCCCTATTGCCTCCAATGTCTCCCCAATTGAAATTAAACTCTTAATTATTTCCCAACTCCTACTCAGTTTGGGTTAGATGTTTTCCTTACAGCTCCATGATATCCAATGCATAACCACATGATACTGTAATGTTCTGGTTACTTGTCTGCCTTGTTGAATAGGCTATAGGCTCTTCAAAGTAGAGCTTTCATCTTTTAATTCCAATATTTGTGACTGGATCTGGCACATAATAAGAATACAATAGATTTTTATTTTTTAAATAATAGAATATTTATTTATTGAGTAGGATTAAATGAAAGATGATGGGGCGCCTGGGTGGCTCAGTGAGTTAAAGCCTCTGCCTTTGCTCCTTCGCTCAGGTCACGATCTCAGGGTCCTGGGATCGAGCCCCACATCGGACTCTCTGCTCAGCGGGGAGCCTACTTTGCCCTCTCTCTCTGCCTGCCTCTCTGTCTACTTGTGATCTCTATCTCTCTATGTCAAATAAAAATAATAATAAATGAAAGATGATGATGACAGCGCTGAAGAAAGGCAATAGATAAGGTCTAATGTACCTATGATTTTTATAATACACAATGGAAAATTTCTGAGAACTAAAGATATCCCATATAATGAAATTATAGGTTTCTTTTCTTCTTAAAGCCATGATATGTAGCCTTGATTTAAAATAATATCTATTCAAGGAGCACCCAGGTGGCTCAGTGTGTTAAGTGTCTGAGTTCAGCTCAGGTCATGATCTCAGTGTCCTGGGGTTGAGCCTGGCATCAAGCTCCCCACTCAGTGGGGACTCTGCTTTTCCCTCTCCCTCCCCTTCTGCTCCCCCCAACTTGTGCTCTCTCTTTCACTCTCACATAAATAAAATCTTTAAAAAAATTAAAAAATAAAACTTAAAAAAATAGATCTATTCAAATGATAGTGACACAGAATTTCAGAACATGAAGGAAACATAGAATCTAGCCTAGTGATTTTCAATCCACCATTTAGCATTAGATCAAAATCGGACTCAGATCCCCATTACCTAAACAATTTACTCTATAGCTATTGCCTGAGAGTTGAAGGGATGGTAACTGCCAGAATATGAAGGATCTTGGTTCTTCTACTTCTGTGCTCCTTTCAGTGGGCCTCTGGAGGTTCTAAAGCTCCAAAGAGCACAGCTGTACAAGCTCTAACCTAGTTCAAAATCTCATTTGACAAAAAGGATGCTGAAACCTTGAGAAGATTGTGATATTCCCAAGAGCATCAAATGATGTAAGGCTGGACATGAGTCTCTGGCTCCTAGGCCTCTACTCTAAACCTCGTTTTACACTGCTTCTAACAGAAAAACGACTTAGCTCTGGAAGCACCAGAAAAATATTCCCATTACCTAGGTAAAACAGCAGTACTAGAAAATGTGGACATTAAAGAAGTGTTAGAGTGAATTTGTCTTACAAAGCATGTTGCCTGCAATGGTGATAACTTTACCAGAAACTGTAAATTGCAGGCTGCCAGGTACACTAACTGTTTCCTTCCGCCAAGTGCTTAGCATAGTTTCTTATGGATTTATTCCCCATAAGAGTCAATAAAACATAATAATAATATTAATTTGATAGAATCCCATAAAGATATGCTCTCTCAATATCAATGGCATTTTAGAGAAAAAAATATAGTATGAGGCAACAAAGGGAGGTATCTCTATTAAAACTGGCAGTAAAAAAAAAAAAAAAAAAACTGGTAGTAAATTGTATTGGCTCTTGTTATGGGTTGAATTGTGTGCTCCCAAAATTCATTTGTTGAAGTCCTAACTCCTAAAACCCCAGAATAAGGCCTTATTTGGAAATAGAGTCATTGTAGATGTTATTAGTTAAGATGAGGTCATACTGGAATAGAGTGAAACTAAACCAATATGACTGGTGTCTTTATAGAAAGGGGAAATTTGGAGATACACACAGGAAGAATGCTATGTGAAAACTGGAGTTATGTTCCCACAAACCAAGAAACTACAGACCCTAGAAAAATTCCCGGAAATGATCTTCCTTAGTGTATTCAGAGGGAGCATAGCTCTGCTGACATCTCGATCTCACACTTGCTTCCAGAACTAAAGCAATAAATTTCTATTATTTAAGCCACTCCATTTTTGGCTCTTTGTTACAGCGGTTCTTACAAACTAACACAATTCTAGATCTTCAGTTGCTCTCAAGGGGAATTTTTCTCAATCATCTAGTTAGTAAGACACATGCCAAAAACTAGATCTCTTTACTTAAATATAATTTTAATATATTTAATATTTAATATATTTAATATTAATATATAATTAAATATAATTATATTCCAGTTGCTATAATTTGATCCAGAAAAAATAAGTAAAATAGAATTACAATTAGATAATGTCTGTATACAGAGGATGAACTGAATATAAAATACAGAATCATAAAAACAAATAGTTCAGTGTGCTACAAAAATCAAGTACATCTAAAGCCTGGTCATATGGCTCTATTATGATTGAACTTCACAAAACTAGACACAAAACTTTATGGCCTTCACATATTTTTTCACCCCATTTTATCATGATCTAATTGCCAAATTTAAAAAATTTATTTCTACCTACAGACTATAATATTTGAACAAGTATAAAAATGTTCAAACATAAGATTTCCTTTATCTCTACTCCCTACTTTTTACTATCTTCTGGTCTCTCTTCTTATTTATGATTTTATATGAGAAAATTGGCCCCCACAATAACACTTGCAAAAACTATGTTAAATATTTTTAAAGGCTTGTTTCAGCTCAAGCAGTGTTCTCAAAGGTAAGCGTTTTGACTAATTTCCACAAATTTAGCTGTCTGTTAATAGACTTCAATCAAACCAAATGTCAAAACATAATCAAACTCACATTTTATGATTTAACTGTCATAAAGCCATACAACTGGATTTTACTAATGTGAAATTAGTTCTCTGAAAACTATCAAAAATATCCTTACCAGTGATTTCTACCTTCTTTCAAAATTAGTAAACATTACTTACTTTATAAACTTCACATATACTCTAGAGAAAATATTTATATTTTAATCAGACAATGAAATTAACTCCTTTATAAACAGAAATGATATTTGAGTATTCATTTTTCTTCCTTGCACAAATATATGAACAGGAAAAAGGACTATTACCCTTCCAAATATCATCTAGAAGTTGGTTCTTTGTATTTTTTCAAGAGACATATCTGTTCTCTTTGCAATTTTTACTTCTGTCTTATGTTATAAATATGTCAGTGTCTTGGCCTTCATACCAAGAGAAGATGGCCAACACTGTGGTCCAGGTTATGACCTTTCCAACTCTTCAAGAATTAGGTTGGTCATTTCTTTCTTACAGGACCCCACCTCAACAGCATAGGGATTCAGAACCTCCCAGTTATTATATAGTCAACTCACAGAGGGAAGTGGATGAGTTTAGGCAAATCATTTGATTTAGTTCACTTCAACAATACATATTTACTGAGAGCCTACTATGTGTCATCATTGTGTTAGGCATGGGGGTAACAAATATAGAATAAAATTCTTAAGGAACTTATAGTCTAGAGACAGATAAACAGATATTGACATAAGGTGGTAAGAAAAGAAATAACCATCTGCCTAAGGTTCTATGAAACCTAGAGGCAGATGTTATGAAACCACTTGGCCTATCTGAGATTTGTTCACAGATTTCCTAGACAAGATGAACCTGTGCTAACTTTGGAAAAGATGGATAAGAGTCTGACCAACAGGGAAGTTGGGAAGGTTCTCCCAGGCAATGGGGCAAAATGAAGTACAGCACAGAAATGTGGATTATGATATTATTAAGATAGGGAGTATAGCTAAGTGGTAGAGCATTTGACTGCATGATATTATCAGGATCAATATTTGTGGAAGGGAGCAGGAAGAAGCAGGATTAGGCAGAGGGGAAAACAGAACGGTGATATAGGATATTCAAGCCTCTGCCAGCACTATGGGGAACTCTGGAGCCAGACTTTAAATCCCTTCCTGCCTCTGTAGGAGATACAGAATGCCAGAAGGATGTGACTTTGGGTGAGGCAGTACTGTGAAGCTGAGAAAGTCAGGAAAAAAGACTAAGAGCTTGAGGTAACTGGGCAACAGATCTTTCTTAGATGGGATCTGGGCAGACTATGTCCCCCATTCACCACAAATGTAAATCTAGTGGATGTCCAGTATTACTAGACAGTAAATTTTCATGTGGTGCTAAATTTTCATGATGTGCTATTCATTGAAGAAAGCTGATTCTGCACCTATTTCCAACTTTGCATTTGGTGACATCACTTTGGTATCTTAAAATCATCCTTGGTGAATGTATTTGCACCACAGAAATCATCAAAAGTTAGAAATCAGCACTATATTTTTCTGAGAACTTGTTTACTTACTGGCACGAAATTTCACTATTTTCCTTCCTATGTCCATAAACATGGGTTTAAATCATAATGAATAAAAGCCATGGGTAAGACAGCATTCTACAACCTGCCCAAAATAGGAGAGGACATAGGCCAATAAGTCCCATATTTTTATACTGAGAGAAGTAAACACTCTTCCCTTTTCTTCTCCTGCCACTAACCTCCTTTCTGTCTTGGTAAATTGCAGTAGTCTCATGGGATAATTCATTCATTACAAGTATTTTGTTTTCATATGTATTCAAGAATATGTACTGAAGGCTTACTATGTGTCAAAAACTAAGTGTGAGTATTTGATGGCAAGCAAACAATAGACCTAGTTCCTATTCTTAGACTTCATAGTTGAGATACAAATATTAGTTTAAAAACATCATGAAATAAATGTATAATCACAAGTGGTGACAATTTTATGAAGAAAAATAGAGAATAAAAGATACTTAAATAATATCTTTAATGTGTTAACCTTCTATATATTTAAATAGTATAAAATGAAACATAAATGTCATTAGGCACTAAGACAAAGTAATGATAGTTTCATCAAAAGCCATATATAAATATTTTTAAGAATATTTATATTCTTATTATTATAGAATAATATAAGAATAAGAATAATTATTATATTATTATTATTATAACTTCTTATTATGAAAAACTCATTAAATAGTGATTTTTTTTCCTAAAAATGTCCATACATGTCCCTTGGCAATACCAGTGTCTCTCTTTTTTCATTTGTTATGTCATTACATTCATATGCTGTACCATTACAAAGATAAAAACACAGAGAAATCTGAGTAGTATTGAAAATCAGAATTTTTTTCCTCAGGCCACTGCAACTGACATTGTAAAGAATATTTCATGTAAGAAGCAAAATTATATTAAAATAAACTCTCTGCTATAGCATTCAGTTTTTCTAAATAACTGTCTTGTTGAATGCTAGTAAAATTCTCTGGTTAGAACAAAAGTTTTGGCAAAGAAAATTCAGTATTTCACCCTCAAATTTGTATTCCTGGGCTGATTACTTGAAAAAAAATCTGATTTCTATTTGCTAGCATTATTTTAGGGGAAAAATAATATTTTGTTCTTGGAAAAGGCTGAGACTTACGCCTGATCTATATCTAACAATACATGAAAGAGAAGTTTAGCATCTGTTCATGATATCACATTTCCTATATGTATTCCTTTCCATAATGTACATTCAATTAAAGCACATCTCAAAAGCCTGTTTCAGAGGATTTGAAAAGTAACATTTTCTATTTGGGACACTTCAATTATGTGCTTGTGAATTTTGATCAGATAAAAAAATAATTAATCCATGACAATCTGCCTCTACTTCCTATAGTCAAGATTTAGATTGAACAAGATTTTGTCATTTTTAATATCTATTATCTTCATCCCAAAGTCATTACAAAATACATCTCTAGAATCAGATAAAATTTATAAGTGTTACCACAATGGATTGTACCAAAGAGTTAAAGCACCCCAACACATTATACATATATTCATACATAGGGCCAAAGGGATACCGTTCTCATTTTTCATCATCAAGGCATTTATAAGACTCCTATCTTCTTTTGCTTTTGTGACCTCTAGTCAGAAAGGCCAAAGTAAATAAAGGTCAAGATAGATGTCAAATCAAGCAATTACTAAACAGGGAACTTGGCTGTGACCCTCAGATTAGAAATGGTGACCTGTCACAGCAACAGGGGAAAACCTTCCTGCAACTCCTTCTCCTGTTTTATGAAATACAATCTAGATTTGCAGCCTAGACTGAAAAAAATTGATATCCTTCATTTGCGTTTTAATCTTTTCCACCCTTCATATTGGGGTTGTCCTCCTATTTCCTCCTTGGTTATATGCTCTGAATTGTAGATGTGTGAGAGGAAAAATTAGTAGGAACCTGGAATGAGGAGGGACGACATACCTATCATAAAAAATGAGAATGAACCAACACAACAAAAAAATGTTGTCATATCACTTTTATTCATTTACCTTTACTTAAAATTGCATAAAATTTAGACAGTTTGTATAATAGCAGTGATCTCAATCAACAATGCTCAATCAAAAATGTTTTTCTGCAATAGGCCACTTGTAGAAATGAATTTTGGAAATATTTTATGGGAGGTAACTAAAATTTGCAAATTCCTTTATATACCTGAACCTCGATTTTTTTTTCTTTTTTTTTGAACCTCGATTTATCTAATCTCTAGAATCTTACTTTCCTTTCTATACCCAAGAAACATCCATTCTTCACTCCAGAGGTATGTTGAAAAATATGGTTTTTCATGTTAATGCTATAACCCACATTTACTCCTGAATTCCTCCATTCCTTAAATTTTCCATTCTTAAAAAGATCTATAATCGTCCTTTGTTGTCAAAAGAGAAAAAGAAAAGATTTACCATCTATGAATTTTGAGCTGAGGAAGAAGGAAAAAAGAAGGGAACTGTAAGTTACAGGAACAGTTTTGATAATGGAATCTTACAGAGGTTTTTTGCTTTTCCTTTTCCTGCTTGGCTTGTCACAGCTCACAAGGGAATATTACCATTTTTTTAAAAATGTCTGCCATGTTTCCTAGTAAATTATTATATTTAGTTGAATTAATGGATTTTAGCTTTTAAATATAATTATTTCCAGTAAAATTCATTAAGTCAAAGAACCTCATTTGAAAATCTAACTTTGAAATAAATGGACAGAAATAATATGAGAAGTAAAGACTGATTTGAAAACAGACAAACCAGAAAAATGACATAGCCATCATCCTCTTATCGGAAAACAAGCCTGGAGTTCCACTAAGGAAGAATTACCCAGGAGAGGGAAAAAAAAAAAAAAAAAGAAAAGAAAAAGAAAAACTTTGAAAACAAAGGCTTACTTTTCAAAGATCCTTACATTAGCAAACTTTAAATGTTGACCCTAAAGGAAGAATGTAAGTATATCCCTTTGAGGTAATTTTCATTTCAAATTCCACTCATATCCAAATCTTCAGTGAAAAGAAGAAAGAAAGAAGGAAAGAAAGAAAGAAAGAAAGAAAGAAAGAAAGAAAGAAAGAAAGAAAGAAAGAAAGAAAGAAGAAAGAGAGAAAGAAAAAGAGAGAAAGAAAGAAGGAAAAAGAAATTTAAAATATTTTCTTAGCTGCATACTTCAGAAAACCAAAAGAAAAGGAATGTTTCCATACAAAGATGACAGTCAGGGTGCTTTAAATTCTGTGTAAATGACATTTTTTTTTTTTTGGCCTTTATATATTTTTCTTTTCTTTTCTTTTCTTTTTTATTAACATATAATGTATTATTTGCCCCAGGGTACATGTCTGTGAATCGTCAGGCTTACACATTTCACAGCACTTACCATAGCACATACCCTCCCCAATGTCCACACCCCAGCCACCCTATCCCTACCCCAGCCCCCACCCCCAGGCCACCCTTAGTTCGTTTCTTGAGTCTAGGAGTCTCTTATGGTTTGTCTCCCTCCCCATCCCTTCCTGTTTCATTTCTCTCCCCCACTCCCCCAAACTCCCACCTTGCCTCTCAAATTCTTCATATCAGAGAGATCATGTGAAAATTGTCTTCGATGTGGATGGAACTGGAGGGTATTATGCTAAGCGAAATAAGTCAGTCAGGTAAATGACATCTTTTAAGTCTAATTATTTTCTGACCTTATGCCACTTTGCTTCATTGTTCAAGGATTCTAATCATAGATCCTAGTGGAAGTTTGGCCTATTAGTATTGTTATTGCAACTGGTTCTTCTAAATCACCAAAGAAGCTAACTTAGCATATGTGCTTTGCATGGTCAGTTTCGAAAGCTTTATAGCCTCAAAGGGTTCCTTCATAGATTACATTAATTTTGCAATATTATTTCTTCCAAAAGCATCAACACACGGTTAGGGGTTGGGGGCCATGCCAGCAGGGGAAGGAAGGAACTCCTAGAAATTCCAAATTGTCTCTTTGAAAAAAGCCATCTTCAGGAGACTGGGTGGCTCAGTGGGTTAAGCCTCTGCCTTCAGATCAGGTCATGATCTCAGGGTCCTGGGATCAAGCCCCGCATCGGGCTCTCTGCTCAGCAGGGAGCCTGCTTCCTTCTCTCTGCCTGCCTCTCTGCCTACTTGTGACCTCTCTGTCTCTCTGTCAAATAAATAAATAAAATCTTTAAAAAAAAAAAAAAGAAAAAAAGCCATCTTCATCTTACTGCATGTATTTTTATTTATAAAATTCCCAGAGAGGCACCTGGGTGGATCAGAAGGTTAAGCGTCCAACTTTTGATTTATGCTCAAGTCATGATCCCAAGGCTGTGAGACTGAGCCCTACTTCAATCCATGCTGGTCGTGGAGCCTGCTTAAGAGTCTCTCTCTCCCTCTCTCTCTGCCCCTCCCCCACCAAAAAAATTTCCAGATCTGAAATTAAAAAAAAAAACTCAACTAACACCTCACTGAATTGTACATCTTAGTTCTTCATTCTGTTTGCAGTTAACAAAACTGTGAATGAATAAAACTGAAGAGGCAACCAGTGATGGCTTGAGGTGTTTTCTGTTTTCCCAAGAGGTGTGGCCAGATTTGAAAAAAAAAGGTGGTGGTGGGGGGGGTTGTGTACTGAAAAATAATTGTCTAGGAGTGAGAACCTGGCACTTAAATAGGAGTGCATTCCCTCTAAATTTTACCCCCGTGGCTCCAAGATATGAATCACAGAAAATGGGCAACTCCCTGTGGCTAACATTCCTTCTACCCACCTTCAATAATGCCAATTAGCCTGGGTGGGGCCAACATGGAGGTAATCTTTCATACTGGACTATTTTAGCAATAATTTATCCCTTTGGACAGAGATCTGTGGGCTTCAGGCAAACTAAAAATAAAACTAAACAATTTAAGAATAGGGAAAAGTTAGACTTCAAAGCTAGGAAAAAACTAAACTTTACTAATTAGTGTTTATTTTTAATGTCTTCTTTATTCCTTATGAAAACTTTAAAATAATCAAGAAATCATTATAATCTTCTCTAGAATTATCACTAAGCACTGAGAATGCCAAAAGTTTGTTGAAACGTTTGTTTTAAACAGTATTCTTTCTAGAAGTGTAGTTCTCAAGGTCCTAGACAAAAAAATAATAATAATAATGATTATAAAATAAATTTAGAAGATTGAATTTTTTCATAGTTATTTTAGTATTGTCCTAAAGAAATATACTTGTTAAATAGCACCTACAGTAAGTATAATTTTATATAGGTATTTTCCCAAAGTTCTGTAAATGCTATACAAATCAATGCCTAACCTTTACCAAAATATCCTAACAACCATATATACAATAGACTATTATTCAATCATGAGAAAGAAGAAAATCCTGCCATTGGCAACAACATGAGTGGACTTTTAGGGCATTATCCTAAGTGAAATAAACTAGACAGAGAAAAAAAAATACCACATGGTATCATTTATATGTGAAATCTTAAAAAAAAAAAAAAGTCAAACTCATAGAAATAGAGAGTAGAAAAGTGACTCCCAGGGGCTGGGAGGTGGGAGCAATAGGGACAGGGTGGTAAACGGTACAAACTTCCAGCTATAAGATAAATAAGATTTGAAGATCTGATGTATTAAGATATCTAATGTATTAAGGTCGTGGTGACTATAGTTAGACTATATATATATACACATATATATGTATACATATATATAGACTATATATAGACTATAGTGACTATAGTTGATACTATATTTTATAATTGAAATTTGCTAAGAGAGTAGAATTTAAATGTCCTCACACACATGCACAAAAAGATAAATACCTAAAGTGAATGCATGTGTGAGTTAACTAGATGGTGGAGATCCTTTCACAATGCATGCATGCAGCAAACTATCATGATGTACATTTTAAATATCTTACAATTTTGTCAACTATACCTCAATAAAGCTCAAAAAAAATCTTAACAATCAACCAATCAATATACGGTAAAAACGTGTACATGTGATAATCCAGGACAATTTCTGAGGTAAATGAATTTGGTCCTCTAACAACCTTTAAAGTGGGGGAAAAATTAGTAATTTCCTTATTTTTAAGATAAGGAAACTGAGAGTCAGAATTATTAGGTCTATGGTCTCAAGCTAATTATTGGAAGAATAGGTTATATTCTAGGCCTCTTGGATCTCCATGTACTAGATAATATTCACCCTCTCTATATGTAATTTAGCCTCCAAATTTTTATGTAATCTATCTGTTCTTAAGAAATTCAGAGAAAGCATAAGTAAGTGGGTAAGGCTTCCTAGGGATGAAGACTTTGAGCAAAACCTGAAAAGTAAACCAATAAGGGTAGGTGGAGGGATAGAAAAAATAAATGTATGCCAGGAGGGAGAAAACAATAGATAAGAGAAACGTAATAACAACACTTAATAAGCACATATTATGGGATACTGTACTGAGCACTTAACCTACATGAATGAATTCAGTACTTCCTATGAAGAAACTGAGGCTTCCTTCACCTGCGTCACAGAGATGGGAAAGGACAGAAACAGGAATTTGATTCCAGCCCTGATCTGTTTGACTCCCAAGGCCACGTTCTTAAGCTTTATTCTCTACCATTGGAAGAAAGCATGAGAAGGAGCAGAGTGTGAGTAAAAATAGCTTGATTGGAAAAGAGTCATGTTGAGAATGGAAGAAAATAAAGTTAAATAAACATCAGGATGGAGTTATAGATTGCCTGAAAAATCAAGAAAAAGTAGATTTGATGTTACAAGCAATGGGAGTTCCTTATAGATTTTTGAACAGGAAGAAAATAAAGGGAAGTATTCAAAGAACATTTGTCCTCTAGCAGGAAGAGGGAGGAAGTAAAAAGTGAAGGTAAAGGGCCAGTTAGAAAATTAATCTAACGGCTCAAGTATGAAATGATGAAGGTCTAATTCAGAGTGGTCAGCATGATTGTGAATCAGAAGGAAGGGATATAGAAAACAATTAGAAGGAAGAATTAATGTGATTTTATGACTAATTAGGTGCAAGGGCTGAAGCAGAGAAATGATGAGTCAAAGATGACTGGATAGTTTCAAGCCTAGGGGACTGAGGAGATGGCGCCACATGAGTAAAACTGAAGGAGGAAACTGTGGTGGGAGAACATGAGTTTGTGTTTAGGCATGTCGGATCTTAATGACTGATGAGTAGGGACTTGGACATGAGGACTCATTTTCAGATGTTTGTTGAAAGGTGATTAGAAGGGCACAGCATAATAATGAAAGTTGCAGATTCTGAATTGCCACTGAAAAACATGGAAAGAGAGAGAGTAGGGCTGAGGATTTAGGTGAAGGAATTTCCATAATAAGGATACCTAAGAAGAATGAGGAGGCATTCAAGTAATAAGGAAGAGCGATCAGTTTCTTCCTTGTAAGGGGTTTGCAATTTACCTGGGGAGGTATCTTTAGCGTGCATGAAGCAACATCAGCGGAATTACTTATCTCAACTGGAATATAAGCTCTATGAGGGCAAGAACTAGTACCTAAAACAAGACTTGGTATATTTTAAGAATTCTATAATATTTGCTGAATTAATGAATAAATCATTGTACCCCATATCTCAGCAACTATCACAATGCCTGGCAAATAGCTGATGCTCAATAAAAGTTGTTGAACTGAACTGAATTAATAATTCTATCTTTACTCCAAAGAGATCTCATCTTAAAGCTAATTATAAGGTTACAAACAAGTTCATTAAGACTTCAAAGAAAAGGAGGGCACCTAGGTGGCTCAGTCAGTTAAGTGGTGCACTCTCAATTTTGGCTCAGGTGATGATTTCAGAGTTGTGAAACTGATCCCCTCGTGAGGCTCCAAACTCAATTGGGAGTCTGCTTGAGATTCTCTCTCCCTCCCTCTCTCTTCCCCTCTGTTTTGCCCCCCACTCTCACACTTCCTTTTTTTCTCTCTAAAATAAATAAAATATTTTAAACAAATAAAATATCATTAAAAAATTCAAAGAAAAGATATATTATTGAAGCAAAAACTTAGAATAGCATTGAAAATCTAAATAAAAAGAAAAAAGGACAGGAAAAGAAATAATCACTAAGACACAAAGAAAGAAATGCATTTGAGATATCTATACATCAGGTAACAATTTTGGGGTGAATGAAGTATATGAACTAAAAATTCAAGAGAAATATCACCACTTAGGTTGTGGTGCTAGCAACCAAGAAGTATACCACAAACCTTTGGGACTGACTATAGATAATAGACAGAAACGAGTTAAATAAAAACCATGCTAGGTCTGTGACCTGAGTGCCTGTAAGAATGATGGCAATGGGGAAGCTCGAATGGAGAGGAAGATGAATGTTTTAATTTCAATAGAGTTAACATACAGCGTTACATTAGTTTCAGGTATACTTTATAGTGATTCAATAATTCTGTACATCACCCAATGCTCATCATGATGAGTATACTCCTTAATCCTCATCACCTATTTCACTCATCCCCTCACCTACCTCCTCTCTAATAACCATCAGTTTATTCTCTATAGTTAAGAGTCTGTTCCTTTGTCTCTCTCCCTCTTTTTTCCTTTACTCATTTGGTTTCTTAAATTCCACATATGAGTGAAAGCATATGGTATTTATCTTTGACTTATTTTGCTTAGCATTATACTCTCTAGCTCCATCCCTGTCATTGCAAATGGCAAAATTTCATTCTTTTTTAAACTAAATAATATTTCATTATATATATTCCACATAAGGAAGATGTGTTTGATTTAAAACATAGAGGCTCCAAAATTTCCATTAGAGATCATTCGAATGAAATTCTCTCACACCAGTTCAAGTGAAAATGAAACTCATTAAAAATAAAATATAAAATTTTGTAGACATTAGAGAAATGAAAAAATGTACAGCTTGGTCACATGAAGGCATGCCACCTGGAAAATCAGAAATAAAGTTGATAGCCCTTTTCTCAATCATCACATTGCATGGTCTCTCATGATTCTGTTTCTCTGGTCCATTTTCCAGCTAGCTCTGTCTTTATAAGGCATTTCTCTCCCTCCAAAACTTTTAGCTTGGACATCGCTTCGGCTTTCCATGACGCCAACTCTACATGAACATCCATGTTTTGTGCTTTCATTTTGAAAACAAAATAAAAATCTCTCACATGATTTCACAAGAAAAGTCCTATCACACTGTTCCACTTTTTTTTATAAAACCTTATAAAGTCAATAATAAATTGTGTAACTAAATTTATGTTTACTACCACTTCATGTATACATACTGACTACTTCTCCCTTCAATTTTATGCTCATTCATTTATAGCCTTAAAAGCCTACTCTCTATATCCTGTGTTATCTAATATAAAAATCAACATATATTACTCACTGCTTTATCGACCACAATGGCCTAAATTTATTAGAGGAATGGGTAGTCAGTGAAATGTACCCCAAAGAGACAATGAGAGATAGAAGAAAAGTGACAAAACTGGTTAGTCACAAACCAGAATATCAGATGCTGAGTAAGGACATGTTGAGAAGACAATTTTAATTTATTAAGATACAAACTGTTCATGAAAGTATTTTTTGGAACAAAAAGTAGTTTTGTATTATTCTATAATTTGTGGTACACAATACCATCACACTCAAAATTTAAACTAAGAGAAAAAAATTCTCTTTTAAAATATATTTTTAAGGGGCGCCTGGCTGGCTCAGTCAGTTAAGCATCTGCCTTCGGCTCAGGTCATCATCCCAGGGTCCTGGGATCAAGTCCCACATTGGGCTCCCTGCTTAGCTAGACGCCCCCTTCTCCCTCTCCCACTTCCCCTGCTTGTGTTTCCTCTCTCCCTGTCTCTTTCTCTGTCAAATAAATAAATAAAATATTATATATATATATATATATTTTTTATTATTATTATTTTTTTTTTAACTGGGGTACCTGGATGGCTCAGTCAGTTATGCATCCGACTCTTGATTTCAGCTCAGGTCATGATCTCAGGGTTGTGAGATTGAGCCCCACATTGGGCTCCATGCTGAGTGAAGTCTGCTTGTCCCTCTCTCTCTGCTCCTCTCCCCCCAACTCATGCTTCCTCTCTCTCTCTAATAAATAAATAAAATATTTAAAATATATATACATTATTAAAACTTTATGGAAAGGCAGCAATCACTACAAATGTTTAATCCCCCTCTAAATAACCTTTTTCCATTCCTCAAATATGTATTTAATAACTCCTACAGGAAAGAAAGCAAAAGACTACATTGATGTTTCCTAAATATAAAGGAAATAATGGATAATTAAAATAAGTCCATTATCAACCATGGACCAAAATATACGTAAATAATATATATATCCCCAGGTAAGACCTACTTTCCTGCTTTGCATAGTATTCCACAAATATAAAAACTTTCAACACTTAGTTTGTTTCATTGGTTCATTTATTCTCTCATTTACCTCTTGAAAATTTCTGATAGCCCATCTTAAAATTGTTAAAATTTTTCTGAAGATAAAATTTTATTTGATTTAAGTTAATCTTTCAAAGTATAGACAATTCTGTTCGTTTTTTTCCTAATTGCAACAGTAAGGAACACAGCTATGCATTCTTATTTTTATATAGATAAGTGCACAAATATGGACCATGATATAAGATTTTTTATGTAAGATAGTCATCAAGTTGAAAGCAGAGATTAGCTCTCCATTTCCCACTAACACTCAAGATATTACTGGCAATTTTAATGTAACTACCCAATGAGAAAGATCTCAATTGTATTATGTGAAATTATTTGAATTACAAAGCATTCCATGAAGTAACTCCGTAAGGCAAGCGTGTATTAGTTTGATAGACTCATCCTTTTCAAGTAAACATTAGACCAAGTTTTAAGATTTATGTTACCATCTATTATATGTCTTCAATTCCATAAGTGTAGCCATGAAAAATCTTATTGAATCCTTTCATGTAGTTGTAGTACCTGAAAAAGTCTTGTAATAACTCTTACCCTCTCTTTTCTTATCTATTCATTGGAGACAGTAAATCACAGCATTTTTTCTGTATATTAAATAAGATATTAAAGTACCTGGTACATAACAGATTTTCAGTTAATATTTGCCTTTATTATTATAACTAAGAAAATAAAGTATTTCAGGGGAAGAAGAAAAGCAGCATGATAACACCACTTTTAAATCCAGGCATTGAAATCACATTTATTCTTGGGCTGTCTTCTTCCTTCCTTACCACTATCTAGTAGCCTAGGTAAATCCAGTGGATTCCTGTCTTCCTACTTATGTATTTGACTCTACAGATACCAAACTTGGAATTTCAGGATTATACACAAGAACTATATTGATGACTTTAATTAATTTAAACTCAGAGAATGCAACTTCTGAATGAATTTACTGAGCCAAGATATTAACTCTTAGGAGGTGATTACTGGCTTTTGACCTGGGACTGCTAGGAAGATTTGGTCCTATTCCAAAACTGGTCTCTAGCTTTTCTCCCATTTATATGAAGTAATGAATACTTTTTTTCTTCCCTCCACTCTGATTTTATCCTCTGGTAAAATGGTAGATGAATCCTACCTCTCTAATCCTGCAAGGTATCCACTCCCTCCTCCTTCCATACCATACAACAAGTGACCCTCAAGAACTTATTTTGCAACTTGGTCGTCTGTTTCTATATTTCAGTAAATTAAAGACTTCATTTTGAAGGATCTTTCTCTTAAAATTCCTTCCCCTGAATCTTCCCACTGACGTGTCCTACAGTTCAAGCCATGACCTGGATGGTATCCAGAATAGTGAGGCTGACCACTATAATTCTGGTATTCATAGTCAGCCAAGTGAAAATAATGTAGGCCACGATAAACCTTAAAAATCCAAAAACAAATAAAACTATCTGTAAGCACAATGCAAATGTTCTTAATAATAAAGCTCAGACAAATTGAAAATGAAAACAATTTTTATCCCTTGTAATTTAACACTAGTTCTGGGCTTCAACTGAAAATGTTTTCTTATTTTATAGCTTGGTAGAACTTGGAAGAAATAAAAGGAAATGTTAAATACAATGTCCCGGTAAGAGCTAATTATCCTCAATGGTTTTTTCATAGGACAGAGTATTAACCTAATTAACCCATCTTTCATGAACATGTTGCAGAAATGGGGCCTGTCCGACCACTCCTGCATATGTTCAGTTGCCTGAACATGCTTGCTTTTGTGGTTGAAACTCAAATTCTTCCTCCCACACAATGTATTGGAAAATATTTTCATGTCCTTGAAAAGGTTAAGTATCTGCAAAGTTCTATATTTATTTGATACGTGTTTTTCTTTTTGTAAGACTTATATTTACTTATTTAATAGATTTCTTTTCTATCTTAGCAGAATCGGAAGTTTATGTAATCAGTTTCTCTTAAGTTTCCAGAGTATCTATTACATGTCATTCAAAGCTACTCATTCACTCAAGTTCTCTGGTTTTTGCCTAAATTCTGCAAATATTTTATGGAAATAAACAAAATAAGCTAAACAAAATCTGTATTATATTTTGTGATTGTAGACTCAGTATTACATATACTTTGAGAAACAGTTCAATTTGGTGAGAGTATAAGTTTATGCTTCATGCTACATATAGAGAAAGAGGCAACATTTTAACATTTGTTTATTTTAACCCTCAATATGAAAAAGATTTGAGTAGATTCACAAATATTGAGCAACGTAATGGCATAATAATACATGCACACTATATTATATGTCAGAGAGTATTAGAATTCCACAGGCATTATCTTGTTTATTTCTCAAAACAACTTTACGAAGTCAATCTATTGCTAACAATCTTCATTCATTATAGATGAGAAACAGACTAAGAGAGGCTAATGAATTTGCCCAAAGCTCCAAAATTGAGGAGCACTTGGAATCGGGATTTGCCAGGTGATCTGACTCTAGATCCATGTTCTTTCCAGTAAGGATAGAGAAAGAAAAGGAAGTCAGAGTTAAAGTTATCCCAAGAAATGTGCATTGAAAATTTCGTTCAATACAAAATGTGAATCATAAGTTTGGCTCTGATTTTCTGGGCACCAAAGAAAGAAAATAACACGATACATGACAAATCCACACTGCCCATAAAATAAAAGGCACACCAACAACTCAAAAAAAGATATCTTTTCCTCTGGTGGACTTTATGAGAAAGAACAAAAAGTAGTCTAAAAAACAAAGCAAACAAATGAACAACAACAAAAAAATGGCATCTTCTCATATTTCCCTTAAAGGAAAACCCAGGGAATAACACAGAATATGGCTCAAAAAAAGCAGCACATCCTTAATGCTCCGAAGCAATATTATCCATATATGGATGCCCAAAGATGTGGCTTGGTTCCAGAATAAAATTGAAAATATCTCAAGGAATGCAAAGACTACATCTTCTGTGGGCATTATTCCCACGTATAACAATGTAATATCTCAGAAATAATTAAATATTTAATGAGAGTCAGGAAGCAAATACTAATATTATATTGACTGGTAAGAAGCTGAGACGTATCTGTTTTATCTTGCTGATTTAGAACGTATTTTATTTATTTAATTCGTCAGTAAGGTAGAAGATAGAAAGGACACAAATCACAATCTAAGCTTCAGTTTCCTCAGCTGTAAAATAAGAATAATAATAGTACCCCCTCATCTTGTTGCTTTAAGATCAAATAAAATAACACACAAAAAGTTCTTAGTGCTTGCTCGTCCTATACACTGATTAAAGTGTTGACTGTTATTAATGTTTTTTAAATATTGATAATCCATATTTAGAAGCTCTAGGATGGCTGCTCAAAGCTTTTTAGAGCACAGCAAGTTGAAAAGAATATTTTGGCTTAAGAAATTAAAAGTGAAATATTCATATTATCCTAGGAATCAATTACTAGCTGAGTCAGGCTATGACTGAAAAACTACAGGTTGATTTTGTGATCTTTGCCACTTTTTCAAAATGTTACACATTAGGTTCACTTTTTGTGGAAAAAAATTGTCTTTTACTTTAGTTATGTAGACAAAATTAAGCCCTTGGATCTTTTAATAAAGTGAGGACATATTTCTGTCCAAATGATATATTTCTATCTCATTTCATTAAGAATGAAAGGGGATGCTGAAATAATTACTAGACATTAACCAATCTACAACAGGTATAAACCAGGATATTCCAGTGCATCTAGGATATAGGGTCACCCTACCTAGTCTTCCGCCTCTATTTCAATAAAACAGAGAAAAATTAATGACTACGCACCCTCCTACATGCAATTCTAAAGGCCAACTGGGCCAGTATCTTTTTTTGCAAAAGCAAAGTTGCATTTCATTTCAATGTATATCTCCAAAACAAATCAGGTATTACCAATTGTACTCAAACATATTCTAACAGTTTGTGCAAAAGTTGAGACCTTATTATATATTTCAATGGATTATGGTGCTCATTAGTTTGATATTATAACTGGTTATTTAATATTATTCAGATTTATTTTGACATATCTTTTCTTTTTATTTGTAGATTTATGGACAAATAAATACTCAACAAACTCCTTCAGTGCCAATATAAACACATTTAATAGATCAAACTTGTTCCATTTCTTTTTGTTTTGTTTTGTTCTGTTTTGTTTTGTTTTGTTTTAGAAAGACATGCTAATGCAGGGGCTAAAAAATGTTTCCAGATTCTTTAAGTCAAATATTTTCCTTCCACAAAGGATATTTTGTTTGTCTTGACATCTCTCTAGTTTATTCTTCCTAGGGTCTTCAAACTCTCATTATCACCTAAAAGAGAAAGGGAAGGAAGGAAGGAAGGAAGGAAGGAAGGAAGGAAGGAAGGAAGGAAGGAAGGAAGGAAGGAAGGAAGGAAAGAAGGAAGGAAGGAAGGAAGGAAGGAAACTAACTTTCCAGATTAGTGATTTTCTTTAAAAATCATTATAAAATGAAAATAAATGAAAGGTTAGAAAAGAGGACAATGGAGAAACTAAAAGAAATATATGAAACCACTGCACATACTGAACTGTTTCTATGCAGAGTATGAATGTAATTCATACTTAGTTAAGAGTATCTTGTTCAGAGTATCAATAATAAAAAATAATGGAATAAATAAACAATGTTTCAACTGAATTAAATTTTACTATGTGACAATGTAAATTAATTGATAAGGGGTTTCTGGAAGAAATTGATATACTTTTTTTTAAGATTTTATTTATTTATTTGACAGAAAAAGAGAAAAGAACACACCGTGGGGGGAGCAGTCGGCAGAGGAAGAAGCAGACCCCCTGTTGAGCAGGGAGACTAGACACAGGGCTCAATCCCAGAACCATGGGATCGTGACCTGAGCACAAGGCAGATGCTTAACCGACTGAGCCATCCAGACCCCCTAGAAATTGATATTTCAAGGAGAAAAAAATGTAGCAAGAAAAAAGTTAACATGGAATTATGCTCGTAAACCATGGATGCCTCTCCCCACTTTACTTTCAATCTTTGAACCAAGTAGCATTAATTCATGCTCATTACTTGTAGTGTTGTACTTATCTGAGAATCTAAGTTCTATGAGAGAAAGAACTGTTTCTAGACCATTGTGTTTCCTCAGAACATTATGCAGAACCTGCCATTTAATAGGTGCTCAATAAACATTTATTGATTGATGAATTACTTGTGTTTCATACTTTAGTATTTAAAGTCCAGGATTAGAACAACCAATTAAAAAAATATCCTAATCACCTCAACTAAGAGTAGGTTTACTATGATTCAGAAGTGTGAGGTAGTTTCAAAACCTAACGCAATCTTTGGTTGTGTTGGTACAGATAAAGTGGAGATCAGGGACTAGTAACCCTGCTTTATTCTGTACTCATCTGATCATAAATCCTAAGAAAATTTGACAAAATTGACTCAACTAGAAGGGGGAAAGAGGGTACTGAAGTCTGTAAATTAATCATTCATGCATCATTAAAGGACTTATGGAAAGACAAGGTGGGACACAATCACTCGTTATTTAATTTTTTAATCACCCTTTAAATATGGATTCCAACTCTATATAACTCTATAATAGAATAATTGTTTTAAAAATTAGAGATGCGAAAGAGTTGGATGGATTATCTTCTTTTGAGGTGCTATGCTCTCTATTTATGTTGATAAAGAGTTCTTTTAAAAATATAGACTTAAGTTCTTATTGCTTCCAAATTGCTATTATATGTAAAATACAAAATAGCTAAATTCCAGTGCTTTGTATAGACAGTTTTATATATGTAGTTTTTAACACATATAAAATAATATTTGGATATATAATGAAATGTTTTCCATTATTCCCAATATAACTTCAGAGATATATACCAACCAAAACAAAAAGAAGTCTGTGACTGACTTCAAAAAGAAGATGTCTAGATGTCTGTACTTCTAGAATGCTTTTCACATGTATTTAGTTGTTAACATCTGTAAGATAGTTCATAAATAATAATTGGTATAAAGTCACTTTCTGAAGTACTTCTCAGAGTTTATTTCTATTTCAATGGAGCAATTAAGAATTTGTGATAAGCATTCAAAAAGATGCTCCACATCTTATGTCATCAGAGAAATGCACTACACACCTATTAGAATAGCTAAGATCCAGAACACTGACAACACCAAATGCTGGCAAGGATGTGGAGCAACAGGAACTCTCATTCATTGTTGGTGACAATACAAAGTGGTACGGCCGTTTTGGGAGATAGTTTGGCAGTTTCTTACGAAACTAAACAAGATCTTACCATGCAATCCATTAATCATATTCCTTGGTATTTACCCAAAAGAGCTGAAAACTTGTGTCCACACAAAGACTTGCACATGGGTGTTTATAACAGCTTTATTCATAATTGCCAAAACTTGGAAGCAACCAAATCAACTTTCAGTAGGTGAATGAATAAACAAATTCTGGTATATCCAGACAATGGAATGTTACTTAGCACTAAAAAGAAACTAGCTTTCAAACCATGAAAAGACACAGAGGAAACTTAAAGGCATATTACTAAGGGAAAGAAGTCAATCTGAAGAGGTTATATACTATATGATTCCAACTATATGACATTCTGGAAAGGGAGAATTACATTTACTGTAAAAAGATCAGTGGTTGCCAGGGGCTTGGTGGGAGAGAGGGAGGAATAGATGGAGCACAGAGGATTTTTAGGATAATGAAAAATTCTGTATCATACTATAATGGGGGATACATGCCATTATACATTTGTCCAAACCCACAGAACACAAACACCAAGAGTAAACACTAGTGTAAAGTATGGACTTTGGCTGAGAAAGATCTATCAATGTAGGTTTATCAGTTGTAACAAATGAACCATTCTGGTGGGAGATTTTAAGGATGGAGAAGGCTATGCAAGTATGGGAACAGAGGTATATAAGAAATCGCTGTCAATTTTGTTGTGCACTTAAAACTGCTCTTAAAAAATAGTGTCAAAACAAGCAAGGATTTGTGTTGCTTTACCATTATGTCATATTTAGTAGAACTGCCTAAAAGAGCAGAACAAAGACCATGTAGAACAGTTACGGGCAAAGTTTTGTAGTTAAAAAAAAAAAAGTTTTGTAGAAAAGTTTTGAAGAAGTGCTTTAACCCAGCAGTTCTGAACTCCAGTTTTGCACTAGAGTGTGTACTACAGAACCGGGCCAACAAGCCGAACACAGTGCAGATTAGAGCCTCTGAAGAATTTGCCAGTCCCCTAATGAACTATAAACAAATATTTATCCATATAAGTGACCTATTAAATAATAAGAAAGTAACTTAATACCACACTGCTCTCTCCCACCCTCCATCCACTCAAGGAACCAAATTGCCCTTGGATCATCCATTTTCTCTTTCCTCCTGCTTCCTTTCTTTTTTTCTCCTTTTTTTCCCCTACTACTTCCTTTCTACCTCTCCAAAATCAGACACACACACACACAAATGATGATATGCTCATCATTTAATTTCCCTTCACTACTGGCAACTCATGTGTATGTTATATGTGTGTGTACATATATGATCTCATATAAGGCATATTTCCTGCACATCAACATCCAAATTATAAAAAATAATTATTGATGATAGCCATACATTGACAAATTAATAATTCAAGAAGTTACCTTTAAAAATAAAACACAACTTTTATTTAATCAGATTCTAAGTAGACTACCAAGGAAATACGAAAAATATTACTGAGGAAGAAAATAAGCATTTAAGTAGTCAAGAACGAAATTACCAATAAAAAGTACATATGCATATATTTTATACACACATATATTGTATATATGTATATTTATATACACATATATTGTATATATGTACATTTATATATACATATGTTGTATATATGTACATTTATATATACATATGTTGTATGTATGTGTATATGTATACAATGTAACAATGTATATGTATATATTGTATATATGTATATATACCCTTTAAGTATGGATATTTATATATATTATATATATATGCATATATATCCTTTAAAAAGGTATGGATATTTTAAACTTCACTTCTCTTTTCTTATTCTTGTTCATTTACCCTAAGAAAATCAATTTCCCATTTTAGCTTACATTTTCTCTGATTTATAAGTTGTGGGGAAGACTCTAATTCTTGTTGAAAAGTGTTGGTGAACTAATGGAAAATTGCCAAAAGGAAAAACATCTTTAGCAGAGAATTTAGATTTTTTAAAAATACTCTCAGTATCTGAAGTGTTCAAAATTACCTCAAGTTGCCATCAACACCACCACATTCCTCTTACCAAGCTGCCTCTCCTCACACCCCGAAAAAACTCAAAGAGTTGTATGATTTCATTGTTTTTCTGTTTTAATTAGTTGTGCTGTTTTTCCTTGGCTGACCACAATCCACTGTGAGTTAACTCTGACTTAGATTATTTTAAAAACCCAACCCTGTTTTCCTGTAAAAATGTGTATAATCCATTTTAGCAACAAGAGTGTTCACTTAAATTCTAATTATAGCCACTGTTCCCTACAAACCTTTTTTCTGCGTAACAATACCTAAGTCAATCTTTTTCAGTTTGCATCTTTGTAGTCATGCTTCGCTAACAATGCTTTCACCTATGTTACCCTAAACCTTTCAAAATAAAGTAATTTTTGCTTTTACTATTTTTTAAAAAAGAAAATATGTTCAAAGACATCATAGCTTTCTGGGTGTGTGTATGTATATATTATATTATATTATATTATATTATATTATATTATATTATATTATATTATATATTACATTATATTATATATTACATTATATTATATATTATACATAATTTTTATTCAAAAAATTTCAATTAAGTATTATTCTAGTCAGTCTACTTTTTCAGCACTGGAAATACCCAGAGAGACTCTTAATCTGATGGGTTAGTGAGAGATCTATGAATAGTTCTTATTCATCAGTCTCAAATAGGATAATTGACCGCAGAACTCAAGACAAAAAAGGTTTGGAAGAGGATGTGGCAAGGTGGTAAAGGAAGTAATTTAAGATGTTTATAGGGCTCTTGAATAGCAGATTTTTGAGAGGAAGGGGAAAAACACCTTAAGTTCCTGGGATAATCTCTGAAACATGCAAATAAGTGACTAAGAGAAAATCAATGTAGCAATGGATAGGGCATTTTTCCATGGATATGGGATCATGTTAAAGCTGGTGAGAATTAAACCAAAATCTCAAGGGTCTCATCTACAAAGGTAGGAGTAAAGGAAGAAGAAACCAAATGACTTAGAAGACTACTGAGCTGAGATTTTAATCACTGGTACCATGTAAGATTTTCTTTCGCTCCATTATGCCATAAGGGGATTAAATGATTTCTCTGTCTTCTGAATTTCATGGGCTCCGAGTGGATTTTAATGGATTTCAGATGATTTCATTACAGTGCCGAGAAAACAATCAACATTATTTAAAGCATAAAACCAAATGAATAGTTTTACAGTGTATTTCCATTCATTCATAAAGTACTATAACAATGCCACTCATTGTATCTCTCCAAATCTCATCTAGAAATAATTATTCATGACAATATTATGTTGAAAAATTAATACAACAATCTATTTACCTTTTTAAATATTTATGATTTTTAAAATCATATTCTAAAAGGAATATCAAAGAAATGTAAAAATATACCATCGTGAAAGAAAATAACCATTCATTTTAAGTGGCTGAAAGCCAAATTACTGATAAAAGACTTTCAAACTGATATTATTGCTAGTTTCAGAGGAAAAAAGATTCAAGTTTCTAAATTCACATACATAGGGGCGCCTGGATGGCTAAGTGGGTTTAAAACCTTGCCTTAGGCTCAGGTCATGATCTCAGGGTCCTGGGCTCAAGCCCAGCATTGGGCTCTCTCTCAGTGGGGAGCTGCTTCCCTCTCTCTCTCTGCCTACTTGTGATCTCTCTCTGTCAAATAAATAAATAAAATTTGAAAAAAAAATAAATTCACATACATAAATGGGCGTGTATAGAAATGATAGTTGCAAGAATAACTTTCTCATTAGTGAGCTTGTTGTTTTGAAGGATACCATGTGCATGCAGCCAGATGCTATAAAATCCTATGTTTTCATTAATGATTATGACATGCCAAAATATCTACTGACCAGGTTAATCTTTGTGGTAATACAAGACATACTCTTGCTCTTCATCTATTAGGGAGAAAGGGAAGAAAGCAATGAATAGGTGATTACAATATAATGTTACAGTATAATGGAAAAGTTAAGTACAGGGGACTGTGGGAGCAACTGAGGGGTCCCTAGTCAAGAGCAGCTATGGATGGGGAGATACTGGAAGTTCAGCAAGTTTTCCTAGAAGCATTCCTGCTAGAAGAAGGAGAGTGATTACTTATAGAGGTCCACATTTCCTGCCCATCAACATCCAAATTAAAACAAATGGACTCAATTTGGATTTAAAATGCTAATGCCAGGGGCGCCTGGGTGGCTCAGTCGTTAAGCGTCTGCCTTCGGCCCAGGTCAGATCCCAGGGTCCTGGAATCGAGCCCCGCATCGGGCTCTCTGCTCTGCGGGAAGCCTGCTTCTCCCGCTACCATTCCCTCTGCTTGTGTTCCCTCTCTCGCTGTGTTTCTCTCTGTCAAATAAATAAAATCTTTAAAAAAAAAAAAAAGCTAATGCCAGATTAACACATTATGTGAAAGTACTAGTATAACCAAAGTCATCAGAGTCTGGTACATCTGCATCTTTCTCAGGAAAAGGTGGTAAGCTGATATTCCCTAAAGATCCAGCTCAATAGAAAGCAAACTATTAATCTGGCGAATTTCTATATACTAGAAGACCAATAATTATTATAATAT
Source organism: Procyon lotor (assembly GCA_028646535.1). Classification (NCBI taxonomy): domain Eukaryota; kingdom Metazoa; phylum Chordata; class Mammalia; order Carnivora; family Procyonidae; genus Procyon; species Procyon lotor. The sequence goes on from CM053604.1 coordinate 78,180,489, forward strand.
TTTAAATGGCTATTCAAAACTCTATATCAAGCTATAAAAATTCCATATTTAGAAAGACTCATTGAATAACTGTAACCATTTGTTCTTTGTTTATTTAAAAAAAGAAAAAACAATTTGGTTACTACCATTCATGGCTATGTTTAATTAACATTTTTTCACTGAACTGTAATCAGACATTCATTGTTCTTTTTCTTTTTAAGTCATCCCAATATTTGGACCTAACCTCATTCCTAACATATGTATACATATGTGTGTGTGGTTAAATGTAAACATGTAAACAAATATAGCAAAGTAGTGGTTATTAACTACACCAAAATATGCCACCTGACATTTGCATACATTTGAGTTTTTGGTCTTGACAATAAAGCTTTAGGATTTCAGTTTACAATTAAATGAAGTAAAGATGATATTTTCCAGTGTACATGCAGTGTTCTTTGTAACTTAATTTTTTTAAAAAAATGAGCAAGCACCTTGCTCATAACAAGAAAGGTTGACAAGATTAATTCTAACCACAGCATCTCTGAAGCTTCATTAAACATCATAATTAAACCATTGCATAACAATGAATTAAGGAATAGATATGACAGGATATATTTTATTCATATTGGGGACTATCTCACCTGTGATTTAAAATGACTTAAAGTTTGGTGACCTAAAATTTTAGAGTTAAAAATATAACCAGACATGAGTATGATTGCATTATCTCAGGCAATTGTTCAGTGGGCATCTTAACTAAAACACAAGGAAATAGAGAAAATATTGAAACTTTTTTCTCATAAGGAGTTCACACTGAACTCTTAAAATCCTAAATAAGCAAGATTTTTAAAAGTGAATGTGTCCCTATCCATCTTAAAATATTACATAAATACAAAGCTCCATTCCTAAAATAATCCTAGGGTTATAAAGCATACGCGTACAAATGTGAAAAATGAGGAACTATAAAACATCAAAAAGATTTAGCAACTGTATACTAAGAGTGACAGTAAATTCCTTTCAATAAATATGTGAAGGGAGAGGTTAAAAGAGGGGATATAGACACTCATTCATCTTAAAATAAAACTAGATAACAGATTGCTACAGAAAATATTTCCTTTGGATCACAAAACAGCTCTAAAGCATTGCTAACATACATCTGAAAGATATGTGGGTTTTGGGGGGGTTTTTTCCTGCATGCGGTATCTCATGTCTAAAAGGAAAATAAATAGGAAAGATAAATATGATCGCCGTGGAAAAAGAGGTATCAAGCACAATTACTGGAAGCTCTCCACCATGAACATTATATAATGAACTATGACCACTATGACCAAAAATGAGGCCATGGAAGAGTTAGAGGAAAACAAAATAGGGACAACTGGTAAGGGTTCTTTTAAGATATAAATTAGGCTACCATCTGCAGAAATATGACTCCCAAATCATAACTTTTGCATACATTTCCCTTAACTCTTTGGCATTTTAAAAACAGTGTCTAAGCTTATAGCTCAAGCAGATTATAAAACAAAGTCTAGGGAAAAGGTAAGCTTTAAAAGGCTGTAAACAAGCACAAATATCCAGATGCTGGTGGCCTATTCTACACGAAAACTTTGCAAAGAGCTCCATCTACAGGCCATTCATAATACGCCATGTTCAATTACAAAGGGGTCTATTCCCACTTTCCCTAAACAGTTTCTTGTGGTTCTGTTTTAGCACAGAAAATGTTACATTGAATAAGTACGTTGAATAAGATACAAAATTTCACAATTTTACCTTTAACACTGTAATATTTCTTCCCAGCTGAGGGTATTACTCAAATATATCTATACATGGAGGACCCACCAGTGGGAGACCATTTGCTCCAGAGTTATTCTCTGAGGTTAATTCTAAAGGAGGGCTAAAAGAGAAAAGATTCTTTACATTTTCTCATTTTCTAATTTTAAAGGTAACTTTATATTTTTTTCATTTTCCAATTTCTCATATTCCTTATTAGAGTTTAATTTCGTAAATACAGTTACAAGCTCGCAACTGAAGCAAATCAGAGATGACTTAAGCCAGAAACCCCTTGTTTCCCCTGGTAAAAAATTATTTCTTTCTTTTTCCATTTCTCCTTACCCAACTATTACTAAGGTCAGATATAGTGAGAATACAAAAGAACCTGGAAGGGATTATGTGGAGCAAACAAATCCAATATATCTCTAAATCCTGACTTTTTAATCTCTAAAGCCCTATGTAAGTCATTTGACATCTTATCTCAAGGAATGAGATACATCCTCAGATAGACTTGATTTCAAATCTCACATGTCTGAAAGTTACTATATTTATTAACAAGCCAAGCAACTCTTGGAATCAGGGTGTAAGAGAAAAGAAGAAAAACCTCCAAAGCACTACTCTTCATACCAAAGAGAGCAACGTAAAGTGATTTAGACAACCAATATTAAATATTTACATACTTTAGCATACAAGTCCACCACTGGCCACAAATTTTGACCACTAAAATCTCAAATGAAGTTTTATGAACACACTGTAACGGCTTCCATGAAGATGTTTCCATATAAAGATTATATAAGTAAAACAAGATGATTCGATTCTTTGATTTCATACCTGGCATGAAATATTAAATATCTTCCTCATGTAGACAATTATGAGATTGCTGTATTAAGATGTACAATAAGTGTACAAATCTCTTTAAAAAAAAGTAAAGACAACAGCTGTTCCAGACCTTAGCTCTCTAGAACAAATCTGACACAAGGTTAAAACAAATTATAGAATCTCATGTTTGGAAGACCATTGCAGGTAATTAAATCGAATCGCACCCCTAGTGAAAGAGCCACCCCTTGTCAAGGGGTTATCCAGGCTATGCTCAAACCCCTCACTACATCTCAAGTTGTCGATTTTTTTCTTTGAGCAGATCTGGCTGATATAGGGAAATTCAACATTGTATTTTAACTAAATCCTTCCATTACAGTGTCAGCTAGTAGCTCTGTGTTCATTTTTAGGTCTATGCAGAACAAATTCAACTCTTTTCCAGGAAAGGGCCCTGAGATAGTTGAAGAGCGTTCCAACCATTCCCCTGAGCCTTTCCTTTTCCTCATAAATGGTGACAGTTCTGTTCACTCTTCCTACATGGAATGGTTTTAAGTCTCTTGTCTTTCTGGCCTTTTCCCCCAAAAGAAGTATATTTTGATATATTCTTGAAAGTATGGGGATGCCTGAGTGGCTCAGTCAGTTAAGCTTCTGCCTTCAGCTCAGGTCATGATCCTGGGGTCCTGGGACTAGAGTCCCACATCAGGCTCCCTGCTCAGCAGAGAAACTGCTTCCGCCTCTGCCAGCGGAAGCTGTTCTCTCTCTCTCTGACAAATAAATAAATAAAATCTTAAAAAAAAAAAAAAAAGGGGGGGTGGGAAAAGAAAAAGAAAGTATGATACCCAGGACTGAGTACAGTCCTCAAAAAGGACTCCACCAACACAGTTGGGTGGAGTCATCTAACACGTTGTGCATAGCAGGGGAATGTATTTTTATTAATATAAGTTAGTTTAATTAAAGTCATTTTAACCAGGGTTGGAGGAAGTGAAAAGGGTAGGACACCAAAGGCTTATTGCTTGCTAACTAAAGGTGCTTGTTTTCTGTTCTTGCTTTTTTTCATCACTGCTGTTCCCATAAAGAAACTGCAATCATAAATAGACTCCCTAGAAAACTGAGTGTTTTGAGATATAAATATGTTACTCAGAAAGACAATGTATTTTTTATGCTGAGCTCTTAACTTCTATGAGAAGTTTCTATAGGATTTTATGCAATTTAAAGAAAAATATAATAAAATTCTCATTTCTTTTGTACAAAAAGAGTTAATACTTGCTAAGAATTTGTATGTAAAATGTAATCCCTGAAATGAAAGAAGTTGTCCTAATTTATCAGCATATCAAAATTATAAAACTAAGCTGGAAGAAATAACAGGATACCTCAGCTTTATTATTAAAAAAGAATAATACAACCAAACTGGTTGTTTTTTTCACTCATCAGTAATAACATGAATTCAACCCAAGTGTAGTCTTTTATTCAACTTACAAAGTCAATAAAATCTTGCATGCAAATATATATGCGTAAACATAGATATGGATTATATAGGTATGGAGATATGGAGATTTATACATCAGAATATATACATATAATAATGTATATACATATATAAAATACTTCTTCATAATATTTTAGAAATAGGTTATAATGCAAACAAGCAAAACTCAAAATATGAAAGTGAAAAATATGGCCCACTTGTATCTTTACCTTTCCTTTTATACTTTATGTTCTAAAATCCCTTTTATACTTTCTATTCTAGAAACCCCAAAGTATTTTCCTTTACTGCATTTAGATGAGCTTTGCTACCATCAAAACCAATCTCTAAAAGGGGAACCCTCCTACACGGTTGGTGGGAATGTAAGCTGGTACAGCCACTCTGGAAAGCAGTATGGAGGTTCCTCAAAAAGTTGAAAATAGGGTAGGTCTGAGTTGAAAAGTTCCTCAGACCTACCCTACGACCCAGCAATCACACTATTGGGTATTTACCCTAAAGATACAAACGTAGTGATCCGAAGGGGCACATGCACCCGAATGTTCATAGCAGCAATGTCAACAATAGCCAAACTATGGAAAGACCCTAGATGTCCATCAACAGATGAATGGATAAAGAAGATGTGGTATATATATACGATGGAATACTATGCAGCCATCAAGAGAAACGAAATCTGGCCATTTGCAACGACGTGGATGGAACTGGAGGGTATTATGCTAAGCGAAATAAGTCAGTCAGAGAAAGACAAGTATCACATGATCTCTCTGATATGAAGAATTTGAGAGGCAAGGCGGGAGTTTGGGGGGGTGGGGGAGAGAAATGAAACAGGAAGGGATG
>CM053604.1:78185864-78230470 GCA_028646535.1 Procyon lotor
TGGGGTGGTTGGGTTGTGGACATTGGGGAGGGTATGTGTTATGGTAAGTGCTGTGAAATGTGTACGCCTGATGATTCACAGACATGTACCCTGGGGCAAATAATACATTATATGTTAATTTAAAAAAAACCAATCTCTAGATCAATACTCACATCTACATCTACATCTATATCTGTATATAGTCTCTTCAAGATGTCGTAGGTGATCATTCAGTGTCTTCTGACACAAAGGTCATTTATGAAGCTACAATTATTTGGACCCAGAGTTAAAAAGCAGAAATAACCCCATTACCTCTGTTATTTGTGAAAATAAACAGATTTCTGGGCCTTTACCTCCAGTAACGTGGGGACTACATGGAGTGTACTTCGTAGTCATGAAAAAGAAGAAAGTTAGGGACTGAGGCGAGCACCCTAACGGCACGCTATCTGCTGAGGCAGATCCCCCTGAATAACCAGTTCTGCAACGTGCATGAGGGCTGTGCTACTAATGATGCTGTTAGGGACTAAAACAGAATAAACTAATATCATCTCTTATGCAGTCTAACAACTCTGTGTAAATATATTTTTCTGAAATGAATAGAACCAAGTTGTTATGATTTCTGCCTTCGTCATCAGAAGCATCTACATCAACAATGAGAATTCTTCTCCAATTTATGGAACCTGCTTGAGCCAAAGCTGTAAGTCAATGACCTATTTGATCATATCCAATACTATAGGCATTTCAATAAGCTGAGAATAAGACAATAAAAAGAGGGAGAAAATAAGGATTCTCAATGGAAATGATTATACAATTTGTAATTTTAGTTATCTAAAAAATCCTTTCTCAGTGGAGACTAAGGGTCAATATATGTCATTAAATATAATTTAATCACCCCATTTTTAACTGGGAGAGGAAAATAATTTTTCATAAATTTATGGTGAAACAAGAAATGATTTTTGTATATACCACATAGGCTAATAATGTAACCGGTGATATTTTCAACTACTCAGTTAGGCACTAATATTTAACTGGGAATATCTATAGTTAGCCAGAGTAAAATAATTGAATTTAGTCCACACATATCATAGATATTTCTTTATTCCCATTGAGAAAAATCAAATTTCTGGTAAGCAAAATCTAAAGAAGCAGGAAAAGAAAAATATAAAATAAACCAGGAAAGTACTAGTCTTTTTGTCTACAGAAATATAGCTACATAGGCATGGCTGCATAGTTATATTTTTATAGACAAAAAAGAGACATATCAATTTTAATATAATTCTAAATAAGTTGATAAAAACATTAAAAGCTCATTACACTGTCACTTACAAACAACATGTTTTTCTTGGTATAAAACTCAGACAAAATTATTGGTTAGCTAAGAAGTAAATATTAAGAGAAAACAATACTGTTATTATGTATCATTATCATCGTAATAAGAACTATTACCCTTTTTGAGTCCTATGTTCTCAGCATTAAACTAGGTGCTTTACAAACATTAGATAAGTTTATCACCACAACGAATGTTATACATATTTTCTCACATGCACTTTTCAGATGATAAAACTGTAGCTAAGATGCCACATTCTCTGCCCAAGGCCAGTCTGTCTAACCTAAAACCGATGATGTGCGATCTTGCCTCCCTGCCTTTAAAACACCACATTTAAAAAGCCACACTCTATGCCTTAACAATCATACTGATACATGTGTCTGAAGGATTTGATTTTCATTTTTACAATTCTATATTCTTGTACTCATAGCACACACTTAAAACTAGAAATGTATTGTATTTTTATAGAATAATATTTCATTGATTTAACATTAGCAATAGAATTTCATATATACAAATTTTAATCAAACATTTATAGTTTCATTGTATTTTATTGTTATACTGGATCTTTCTATTCAGAATCAAATCAGAGTATTAAATTGTGTAATAGAAGCCAAATTTTGAGGACATTAAATTGGTTGTGAAGTATTGAGCAAAAGATGGAATAAAAGTTTGATTTTCTAAGTTTAAAAAAAGAACATTAAAACAATTTTTAAGAAGTAAAAATATCTTGACTTGTCATTAATTGACTAAAAGTATATTTTATCTATAAATCTTTAGGAAAAAATATAATGGAAGATATGGAAGAGTTCCCATAAATCGATACTCTAATTTTCTTAATTTTCTGAGTACAGTAACATAAGTACATGAATGCAAATGGTTTAACATGAAATAAATTAATCTAGAACATTGCATTACTATTCTCTATGTCGAATGAAACAGTAACTTTGAGATCAGAGATGAATTTAACCACGTATTTACTTTTCGTAATTATTGAAAAACATGCAGTTTTAACTTTAAAGATTAAACTAACTTTACTACTAAAAGTTAAGTTTTCACGCTCCCTCTGCTGAGAACATACAAAATGGTACTTGCTGTGAAATTAAGTTTCTCACTGAAGGTGCACCCAACAAGGTTATATTTTTTGTTAGTCTGAAATGTCCCTCACCAGGAAAGAATGGTTGACCCATTTGCAATTGCCACTAGGTGGAAGTCACGACATTCCCTCAGTGCAAGCCCTGGTGATACAGAAGCTGGTCTTGCCAACCCTTCACCCAGAGTGTGTGGAAAGGAAGGCCCATGCCCGCCTCACGGCCATGTGTAGGCCCCATGCCCTCTCAGATGCCCACACAGACGCTGACAGCTGTGTGCAGCCTAACTGCCACCTCTCAGAATTCTGAATGTCAGCCAGGAATGTAAAAGAAAAGAGAGAACATCTTATAACCACAGCCAAGCTTGTGATGGCTTGATCGCTCCAAAGCCTCTAAATCATTCTGAACACTATCCACATAATCATTTTTGCAGATAAGTTTTCTTTTTTTAATCTTTTCCACCAATGTATTCAAACAGCTCAACAGCTCTTGCTGTCACTCCTCATTCTAATCAGCCTTCCTCATACTTCAGACATCAGTGGTTCGTTCAAGAGTGTATGAATGTGTATTTCCACCCAGAGTTAAGACACAATGTCCAGGAGCTAGGCACTGTGGAGGGGCACGTGCTGCATTTATCTGAGAAAGGCCAATCACTGTGAATTTTTATGCAGAACACAGACCTAAGAAAGCACATACAGGTGTTATGAAAGGTGGCAAGCTTGGCAGAATGACCATAATCACGACCAGAATTTTGACCATGGGAATCAAGTTAGGGTCTGGTGTGCCCGTCCAGAAGGACAGCTCAAGGCACAAAAGTTCAAAATATCTTTTAATTCTGGCTTCATGAAGAAAATGAAGAGAATTACTGAATTATCTCTAAACCTACAGTATTGAATAAAGTATATTTAGAATTGACCTAATTATAATTTGGGGAGTCACAACTTACACGTGGATTTTTGACTGTGCGATGAGGGGTGTAGGTGGTCAGAGCCCCTAATTCCCCTGTTGTTCAAAGGTCCATGGTATACTCCAAACAACAACTCATTTGCACTATAAATATCCAAATATCTCCTCTCTAAGAATTGGTGAAAATTCTTAGCAAAGTGACCAAATATATAGTCTCTGTTCTGGTGCACATCAGTCTCCCTTCTCTCTTGGCATTGCCCATTTCTTTGACCTCTTCTATGTAGTTCAATCCTTTTCATGTCATATGAAAGAACCAAAGAAAGTGGGGTTTTTTAATATTATTAGAGCCATCACCTAAAACTCTGCTAATGAAGTTAGTCAGTGTGAATTTCTAGTACAATCACTATCAGTAGGTCCTTATTTAGGCTTGCTCCCTCCATTCTGCTCTGAAAAAAAAAAAAGCCACCAATGTTTGCTCTTTATTGATGTGGCTCCAAGACCTGGGACCAGCCCATCTGAGGGCTTCCCTCGGTACTCTGCAACTTCTTTGATTCAGCACCCAGGATGATTACAATTAGAAAGAGACGCTAAAGCCAGGCTCTCTCAATCTGAGTCCTGGCTCTCACTAGCTACCTATGAGGCTTTAAGAGATATAGTGAGCCTTTTTCTGCTTCAGACTCCCCATCTGTATAATGGGAATAATTGGATTCATTCCTACAGTTCTGTGGGGATTAAATTACTTCACTGATGCAAGGCATTCAAAACTGATCTTGGCATATGCTAAGTGAAATAAGTCAGTCAGAGAAAGAAAAGTATCACATGATCTCTCTGATATGAAGAATTTGAGAGACAAGGCGGGGGTTTGTGGGGGGCGTGGGAGAGAAATGAAACAGGAGGGGATGGGGAAGGAGACAAACCATAAGAGACTCCTAGACTCACGAAACGAAGTAAGGGTGGCTGGGAGGCGGGGGGAGTAGGGATAGGGTGGCTGGGTTGAGGACATTGGGGAGGGTATGTGCTATGTTAAGTGCTGTGAAATGTGTAAGCCTGATGATTCACAGACATGTACCCTGGGGCAAATTATACATTATATGTTAATAAACAGTTTGAACATTTAAAAAAAAAAACTGATCTTGGCATGTGGTATTTTATGTGACCTACTTTTATTCTGCCCAGCTGACATCTGCTGCCCAACTAATTTAAGAGCCAATGTCTGAATGCAATACCCAAGTGGTGACCCTGATTCTTGTAACTGGAAAAGGGGATAAGTGTCTCACTTAACTAGCTAAGTGTTGGGATAATTAAGAAGGCATAACTAAATTCCAAATTAATGCATAAGCTCACCATAGGGAAGAGATGAGAGAAAAGTAAAGTCCCCCTTTTTCTTCTGGGAACTATGAGATCTAAGTGCTCATATTTAGGAGAAAGCTACTGAAGTTTGAACCAAACCTGGGCTTTCTCTGCATCCCTAAAACTCAACCTAGTCAAGTGTAATGGTTAATTTTATGTGTCAATCTAACTAGGCCACGGCACCGAGATATTTGGTCAAATGTGTCTCTATGATGCCATGAAAGTATTTCTTAGATGAGATTAACATTTCAATCAGTAGACATTGAGTAAAGCAGAATATCCTCCATAATGTGGATAGGCCTTATCCAAACAGTGGAAGGCCTTTAAAAAATGACTGATCTTCCTCTAAGGAAGAGGGAATTCTACCAGCTGACTACGTTCAGGTTCAAACTGCAACATCGGCACTCTAATGGGCATGCGGTCTCCTGGCCTACTCTGCCCGTTTTGGACTTGTAAGCCTTCATAATCACATCAGTCAATTTCTTAAGATAAATCTCTTGACAAAAAAAAAAAAAAAAAGATAAATCTCTTGACAGATGATATAGAGATAGAGATAGAGATGGAGAAAGAGATACAGATACAGAGAGAGAGAAATACATCCTATTGATTCTGTTTCTCTAGAGAAGCCTGACCAATACACTGAGCTTCTAAAAGTAGATTCTTGAATGCTAACCACCCAAACGAGGTCCAGAGGGAAGAGTCACTCACACCTTCTTCAATTTCCCTTGAGTGAATAGAGAGACACATATTTTGTAATTGCTTTTGTGAAAAGTCAGGGACTGCCCAGCTGGTGGGCCTCCATATAGTGAGAACTTACCCAGCCCTGAGAGTAGTTTGGTGAACATACAAAAACACCATTGGAGGGGCACCTGGGTGGCTCAGTGGGTTAAAGCCTCTGCCATCAGCTCAGGTCATGATCTCAGGGTCCTGGCATCAAGCCCCGAGTCGGGCTCTCTGCTCGGCAGGGAGCCTGCTTCCTCTTCTCTCTCTGCCTACTTGTGATCTCTCTCTGTGTCAAATAAATAAATAAAATTAAAAAAAAAAAACAACACAGCATTGGATTCACAAAAAACAATGCAAAGGTATACTTTCATTCTGCTTCTTTTCAAACAGCATGAGCTGCAAATCTATGAAAGTTTGAGAGAACTTTCTGCACTCTAATTTTTATTTTGTAAAAATACAAATTTTCATTCACTTACAAAATACCAAAGAGGTAGCTTCTTAAATTTCAACTACATAGCACAACACTTTTTCTTTAGATTGCCTCCTGTATCAGTGAGCAATACATTTGGCGGCAAGTACCCATCCAGTGTGCTACAAATAAATTATAGGTGTCCTTCAGCTCTTGGACAAGCCAGGGAGAGTCTGGGTGGTCAGAGTTACTGGGCCAACCACCTCTAGCCAGGAGTGTCTTTTTCTAGAGCTCCTCAAAGGACTGTTCCAGTAGAATGAAGATTGATTGTGTGCCTCCTGGTCACCATGGACAGCAAAAACCAAGAGTGACATCTAGCTTTATTCACTGTTCTACCATAACATGCTAAATATAAGCCACATATGCTATATTACTTGAATATCCACTTCAATAGCTAGCCCGCCACTGCCCACCATGGATACAGGGCCCAGGAGTTACTGAAGCTACTGAAGGAGTTCATGATCCAAGCACCCATGAAGCCTAGCATCCAGCCCAAGGTTAAAGCTATAAAGGGCTGGCTGATAAGCTGAAAGGGAGGTGGCACCCACACTTCTAGGCAGTGACTCCAATCTTCACTTCTGTTGGATACTTCTCTTTGATGTTTCTTATGTGCTGCCATAGCAGTATACAGGTAAGTTGCAGACTGTTCTACCCACCTATGCCTTTCTACTGATTATAGCTTTATCATTTTAAATACACTTGATATGAAAAATGATTACATTCTATATCTCTTTACATTATAAAATATTTTAACATTACATCTGTCACTTAAAGACAATTAGATTCTTAGATAATAATTTCAACTGGTATAAATTTTTAAATGGTAAAAGTATATTTTAGAAGTATTCGCTGCTTTGGGGGCATGTAGCTGACTCAGTCAGTTAAGTGTCTGATTCTTGATTTTGGCTCAGGTCATGATCTCAGGGTCATGAGATAAAGCCCTGCAGATACTAGGCATAGAGCCCAAAGATTCTCTCTCCTGACCCTCCTCACTCACTCCTCTCTCTCTCCCTCTCAAAAGAAAAAAGTATTCTCTGCTGTTTAAGCAAATAATTTCTCATCAGTGATTATCACCAAGAATTTGAAGAGATCATAATTTTAAAATCTTATAAATTCATATTATTTTATCTAGATGTTTGTGCAATTAGATACTGAACTTTTAGTAAATTAAATATTGGTTTTCTCTCGTGGTACCATGTATTTTATTATCATCATCATAAATTCCCTGACGATTATCCCAGAGTACATTGCAAACTTTATCATTGTCTATGTGTACTGTGATTAGATACAAGATAAGAAACACTGGCTTAAATATTTTGCAGCATATCCCAATAAATCCCCAGATTTTTGCAGCACTATCTATTCTTTGAAACCTCCTAAAGATAAGCATATGCCTACTTTATTATTATATCTTCAGTTTTTGTCTGGTGACCAGCCCAACAAACATATGGTAAAGGAAAAAATAACTGGTAAGTATGGAAAAAGTCACTTTCTTTCAAAATAAAATTTCATATCTTTAGCTATTTCATTATGGATAGGAGACACTTCCAGAATTCCTTAGGGGAAATTCTTTTTTTCTTCAAAAACACTTTAAACTTTAAATAAGAATCCATACTACTTAGCAAGGAGGAAAGATTTCTAAGTCAGCATTTCAAAAACCAGTAGTAATGAGCAATATCAACTCTGACCCTGAAGTTTCCTTCTGATCTCTTTCCACCATAAAATCTGCCCCCCCAAATTCTCCCTCTTTCCTAGTCCGACTCCTAAAAGTGACTATGTCAAACATCTTCAGTTTTTCTCTTTAAAATAAATAATAATAATAATAATAATAATAACTTTATTATTATTGAGAGGGTTTTCTGGTTTTGTTTTGTTGTTTTTTTTTTTAACATGTGAATCCTTACAAATTTTTCTGTAATTCAGCGACCAGCTACAAAGGAAGATTTTCCTACTGTTGTTACAATGTTTTCCACCCTTCAGTAACTTTGCCACTCTGTAAACTTTGCTGAAGTTTCACTTTAAGTCAAGATATGTTCATGTAGGGTGCGTGGGTGGCTCAGTGGGTTAAAGCCTCTGCCTTCGGCTCAGGTCATGATCTCAGGGTCCTGGGAACAGGCCTCACATCGGGCTCTCTGCTCCGCGGGGAGCCTGTGTCCCCCTCTCTCTCTGCCTGCCTCTCTGCCTACTTGTGATCTTTCTCCTCTCTGTCAAGTAAATAAATAAAATCTTAAAAAATATATATATATGATCATGTATTTATAAATTACCAGTAGGTGAAATAAAAGGAAACAGATAAGCAGAAAATATGTACAAAGTTCTTATTGCAAGAGTAATAGCAAAGCATCGGTTAATAAAGTAACACTAGATAAATTTACCAAGCTTCTTGGTATGTCTACCAGCTTCACCACAATCAGAGTCAAATGGAAACAATTTTCCTTTCTAAAAGTAGCAACTACCTGGAAGTAAAAGCTACAGTTGAAGAAAATTTGATTTTGACCTCAGGGAAAATTCCTGCAGGAATATAGGAAAAACAACAGGCAAACACACAAAGGAATGGCAAATATTTTGGCTATGAGACCAAAGCAATTTACCATTTTACCCACCCACATGTACCAAATTTGAACAACTGGAATATGGTTCGTTTATTATGTGACTAACTATAACTTTTCCTAAAATCTATGGCCCACTATATCTCCCAGTAGTAGAAGCCAAAATGGTATGCCACCCTAGGAAAAATGTAGATGCGTTTAGCAAAGCTGGATTTACCGAAGTCATCAATTACATATTTTTTTGGATCTGGTGGTTAATCTGTTTTTAATTGAGCTCCACTGCTGTCATATATTTAGTAAACAAATGGGCATAAGTGCAAACATGATGATTGTTATTATAGTACAAATATCATGCAGCTTGCAGTTTTGGAAGACCCCGTTGGCAAACTTTAAAACTAAAAATGTTTAATGTTCAGAGGTGTTCCTTTCTTTACACTTTTGCTCATGATATTCTTCTTTTCTGAACTTCACAAACCCAGCTGTTAGCTCAAGAGACATGGTAGCCAAATGGACATACCAAAAAGCTCTTATTAAACAGAGATTCTTTCTGGTTCCAATTTATTTCTCCGCTAAGCAAAAGGTAATTTCACACTTGCCTGGAAATAAACACTTTGATTACTTTGTGATGAGGAATTCTTGACTATTTGACCAACAAACAGTAGATTACAATTCTCTTCCTTGCACAAGTCTATTCTCCCGCGTAAAAGGTGTATCATAAGAAAAACAAAAATTTCCTTAACTTGCTTTTGAGGCATTACTAGTGCTGAAATTCTTTTTAAATAATAATTCTAAATAGCTATATGCCAACTGTTCCCTCCAACTCATATGAGTTTGATGTCCTTAAGAAAAAAATACTGATTATGTCTAACATTTTCCCCAAAACCTTAGATCTCCTAGAAAAAGAAGAAAATTACAGTACATACAAAGATAGTTATCCTTTTTTTAAAATTTTTTAAGAATTTTATTTATTTATTTGTCAGAGAGAGAGAGCATAAGCAAGGGGAGTGTCAGAGGGAGAAGCAGGCTCCCCGCTGAGCAAGGAGCCTGATGTGGGACTTGATCCCAGGACCCTGGGATCATGACCTGAGCCCAAGGCAGACATTTAACCAACTGAGCCACCCAGGCATCCCCAAAGATAGTTATCCTTTTGTCTGTTGTTCTCAAGTAGCTTGGAAATATGACCCAAATCAAGAAAGGTCAGTACTATTTGCATTACAAACCTAATAAGTTAAATATTGAAGATAAAGAAAACCTAAGACTTAAAAGTATAGACAAACATACTACTCACTTGAATTTCTCATTACAGAATTATATGCAGTTACCTGATGACTCCAGCCCAAAAAAGAGTTTCTTAGTTTTCAAAATCCCCCAAGTTCCTCTTCCTTTTGCTAAATTTCACTGATTACATATTTGTGTAACATATAACATGACACAACAGAACTAGAGGCTTTTAGAGCCAGAAGACTTTTAGAACTGACTGTTGAACGTATGTCACAGGCAAAGCAATGTCTCCAATACTTAATATACTAGCGGTCTTAAGGGACTTGCTCAAGGTCACACAGCTGGTTAGTAAATAAAGCAAGACTAGCCTCAGCCTCTGGAGTCTTGGTTCAGTGGCAAGTGTTTCTCATTTGCTGCTGCTTGTTTAGCGTGGAAGATTCGGAGAAAAGAGATGTTGATCGTCAGTGCTCTACTATTGAGGACAAATGTAGCATCACTTAATCAGAATTCAGTCCTTCATTGAGCAAAATCTCAAAGTGACATCTTCTGGAATACTCAGTCTCTATGGAGAAATTTAATTAAACTTCAGTCCCTTTATTCCAGCACAAATATTGTGAGGGAAAACAACTCAACTCCTCTGACATTTTTGCAAATAGGTTTAGTGGAATCCATTCTGTTTACTTTTACTGACATTTGTTTTTCACTCAATTATCCCACATGGTTATTTTTTTCTTTTCATAATTTATTTCTAGCAACTTAGCCATAAGAATAAATACAAGTAATTCCTTTCTTTGGTACAAGCACCAGAGCTTAGATTCATAATAACTGAAGAAAATAAACACTCACTTTACCCTTCCCCCTTCCTTTTCCTAATAGTTCTGGTTTACTTATTAATCACACTGGTGACAGAACCAGAATCCAACCAGGAAAAATTTAACCTCAAACACATCAGGGGTTTCTCCTCACATGGCCCTAAAACTTTGGAAAATAATACACTTTACTGGATTAGTCATCTGCCAGATAACTAAATATGACAAGCATTTTTTACCCTGTACCCATTTCCAGTGTTTGCACACCTTTATTTTGAAATTTTCTGTGCAGTCTTGCAGATTTCAGAAAGCCTTCAATGCAAAAAGCCCTATTCCTTTTTTTAATCCATGAGGTGTCACTGAGTGGACATGAAACAACTAATTTTCAAGAGAATGGATAATACGTAGTGTAGAGCAATGCTGCTCAAACTCTACCATGAACACGAATCCACCTGGAGAACATCATAAAATGCAGATTCAAATTCAGTAGATGTTGAGTCAAGTCCAAGAGTCCACATTCCTAACAAGTTTTCAGGGTAGACATTAGTCTGCACTTTAAATGGAGTGTAGAGGAAAGGGCATTTATCTTGGAGCTGGGGAGGTCTGGATTGAAATCCAACCTCATTGGTTCCTGGCCGTGAGAAACTGAGAAAGCACCCCCCAATCCCCTAGAGTACTCCTTTCTCACCCTACAACACTCACAGCCTCACCACTGTCATCAGCCTTGATCCACTGGGACTGATCTCATCATACCCTTTATCCTACTCCATGGCAGGCCCTCCCTAGAGTCTCAGGCTGCCTCTCGACTCCTGCAATTAAATCCCTGTTAGCCACTGTGAAGCTATTCTGTCCCTCTCCCCCATCTCTCCACAAGATGAAGTGAAATCCTTCCACTCTATCCTCCAAAACTATGGGCACCATCAGCAAAATCCCCTATGTTAATTCTCCAGCTACCGTCTGAAGGCTTTTTTCCCCTTCGTGCTTCAAGAGAAACCCAGCCCTCCATTGAGGAAAGTGCCACCACTGCAGTTCCTTAAGTGGTGTTTGTCTCTGCTTCTCACAGTACTAGACTTAGAAGTAGAGAACATGTCCTTCGTGCTCCTTATTGCTGCTTTCAGACAATTTT
The DNA here is from genome assembly GCA_028646535.1 of Procyon lotor. Taxonomy (NCBI): domain Eukaryota; kingdom Metazoa; phylum Chordata; class Mammalia; order Carnivora; family Procyonidae; genus Procyon; species Procyon lotor. The sequence continues at coordinate 78,197,415 of CM053604.1, forward strand.
CCAATCCTCCCTAATTCCTAAAAACTGCCTATTTAGGATCTGTCATCAGATTGTATCACCCCTGAGTCCTCATTGTTGATGTCACAATAACCTAGCCATCCCATGGTAATTTCCCTAGACTTGGTTTCTATCAACAACTGCATCTTCTCTTTAGTGCCAGTTGCATACATCCTACTTTTTGACATCACCTCCTATCCTTTCATCCTCTTCTGTCTAGATTCTGTACCTCAATTCGTCCACACCACTGGTGCTGTGAAGCCATTCATCCTGCCATCTTTTCAGTGTTTCTCATCCCTTCAACATCCTTATTTCCATCCTTTTCCAATTTAGATCTCATTGTCAATTTTATTGTCAATGGTTGACATTGACTCTCTTGCCTCTCTATAGTTTTGTTGCTCTTGTTTTCCAGAACTAGAATCTTATTTAAATCAAATTTGTGCCTTCTCCAAACCTTCTTCTGTGCTAAACATCATGGAGAAAAATACAAACCAGGATAACTGGTCTTGCTTTAAATACTTGACTCAAGTGCTCTATCATTCATACCAAATATCTCTAGTCTATACACTCTTTCATTTATTTTTTTCCAAAGACTTCATTTATTTATTTGACAGAGAGAGATAGCGAGAAAGACAGAGAGAGAAAGTACAAGCAGGGGGAGCAGCAGGCAGAGGGAGAGGGAGAAGTAGGCTCCCCACTGAGCAAGGAGCCCAAAGGAGAGCTCAATCCCATGACTCCGGGATCATGACCTGGGCCAAAGGCATACGCTTAACTGACTGAACCAACCATATGCCCCTCTATACACTCTTTTAAAATCATGGAGGCTGACATTTTATACTCTTTCAAGATCTCAATACCACTCCTCCCACTGTTATCCTGAGCTAATAACCTTGCTTCATATTTTGCTGAATAAAAAAAATGGATGCAATAAAAAAACAATACCCACATTCTTCCAACAACACATCTACCCACATGCCACCACAGCAAACATCTTTGCCTTCCTGTCTGTCACCATTGTTGAATTGTCCGATGCTCCTATCAAAAAATGAATCTTTATACTTACACACTAGATATTTCCTCTCACTAATCCAACCCAGCCAAGCCAGCAGATAACTGAAACCCTGGCCAACACCTGAATGCAACCTCCTGAGAGACCCTGATCCAGATTTGAAATTTCTGACCCATAGAAAGTATGAGTTAAAAAATGCTTATTGCTTTAAACCACTAAAATGTGGGATGGTTTGTTACAGAGCAATAAACATAATAAATGAATAAATGAAATGACCAATCACAAGATCAACATCATATCCACCAGCTAATTAGGAAGGATTTACAAACCAGTTAACTGTGGAGCTAATTTTCACATACCAGGAGAGGAGGTACAGCACGTAGTTCTTCTAGATAATAGGGGCTTATAAGGGAAGTTGATAAGGAGTGGAGTCTTTATATAGAACTGTAGAGTATGAGTAAAACATCTTCCATTCTTCTGAACCCCAGTGGGAAAAAAAAAAAGAAAACTCTCTGGCCAAAAAGAATATCTTACAATTATGGATGCCCACTCTCCAGGCAGAGGTAACATCTATTTTCAGTTCCGTAGGGTGGAAGGGGAGGTCCTAACATCCACGCGGCCTCAAGAAAGCTGAGTCATTTCTTGTCTCTCCTGAAGATGAACGGCATTTACATCAGCTAGTCCTAAAGGGTACAATGGCAGCAATAGGTGTCACTGCTGCCCCTTTCTTATGAGGACAGCCATAAGAATTCTACAAATTCATATTAGAGTGGCCATCCAAAGCAGAAGCAGACAGCATTACATTGAGAGTAACCAAGTATTTAGGGGTCAGGCTGCTTACTCATCATTGATAGCCAAATATTCAGGGCTGGGAGCTCCCAGATTAAAAATAACCCACCATGCCCTTAAAATCACAATTAAAATATCAATGACACTTTCACATTTGTAGATAATATAGGAATCTAAATTCAAACTCCTATTTGATGAAGAATTCCTCAGCTAGTTTTATATCTAAATCTATAAGTTTTAACTTGAGGAAAACGTTTAATGACCAGAGTGCAAATAAGTCTCATTACAAGATAGTTTTTTGCTTGCAGGGTGCTAGGCCCCCAGAAATTCCTACCAAGACATGTGAGAGTATCTACCAATTGAAAAATTGATTAATAGATATGTAGATAGGCACACACACACATTTAGTTAAATTCGTATAATTTTTTAAATTAGCAATAAAAGGTATTTGGAAAACATAAGTGGAAAAGTATCAAATAATTAGAAAATGTTTCCATTTATTTTAAATTTTTTCCTCTACCAGCAACTTCAAACCAAAAGACGCAGTGCTCCTAGGCTTTACAAAGCTTCTAACAATAAAGGTGTTCAAATCTTTCACCTATAGTTTAGATGTTCCAATAGAGAAGTATAAAAAATTTTAAGCACTTTATTTACAGAAAAGATGCGTTTGAATATCCAGGATTTTAAGTGAAAGATCTTTACTACCATAAAGCAGTTGATGTTTTCATATAATTTGAATATACCCAATATTAATTATATCTGTAGCCATGATAAATACAGAAGCTATCAAGTCATTTGTACTAACTCATATAAAACATGCTCTTTGAACTTCATCTTCCCTTTGGCTCCACTCACTCCCATGATGATCTCATCCAGTTACTTGGCTTTAAACATCATCTATACACTGATGACTCCCAAATTTCTATCTAGAGCCAGACAGTGCCTCTGAACTCCAGACTCATATATCCAGCTGCCTATTTGACATCTCCATTTAGAAGCCTTATATGCATTTTACACTTATCTTGTCCTAAACCAAACTTGTGATCTTTTCTCCTAAACCTTCTCCTCCCACTGTCTTCTCCATCTCAGTAAGTAGGAACCCTATCCTCCCAGTTACTCAGGTCAAAAATTGGGGAGTTATCTTTGATTCCTCTGTTTCTTTCATGCCTAACTTTGAATCCATCAGCAAATCCTGTCAATTCCACCTTCCATATCACTCAGAATATGACCACACTATCTCCACTGCCACTGTGTTAATCCAAGGCACCACCAGCTCTCACCTGGATTCCTCAGTAGCCTCCTTACTGGCCTCCTACCTCTGCCTTGCTCCCCATAACCTGTTAGATACACAGCATTCAAAGTGATTAACACACAAGTGATTAAGAAAAGCAGGTCATCATTTTGTTTAAAACCCTAAAATTGCATCTCATTTCAGCAAACTGAAAGCCAATTCTACGGGGTCCTACATAATCTCCATATCACACCCTCCACCTCCTCTACCCTGTTACCTCTCTAATTCATATCCTATTATAATCCCCACTGTTCACTCTACTTAAGTTGTTCTGGCCTCTTTATTGTTCTCTAAACACTCAGGGCCTCGGTAGCCCATCTATTGTCTGGGATGCTTTAAACCCAGTTAGCCACATGGCTCATTACCTTACTTCCTTCAAGTCTTTGCAGAACAGTAACCTCCTCAGGGACTCCCCTATTGAAAGTACAATCTCTATTTTTCTCCATAGCCCTTTTCATCTAGCAGTGTAAATATTTGTTTTCTGTTTATTTCCTCCACAAGAATGTAAACTTCCTGAGGACAAAATCTTCTATCCATTTTGTTTATCACTATACAGCCCACTCTTAGAATATGCTTAGCAAATAGTGGGCACTCAGTATTCACTGGGGCAACTGGATGGCTCAGCCCACTGAGCATCTGCCTTTGGCTCAGGTCATGAGCTCCAGGTTCTGGGATTGAGCCCCATATGGGGCTGCCTGCTTAGCAGGAAGTCTGCTTCCCGCTATTCCACAGCCCCTCCCCCGACTCGTGCTCCAGTGCATGCACGCACGTTCTCTCTCTCTCTTTCAAAAATTTAATTTGAAATAAATAAATAAATAAGTATTGATTATATTAATGTTAAGAAAACTACTAGCATATTTTATTATCAATATTTCATTAATTGGTCACTATCCTAGCTGGTACAATGAAAGTTCAATACATTAGTATTCATTCCTCCTTGCAACAAATAGTTCTTATCACAGGGTTAAATGACTGACATCTTTTTCATCTTGGCTTTATGAATTTTTGCAGCCAACCTAAGCTCCGGTGTTATGACTCTTTTTTCTGAAAACACTCGTTTCTGACTATATCAATATCTCCTCACATCCGAAAACCCCATTAGAACTGATGATCATATCACTCTTTAAAGCTAGATGGACAAAGTATGTGTGGGTTTAAACTCCCTTACTCTTACCAAATGCAACCAGAGAAATATTTTGCAAGAACTGAATGGGTATAGAGTAGGGGTCTACAGACTATGGCCTGGAGACCAAAGCCAGCCAGGACTGCCAGATAAAATACAGAATACCTAATAAAATTTAAATTTCTGATAAGCAACAATTTTTTTTAGTATAAATGTATCCTAAATACATGCTAAATGCTAAATCTGGAAAACTTAAATCTGGCTCACCACCTGTTTTTGTATAGCCCACAAGCAAGAATGGTTTTTCCATCTTTAAACAGTTGGGAAAAATTAAAAGAAGAATAGTATTTCGTGGCGGCAACTGAAAATTATATGAAATTCAAATTTCATTGTTTATGAATAGCGCTATTGAAATATAGACACTTGTTTTCTTGCTGTCTATGACTACTTTCACATTACAGCAGCACAACTGAGTAGTTGCAACAGAGAACAGACACCTGCCAAGCCTAAATATCTACTGTCTGGCCCTTTACAGAAAGTTTACCAACCCTGTTATAGAAAATTTACTTTTATTCTTCTCCTTACCAAAGACAAAGCAAAGTAACCTCTTTCCCTTTAGAATTCTCTTCCCAAAGGAGCACTTCTGGTGCTTCATCATTATACTGGAAAAAGAAGTAGGAAGCAAGCTGAGAAGAGGATATGTTATGAAAGGTGTGGGCTGTAGATCCCCAGAGCTGAGCGTGAATCCTTTCTCCACCCATCACAGCCTGAATGAGTTATTTACATGGGGGCCACAGGAATGCCACCACACAGAATGGCTATGGGGTTAAGAGATAAAAATTTAAAACTTTTAAAGGACAAGAAAAGGGTCAAGTTTCTAGTCCTCAATGGACGGTATGATTATCAGAAAGACAAAAAACAGGGGGAGAAGAAAAGTGAAAAGATAAAAATTGGCACTAGGAGGACAGACCTCTTAATCATTCACCAAGAGGTGAGCTTAAGTGAAAAATACAGACTTCACATGGATTCAAGCAAAAATATCATGACCACAATTAGGGAAGTATGGGTAGATTTATTTGGACTAAGTAAGGCAGCAGTAAAACCCTTTTCGAGTAAGTAAATTTTGGATTGCTTCTACTCAGTACACATAGATGTAAAAACCCCACTTCCAGAGTAGTAGTATATTTGAAAGGAAAGCTCTGTTACTATGAGGGGAAAGGAGAAAAGACAGAGCCACATTTAAGTGGCTATGGACTCCCCCCGGTTCTCAAAGGGACCAATAACGAAAGTAGCATCCACAATCTCTTCAGCCATTCTTTCCAAGAAGTATTTTCTACTCTGGCCCTTGGATTAAAGTTATCACGTCCCTGTTTTTAAGGCCTATAAAAATAGGAAGTGTATAAAATAAAGGTACAATATATTAGATTCATCAAATGACTGTATCTGTGACCCACGACCCTAGGCAGTGGTTCTCAACACGTGAGCCTCACATGTAAGACATATTCCCAAACACAACTTCTGACACTAGATATAGTGCACTTCACTCCTTCTAAAAGGCATATCAGCATGGAAGAGAGTGAGAGTGATGTTATCACAGAGATAACCTTGAGGCTGTTCTAAATATATTTTCAAATGCAAATTATTTGCAAGCTTCAACTGTATTTGGTAACAAAAACAGCTTCATTTCTGACCTGTGTCACAACACTGTGATTAGTACTATTTCATGTCAGTTCCCAAGAACAAAATTTTCCTGAAATATAGAAGTCATTACTAATATTGATCATGGCAATAATACTATCAACAATGTTCTAATCAATCCCCAAGGTTATTTGAGAATTGCATTTTTTACTTTGATTTTTGTTCAAAACATATGTTGATGTGTTTTATAGCCTTAAACTCAGAGCTAGCCAAGACACATATTAGTTCATTCACTAAGTTCATTTATTCTCAATATATGAGGGTCTCATGATGAGAAACACTGACCAAGTGTGACAAACTATAAATATAGACATCTGATATAGTTCAATCCACCAATATGGAATGAGATCCTACTCTTTGCCGGGTACAGCTCTGGGAGTAAAGATTAATAGTGAGAGTGCTAGCCCTCTGGGATCTCAAAGTCTAGTGGAGGTAACAAAACAATTTCAATGAAGTATGATTAAATAAAATAGTAAACATGAGCACAGTACATGATGAGTTCAAGGAAAATGGACTGAATCCACAAGGGAATGATTAGAGAAAGCTTTATTAAAGAGATAGTACAATTGGGGAAAATTGGAGGGGGAGATGAACCATGAAAAACTGTGGACTAGGAGCAACAAACTGAAGGTTTTGGAGGGGAGAAGGTGTGGGGTTAGGCAAGCCTGGTGGTGGGTATTGAGGAGGGCATGTATTGCATGGAGCACTGGGTGTGGTGCATGAACAATGAATCTTGTAACACTGAAAAAATAAAATAAAAGTATTTGGGGGTGGAAAAAAAGAGATAGTACATTGAGCAGTTGCCCACTGTCAGTAACTATACTGGGCGTTGCAAGCCACAGATAGCTATTGTTAGCATGGTGCCTGACATCAGTGAGCTTACAGTCTAATATGAAAGGCAACTCCATTACCTAATCCCAAAGGCAAATGCAAAGTCAATGAATTATGTTGGTGCCTTTGACCCTTCTTCCTTCCAACCTCTTACCTTCACCAACCTGTTCTCTCTTGCTCCTTTGTGGCAGATACTTCAAGAAATAATTTCTTAGCCCAAAATACTCTCCCCATTGGGAATGGCCACAAACATAGGTATAGGATAAGAGGCCACATCTTTATATGTATAAATACATGTCATATAAATAGCTGACGGCTCCAGAAGTAGACATCTGACCCAAACTGGACCATTCCATGATCTCTCATTAGAATTTGAAACTCTAAACTAAGATTCACAGGGACAGGTGAATCACATTAATGGCAACACTCTATAAAGAATGATGACAAATTCCTGACACACAGGAGACCTATGCTGTTTTCACTCTCTCCACATGTTGCTTGTTGGACTCCTTTCAATTCTATAAGAATTCTAATTTCCTTCCAAGTGCTTAGGCTGGCCAGAGTCAATTATTATGCTTATAGACCAAGAAAACTTCATACATGTCCTTTGCCCACATGGTCTCCCAATTCTTTTTTTTTTATTAATTTATTTTTAAATTAACATATAATGTATTATTTGCCCCAGGGTACATGTCTGTAGTCTCCCAACTCTTGTACTCAGTCTAATGGTATTTCCCTGTGATCAAACAATTTGCTGGAAGATTAATTGCCCATAAAGCTTAGTATGTTAGGGGCGCCTGGGTGGCTCAGTCGTTAAGCGTCTGCCTTCGGCCCAGGTCAGATCCCAGGGGCCTGGGATCGAGCCCCGCATCGGGGTCTCCGCCGTGCGGGAAGCCTGCTTCTCCCACTACCATTCCCTCTGCTTGTGTTCCCTCTCTCGCTGTGTTTCTCTCTGTCAAATAAATAAAATCTTAAAAAAAAAAAGCTTAGTATGTTATCTACCCTCCAGACAGGTCATTGTTTTGGGGGACCTGTGGAGATACAATGCTGGAATCCAGAGCATTTACGGCAGGGGCATTTCAGAACCTACTGAACCATGATAATCCTGTAAAGGAGATACATGGGCATACAGAGAATTATCATTAATGTCCCTCAAATTCCACCAAATATGGTTCTAAATCTTAGCTCTGTCATTCACATAACCAAGTTTACACAGTTTGTAAATGGCAAAGCCAAAATTTGAAATCAAATCTGGCTATTTTCAAATCTCATCTATTTTTGATACCATGGATATATCTGTCAATCCCTATTTTCATTCGTCCTTAAATCAGTGGTTCTCAACTGGGGGCAATTTTCCACACACATACCCAAAAGACTTTGAGCAACATCTGAAGACATTTTTGGTTGTTAAAACTATAAGGTACAACTGGCGTCCAGTGGGTAGAAGCCAGGGATACTGCTAAATATCCTATAATGCACGGAACACACCCACAACATTAAGTATATGGCCCAAAATGCCAAGAAAGCTGAGGTTGAGAAACTCTGCTTTAAATCAAACAAATAAACAAGTTTGTGAAGAATATATGATTCAAATATACAAAAACAAAGAATTAAGCAAAAATTCCATTTTATGCAAGACATTAGACTAATGTGTACTAGTATAGCATACTAGTATTAGCATAATAATCTAACTATAGATTTATTGATATAAAAATATATTTTTAAGTGGGAAGGGCATGCTTCATAGCATGTGTTTATGTTATGTAGAGTATGTAGTTATCTACATAACTCTAGTTATGTAGAGTATGATCTCATTTTGTAAAATAAAAAAATATATACATATATATGTGCATGAACATAGGTTCATTTACATGTAGGAAGAAAACTGGAAAGCTATAATACCACTAAGTTAGTAGTGTCTAGTCCTAAGGGGGAGGGAGATTAAATGATTTTTATTTTTCTCTTTTTTTTCCTTGAGATGCATTTCTGCATTAAAAGTTACCAGTTTTCATTTTAAGATATAACTCTACTTGTCAGCCTGACCTCAGTTGGTTCAGACTGGTTCACACTACCACATCTTTTGCTTCACCCACCTACATACTCAAGAAAAGAGGCACTGTTTCATTAAAAGAGGCCCAGAAATGGCATCTCCATTGATGAGGCTCCAGTGCATGTGTGAAAACGTTCATTGTATTCACACAAGGTCTCATATTTTTCCAAAACCTCCTTGCTTTGTACTTAGGTGCCTTAATCCTAATTCATGCTGGTAACATCCCCACACCACTCTTCTTTCTGCTACTGAGTCAGATTTTGTTAAGATCACCTTACTTCTCAGTAAACCTTAGATAAATGCAACAGCTCCAACTCTCCCACCACTAGCATTTAACTTAGACAATGGAAGAAGAATTTTAGAACTTAAGTTTTTAATCTAAAACTCAAAACAAAATCATTAATTGAAACATATTTTTCCCCAAGTAGTTTTAAGTACTCTTAAAATTGACCCTCATAGCCCTTCTGGATTCACTACTTTTATGAGGCAGAAAGAATAGCTGTAGCCCTTGCTATAGTCATAGTATATGTCTTCTTTCTTTTCCTATCAGAGCCATAAGAAAGACAGATTTGATCTTCCATTTGGGGTCTTAACCAAATAGGATGGGTCAGTCCAGAACTATCCTCTTTCAGTTGCTAGACGATGAAGTCCTTTGCTATAGTTACATACAGTTTTTAAAAATACGGACAACTGATTAGGGAAAACCCTCCTTTGGGGACAAAGGAGCAACTTTTCAGTAACTGAACGTCAGCTACCCCCAGATTATCAGAAAAGCGTTTTCTATCATTTTCCTTCTTTGTTCTCAGTGCTTGCTACTACTGCAAAGACATTTTTATAAAACCCAGAGTAAAACAGAATGGCACATCAAATTAAATTATATTCCAGTTACTTCTTTTTCCACAGACTGAGCATTCAAACCCACCGTACATTCTCAAGACCTTGCCTCTAAACAGGTTCTCTTCTTTTCTACAGTTACTGCACACCTCAGTAGGGCATGTGTGGTTGTTTGTAAAATGTATGGACGAATGTGTGTTTGTGTGTGGGGGTGTATTTGTGGGGATGTGTTTGTTTTGTTCCATATGAATGAAGGAAGACATTTACTGAACACCTCAGAAATGAGGCTGGAGAACAAGAGCAGATACTCCAAAAATATGTTTTAAATGAATGACCAATGAATAAACAAAGCCTATAACATTTTAAATAAAACTTAAAAGTGATATATTGTCCTTCCTGAGAAGTTCATACCTTTGTAAAAGAGAGAACTTGCATCACCCGCAACTATTTCTGAAAATTCACAGCATCTCCGTCATTTCAATAAATACATTAATTGCTTGAACTGGTATCATGCCTTTCCATGAAGGTATCAACATATTTGATGTGTTTTAGCTCTTGGCAGAATGAATTAAGTTTCTTTAAAAAAAATCTGTCTCATTGAGAAATTCGTCTGCTTAAACTTCATTTAGATTATAAGTAATTAAAGGTTCTATATAATCATACGAAAATGTTACTTTTAGCTCAACTGAAAATAGAATTGTAATGAAACAGAGATGATATATTTCATTTTTAAATGATGAGAATGACTTATCCCTGAATTAAACCTAAGTTACTTTCACATGTAATAAAATGCAAGCTGTTTTAGTTCCCACATATGGCAATTTCTATGATTAAGGGTAATTTCTCTGGCAACTGTTATTAATAACCTCTGTCCAACTGTTTCAAGAAATTTCATCCACAAAAGGAAATGGCCAACTGTTCATCATAAATAATAAGAGCTCTCTTTCATGAAAAGATATTTTAAAACAATAAGCAATTAATGAAAAGTATGCAAGTACCCAGAAATTGCAAATGCTCAATTTCAAATAACATATCCTTTAGCTATCCAACCAGCAAGAGAAGTCATTTAAAAGCTAAAAACTATTGGCAGGAAATTACAAGAAAGAAATTAATTATTCATAAATAAAATTCGATATAAATGTTAGAAATGTAAGTTAAATAATAATATAACCACATAACAAGTAGAGAAAGAAGAAATTAAGAGAGTGTAATAGAAGCTTATATTGACTACGTTCAGTTTTGTATCTAAACTCAAAGCAATAATTTATATATCTCATAACTTTATATTGTCTCATACTCTATATTTATCTCATATTTTATATGTATCGGGAAAAGTTGATATGTAGGAAAACTGACTTATATTTAAATTATCTCATACATTAAAATCAGATTTTCAATTTTGTGAAATCGTAATTTCTCAAGTACTGGAAATACTTCCCTATTATCAAAACTAATTTTCACCTCTGTTAAAGGACTTTCTTAGATTTGGATTACAAACAAATGTTTGTTTTACACCAAAAACTTCAACTGAATCATTTTTTAAAACGGAGTCACTATCGGGGAAGACAGTGATAGTATTGTGATAGATCTAAATAGAAAACAGTTTCTACTGTTCTCTCTGACTCTTTCGGCAGTATCTGAGGTCAAGACTTCCTGTTGATCAGTTCTCACAGCAGCTCTACTAGTCAGTTCTAAAGGGTTCCCTTCCAGTTCAAACCCATTAGCAATCCCTAAATTTCAACAAAAATCAAAACTGGGTGGTGATGTGTCCCAGAAAATTACTCAACACATCAGACTGTTGTGAATTACTTTCTATGATAGGCCACAGTTTGTCTAATATGCTACTCATCAAAAATAAAACTTGTATCTCTAAGTATTTTTTTTATCTCTGAACTGTATCTTATTCAGCTTATTTGGTCCATTCATTTTCACAGGTCTCAGTTTAAAGCTTTTCTCCCCCCTACGTGGACAAGCATGTCATCTGTAATGAAGACTCTGCAAGGTGTTGTCGCAGACATTTTTGTCTGCCACCTACCTCATCGTAGATGTCTATTCTGTAATAGGTCTTTCTGACATTCCTCTGTTGACAGAGCATCAACCCACTGATGAAAATTAGGTTATCACCCCATGGACAAGCTTCACTAAGTGAAACTCCTGAAACCAAACCATAGAACACTAAGACTAAAAACAGTCAGAATAGTTTCACATGCTGTATATGACATGCAAAATACAGCATTTGTTCTCACTCTTATTAAAATGGAGTATTTTCCTTCATCTGGTCAATGCCAATTAGTTACAGTTAAGCCACAATCTTTTGTGACATGTGACATGTCTCTCAATAAAAGGAAAAGTATAGCATAAGCCTACTTCTTAGCTGTGACATGCTGTCTAGGCTCTGGTATGCCTCAACTTGGAAAATATGCCTTTCCCTTCACAAAGAGAAATACCACATGCCACGAAGACTGTGAGCCCTGTAGGGTTAATTACTCATGGTTTTCTGAAACCAAAAACTACCTGTTTTTAAGTCATATGTTATATTTTTATTTAGTTTTTATTTAATTTTTTAAAAAGGCATTCTTCTGGTAGCAATTTATTTAGTGTTGGGATAATCCCAGGCAACTGCTATTCCTTCCACTACTCTATGATATTTTATTTTTAAATCTCAGGTAACATGTCCTCGAGGTGAATTGCTACAGCTATCTAGCTATCTTCAGACTTTAGACTGACTATCTAAAGCAGTGATTCTCAAACTTGTCTTCACATTGAAATCATCTAGGAGATTCAAAAATATACCAATGCCTACCTTCCACCCCCGAGATTGCAAATTAACTGGTCCCAATGTGACCTGAGCTTGAAAATTTTTAATATATCCTGAGATGATTCTAATGTGCAACCAAATTTGGAAACCACTGGTCTATAGGAATATTTATTAACATACCACCTTGTGGATATTAGATAATATTTACTATCATCATTGTCTGACAAAGTCAATGATATTCAGACTAATTAACCTTACTAGTAATTGTCATCACATATTAAAATACCAAGCATTTTACCAACATTTTATCTAATCCTCACAACATTCTTGCAAGATAGGTACTATTCTCACTTCGTACATGGAGAACTGAAGGTCAGAAAGTTTAGGTTGTTTTCCCAATGTCACCAACTAATAAATGGCAGGGCTGCTATTTGAATCCATGTCTATTTGACACTAAAAGACCAATTCTGGGATGCGTGAGTGGCTCAGTCAGTTAAGCGGCTGCCTTCAGCTCAGGTCATGATCTCGGGCTCCTGGGATCAAGCCCCATGGCAGGCTCCTTGCTCAGCAGGAAATCTGCTTCTCCCGCTCCCTCTGTGCTCTCTCTCTCTCTCTCTCAAATAAATAAATAATCTTTTAAAAAATAAAAAATAAAAGACCTATTCTTTCCACTATGCCATACATTTTCAGTGGAGGTAATACAACCTCCAACGAAGTAAAAATTAAAGGAAGTGAAGATCAAAAGATTCTTAGAGGGGCACCTGGGTGGCTCAGTGGGTTAAGCCTCTGCCTTCAGCTCAGGTCATGATCTCAGGGTCCTGGGATCGAGCCCCACATCGGGCTCTCTGCTCAGCGGGGATCCTGCTTCCTCCTCTCTCTGCCTGCCTCTCTGCCTGCTTGTGATCTCTCTCTCTGTCAAATAAATAAATAAATTAAATATTTTTTTAAAAAATTATTAGATATTACAATGGGTTTTGGCCCTCCAAAGTTCAACCTTACTGAGGAAATCTTATTTTTTAATATTTCTCTTACTAAAAAAAAACAAATTTAACTTTATTTTTCTACTTAGGAAGTTAATAATAAAAAAAATTTGAGAGATACTCTACTCTACCATACTCTACCTCCAACCATTTTGGTAATAATTAGTTAACATGTATACCAAATACATATTATCTACTTATCTACATTATATAGAATGTCTATTATCTGAAAGTCTTTATGAATGTCTATTATATTGTTACTCCAACATTATAGCAGTAGGTCTTGGTTCAAAACCTTGGGAATTTCTGGATGAAATCTGAAACTGGCCCAGCACATGGAAAGCAAACAGAGACCAAAGAAGAAAGGCAGAACACTCCAGAGTAGTAGGTGGTAGGTTTAGCAAGGGAACTTACTTATAATGTTTGCCTTGGGTGGCCACAAGATAAGTACATATCTACACACACCCACCAGAATCATTAAGCTTTTTTTTCCTTTTTTTTTTTTATGATTTCATCCACTTATTTGACAGAGAGAAAGAGCACCGCAGGTAGAACTGCAGGTAGAGCTGCAAGCAGAGAGAGAGGGAGAAGCAGATGCCCCACTGAGCAAAAACCCCAACATGGGGCTTGATCCCAGGACCCTGGGACCATGACCTGAGCTGAAGGCAGAAACCCAACCAGCTGAGCCACCCAGGTGCCTCACAATCTTTAAGGTTTATATAGAGGCCTTAACTGGATTCAGTCACATATTCTGTGCTGATGGCCTCAACAACACATTGCTTTCTCAAGGCTGTGTCCTTGAGGCAGCTGTTAATGCTGGGAAAGCTGGCAGAACACATATATCAAGTATATGGGAGAGTGAGGAGTCTCCAAGTGCCACGTCTCCAAGGGTCCAACTTGAGGGTCAACTGGTTGTCATGTCCTCTTGATGACTTCCTTCAACATAGGTATATACCAGGGTAAGCTTTCTCTGATATGACATGATTACATGTCAAATTATTCAAAGTTTAAACATCTGGAGGCAAGAATCAAATCATTCAACTTCGTATCTCCTATAGCATTGGGTGTCACATAAACTAGTCGATCAACAAATATGCGTGAAATTAAAAAAAAAATAGAAGTTCCACTACCATACCATCACATAATCTAATACACACAATAATAAAACAATTTTAAGCAGATTTTAATTAGTCTTTATTACTTCTGAAGATATTTTTCCACTTTCTTTAGAATCATTCATTTTAAAGCTTTTTATTCTATAACAAAGGAAAGTATAGCACAGAATAAATATTAAACTTTAATATCTTCTCTTAAAACTACTAATTTGATTTACCAAGTTGTCACTATTGCCCTATGAATAACACATAAAGAGGCATTTGAGAATACTGGAAAGTGCTCAAATACTGAACTCAATAATAAAGGCTACCCTACAGCAACCTATTAGGTGCCCTCTTGGTAAGATGTATCCTAATTTAAGCCAAGGAGTCAGCATGCAACGCTTCTATTCTATGACTTCTATGACTAAAGGAGTCAAAGAAGACTCCTTTATGAGCATTCTAGAAAAATATTCTGAGGCTTCCAGCTAGTGAAACAAAAAAATATTTAAGTATGTTCTTGGCAGCCAATGACACCAAAAGAGGAGTCCTGTAAGTTATTTGCTGGGGGTTGCTAGCTGACTCCTTGAAAGAATAGAAGCGTTGCACGCTGACTCCTTGGCTTAAATTAGGATACATCTTTCTATTCTTTCAATAGAAAGAAATTGAAGTGTCAATCAGAAATATGGTACTATGTTTACTTGCCCAAAGCAAAAAGGGCTTTTAACAATTTCCTTAAGGGGCGCCTGGGTGGCTCAGTGGGTTAAAGCCTCTGCCTTCGGCTCAGGTCATGATCTCAGGGTCCTGGGATCGAGCCCCACATCAGGCTCTCTGCTCAGCAGAGAGAGCATCTCTCTCCATCAAATAAATAAATAAAATCTTTAAAAAAAAAAAACAATTTCCTTAAAGGACTTATTGCTTTAAAAACTAACAATCCAATAATCAAAGAAGACTCCTTTATGAGCATTCTAGAAAAATATTCTGAGGCTTCCAGCTAGTGAAACAAAAAAATATTTAAGTATGTTCTTGGCAGCCAATGACACCAAAAGAGGAGTCCTGTAAGTTATTTGCTGGGGGTTGCTATCCACACCCATGGCCAGTGGACTGTACAGAAAAACAGAATTGAAGTAGAAGAGAAAATCCAAAAGAAGCTTTCTGTAACCCTTCGTGCACCTAGAGCTCCTACCTAGACCAAACATCTTTTGTAATTCTTCTCACTGAGGAGAAAACTAGGTCTACTAGGGGAGAAAAAAAAACTAATTGGAAAAAAAAAAACAAAACTAAATCTGCATTGCAGAACTCAAGCCAGTTACTTAGACTCAGAAAGGTAAATTAGAATTCAGATCCATGGCCTAAGGGGAGTCTGCCCTATCAAAGGAGCTATAATAATAATAAAAAACAATAATAATAACAATGATAGTATATAACATTTATGGAACATTTGTTATATGTAACTAACCATGTTTGGTGTTTATATTCATTTTTTCATTTAAAACTTTCAAAAATCTCATGAGAATCTTTTCTTCTTATATACAAAGAAAGAAGGCTCAAGAGTTTAGGTGTATAAAGTGCCAGACAATAGAATTTGCTTTGAGTTTTCCTACATTATAAGCTAGTACTTGAACTTGCAAGCTTAATCCTCTCACAAAACCCTCCTTTTTTTACAGATATGGATGTTATCGAGAACCTATGCTTCCTTTGTTAGTGACAGAAACCTAACTTAAACTAGGCAAAGCACAGATCCTATTAAAATACAGATTCTGGTTCAGAAGGCCTGAGGTCCTATATATCTAGCAAATTCCTAAGTGATGTCATAGACCACACTTTTTTTATTTTTTATTTTTTTAGACCACACTTCAACTAGCAAAGCACTAACCTTCTTTCTATACATTGCCCACATATGTTTAATGTGGTAGACGCTCTCAACCTTGGGACTCGCCAACAGGAATGAATGCAATCTCACATGCTTGTCTGAGTATGATGCCTTCTCAGGACCCGCCGTGTCCCCGTCACAACACTGAAATAGCAGAGGTGTTGCATGTCAAGATCGAGACATATTGGCAGAACTCTGTGATAAAAACACTTTACAATTTCATAGCACCTTTCATTCCAAAGTGTTTCAGAAGCTATATACATTCAGCACCACAGAAAGATGATAGAGGCAGCAGACTCCATGGGGTGAAGGAGGTGTCAAGGGACGGAGTGGGGGTGGAGGAATAAGTAAGCCGAGGACAGTGGGACATTTCTCTATTAAAGGCAACACGACACCAAAAAATTTTCATTGGGAAAACAAATCTTTAAGGTTCATGTTCAAAGAATGATAAGGCATAGGTTAATTATTCAGAATCATTTTCATAGGATCATCTTCTCTCAACAAATTGTTTATTCATATGGGTGTTCTGTGAGAAAATCAGAAACGAGCTAAACAAACTAGATTACTAAAAATACCAGGAAATCTATAAGGTCTGAATCCAATAACTACAGCTTGAATAGACTATCTCGGACTTCTTGATTTAACAATCAAGCCCTAAAATCTTAGAAGACAGCTTTCCATAACGTATTCTCTGGCATGGGAAGTAGCTTTTTGTTTGCAGAACATTTAGTAAAAGAAATGACTTTTCTGAGTACTACAAAATGCAAACATCTAACTTTACCCTAATATACCTGATGACAATGTGGGTAGTTTATATTTGCTCTGGAGGGGAGAAAAAAAAAGTCATTATATGACAGAATTTGAAAATGGAAACTTTTTAAAGACTCCTAGAGTGTTTGCTTTTAAAAGAAATCCATTTTCTAGCTGCTGTTTCCCATTTGTTACCAGGGACTCTTGGGGGGCTTCCAGTGACTTGGAAAGAGTTCTATTTTCACTTCTTCTGGCTCCTGTGACTACATCCAGATGATAAATGAGGACCCACAAACTCCCACAAGACAGTTTTAAAGAGTCTGTTCTCTAGGCAGTATGTGGCTACCTGCCAGGAAAGCACATACCAAATTAAAAGGGTGAGGAGAGAAATCTTTTGCTATTTCATATTTCCTGGGATTTCCAATGAACTCATTGCATTAGTCTTCTCTGTGAAATGTTTTAGTAAATGTGCTTATTTATGAACATTCACAAAAACTTCAAGATAACAAGGAAAAAGAGAACAGGGATTCTTAGACCAGAAATTCATCTTTCCAGTCTTTTTTATTCACTATCCTCCTGTCTTTTCTCCTACTTTCACTTGAGACAAGGTGGTAAAACCTTCCCCCAACAGCAGATAACTGGTCGATCCATCAGGAGGATGTAATCTTGAATCACAGAGTTATTGTTTTGTCACAGGAAAAAATCATGCTACTCTTATCCCACAAAGGTATTTTCCTTTAGGAAACATCATTGAAGATGACCCGTTACTCTCGTGTCCTCACACTATAATTCTGGGCCACAGGCAAAGTTCTGCTCAAAGTCCTATTATTATAAATGATGAGAAGTAACTGATATATCTGGTTAACTCTCAGAATTTTGTCAGTTTCACAACTAGAAATGGTGCTGCCAAGCCCACTCCAAAGGAAGCTGGTGGTGAAGTGTAGGCTTCAGATAAGGATTTACACTGAGTCCAGCTCCAGAAACTGCACAAGAGATTATGGATATGAGACAGGCAAAGAGAAAGATACAGTCATAAAATCAGTTATTGCAATCTTGCAGATAAATGAATATGTTCCATTTTGGTTTGCTGTCCATTTGACAATAGCACAGAAACAAAACTCAAAACTGAATAAATGCCCTGTGAATTATAATAATCTAACTCTCCAGCTTGGAATAACAGTATAAAAAGAAAGAAGAGTTACCAGTTAAATGGCATATTTTAAGCAATGAAGTCTTTGGAATTACATCCTTCTTTGATTCATCATTTGACATACTGATAGTCCCTTTGTTTCTCAAAGATTTAAGTTGCCTCAACACTTAATTAATGTCAACTACATAAATATCAATTGAGGGCTTACTCCACTTAGGCACAGTTTTAGGAATTGGGGATTCTTAGTAACCAAAACAACTATGGTTTTGCCACTCAAAATTTACTGTCTAACATTTCAGTCTGATGGAGCATGAAGAATGTAATTGTCCTAGTATGAACTACTACATCTAGAACAGTAGTATTGAGAACTTTATGATCCTTACATCATCCACTACTTTTTAAAAACATATTTTTGGAGGGGAAGTCTTAATCTTTAACACAAAATTTACCACATTTGTCTGTACAATCTGTAAAATCTAACAAGTTCTCTTCTGCTGAGTCCATACTCATTAAAGATACTTTAACATGGATAATAAAACATTTTCAGAGCTCAGATGAACAGTTTAGTGTAACTGAATTTAACTCCAAAAACACCTACTGATTGTCTCTGAAGTATAAAGCATATTGTATGCCCCTCCCTTCACCGAGGAGCACAAAACCAATTAAGACATGGTGCCCACGCTTAGGTTGTTTTGGTGGCATTCAGGAAATATTTACATGAAGAAAAGGAATAGAAAGTAGAATGAAGTGGATGCTATAATACAGGTTTAAACTTATGCTCTAGGCGTATGTGGTATCAAAAGGTTAACTTTAGCTAAGACAATGAGAGAAGACCTCTACAGAAGCTGTAATTGCAAGAATGCGACGAAGAATGAATTAATCTCATCAAGAAGATATGGCGAGGGCTGAAGAGTACAACGCTGAAGAATTGGCAACACAATATGATGGTCAGAATTCTGGCACTCTTTCTTACTAGTTGTATGACTTGGTCTAGTTTCTTATTTGTGAACAGGGATAATGTAAGAGTACATCATAAGGGGGCGCCTGGGTGGCTCAGCTGGTTAAAGCATCTGCCTTTGGCTTGGGTCATGATCCCAGGGTCCTGGGATCCAACCCCACATTGGGCTTCCTGCTCAGTGGAGAGCCTGCTTCTCCCTCTCCCTATGTCTGCTGCTCTGCCTCCTTGTGCTCTCTCTGTCAAATAAATAAAAAACCTTAAAAAAAAAAAAAGAGAACATCATAAGGATGCTATAAATATCAAATACAATGATTCATGTAAAGTACTTTACACAGTACCTATTACATAGTGCTCAATAAATATTAGTTTCTATTATTATTTATAGAGTAAGAGTAAAGGAAGAGGAGCAGGGAAGTATAGATTATTCTTTTTTTTTAAGAGTTTATTTATTTATTTGATAGAAAGAGACAGCAAGAGAGGGAATACAAGCAGGGGGAGTGGGAGAGGGAGAAGCAGGCCTCCTGCTGAGCAGGGAGCTGGACATGGGGTTCAATCCCAGGACCCTGAAATCATAACCTGAGCCGAAGGCAGACACCCAACCAACTGAGCCATCTAGGTGCCCAGTATAGATTATTCTTAAGGAATAGCTGAAGAGGCACGTGCAGGACCTATTGAAAAAGGGACCTTAAGAGATAGATTATTGAGGGCCTCAAAATACAAGAAAAGTAACATGGCCTTTATTATATAAGTAATAAAAAACCACCCAAGGGTTTGGCATAAGGGAGTAAGTGACATAACCAAACCATAATTAAATTGTGTTTCACTCTAGCCAATTTTAAGATATTGCTAAAGCCTTTTTAATATGAATAGTTGTACAATGATCAGGATTTTGAGTAGTGATAATAACTACTGTTCACCAAGCACTTAATATACACAAGCATTGTGCTCCGTACTCTGCATACTTTATTTAATCTTTACCCCCAAAAAATCAATAAATCATGTATGATCAGATAAATAGAAAAGAAAACTAAAGCTCAAAGAGATTTAAAAAAAAAAAAAAGCCCAAGGTCACACAGCTTAAAGAAAAATGAATATTATGGAACAACAAGTTCTTCAACAAACTTAATAGCAGGGTTCTGGTTTGTTCCATCCTAATATATATCACACTCCATTGTATTTGACTGCTTAATTGTCTGCTACCCCCATTAGAGTGAAAGTTCCTAGAATTGGGGACTGTACATCAGTCACTATGGTGACTTAGGCAATTAACCACCATGTTGTGAATAAATAAATGAATGGATAAATGTAATTTTATGACAGAATTTTCCTTAAATGGCATACTTATAAGCTTTATCTGACTTATTGCAAACCTGCTAGAGCTGTTTCTAGAATATATGTACAGAGTTTATATTTTCAACTTTTTATAAACTTTATAACAGAATAGTTTTAGGAATTTTTATGGTCTGATTAACATATTAGACTCTTTAAAATCTAAACAAAACAAGTCTTTCAGAGTATTTGATTAATGCACCTTGTATTTGTGTCATCAACAAATTCATGGTTTTTTGCTAAATAATTTACATTATCCTAGATAAGGGAAGCTTCAAATCTCTATTCTTTGAGTAATCTTTTCCATGAAAAAGAAAAAATTATTTCTTAAAACTAGACTATGTTTAGAGTCTTCTAGAGTCAATTTAAGCCATATTCATCCCAGTCAAAAAAGCAAAAGTATAAAACAAAGATAGAAACATGAAACACAATTAATAACTAAAAATGGGCAATCAATGAGGTTAAAAAGAATACAAACACTTTAGATCATTTGAAATATGGGTTTTATCTGTCTGACTGATGTTGATTCTGACTCCAAACTAACATGACATAAACAGAAGTTATACTGTCATTTGTTCAATACATTAAAACTGATATTATCTGTTAAACATTACTATACATAATCTTAAATGGCTTGCAATTTTAAAGAGAAAAGCCCATAAGACAGTTTGATTTTTCCAGAAGATTTAAAATCCAAATACCTTTTTCTCTTTGGTTCAGCACATAAAATGTGAGGCTTATGATGATTAATAAAGGTTAAATAGTAGCTAGAAAAATCAAGACCTAGGATTTTTAAATTACCAGAAATAACCCAGACAGAAAATAAGCATGTAAATGTATCTGGATTAGGTAATTACCAAAAATTTTAATTTCTGATTTAGGATTTCTTTATCTTCCATGTTTTCTACAGTGGTAATAAAGAGTATGATTCCATTTATGTTTGACTATAAACAGCTTTAAAGGCCCATCACACCTGTGCTTTTCTGCCCCTCAGATGGGCAAGCTGATAAGAAACCCCAGATGCTGCCTTCTTTGGTGCAAATGGGAAGCTCAAACCACATAATCGCTTGGCCATGCATAGGAACCCACACCCTTGATCCATTTCCTAACTACAGTACAAGCTAAGCCAGTCTCCTTACCATATTCCTTCAAACTATCTCTGGACCTGCTTGGGAGCCAACCCCACACTTCACAAAAAGCTCATTTGCAAGTAATAAACCTTTTCATACCCACTTGGAGCATGTGGTATCAACATCAGAATCAAACTTCGGATTAGAATTCATTCACCTCCACAGAGTGGGTGACAACTGTCAATGTACATTATTTTCATAATTTAAAAAACACATAAAAATTATCAAAGTTTAGGGCTGCGTGGCTGACTCAGTTGGAAGAGCATGTGACTCTTGATCTTGGGGTTCTGAGTCAAGCTCCATGTGGGGTATAGAGAGTACTTAAAAAATAAAAGTTTAAAAAACTTTAAAAATGAACAAGGCTTAAGGGTGTTGAACCTTATCAGCCTTGACCATGTCTCTTATGCACACACACATCCATGCGCGTGCACACACACACATACACACACACAGTAAGATAAAATACATGTCACTTTTCAATGCATATTTCCCAGATATTTTGCAAAAATAATTTTACATCAGATCATGAAAGAAATTATACTAGTGCTTTTGAATAACCTATGGAAGTATTATATGGTATGAATAATTGACAAAATAGACAGTGAGGAAATTTTGATCACAGTATATTGTGAAAAATAAAAGTATTAAAAGTAAACATTTATCAAGTGCAATTGTGAACTAGGCTCAGTGATAAAAGCTTTATATGTATTTATTCCTCTAGCCTTCACAACAACACTATATGCAGTAAATATTTCAGGATCCCATTTTGCAGATGGGGAAACTAAAGCCCAAGAAGATTAAGTAACTTGCTTAAGATCGCAAAACTAAGTGGGAGAGGTGAGACTCGAAAAACCAGAAAACATCATTCCACAATTATGTACCATAAAATATCTCCTAAACACCTTCTTTCTAAAATTTAATATAACGGATTATTAAGGGATGATTCAAGATGAGGATGTAGGAAGATCCTGAACTTACCTCCTCCCACAGACACACTAAATCTACAGTTACATATAGAATGAATTCCCTTTGAAAAAGATCTGAAAACTAGCTGAACTCCACCTTCACAACAAACAGTAAAATCAAGATGGTTAGGAAAGATAGCGATATAGTCTTGCCAAAACCCTGCCCCCAGCACGGCATCCTTCAATCAGGAAGGATCTCACAAACTGGAGCTTCTCTCTGAGGAGTGAGGGGTTTGTGCCCCACAGGCCCTCCAACCCAGGACCTACAAAAAAGAAATGAGACCCCAAAACATTTGTCTTTGAAAACCAATGGGGCTCACATCCAGGAGACCTTCAGAACAGTAGGGAACTGAGAAACTTCTCTTAAAGGACTTATATACAGACTCACTCACCCCAGGGCCCAGTACAAAATGAGCAGTTTGAAAAGCACCTAGACTATATGTGAAGATTATTCTTTTGGTAATCTTATAGAACCTGTCAGAGGGGCAGAGGCCTGTTGGGACACTTCCAGAGCTGGGGACACTGGCAGGCACCATTCTTGTGCTCTCCCTCTATGATAATTTTGATGGATGTGTCCAGACCCTGTGCTCTTCCACTGCCTCACTAAAGAAAATAGGTGCATCCTAGCTCTTCATTTTCCTAACTCCCTGTGAAAGCAGGCAGGTAGGGCCCTACACTGCACTCTCCAGCTGCCTTGCTAAATCCAGGGAGCATGTGCAGTCCACAGTAAGAGGTACCCCCTTGATTACCTGGCTCTTTTGGCCAGGGAGAGGCTTCCATTCCTGGGTCCCACCGGACTATAACAATCAGGAAGACCACTTTTAGCAGACTACCACCACAGACCGCCACACAGACAACAGACTGAAACACATCCCTGGACTTTTTGTGAAAAAGACATATTTACTTGTCCTGGAGCTTCAGCCTGAAGAGCAGACTTCAGGTTTGCCACATATCTATAGGTTACAAAAATGCTCTTACAGAATGTAGACAGAGGGACACCATCTTTGTGCTTTCCCTAGGCCTCATTACAACTCATTGGTGTCTCCCAGAAAGGAGTTCATACACTCGTCTGAAGCTCCAATTTTTGCAACTCTTGCCCAGGAAACATCTTTAGATTGGTCTGAACTAGAGGCTGGCAGAGTTTAATTTTGTAGTGCCAAAGAACTATATATATTCATATACTTTAAAAGCTCCTACCTGAAGGTCTGGCTTCTAATTGGCCTGAAACTAGGTGCTGACTGAGAGTCCTCTCTTTGGAACACTGGCTGGTCTTGGCACACCCTCAACACCTGGAAACTATTAAGAATAAATCAGGCTGGGGTGCCTGGGTGTCTCAGTGGGTTAAAGCCTCTGCCTTCGGCTCAGGTCATGATCTCAGGGTCCTGGGATCAAGCCCCGCATCAGGCTCTCTGCTCGGAAAGAAGCCTGCTTCCCCCTCTCTCTCTGCCTGCCTCTCTACCTACTTGTGATCTCTCTTTGTCAAATAAATAAATAAAATCTTAAAAAAAAAAGAATAAATCAGGTTATTTAGGCAATTACAAAGATTTGAGAAACAACCAAGAGCTAGGACAAGTTTGGAAGATAAGGTCCATCTCCTACACAAGGCCATTTCTTAAAGACTGGAAGAGGTAGCTGTTTCCTAGTAGATAAAAACAGAGTCAAGCAAAATCAAGAAACAGAGGAATACATCCTAAACAAAGCAACAAGATAAAACTACAGGGAAAAGCCTTAATGAAACAGAGATAAATAATTTATCTGATAAAAAACTCAAAGTAATGGTTATAAAGATACTAATGGAATTTCGGAGAACAATCGATAAACACAATGAGGACTTCAGCAAAGAGAGAGAAAAATATAAGAAAATACCAAACAGAAGTCACAGAGCTCATTGAAGTGAAAAATAAACTACAGGGGTTCAACATCAGACTAGACGGAGCAGAAGAAAGGATCAGTGATCTACATGACAGGACAGTGGAATTCAAACAAACAGAACAGCATTAAAAAAATTTTAAAGTGAAAATACCTTAAGTGACCTATGGAACAATTTCAAGGAAAATAACATTTGCATTATAGGGGTACCAGGGAACAGCAGAAAACATATTTGAAGAAATAACAGCTAAAAACTCCCCTAACCTGGGAAAGGGGAAAGACATCCAGATCCAGGAAATACAGAGAATTCCAAATAAAATGAACCCCAAAAGATCCATACCAAGACACATTATAATTAAAATGTCAAAAGTTGAAGATAGAGAAAAAACTGTAAAAGCAGCAAGAGAAAAGCCATTTGTTACATACAAAGTAACCTCCACAAGACTGAGCAGAATTTTCAGCAGAAACTTTGCAGGCCAGAAAGGAATAAAATTATATATTCAAAGTGCTGAAAGGAAAAAACTTCCAACGAAGAATATTTTACCCAAGAAGGTTATTCAGAATTGAAGGAGAGATAGGGTTTCCCAAACAAGCAAAAGATAAAGGAGTTCATCACCACTAATACAGCCTTTAAAAAATGTTAAAGGGATATCTTAAGCTAAAAATAAAAAACATTAATTAATAGCAAGAAAATATGTAAAAGTATAAATCTCACTGAAAAAAGTAAATATATAGTAAAGGTAGTGACTTAATAACTTATTAAGCTAGTATAAATGTTAAAAAACAAAAATAGTAAAAGTAACTATAATTACTATAATCAGTTAAGGAATACATAAAATTGTATAATGTAAAATGTGACATCAAAACATAAAACATGGGAGGGGAGAGTAAAAGAGTATAGTTTTGGAATGTATTCAAACTTAAGTCTCTAGCAACTTAAAATAAACTAATTAGGCTTTTATATGTGAGTTCATTTTAAGCACAAAGCAAAAATTTATAGGAGATTAAAGAATAAGAAGGAGGAGGAGGAGGAGAAGAAAAAAAGAAAAAGATGGGGTAGGAGAAGAAGAAGGAGGAAGAGGAGGGGGGGAAGGAAAGGAGGAGGAAGGGAGAGGAGGAGGAAGGAATCTAAGCATAACACTAAAGAAAGTCATCAAACCATAAGAGAAAAGAGCAAAATAAGAAGAAAGGAGCAGAGAAAAATTTAAAAAGTCAGAAAACAATGAACAAAATGGCAATAAGTACATACCTATCAATAATTACTTTAAATGTACATGGACTAAATTTTCCAATCAAAAGTCGTAGACCAGCTGAATGGATAAAAAGCAAACAAACAACAACAACAACAACAAAGCCAAGGCCATCTATATGTTTCCTACAAAAGGCCCACTTCCAGTGTAAAGATACACACAAACTGGAAGCAAAGGGATGGAAAAAGAAGTTTCACACAAAGGGAAATCAAAACAAAGCTGGGGTAGCTATACTTATAGCAAATAAAATTAGACTTTAAAACAAAGACTGTAATAATAGATAAAGGAGAGCATTACATAATGATATGCAGTCAATCCCACAAAAAAATAAACATTTGTAAATATTTATGCATCCAAATAAGACCACCTAATATAAAAAGTAGATATTAACAGATCTAAAGGAAGAAACTGACAGCAATACAACAATAGCAGAGGACATTAATATCCCACTTACACCAATGGATAGATTATCCATACAGAAAATCAATAAGGTAACATCAGCCTTAAACAACACATTAGGCCAGAGGGACTTAAGAGATATACAGAGAACATTCTTCCAAAAGCAGCAGAAGACACATTCTTCAAGTGCACATGGAGCATTCTCCAGGATACATCATATGATAGGCCACAAAACAAGTCTCAATAATTTTTTTTTGTTGTTCAAACTAGCCACACTTTATTGTTTTTTTTTAAGCTTTTGTTTTTTTGAGAAAGAGAGAGCACAAGTGGGGGGAGGTGCAGAGGGACAAGCAGACACCCGGCTCAGCAGGAAGCCCCATCCCAGGACTCCCTGCCCCCTTAGATCACGAGCCTAAGGCAGGTGCTTAAGGCACTGAGCCAAGCGGGGCGCCCCTTAGCCACATTTTACATACTTGGTTGTCAAGGGACATTTCTATCACTGCAGAAAGTTCCACCAGTGATCTGACGGGAGGGGAAATTCAGTACTTCACAAATCAGAAACATGACTTCAGTACGGCTGGAAGGTCTCACATTTATTACCGAACCAACCTACTGGTGCAGAGGAATAGCAACAGAAAAATCATTTCCCTGATAAGACATGTCTACTGGCCAGGGAGGAAGGAGGTTTACAGAGTGACAGGATGTAATACATGATCTTCACGCAGCTTAAATATGTGTGCCAGTCAGGTGTGTCATCTCACGATGTGGGGCGCCTCAGAGACCCAGCTTGGTTCTCCTCCACTGCCTCTTCTTGGAGTTGTACCTGATTTTATTACCCGTTTTCATCTGAATCCACTGGGGAATGGGACGATTCTGCTTTTGTTTCTTGGCCAGGGATCGCTTGATCCTGAAAGTCTTGTGAGAAGACATGGTCAGACACAGCGAGCCACACATAGCAGGATGGCGGCAGAAAAGAGTCAAGTCTCAATAAATTTAAGAAATTTTGAATCATATCAAGTGTCCTTTATGACCACAATGGTATAAAAGTAGAAATCAATTACAAGGAGAATACTGAGAAAATCACATATATGTGGAGATTAAATGACATGCCACTGAACAATCAATGGATCAATGAAGAAACCAAAGGAGAAATCAAAAAATACCTTGAGACAAATAAAAATGGAAATACAACTTACTAACATCTATGGGATGCAGTTAAAGTGGTTTTAAAAAGGAAGTTCATAATGATACATGCCTAACTCAAGAAACAAGAAAATTTTCAAATAAATGATTTAACTTCACACATAAAGGAATTAGAAAAAAAAAAAAAACAAATGAAACTCAAAATTAGTAGAATGAAGTAAATAAGAAAGATCAGAGTAAAAATATATAAAACGGAGACTAAAAGGACAATAGAAAAGGTCAATGAAGTGAAAATCTTGTTCTTTGAAAAATTTTAAAAACTGACAAACACTATTAGCTAGATTCATCAAGAAAAAATGAGAGAGGGTTCAAAAACGTAAAATCAGAAATGAAAAAAGTCAGAACTGATACCACAGAAAAACAAAGTACTGTAAGAGATTACTATGAACCAACAAATTGGATAACCTAGAAGAAATATATAAATTCCTAGAAACATACTATCTCCCAAGACTTAATCATGAATAAATAGGAAATCTGAGTAGACCATTTACTAGTAAGGAGATTAAATGAGTAACAAAACCTCCTAATAAACAAAAATCCAAGATCAGATGGCTTCACTGGCTAATTCTACCAAATACTTAAAGATTTAATATCTATCTTTCTCAAACTCTTTCAGCAAATTGAAGAGGAGAGTATTTTTCCTAATTCATTTTATAAAGCCAGAATCACCCTGATACCAAAATCAAAGACACCACAAAAAAGAAAATTGTAGACCAATATCCTTGATAAGCACAAATGAAAAAAATCCTCAAAAAGTATTAGCAAACTGAATTCAACAATACAGTAAAAGGATCATTTATTTATTTTTTTTAAAAGGATCATTTAGTATGATCAAGTGCAGGGGTTATTATTCCAAGGGTGCAAGAATGGTTCTACATCCACAAATCAATCAATGTGATATACCACATTAACAAAATTAAAAAGGAAAATCATATGACTATCTCAATAGATAGAGGAAAAACTTTTGACAAAATTCAACATCCATTTATATAAAATCTCTGAACAAAGTGGGTATAGATGGAATGTACCTCAACATAATAAAGGCCATATACATAAGCCCACAGCTAACGTCATAATCAGTGGTGTGAAGCTGATCAGGAACAAGACAAGGATGCTCAATCTTGACACTTTAATTTAACATGGTATTGGGAGTCTTAGCCAGAGCTATTAGGCAAGAAAAATAAATAAAAGGCATCCAAACTGGAAAAGAAGTAGTAAAATTGTCACTATTTTTGTGGACAACATGAATTTATATATAGAAAACCATAAGAGACTCTTAACTGTAAGGAACAAACTGAGCATTGCTGGAGGGGAAGGTGGGTTGGGACAAATCGGGTGATGGGCATTAAGGAGGGCACTTGATGTAATGAGCACTAGGTGTTATATCAACTGAAGAATCACTAAATTCTACCCCCGAAACTAATAATACCCTATATGTTAACTAACTTGAATTTAAATAAACTCAAAAAGAAAAGAAAACAAAACCCTACAGACTTCACTTGTTTAAATAAATGAATTCAGTCAAGTTACAGGGCATAAAATCAACATACAAAAATATGTTGCATTTCTATATACTAAGACTGAACTATCAGAAAAAGAAATTAAGAACACAATCCCATTCATAATTTTTTCCCATTCATAATTCTAACAAAAATAATAAAATACTTAGGAATAAATTTAACCAAAAAGATGAAAGATCTGTCTATCAAAAATGATAAGACACTGATGAAAGACTAAATTAATTAAAAATTAAACAAAATTAAGTAGAAAGATATTCTGTGCTCACAAACTGGAAGAGTTAATACTGTCAAAATGTCCATATAACTCTAAGAAATCTATAGATTCAATGCAATCCTTACCAAAATTCCAATGGCATTTTTCACAGAACTACAGTAAATAATTCTAAAATTTGTGTGGAACCTCAAAAGACCCTACATAGCCAAATCAGTCTTGAGAAAGACCAATAGAGGAAGTATCATCACCCTGATTTCAAACTATATTACAAAGCTAAAGTATTCAAAATATGATGTTGGCATAAAAGCAGTCACAGAGATCAATAGAACAGAATAGCAAAACCAGAAATATATAGTCAATTAATCTAAGACAAAAGAGAAAATATTTACAATTAAAAAAGGACAATCTCTTTAATAAATGGCGTTGGAAAAGTTGGACAGCCATGTGTAAAAGAATGAAACTAAACTACTATCTTACACCATACACAAAAATTAACTCAAAATGGATTAAAGACTTGACCTGAACCATAAAGCTTCTAGAAGAAAACACAGTTGATAATCTTGATATTGGTCTTGGTGATGTTTTCTGGAATTTAACTCTAAGAGCAAAAGCAACAGAAGCCAAAATAAAGAAGTGGGATTGCACCAAATTAAAAGCCTCTGCACAGCAAAGAAAACCATCAGTAAAATGAAAAGGCAACCAACTTATTAAATGGGAGAAGATATTTGCAAGTCATATATCTATTAAGAAGTTAATATCCAAAATACATCAAGAACTCATTTAACTGAATAGCGAAAAAGATAAGAACAGTCTGATTTTTAAAATGGGCAGAGAGTAGTACTAATTTTTTAAAAATGATCAGAGCAGTTTGAATAGACATTTTTCTAAAGAAAACATACAGATGGCAAACAGGCACATGAAAAGATGCTCAGCATCACTAATAGTTTGGGAAATGCAAATCAAAACCACATTGAGATATTACTTCAGACCTGTTGGGATGGCTATCATAAAAAAGACAACAGATTAACAAATGCTGGTGAGGATGTTGAGGAAACAGATCCAGCATGCACTGTTCATGGGAATATAAACTGGTTCGGCCACTGTGGAAGACAATATATAAGTTCCTCAAAAAATTAAAAATAGAACTATCATATGATCTAGCAATTCTACTTCTGGGCATTTATTTGGAGAAAATGAAAACATACACTCAAAAAGATTTATGCATCCCTATGTTCAGTGCAGTGTTGTTCACAAGAGTCAAGATATGGAAACAACCTAAGTGGCCACCAATGGATGAATGGATAAAGAAGATGTAATACATATATATGTGTGTATATATACACACATATACACAATAGAATACAATTCAGCCATAAAAAAAAGAAGAAATCTTGCCACTTGCAACAACATGGATGGACCTAGAAGGTATTATGCTAAGTGAAATAAGTCAGACAAAAAAAGGCAAATACTCCATATCACTTATATGTGGAATCTAAACAAAACAAAACAAAACAAAACAAAGCAAACTTACGGATATGGACAATAGAGTGGTGGTTACCAGAGGGTAGGAGGAGTTGGTAAAATGAATGGAGTGGGAGGTATAAACTTCCAGTTGTGAGATGAATAGGTTATAGGATATGTTATGCAACAGGGTTACTACAGTCAATGGTACTGTGGTGCATATTTGAAAGTTGCTGGGAGAGTGGATCTTAAAAGCTGTTGTCATGGTGTTTACCTGCCTGGCTCAGTCAGTGGAGCATGTGATTTTTGATCTCGGGGTTTTAAGTTCGAGCCCCACACTGGGTATAGAGATTACTTAAAAACAAAATCTTAAAAAAAAAAAAAAACTAATTAAAAAATGGGATGCCTAGATGACTTAGTCAGTTAAGCATCTGCCTTCAGCTCAGGCCATGACTCCAGGGTTTTGGGATCAAGTCTGGAATCGGGCTCCTTGCTCCGCAGGGAGCCTGCCATTCCCCCTGCTTGTGCTCGCTCTTTCTCTTTCTCTCTCTCTGACAAATAAATAAATAAAATCTTAAAAAAAAAAACTAAACAAAATTAAATAAATTTTTAAAGTTCACATCATAAAAAATTGTAACTTTTTATAGTGAGAAATGATGACTAGACATTATAGTGATCATTTTGCAGTTTATACAAGTGTTAAGCCATCACACTGTCCACCTGTAACATAAGGAATGTCAATTATGCCTCAATAAAAAATTTAATAACTCTATCTTTATCATAATTACATTTTATACATGATTTATCTATTCCCTTTAGGTCAACATTTAAGTTTTCAGCATTTTTCCAGTGACCAAGCCCTAAACTAAACACAAGCTCCATAATGACAGTTATCATGAGTTAAATATCTAGAGCATCCATTCACATTTTTCCTTTTCCTAATAATGGCCCAATTTTCCTTCCTGCATTCATCTTTTCCCCATACAACCCAAATGCATAAAGGGGCAGTTAGCACATCGTGAGCTCCAGAACTAAACCTGATTGGTTTAAGTCACCTCTGCCAACATGAAATCAGAGAGGGAGACAAACCTTAAGAGACTCTTAATAATAAGAAACAAACTGAGGGTTGCTAGATGGGAGAGGAATGGGGGTGGGATGGGGAAATTGGATGATGGACATAAAGGAGGCATGTGATGTAATGATCACTGGTATTATATAAGACTGATGAATCACTGAACTCTACCTCTGACAATAATACACTATATATTAATTAATTGCATTTAAATTAAAGCTTAGGGTGACACACACACATACATACATACATACATCCCCTCTGCCACAATGACTGGGTGAAGAATACAGACATAAACCAATTAGCATAGGTCATTGACCTAGCCACAAGAATTAGTTCAGGAACGGACATGTTATCTAATTTAGATCAAGAAAGATTTACATAGAACTCCTGGGAAGTAATTTTTCTCACTCTTAATAAAAAACAAACAAACAAAACAGAAAACAAGTTCTCACTTCCTCCGAAAGTGATGAAACAGAACTATAAAGCTTAAAATAACTGCTCTCATTTTACCTCCATGAAGGAAGCCAGCCTGAAGATGAAGCCAATACTCAGGAGAGGATACAGCTGAGCAAACTGGAGAAACAGACAGAACTACTGGATTAAACTAGCCTAAAATTTGTCTCCTCTGAATTTTTGAGCATGGGAGCTAATGATATTTATGTTTGTTTAAGCTAGTTTAATTTTGTTTTCTGTTGCTTGCAGTCCTAACTCACATATGTAAAATCAGACTCCCTCTAGTGACTTTATACTACTCTATCCTTTCAACAAACATCTGTACAAAACACCCTCTTGGTACCAGTTTAACATTCCTTATTCATGTGAAATGGGACATTAATAACTTTTCTTAAGACTTGAGGTTGTAAGTCTGTATTTTTCATCTCCAGAAATGTTAACTCCTTTACTTCACTATTTCTCATCATAGCTACTCCCAGTTTTGTTTACAGTTTGTTCCTGGGTACTACATCATAACAGAGATCAGTAGGAGGAAACTCAAAAGAGCCTCAAGATTGTTTTCAGTGTTTTATTCCTTACACTCCCTGAGTCATCCTTCACATAGGACTCTGATGCAATGACTGAGAGTCACATGGAAAGTCACTGAAGGATAAAATAACATTGGTCAAATTGAGTGCTTCTGGCAGTGAAATCTCACACACTGAAAATTACGGAGTGTGGGGGTGCCTGAGTGGCTCAGTCAGTTAAGCGTCCAACTCTTGATTTTGGCTCAGGTGATGATCTCAGGGTCATGAGTTCAAGTCCCAAGTCAGGCTCGCATTGGGTGTGGAGCCTGCTTAAGATTTTCTCTCTCCCTTTCTCTCTGCTCCTCCCCTACCCTCTCCTTCTCCCTGTCTCACTCTTTCTCTCGAGAGAGAGAGAAGAAAGAAAGGAAGGAAGGAAGGAAGGAAGGAAGGAAGGAAGGAAGGAAGGAAGGAAGGAAGGAAGGAAGGAAGGAAGGAAG
>CM053604.1:78230970-78246402 GCA_028646535.1 Procyon lotor
AAAAAAAAAAAAAAAAAAAACTAATGATGTACTGTATGGTGACTAACATAACATAATATAAATAAATAAATAAGCAAAAAAACTAAAAAAAAGAAATCAACTCATTATTATAACATGAGAAAATTGTCTGACTGAAAGGAGACACATTTGAAAATAATCTGTATTTTCTGATTTTTAAACTTAAAATTCTTAAAGCACATACTGTTAACTGGGAGTGAATTTTGTGACCTGAAGTTGCTTTATTAATTTATTAACCCAGAAAGACAAGCACAGATATTAAGAGAATAGGCTTAGAGTGAGAGAGGCCTTCCTGGGTCCAAGCCCCATAGTTTATTGGCATGTTGAGACTGTTCCCTAAGCTCTCTGACCAGGAATCTCCCCATCTATGAAATGACAATCTCAGTAACTGTCTCATATGGCTATTGTGAATAATAGCAAAATAATATATATGAAGTACTTAGTATAGTACATACCACATAATACTTAGTAAATGCTGTCATTAGTTCTAAAAGTCACTATACTGATTGTCAATGTCTTTGCTAATGTTATGGCCAACATTGCTGTCAGTGAGAGTGGGAATTTTATTAAGACAGGAAACATCGTTTCTCATTTACTTTGTTGTGCACTGTATCTCAAACAGCTGAGGTCCCTGATCTTGTATATGTGATTTCCTCTCCCTGGATCCCAGGCGCTGCCTCCTCCATGCCCTCTTTGCCTGCCTAACTTCCACTCATCCCCCACTACTAGCTAAAACATGGCCTCCTTCTAGATTTCGGCTTTCTCTCACTCTGAAGGATAGGGTTGGTACTTAACAACCTACTCTTCCCCTGTGCTGTTGTGATCCCATTACAGTGTAATGCCATATCTAGTTTATTGATCTGTATTCCCCCTTATATCACACACACACACACACACACACACACACACACACACACACAATTTTAAGCTCCATGAAAACATAAATCTCTTCTTGGCCTTCATTTCTAACCCAAACTTGTACTCAAAGTGTGTGCCTGGTACATCCTAAGTTCCTAATAAATGCTCTTTTAAATAAAAAAGGACACTTAGCAAATGGATGTTAAGAAGTTTTACAAACCCTATGTGCCAGGCTGAATCATAAAATATCTATTAATCAGAAGCATTCCACAATTTCTAAACTATGAAGTTCAATGACTACTTGCAAAGAGTATCTTAAATGATTTGACAATAAATAAATAAAGTACCTTGATATATTTATATAGATCTTTGAAGTAGTAAGCTGAAGAAAGCAATTTAAATAATATACCCTCAAGGAATTTTTACAAAATTTAGTCCTTTCCTGAACCCAGCTATTTGAGTAGCTCTTTGAAGAGGTTACTTTTATTGGAAGAGTGATGGAAAATAGCCATCAGAACTGAATGAACAATTCATCTAGTAACCTTCTATACCTGCTCTGTGTTAGGCACATAAGCAAATCAAAGAAAGCTGTAACACACTTCTTCTTCTTCTCAACAACTTGACAGCTTAAATGACATAAATAATAGAGAATTTTTTCCATCTATTGACTTCTCCCCACCAAATTCCTCAATTAATGACATTTATTTGTAGTTTGTATACACTTACTCAGTTTTGAATCTAAGAACAGTCATTATTAGACATAACTATGTACATTTATTTCCTTTGCAACTGATGTGTACTGATGTATTTGAGATAAATTAAGCATGCCAGTTTATATCACAACTTTATGATTAATTTAGTCTTTTGAAAATAAACCAATTTCTCCAAGAGCACGTGCTCATACATCCATCAAATAGACAAGATGATTTGTATATAGCCTCTAAAATTTTACCCTGAGGCATCTAATTATTTTTCCTTTTGGCAAAAGCTTCTGAACACCTGTTGAAGTCATTACTGTTCAGTCCTTTGGGGGCAATAGGAAAGCTCAGCTCCCTCACGCACTGCATATTTCTCAAGATTCACCAGGAACCTGACTTGCTGCTGCATAACCTGAGCCATTTAACAGGTGGCTGGTCCTGCTTCTACTCCCCACCTTCCCCAAAAATGATATACTAGATTTCTTTTCTTTTTTCATTTTTTTTCTTTTCCCTAATGCAAATATCCAAAGTAGTGTGGACAGTCTTAGGAGCAGACAGAATTTAACCCAGAAGATTAACTTCATGAACCTATATGGAACTAGAGCTTTGCTTGTGAAATAGGAGATGGATGGGTCTTTTCCTTTCCTCAAAGCTGAGAAAAATGGGTGAGGACTATAAAGATATCAGACCTTCCATAGTATGATAGGTCAATAGAGAAAAAAAATTCATCTCAACGAAATGATGGATACTAAATGGGTTACTGAACACTGTGACCATTTCTTTTCAAAAATTAAGAAAATCTTAATTTATAACTATACAGTCTGCCATTCCCCCACCAAGGCAATGCTTGGAGAAGCACTTGGGCTATATGTTTTTTAAGGAAAGCTTCTGTTTTAATGTGCCAAGGGACTAGAATGCAGTGGTTCCTAGCATCTGGCTATTGAGTATTACCATCCTTCCTTCCTGCAATGCAGTTCATTCTCATCTGGTGATAAAGTCTCATTTCAAATTCTGAGACTAGGATTCTATTTTCTATTGTCCTAAGACCTATTGTGTCCATCAAGATCATGGTAGAAAACAGACTCACTCCAAACCATTTACATGAAGGGACTCCAATGAAGCAAGAATTTACATAAGTTTTAGGCAGAGTTAAGGTGATAAGGAAGAATGGTGAGGCACCTAGAGACTTCAGTAGTGGGAAGCCACTACTACCAGTAGTGCTGAAGGAAGATGGGGAGGAAATAGTGTTCCAAGAGGCCAGGAAGACATGATACTAAGGAGAAAGGACCACGTGGTAGGAGCTGTACCCACAGGAGACATTACAGGATATAGAGGAAGTAAATATTCTGACCTTTCTCTCCTCTCATTGATTTCCTATTGGCCAAATCCAACTGGATATTAGAAATCTAGGTCCAGGGAATAGCCTGAAAGTACTGCATAGGGTAAAGAAGGGCAAGAAATAGACCTGAAATGAAACAAATATAAAGAAAAATGGTATAGCCATATCCAAATAGAACTTGTTACCAAGTTAGCAAACTGGTCCTGCAGTGTTTATCCCAAGTGGCCTAAATAAAAGAACCATTGAGAGTTGTCAAGATGAAGACTTTGCAATGCATTTGTATCTAAAACAAAAAATGAAATTAAGGGTCCCCAAGATTACTTCTTAAAAAGATTAAAAAGAGGGGCGCCTGGGTGGCTCAGTGGGTTGAGGTCTCTGCCTTCGGCTCAGGGTCCTGGGATCGAGCCCCACATCGGGCTCTCTGCTCGGCAGACAGCCTGCTTCCCCCTCGCTCTCTGCCTGCTTATGATCTCTCTCTCTCTCTCTCCCTCTCTGCCAAATGAATGGAATCTTTAAAAAAAAAAAAAAGATTAAAAAGATACTCTCCAGAAGGGCAGACTGCCTGGCAGTAACTTTGCTGAGGGACAGAAGCTCATAGCTCAACCCTCTACTACTACTGGCATAGAGCAAGAGAAGGTTCTTAGCTTTTGTCCTTGGGAGTTTGGGGGCATAGATCCTGATATCTGACTGCATTTGAAGAAATGAGGACAGATTTCTGGCTAGAGAACATCCATGATAGCCTTGTGAAGAGAGAGAAATTGGTGAGATATCCTAAGTTTCCATGGACTAGGCTGACATTGAGGAATAGAAAGGCATAAAACAAGTAGGAAAACATTGCCCAAGGTGGCTATTTTCCAGGGCCATGAATACCATCAGATAGAGGTTCTGTGGGTAGACCACAGGATGGGGGTTGGGAAGTAAGAGAAGCAGGCACAGAAGAGGGGTGATGCAGTGTCAAGTTCTCTGCAGGGTGAACTACAAAATACCCATAAAAGGTGGCCTATAAGTTGCTCTCTCTTCTTTCCTCCACCTTGAAGGAATATGAAAAAGAGAGAGAAGAGGCAGAAGCAAAAAAAACCTGGAACAACAGCTTACCAGATCTCCCATGTCTGCTGCTGGCCACTGCGTCACTCAGCAAGGAAAAGAGAGAAGCTTTGTTTCAGATGAGGGATTGAGAAAGATTTTCCTTTGGATTGTAGTGGGCCATTTAATACCTAAAAGTAAGACTGAGTAAGACCAAACACCTGAAGCTGACTAGGCAGAAGCCTGCATGACCTCAGAAAGGTGCAGAAATTGGAAGAACCAGTTCCCTCTGAAATATAAATGAAGATTGGGGCTGATAACAGGCAATTGTATTGAAAGTCTCTATAAAAAGCAGTCTGACCCCCATATTCCCTTCATACTTCCTATCCCAGTCATGTGACTATTCCTTCCCAATCCCAGTCAAAGACTAGAGTAATAGTGCTCCCTGGAACCAATGAACCAGAGAGGTTTTTGAGTTCACACAGCCAAAGGTGGGAGCAAGGTGTCATAATGAAAAAAGGGAGTTACGACCATATGACAGCTGACCTACCTGACACGAAAATCTTAGCCCTTCTGCCACCTGGGGCCTAGGTTACACACTTTGCAGCAGGAGCCAAGGATTCTTGTAAAGGACACTTACCCGTCTAAAAGAGAAGACTTTGGTGTTAGCAAATTGAATGGCAAGTGTCAAGGGAGGAAGGAAGGCCCACTTACCACTGAATATCTCTTTATTGTTGAACAGTTTACCATGAACATGTGTTACTTATTAAAAATAATAAATACACAAACACTTTAAACATAAACACTTAAATATATGAAAATTTAAACTGACAAACACCTCAAAGAAACATACAAAGATATAGAGTTTGTGAAACAGAAAAGAGATGCTACAACTAAAGAAAGTTTCTAAGATTAAAAAGAAAATGTTAGAGATGAAAACATGATCATATGATCACAAAAAAAAAATGTGATAGGATAAAAGTTTACATAGAGCAAAGGCAAGTTACATAAAAATGCTTGGGAATCAAAGTATCATCTTCTCAGCAGCAAAATTGGGCAATGGAAAAATGCCCTCACAATTCTGAGGGAAAAGGTTTTCCTAAAAAGAATTCTTAACTAAGTCAAATTAATAATCACTTTAGGGAATAAAATTAAAATATGCAAATTTAATTCTTATCATCTTTTTTCAAGAAGCTACAAGAGGACATGATGCAACAAAATGAGAGTAAAAATCAAGATATGAGACTGAGAAAACAGAAGACCCAACACAGAAGAAAGAATAAAGGCCTCTCTAGGGTTCTAAAAAAGGAAAATTTGAGCCTCGAAAGCAAATATTCAAGAGTGAAAAAGGGGACAGAAGGCTCCACAAAGGATGTATGCAAAAAGAAAGAACAGAAAGACAGACAGGAAGGAAGGAAAGAAGAAAGGAAAGGAAGAAAGTGAGGGCAAAGTAGGGAAGAAGGGTATGTTTGACTAAATTGAAAGGATATTTATAATTCTCAGAAAGTTGGAGAACAAATAAGTTTCATTTTCAGTCTCTAAAAATCATTTTTAAAAAGGCAATTTATTAACTCCAAGAAATAATGTAATTAGTGTAAGCAATATGGCTCAGCTGTGAAAACTATTTACTTGGTAACACTGAATATTGCTAAGAAAAAAGTGTGCTATAACTATACTGGGGTACAGAGATGAAAGCAGGTGGGGGGACTGTGGGTGGCAAGGAAGAAGAGTATATTACAGGTTAAAAGAATTAAATCCTCACCTTTCACAATAGTTCATCTAAAACTGGCAAATCAAGGCATCGAAGAGTAAGGATGTTGTTCCATATATTTTTACATAAATATATATTTGTAAGATCTGAAGTAATACAATATACAATACAATAACATATATACACAAATGTTAAATATATATTTATATATAACATATATACACAAATGTTATATATTCTGTGTATACATACACATTTCTTTGACAGAGATTGAAATTTATGTTAAAAATAAATAATCAGTAATAAAATACATGGTTACATTTTAGAAGAGTAAAGAAACCAGTTGAACAATGCAGAGTAATTAGAACTCCACATATGGGTCTCATAGGAGATCATTTAACCCACAGTGAAGAAAAGGAAAGCTCTAAAGTTCACAACCTAGAAATCATGTAAAGCAAAAAAACAAATAACACCAATAAGATAGTTTCCATCTCTGGCTGGAGTGCCTTAATTGTGTCTCAAATTGGATACATTCTGGAATACTTAATTTTAACATAATATATAACAGACTTTGGTCTTTTCTTATACATAAAAAGGGTTAGACACTATTGACTTATCACTTGTATAGAAAGTTGAATGCAAAAATCAATGAAGGCTCCACAACTCTTTTGCAAAATATAGTTTGATGGTAAAGGGCTTTTAATGTGATCCCAAAGGTGGAAGCAAAAGGGAAGGGCCAATGTCAAGGTAGTCAGAGACAGAGAAGCAGCTAATCACAACTAAAGGGCTAAAAAAGTCACACTTTCCAATGTCTAATTGGAGGGGCTAGAAAAACAACATAAAGATTACTATTCCTTTGCTACTTATCAGAAATGGCCTACATCCATACACACATGGTCAATTAATTTATGAAAAAGGAGCCAAGAATATACAATAAGTGTTATTGGAAAAACCAGGCAGCCACATGCAAAAGAATTAAACTGGACCGCTCTGTTCCATCATACAAAAAAATTAACTCAAATGGATTAAAGACTTGAATGTAGGACCTGAAATCATAAAAAACATAAATGATAATCTCCTTGACATCAGTCTTGGCAATAATTTCTTTTTTTTCAGATTTGACACCAAAAACAAAGGTAACAGAAGCAAAAATAAACCAATGGGATTATATCAAACTAAAGATTCTTCTGCACAACAAAGGAAACAACAAAACAAATGGCTACATACAAAATGGGAGAAAATATTTGCAAATTATATGCCTGAAAAGGGATTAATATCCAAAATATATAAAGAACACATACAAAAAAAAAAAAAAGAACACATACAACTGAATAGCAAAAAAAAAAATCAATTAAAAATGGGCACAGGATCCAAAGAAAATATACAAAGGGCCAACAGAAATATGAAAAGGTGCTCAACATCACTAATTATCAGAGAATATCACCTTACACCTGTTAGGAAAGCTAGCATCAGAAAGATAAGAAATAACAAGTGTTGGTGAGGCTGTGGAGAAAAGGGCACTCTCACATATTACTGGTGGGAATGTAAATTGGTACAGCTACTATGGAAAACAATATGGAGGTTCCTCAAAAAATTAAAAATAGAACTACCATATAATCTAGCAATTCCACTTAAGGACATTTATCAGAAGAAAACAAAAGTGCTCTCTCAAAAAAATATAGGGGCACCCGGGTGGCTCAGTAGGTTAAAGCCTCTGCCTTCAGCTCAGGTCATGATCTCAGGGTCCTGGGATCGAGTCCCACATCGGGCTCTCTGCTCAGCGGGGAGCCTGCTTCCCCCTCTCTCTCTGCCTGCTTGTGATCTCTCTCTCTCTCTCTCTCTGTCAAATAAATAAATAAAATCTTAAAAAAAAGAAAATATATATATATACCCCCATGTTCATTGCAGCATTATTTACAATAGCCAATATATGGAAGCAACCGAAGTATCCATTGATGGATAAATGGATAAAGAAAATATGGCATATACATATACAATGGATTATTCAACCATGAAAAAGAGTGAAATCCCTTGCCATGTGCAACAACATGGATGTGCCTAGAGGACATTATGCTAAATGAAATAAGTGGAACAGAGAAAAACAAATACTGTATGATCTCGCTTATATATGGAATCTAAAACAAAAACAAAAACTGAACTCATAGATACAGAGAACAGACTGGTGGTTGCTAGAAGCGGGGATGGGGAATGGGTAAAATGAGAGAAGAGGGTCAAAAGGTACAAACTTCCAGTTATAAAATAAAGAAGTCATGGGGATGTAATGTACAGCATGGTGACGATAATTAATAACACTCTGTTGTATATTTGAAAGTTACTGAGAGTAAATCTTAAAAGTTCTTATCACAAGAAAAAAACTATTTTTTTGATGGTGACAGGGGAGAAATTATATTTCCTTGCTCCAGAGCCCAACAGGTAAGCCAAATAGTGCAGTTGTCAACGGCAAACTCAGCAAGCTCACAAGGAAGCTTCAATGAGGATGGTGTATCATAAGGAATGTTCATATCCTGTAGATAAACTAGGAAAGAACCTATTCATCTTCAGAATTAAACAAATGCTTATATTCTAGCAGTAAAGTGTCTACATAAAAAAAAATATGTCATCAGTGAAAAATGTTTACATGCAGAGATTTTTACCCAAAGAGAATGTACATTAGGCCCAAGCATAGTTCATGTGGTATGTACAAGTGCTGCAGGGAAAACTAGAACACCTGCATGAACATTTGATTACTTAACCAGGCCTTTTGTCTAGTCTGTCAAATCCCTCTGTTAAAAATCTCTCTTTCTGACACAATGACAAGAGAACCAGTTTTTCAAATGAATGTTCTTTTACTCCAAAGAGCAAGCCAGGACTCATACTCTCCGTGTGTGTCACCATCTCCTTTCAGGAGACCGTTGGTAATTACTGCAAGGCTTCACTCTGCAGAGGGTTTGTCCCTGAAACTTTCACTGATTTGTTTAACTAGCAGTGAAATGTGATTTACATGCCTTTCTCCCAAGGTGGTCTTCTCTAAAAACCACAGCAAAATGATCATCTGCAAGCTGAGCTCCTAGTAAATAAAACCAAGGCTCTTCTTTTTCTAAAGTGGAAGGTCTAATCCTGTAGTCTTGATTGCTTTCCTAATTACAGACTCCAACCATTGCCACAGTACCCAGTGGTGGCAAGAGCTCTGTAACTGGTTATATATCCCATCCTCATCAAGAATCTCCTCATTTAACTGCAATACAGAACCAACTTAAACCCACAGGTTTCAGGTACAGAAAACTTCACTTAAGTGAGGGTTTCATTCCCCTTTTCATTCGTTCTTCTTTCTCCCCACTATAACTTTATCTTTCTCACTTTATGTCAATAGGAAAATAAGCTTTTTTCTTCCAATAAAAAAATAGTCCAAAAGACTAGTATCATCTATGAATAAACTACTGAGGGATAACAAAGCAACTCCGATCCTAAAATCAAAATGGACTTTGTTTTCTCAGCTCATTTCTCAAATATAGGCTGAGTGGAGACAAGGAAGGTACGTATCACAAATAGATTCCCCCCTCCAACCAGTTTGGGTGGATGGTGGACAGATACAAGTCTACCAAGAATGCAAAAGTTTTGTAATAAAATGAGAGATCCAAGCAACTCTTTTTAGGAGAAAAATTCACAGAAAAACATAAGTACTTCCCAGAAGACCTCATATGAAGGAAACACTGGTCTCCATCTGCCCACACTCTTTTACCTAACCATATAAAAAACTCATATTCCCCTGAAGATATGCCTTTGCCCTGGGCACTACTCCAACTCAAATCTGAAAAGAGAAATAGGAAAGAAAATTTTAACTGAAACTTAGATACAGAGTTTAGTACTTTGCAAGTTAGATATAGAGTTTAGTACCACTTCATATGTCTAAAGTGCTTTGCAAGTAGTGTATATTGTATATTTTTTTATTAAACTCCTTTTCTGAAAACAAGAAAGCAAATTGAGATAAAAGACCCAAGTCTAAACTCAGCTCACAAAGCAGTAATAAGTTGAGGGAGGAGTCCAGAAGCCCTTACTTTGCACTGAGCCTCTGATGTCTTTAAAATGCCAGTCATCCCAGGTCTGAAACACTCCAACCTTAAGAAACAAGGTAATACAGCTATTTCTGATGAGGATTAAAAAGGTGACAAGAAAAATCTCATCAGTGAAGAGGTCACTCTGAGGTCATTATCTATACCCAACCTTGGAGATTAAGGAAGCAGGGAAGGAGAAACCACATCAGCTCTTCCACACCCAGCTGAAGGTCTATTGCTTCACTGAATTATTATTATGATGCTAACTCAACTGGTCCAGACAAAAAAGTATGTGAGGCTAAGTAGTGAGGTTTAATTTCTATAATTACTAACTCAGGCAAGAAATTATCCACCTCCCCAGTTTTTTTCCACAAAAAGTGAGTGCGAATAAGGTAAACAGAGTCACATCTTCAGTTTCATTCTCCCCAGCTGACTTCACAGTTAGTTTTATACATTTAAGGTGTTTTCTGACCATTAAAAATACATAAACAAGGGCACTTTATATTTTCAAGGTAGAAAAATTTTTTAAATGCTAACAATAATTAAGGTATTTCCCTC
Organism: Procyon lotor; assembly: GCA_028646535.1. Lineage (NCBI taxonomy): Eukaryota > Metazoa > Chordata > Mammalia > Carnivora > Procyonidae > Procyon > Procyon lotor. Next base: position 78,241,228 of record CM053604.1, read on the forward strand.
TTCATTCCAATAAGCTTCTTCTGACCCTCCTCCCGGGCAAGGTGCACTAAAACAGCCAGATCCTGATGTCCTAATGAAGGCCACACAGAAATAGGAGCTCACTAGCACCCATTTTCAGAGAATGTATTCACTTATCCCACATCTTTGCCTTGTAGGCAGTAATTCTTTTTCCAGCCAATTTCCTAGAGAAAACCTTTCTTTTTGACCACCAATAACTGGTTAACCTGCCCAGTATCAATCAAAACCAAATTTCATCTGATGAGATATATCAGAAAGATTAGGAAGACTATTGGACTAGTTTATGTTCAAGGTCTTTATTGTCCAAATCATGGCCCACTTTCATACATAAATATATACAGTTTGAGTAAGAGACTATAAAGGAGTATATGACTTAACCTCACTATATCTAGAGATTCTAAAATATTTATATTTTACCACTTTATATTCTTTTTTTTACCACTGTATATTCTTAAACACATTATATTTCTGGCCATCACATACATCCTTTTGAGTTGAGCTACCCCTATTATGACTTCTAGTTTACAGATAAAGAAACTGAGGCACCAAAACAGATGCTAGATCTATCATTGTTCTTCACAGTTAGGAGGCTACTGTTGACAGTATTAAGAGAGACAACAAAGCAAGTCAAATACTGAGCTGGATTAAACCTTCAAGGTTTCCTAGGTTTATGCTTGATCAAGGAACCACCTTGTCATTCCCACATAATCATGGAGGTTGGTAAGCATTTTATAATGTCACCAACTTTAAAGGAGTGCTATCTTTTGACCCTTTATCTTGGTCCTTCCTATTTCAGATCAGCTGTCTGCATATTTCCATGTTTTGAGTATACTCAAGAGCAAGATTGTAAAGAACACAAAAATAAATCAGTCCATAAAGATTATCAGCCTGAATGCCACTAGGAGACAAAAGAAGCTGCCACAAGGAACAAGGGAAATTAACATTCTTTCCTACCACCTGGCAAGAACTGAGATCAAACTGAACTTGTTGGCAAGCACTGTCAAAAGTTTGTCTAAAACATTCTGGAGCTAGTAGTACTGAGGTTTTCAAGGAACTTTTTATCATTTATCATTCTCCCCTCTCTAACACCATGTTTTGTGAGATTCTCCTTATCAAAGGGCCTTAATTCTTTCTGAAAAAGAATAAAAAATGAATTAATGGTTGGATGAATGGTAGAACATGTGCAGGCTTTATAATTAGAACTTGGCACTAAATACCACCTTTTGTACTGAATTAGGTGACACTAAGCAATTTGCTGAGCCTCTCTAAGCCACTTAACTTCTCTGAACCCCAATGTTCACATCTGTTGAAAAAAAAATGGATAACAATGCTTTCTCTTATGATTGAAAGAGAATGTACATAAAGCACTTGGCACATAGTAGACATTCAGTAATTGGTAGCTATTAATTTTAAGCTTCTAATCAGCCTGAATTACCAGTAAAACCATTCTGTATCGATGTATCTGCAATTAAAGAGAGAGAGGTGGTATTTGCATTAGATTGTCTACCTTTATCACATGCAAATAAAGCATTCTATCTAGGCATTTTGGAAATAGGTTGCAGGTGCCCATTTATGATTTTCAAGATTCAGTGTACATGAAGGGACCACAAATAGATCAAATAAAATGTTAGCATTCCTTATCTCTCTGTGCAAAAAAAAAAAAAAAAACACATGCCATCAATGCCTTTGGAAAGAAGTTCAGAATTCCTTAATCTAATTCTCTGAACCTATTAAGTGATTTAATGTAACACTCAATTTTAAATTCTATTTACTGTAAAGTTTTTTTAAGAAATTAAAAATCCCTCTAATAGAATGTGAATTCTTAGATTCAGTCAGTCGAAGTCACATGGTGTTAAACATGCCATATGAAACCTTTTAACTATGATTTCTCACACGCCTAATGAAAGGACTGAAGTAGGTTTCTGTTTGAAGTGTTTCCTTGTACCACATCATGCATTTTGTGCAGTAAAGATGGGCAGTGCTGGGTGAAGAATACTATTGTAGTGGGAAAGGGAAACAGATAAAAACTAGTGAGTTATTGTCCTGCAAAATTGAAATATGTTATACAGATCATGCATTCAAGTTCTAAAATTGTATGGTTCTCAGAAGACAAGGATAGTGTCTTTGTCTTTTTATCTCTTTTTATCTCTTCCCCACCCCATCTCAAGATAATACTTTCCCTATAGTAAATATTTAATAATATTTGTCAGTAAGGAAACAAACAAACGAACACATAAACTTTGTTTTACATCTAAACACCATAGCCTAATACCCAAAGAATTATCTAGGATTGTGCTCTTCTTACATACTTTGATTCCAATGCAAAAATACACAACAACCATGATTTGTCTCTGGAAACATCTCCAGGGTAATCTTATAAGAACAGAGGACTACGGAAAATAGTGGCGATGGTGATTGATCACAAAATGGGAGAAATGCTAAAATTTTCTAAAAAGGGAAGCAAATGACATTTTCTGAGTTTCTATTTCAAATGAAAAGGCAGTGGAACAATCAGCAAAATGCCAAGAAAATTAATTCAATATGCATGGAAGATAGAACACCAAGCAACCAGCCTCAGAAATTTATATAGCCATGTGGTAGGGACTTAATAGTAAAAGACCAAGGACTTCTGTTTTAGTTTTACACTTACTTCAGATAAAGCCACAAACTTTGCAAACCATGTGATGGATACTGTCTGCTGGATATTTTTAATTTGATCAAATTGTTCTCGACAGTTCCTTTTACCACATCATGCATTATGCACATTAAAGATGAGCAGTGTGTAGGGAAAACTACTTAAGTGCTGAAGGGAAACCAAAAAAATATGTATTATTTTTCTTTAAAACTTAAATAAGCTATCCAGATCATGCTAAACTGTATGATTTTACTTGCAAAAAAAAAGAAACGAAGTTGGCAAAAATCACCTTGGATTCATTGTGGCGAGCGTTAGCTTAATTCCCTTTTGAAGAATTCAATAGATTGTCACACCTACAGTGAATTTTATCTTTTAAATTATGTTAAATCCGTAGTCAAATTTTACTTAGGAATTAAGGCAGTGCTTTATTGAAGCCTTCGTTTAAGTAAAGCAGAATTTCACTGTGGGATTGGAATGAGACTTATTAACATGTTTATATCCCCAGACTCTGTCACCTTTCTCACCTCCTCACTCAACACCTCTAACAAAGCATTGGCTTCATCATTCAACTTCATCTTCTTTCCTACCCTCTAAGGAGAATTCCATCTAGCCAGTCTAACGCCCCTGCTCGTATTTTACTGGAGATCTTCAGGGATACTCTCAGAGTAACTTGAATATCTCCTGAGCCCCACTAGTGACAGGTCCTGAGTAATAGTGATTTCTCGCTAGGTGACCCTAGGATGATAGAGACCAGTGAGTCACATAATAAGCAGACCAGCTGCTTGCAGTACTGAATACACATCTATTAACTTATCTAATATTCTTTTTTGGATAGGCCAGCATGTGTTTGTAAGTGGTCTAGCCAAGCTTTGATTCTGATTCTAAAATATTCCCTGCTAAAATAGCTAGGATATCAAGGCAAGTTAGAATTCCAAACCCAAAAGAGGTTATTGAATTTGGCCAGTAAATAATAATAATATAAGAGGGGTGCCTGGGTGGATCAGTCGTTAAGCGTCTGCCTTAGGCTGAGGTCATGATCCCAGGCTCCTGGGATCAAGACCCAAATCAGGCTCCCTGTTCTGCAGGAAGCCTGCTTCTCCCTCTCCCACTCCCTCTGCTGGTGTTCCCTCTCTAGCTGTGTCTTTCTCTGTCAAAAAAATAAATAATAGCTTTAAAAAATAAGAAGAAGAAGAAATAATTAACATTACCATTAGAAAAGTTTCAGTGGTGGGATATCAGGAATCAAAGTTTAAATATAAATAAGAAAGCAGAGTGAAAAACTAGACGATGTGGGTATATTATTCAAATTTGTGGAAAGACATGGAATAAAAGTAGCTAGAAGATACAATGGGGAGGGTATGTGCTATTAAGTGCTGTGAAATGTGTAAGCCCGAAGATTCACAGACATGTACCCTGGGGCAAATAATACATTATATGTTAATAAAAATTAATTAAAATCTTAAAAAAAAAAAAAAAGTAGCTAGAAGATAAAACATGAAGTGTGAGCTTAGATCAGCAAACTACAGCCCACTGCCTGCTTTTGTAAATAAAGTTGTATTAAAACATTTCCACATCAATTCATGTGCATATTATCTATGGCTGTTTTTGTACTCCAACACAAGTTGAGTATTCAACTTAAATATTTATTACCTGGCCATTCATTAAAAAAAGTTCAACAAACTCTATTTTAAGCTTTAACAAACTAATGACTATTGGAGCCGAAAGACTCTGATTCAGTTCATATTGTACATTCACACCTCAAATTATTTCACACTTCAGGCTGTTTGAATGATCTTAATTTCACCATTTTGCTGAAGTGATAAATTTAGATAAATATTTTCTGGACTACTAATAATTTTTCATATATAAAGCTACTTAGATAAAGTATACCCTTGTCTACTCTTGCAAATTATTGAAGAACAATATTTCTTTGCACGTTTGAATTGTAATATTTTTCAAACAAGAACTGGAGTACTGTAAAAGAATTTGAGAAGGATGAAGAAAAAGAAGAGGACTTTAGTGATGTTTTAAATAACGGAAAGTTTTTGAAGAAAACTAGAGAATGAATAGGTATTGTCAAAGATATTTATAATAAATTTCTAGTAGTCCCATGTTCATTGCAACACTATTTACAGTAGCCAACATATGGAAACAACCTCAGTGTCCTTCAAGGGATGAATAAGTAAAGAAATTATAGTATATACATGCAATGGAATATAATTGAGCCATAAAGAAGAATGAAATCTTGCCATTTGTGAAAATACGGATGGAACTTGAGGGCATTATACTAAGTAAAATAAGTCAGGCAAAAAAAGACATGTACTGGGGCACCTGGGTGGCTCAGTCGTTAAGCGTCTGCCTTCGGCCCAGGTCATGATCCCAGGGTCCTGGGATCGAGCCCCGCATCGGGCTCCTTGCTCGGCAGGAAGCCTGCTTCTCCCGCTTCCATTCCCTCTGCTTGTGTTCCCTCTCTCGCTGTGTTTCTCTCTGTCCAATAAATAAAATCTTTAAAAAAAAAAAAA
>CM053604.1:78246902-78420045 GCA_028646535.1 Procyon lotor
GGGCACCTGGGTGGCTCAGTCGTTAAGCGTCTGCCTTCGGCCCAGGTCATGATCCCAGGGTCCTGGGATCGAGCCCCGCATCGGGCTCCTTGCTCGGCAGGAAGCCTGCTTCTCCCGCTTCCATTCCCTCTGCTTGTGTTCCCTCTCTCGCTGTGTTTCTCTCTGTCCAATAAATAAAATCTTTAAAAAAAAAAAAAAAGACAAGTACTGTACGATCTTTCTTATATGTGGAATCTTAAAAAAGAGCTCATAGAATAAATTGGTGGTTGCAAAAGGCAGGGATTGGGGCAGTGAAAGAAATGGAGCTACTGCTTTTGTTTTAGTTTTTTAGTTTAAATAAATTAAATTTTAAAATGTTTAAAAATCTAGTAGCCATCTAATTATCAGCTAATTATGACAACAACAATACTTGCTTCTGTTGATTGAGTGGTGCAACCAGGCCTTGCCAGACCCAGCTCCCGTGGTCATCAGTGAATTCAGAAAACCCATTTTCATCTCCAGCCTAGATAGAACTACTACCACTGCTATAGTACTTCAGGATGCTGGTATACCCTTTAGCAAAGCATCTCTCAGTTTTTGGGTACAAAAGAGTAAACTCCAAACCTTCTCAGATCCTAAGACTAAGGTAGATGAGCAATCAATAACATCTGTAAAATTAGGAAGAAAAAAAATCTCTAACTCTGACAGACAATTGACTTAAATGACCACATTGGAAAATCTTGGCTCTTCATCCTATCATCAGCTTTAATTCAGTTTCCAAACCCACAGGCTTTTGAATGAAAGAGACGTGTATGATAGGTAGAAGGAAGAAAAAAAAAAAGCCTATGATAGCATCAGCAGTTAGTACAGTAAAACTCTCCTCTACCTATTCCTAAAAGGAATTGGAACCACTTACACATTCCCACCTATCCCAGGATTTGTTTAGTAGCTTATTGCTAAAACAGAACATGTTTCAAAACTTTGTTTTGGCCTCTATTGTAAGAAAATACCTCGCAAGATATGGGATGTCTAGCTTGTTGTGTGCATTCTGAACCAGTACCCAATATACGATACTATTTTTCACATAGAAATAATATATGGGTTCAGGAACCAAAAAATAAAAAGAAATGGCAGCCTTCACTCTAAACCTCAATGATTCATTATCAAACTTTCTGCCTCTCAGTACTAGAGGTCCTTAAGACATGTTCAACATGTGCATGAGGTCAAAGTATTTTCATAATGTTGCTAAGATATTATTTTACTTTTTCACCGTGTTAATATTTGCACTGATGTATTGTAGATAAACCAGAGCCATAGCACCAAACTGTACTATTAGCCATAGTGTTTTTCACGCCCTTGCATATGTATTCCATACATACACATATACATAGATTTTACCTCCATTTACATATATATTCCACATCTTCCATCTTCTTTATCCTTAGACCTATAGGTGGATACTGAAGTTGCTTCCATATCTTGGCTGCAATGTAAATAACTGTAATAATTGTGAATGATGATGCAATGAACATAGAGATGCATATATCTCTTCAAACTGATATTTTGTTTTCTTCAGATAAATACCCAGAATGGAATTACTGGATCATATAGTATTTCTATTTTTAATTTTTGAGGAACCTGTTCCTCATACGTCCCCCAGTTTCATACTGTTTTCCATAATGGCTGCACCCATTTACATTTCCATCCAACAATATACAATATACAAGAGTTCCCTTTTCTCCACATCCTCACCAATACTATTTTTTGTCTTTTTGATAATAACCAATCTGAGAGGTGTGAGATATCTCGTGGTTTTAATTTGCATTTCACTGATGATTAGTGATGTTGAGCATCTTTTCATGTGCTTGTTGGCCATATGTATATCTTCTCTGGAAAATATTCAAGTCCTCTGCCCATTTTTAATTGGATTTTTATTTATTTTTTTATTAACGTATAATGTATTATTTGCCCCAGGGTACATGTCTGTGAATCATCAGGCTTACACATTTCACAGCACTTACCATAGCATATACCCTCCCCAATGTCCACAACCCAGCCACCCTATTCCTACCCCCTCATCCCCCAGCCACCCTCAGTTTGTTTTGTGAGTTTAGGAGTCTCTTATGGTTTGTCTCCTTCCAGATCTCATCTTGTTTCATTTCCCTCCCCCAGCCCCCCACACCTCCCTGCCCTGACTCTCAATTGGATTTTTTATATTAAGTTGTGTAAGTTCTTTATATATTTTCAATATTAATTCCCTATAGAATGCATGATTTGCAAATATCTTCTCTCATCACTAGGTTGCCTTTTTGTTTTGTTGATGGCAGACCAATGGATTTTAAAGTAAAACAGTATTAAAAGTTTACAGTTACAGTATCAGATCCATATTGCAACTAACCTGCAAAAAAACTACAACTTGCCAAGTTTTAGTGGGTATCAAAAAGGATATTCACAATTATATGAAAAGACTATTGAAATACTCTCTTTTTTCCAACTACATATCTGTGTGAGGCTAGGCTTTTTACTATACTTCAACTAAAACAATGCATGAAACATTAAATATAGAAATCCAGCTGTCTTCCATTAAGCCACACATTAAAGAGACTTGCAAAAATGTAAAACAATGCCACTTTTCTCCTCTATATTTTTCATTAAAAATATGTTCTATATGTTAATATGTAATGAGCTTATTATCATTATTTTTTTTTAAAGATTTTATTTATTTATTTGAGAGAGAGAAAGTGAGAGGATGAGAGGAGCGAAGGTCAGAGAGAGAAGCAGACTCCCCGTGGAGCTGGGAGCCCGATGTGGGACTCGATCCCAGGACTCCAGGATCATGACCTGGGAAGAAGGCAGCTGCTTAACCAACTGAGCCACCCAGGTGCCCCTTATTATCATTATTTTTAAAGAAGTGATATATACGTCAAAATTATTTTTAATTTAATTTCTACTATGGTAAATGTCAGCTACTATAACCCATATAAACAATGCTCTTTAGAAACTTAAAACTTTTAACATTATAAAGCGGTCCTGAGACCTAACGTTTGAGAACTGCTGTCTTAGAAATTCTTCTCTTTGGTTTTTTAAGCCATAATTAAACGTTGTCTGATAGAACATTTCTGATAGAACTGATAGAAATTTCTCTCAGTTCCTAGTTGACAGAATAAGAATATTTAAGATAGCTATAAATTCATATAGGAATTGAATCACAACTTCGAGAAGTTTACAATCTCATATTTTATTAAAAAACATTTTTACAGTTACTGCTTTATCAAAGCTAATATTTCTATGGGAAAAAATTAAGAGTTATTTTTTAAATAAGTTCCTTGGAATTTATTTCCTTGAAGGCTATCTCCTTCTTATGTACAAGTATATTATGCTAAATATGTCCTCTCTTTATTTAGACCTCAGAAGTATGAGTAGCATGTTATCAGAGCCCACTTAATCTTCACTTAACTAAACATAGTTAGCTGCCTTAATCTCTCCTCACAAATCAATTCTTCAGTTCTCTTTACCACTATTACTTCTCATTTCTGGATCTCCTCTAGTATTTCTTTTCTTTTTTAGCTTTTATTTTAATTCCAGTTGGTTAATATACAGTGTCATATTAGTTTCAGGTGTACTCTACAGTGATTCAACAATTCCATACATCGCCTAGTGCTCATCACAACAAGTAACTCCTTAATCCCCATCCCCTATTTCACCCATGCGCCTGCCACCTCCCCTCTAGTAACTATCAATTTGTTTTCTATAGTTAAGACTCTGTTTCTTTTCTAAGAGTTCACAAAACAGTAAATTGAATTCCAGATATGATCTCTCCAGCACCTTATGGATAGAAGTGATCTATTTCCTGCTCCCCTGATACAAAGTCCAAAATAGTTCTGGATTCTCAGTTATCACCACCAGACCTTATCTAATTTTTTTTGTCACCTTGCAATTTCTATAGTATTCATTGGCTTCCAGATTGTTCTTTCTTACTGACTTCCTAAATTGCATATCGCTTTTCCAAATTTCAAGCAAAGTACCTGTAAAGACACCGTTAGTACTATAAGACTAAAATGGGCCGTGAGGAAAAGGAAGTTCAGTAAGAACAAGAATAACATTCAACTGCAATAATTGTATGTGTATGTTTGCACACATGTTTAAAAGTTGTGAAAGATAACTATTTTAGTTTTATAAATTTAGCCATCAAAAATAACATAATTTGATTCAAATATTTGATCTTCCTTATCTTCAGGGTACACCAGTCTTTCCAGCATTTTATTATTTTCTTTATTTATTTATTGTTTAGTTTTTGTTTTTTGCTTTTTTAGGAAAGAGAGGGATAGGCGTATTTTAGAAATTATTCTTTTAAAAGAAAAAGTCACATATTTCATGTGGACTTTTTTCTTTCACATACTAAGACTCAGAATGTCTCTTTGTATGTTTGGTACTTTTCCATTGATCAGTCAGTGAGATTCTAAAATTCTCAACCTCATCAAGGAAATACAAATCAAAGCCACAATGATATATCACCTCACACAGAATGGCTAAAATTAACAAGTCAGGAAACAACAAATGCTGGTGAGGATATGGAGAAGGGGGAACTCTCTTACACTGTTGGTGAGAATGCAAGTGGGTACAGCCACTCTAGAAAACAGTATGAAGGTTTCTCAAGAAGTTAAAAATAGAGCTACTCTATGACCCAGCAATTGCGCTAGTGGGTATTCACCCCAAAAATAATACAAACGTAGTGATCTGAAGGGCCACTTGCCCCTCAATGTTTATAGCAGCAATGTCCAAACTATGGAAAGAACCCAGACTTCCACTAATAGATGAATGAATAAGGAAAATGTGGTATTATATATCTACAATAGAATATTACTCATCCATCAAAAAGAATGCCATCTTCCCATTTACAATAATGTGGATAGAACTGGAGGGTATTATGCTAAGTGAAATAAGTCCATCAGAAAAAGACAATTATCAGATGATCTCACTCAAATGTGGAATTTAAGAAAGAAAACAGAGCATCATAAGGGAAGGGAGGGAAAATAAAATAAGATGAAATCAGAGAGGGAAACAAAACCATAAGAGACTCTTAATTATAGCAAACAAATTGAAAGCTGCTGGAGGATAGGTGGGTGGAGGGATGGGGTAACTGGGTGATGGGTATTAAGGAGGGCATGTGATGTAATGAGTACTGGGCGTTATTTGCAATGGATGAATAACTGAACTCTACATCTGAAATTAATGATACACTATATATTATCTAATTGAATTTAAATAAAATAAGTTAAAAATAAATACATAAGATTCTCAGCCTCTTTGGAGAAGCATTATTAAGGAGAAATAAGCCAGGGGTCACTCAATTTCAAAAATAACTGCATAAGTAATTGGAAAAGTTTATAGACATTTTCTGATGCTACCTTAAAAGAAAATAATACAGGAGAAAATTAAATGCAAGTATAACCAATATTCCTCAGATTATTTCTAAAATGTATTTTATAAAATGCCTATTTGAGAAATAAACAGAATTAAAAAGGAGAGATTACACTGAAGCACAGTATTAGATGTTGATGTTCTCAATCAAGAGAAATCACTCCAACTGTAACTCACATCTATTTCTGTGATGTGAGTTTTTCTATTTCTATTTCCAACATCAGTCATTCAAATGCATTGAACTCTCATTATGATCTGCCCAATATTCCAGGTTCCATGAAAAGTAGTTTTCAAGAAGCTGATATTTATATATTTACTTTGTAAAGTTAATGTTGTTAGGAGCTAAGAAAAATAAGAAATTATAATTCTATGTATTCTAAATTCCTTGGGAAAAACTAGGATAATTAATAAGATTAAAGAGATTCTGGTTTAAAATATGCATAATTCATATTAAAAATTCCCAGAAAATATGATTTTATTATTAAGGGACTACTTTTTAAAAGTTGTAAAACTCCATTCCCTTTTAAAAGAAAAAAAGAAAGGATGAATTAATAGATATCATTTAGTGAAAATTACAGATTCCGCAATTTTCGTGTTTCAAGAAAAAATAAATCTTTCTAACCTTGGTTTTTGAGACAAGTATCAAGTATGGAGAAAAATCTCAAATAAACATAATTCAGTTCCCTTCAACTTTCAAAATAACAATACATCCTATAGAGCTTTGCAGATATTGCTTAGTCAAGCAAATCAAAGAGGTTATGGTGCACTGCAAAAATCCTGTATAGAAAATTTATATAACAAATTATTTTCTTCCTTCTCAAAAGTTGGTGCTATAATGTCAAGCTTCTAATGATTTTTTTTAATATAATGACCAAGAACTATCTTTTATTATCTTTATAAAATATCTCCATCCAACTGTCCCCCATAAGTATTTTTAATGTAGTTAATCCATAAATTTTTCTCAAACAAATTTTTGTTTTGTCTGCATCTGAGTCTGAGTCTTATTGTTAATTCCCTACAATTCAAGATATATTTACTGAGATTTTCATATATGCAAAGCTTTGGGTTAAGCACTATTAAATCCCTGAATCCTATCGCAAAATCTTGTTTTGCCTCCATCAATGAATCGATTTTCACAGGTAAATAATTAAAAAAAAACTCTTAACTGGTCCTTATGCCTTTGAATTATTCTTCTCTAACTCCACCTGAAAACTAGAGCCAGATGAATTATAGAATAGAAATTTAATAACTTTATTGGGAAAAAAAGCACAAAGCTTCACTTTTCTAAAGAAAGTTCACATATTGTGTTTTAGCTATGGAGCCCTTTGTTTAAAGAAAATATTTGAAAAAGCCCAATAAACAAAACATATGAAGGCAGAGTTATTTGGGTTAAGGTAGGGAAGGGAGAGCAAAGGATTCATGGTTTCCAAGGATAATGTTTAGACTTTTTGCCTTGCATTGAAAGTGTTCCACAAAATAACCTCTGTACTCTTCAGTCACTCTCTCTCTCACACTGTCTCCATTCCTAAAACTTCTGGATCATCCAAACATAATCATTTTCTCTCAAATAAACTCTAAACAATGCTACCTCTGTCACCTTCATTTACGCTATTTATCCTAACTAAAATAGCTTTCTTCCCACCACTGAACATTTCCGTAATTTCTAAACATTATTTGAGGCCTAGTAAAATTCTGCCTGCTTCCACACCTACCCTAATGCCACAAGAAATAGTGAAAATTCTCTCCTATGGACTGCCATTCAGCATTATGAGGCAATTACATTAAGTAAACTTTTATATAATTTATATAAGTTTAATAGTTGAAAGAAACTTATGTATAGTTTTATATAGTTTCCCAAGATTTCTACATTGATTTATAAATATCCTCCTGGTTAAATCACTTCTAAGCAAATATTGTAAAAGAATCTGTTTCTTAGCTCACATGGATATTGTCAGTTTTCAGTTTCCTGCAGGTTGTTGGACCAAGAACACCTATTTCCTGCTGGCATTTAGCCAAAGGCCACCCTGGTTCCCTGCCATATGACCTTCTAACATAGACAGCTAACAACATGGCAGCTTGCTTCATCAAAGCCAACAAAGGAGAGAGTGTCTCCCTACCAGACAGGCACTATAATCTTATGTAACATAATCACATACACATAAATCAGGTAAATACTATCACTTTTGCCATAGTCTACATATCTAGAAACAAGTCACTGGTCCTACCCATGCTCAAGGTGAGAGGATTATACAAATGCTTGACTACCAGGAAACAAGGGTCATGGGAACCATGAGTCTGTCTACCAATCTGCTAACATTACTGTATCAGTGAAAGGATGCTTAGATTATATGAAGTCAAAAAGTCTTTCAAGTTGGTTCCAGACATCTGAAAACTCTGCACACACATTAGTAAAAGGCGCACACATATTGTAATATAGTTAAGCAGTTTTATCAATAAGTAGTGTTAGGACATGGAAGGAAATTTTTTTAGCACATATATCAAATACATGACCAAAATTAGGAAGACTAATCTGACTTTGCTTTCCAAGGAGACTGGTTAAGGAAAGAACATAAAGCCTTGGAAATGATGAATTCCATTAATGCTATTTACCAATACCACTGGGTTTGGAAAAGGTTAATCAATTTAGGATAGACTGTAACATATCACTATAGTGCCTCACAGAGACAAAGCTCCAGATATCCTCTTCCAAAAAAATTGTTCAAAAACAGAGGACCATGATTCTCCATAACTGCAGAAAACAGGATTCAATGAAAGTCTGGGTCAAATTCAAAGGCTAAAACATCTGATGAGAGAAGATCTGAGGGGAATTCAGAGGAAAAAACAAAGTGGAGAAACTGTCCCTTACATGTCATCAAGTCAAGCTCCACACATAATTCAAAATTCTCAATCAGGAAATCTGTCAAGTAAATTAAGCAGGAAGATAAAGAAATTGCTTGGGCTAAAATATGATTCGAAAGTGGAACTAGGTATAAAGTCAAGTTCCAATATTTGTTTTCTTTGGTATATCTCAGGCTTGTGCATGAGAGTCATCTATTCATTCATCCTTAGGAAGACATACACTAAGTATATATCTCAATGGGGCACCTGAACCTAGTCAACTTTTCTTTAACTTCCTTGATAAGAGAAGAGATTTGGAAATATTCACACCAGAACACTTTGGAAAGGCTACATTAATATGAGGTCAACAAATTTAGGCCATTTTCTAGAATTAAGTCTATGCAAAGATTACATTGAGAAGACTCATAGAAATTGATCTATGGGGATGCCTGTGTGGCTCAATGAGTTAAGCATCTGTCTTTGGCTCGGGCCATGCTCCCAGGGTCCTGGGATCGAGTCCTGAGTCAGGCTCCTTGCTCAGTGGGGAGACTGCTTCTCCCTCTGCCTGCAGGTTCCTCCGCTTGTACTCTCTCTTTCTCTCAAATAAATTTAATTTAATTAAAAAAAAAAGAAATTGATTTGTGGCTGCTTTTTTTTTTAACAGATGTATCTCAAGTGCCTAAAGCAAAACTTGGAATATTAGATGCTCAGCAAATATTAGTTTAGTGAATGAACAAAAAATTAGAACTTGAAGTAATTTCAAAGTTCATGTAATTCAGTTTAATGTTTCACTCAATTTAAAGTTTCCCACAGTTTCCTAATTTGTAGAGCACTTTAGAATTGACAAAGTTTATTATTATATAGCTATTATGCTCTTGAAAAAATGCTCTATGATAGTATTAGTACCTTTAACTTAACGGAAGGAAAAATAGATTCCAAAAAAGTGAAGAGACGTGCCCTAGATAACACAGACAGAAGTGGATTAACCAACTATTTTGTTGCATTAATTGCAATTTCAGGTACTTGGCATCATTTTGGGTACCCATATGATAAAAACCACCTATAATGTTTCAGGCCAGGATGAACTTTCTTCTCTTGGATTATAAAATCATCCCTTTGCAGGTGAGGGCAGGGTGAGCCAAGCAAACTTGCGCAATACCAAGGCCACCAATTTTCTGGAAAGGCTGTCAGTATCCTGGCTACTCTGTGCCAAGCCCCTCTGTGTTGGGAAGAAAGCCTGCCCTCTGTTCTAAAGATTCTGACAAAGACCTCACTATGGTAGTGCACATTACCCCAGCACCTAATCAGCACACTGTCAACCTGAAAAAAGAAAGACTGGGAGCCTGGGTGGCTCAGTAGGTTAAGTGCCTACCTTCAGCTCAGGTCACAATCCCAGGGACCGAGTCCTCCATCAGGCTTCCTTCTCCATGGGGAGTTTGCTCCTCCTTCTGCGTGCCTCTGCACATGATATCTCCCCCTCTCTCTCACTCTCTCTCTCAAATAAGTAAATAAAATCTTATAAAAAATTGAAAATAAATAAAAATGAAAGACTATAGTTGTTTGTGAAGACTTTAAATCTAAGGCAAGAATGAAGAGAAGACCTAAAATATTTTCACAATCACTGCAATCCAGTAGACACTCAATGAATATTATGTTAATTAGTTAAATAATTATCAACCTTGTCAAATATAGGTTTTTTGAAAGCTGCTTTTACTACACTATTCTTCTTTCACCCCCAGAAATCCAGGTGGGGTTCTTGGAAATAGAGATCAAAAACAAAAATAACAACAAAAGAAACACCTGTGTTTTAATTGTGACAGTATGAAACTAAATGAACTAAATGTTCATTCAAATATAATCCAGATGCCAGCTCTTCCACAAGTCTTCCAACATAATAGGTCAGCCAGCCCTTTGTCTGAATCTTTTTTCTATTTATAGTGGAACATCCAGAGTTCAGCCCTCTGTTTCTTCAGAAATTCAGGCCAAGGGGCTAGATCAGGTAGATTCTAAACACCTCTGGCTCCCAGTTACTGTTCTGTCATAATTCCCTAACTCTAATGCATGTTGTAACTTTTCCCTATTCTGCTGCTCTTTTGAGACTACCGCACTACCAATTATAGGGTGCCAAGAGAGTCAAAGTTTTACTAAAGGTTTAAGGCAAAAGAGCACTGTATAGGAACTTAAAAACTTAACATGGATTCATCCTTAAATATTATTTGGGGGGGTTCTTTTTGAGCTTTATTTAAAAATGTTATCATTTAGTATAAAATCTTATGAGAACTGCTTTTCATCATGTTTCTAAAATTTATCCATATAGTTGCTGCTTCAACAGTAATGATAATGTTCTCATTCTTAGGCTAAATGGTGAATTCGCAAGTGTTTGTTTTATTATTATGTTCAAAAGTTAAATATCATTATAGATTATTTCATATGTATCAAATATTACATCTTAAAAACATTTTAACTAAATATAAGCCACCTTGGTTCTTAAAATTCCAACAACTGTTAACACCTCCAGGAACTTCTCCATTATCCATACAACTTCTTCATCTCTTCCGTGGGGCTCATTAGAAGACCAGGTTACTTGGCTCCAATCTTCCTTCCATCTTCTTCTCAATTGCTTTCCTCTAATTGCAGCTCTTAATCTTTGGATTCCTGTTACTAATTCTTCTAAATGCATTATTCAACATTAACTTGTAATAAACAACTCCAAATCCCAATACCATAGTGTTTTAATTCAAAACTCTTGTTCATATAAAATCCAGAGCTGAAGTTCCTGGCAAGGAGATCTCCTGGGCAGGTCTTCCAAATAGTCAGGTTTCAGGTTTCAGGCTCTTTCCATTGTGTGTCCCACCATATCAAAATTTTTCCCTTCCTGCTGTGTGACTGGGAGGAAAGAGCAAAAAAGGATTGCATGGCAACTTTTTATGTTCAGGCTTGGAAGTGGCATGCATCACTTCCACTCACTGTCCATTCAAAGAGTTTAGTGATACAGTCCACCCAGACTCCAAGGAAAGTTGGGAAATATATGTTTTTCTGTGTGTCCAGGAGAAAAATTAAATAGTTTGGTAAGATTATTGTATAGTCTCTGGTCTTTTGCTTCTCCACCCTGTTCAAACTACTGTGGGAGACTGGGAGGCAGAAGGTAGGAAGTTTAGACAGATAGATGATAGATAGATAGATGATAGACAGTGAGAAAGAGAGATAGATAAGTAGATAGATAATTTCATATAGAAGTAGAATATCAGGTTATTTTCTATACAAAACAGAACTCTTCATATGAGTGAATCTGCTACAACCATATTACGGGGATAGGAGCATTCTGAGAGAATAACAAAAGTTTTCCTCAGCAACACTTGTTTTGGCACTGACATTCCTTATCATAGGAAAAGTGATCAGAATGAAGAAGTCAGCTGAGGTTCTGAACCCATTTATTTTTTCAATTTGTTTCAGATTCAGTTGCCTTGAGAACCAAGAGAGGACTCTAAGAGTGAAAAAGGTACCTTGAATGACAAAAAGTCTGGTTTTGCTTATCAAGAATCACAGCCTACAGGACCAATATGGAGTTTGTGCCATAGCCTTAGAGTACAGGAAATTTAATCATGAAGAAAGAGAAGTTACATCAACTCAAAAGGAGGTAACGTCACTCAAAAGGAGGATAGGAAAGGGAGAAATGAAGGTGACTTACTAGAGTCTAAATATTGGTAGCTACTTGAGAAAAGATCTATACTCCATCTCCTTTGGTAAATAACAGTTGGGAAGAATGACAGAAGTAAAGGAGGCATTTCTGGATATACTGACAGAAATCTGAGATAAGTGTGAAGAGATCCCAGAACAGAAGGATCATCCCCTGGCCATCAAGAGTGTAATCCAGGAGCTGGTAAAGAAGTCCCCCATCCAACATGGCACTTGAAGTAGTTGTAGTAGTGGCTGAAGGAAGGGCCTAGATGGATAGGCTTGGACGCTTCCTCCTAAGATTTTAAGCACTCTAGAAAGGTGTGGATGCAGCAGCCAAGAGTTCCCTAGCAACCTTAGCAGAGTGCAGACAAGATTGAGAGTCAAAAGCCCAAAAAAGTTCTTGCAGTGGGAATAAGAACTGGAAGCCATGATGAGGTGTGAATTTAGTATCCGGGACAGAGGCCAACATCCAAGACCAGTAGAAATGAGTGACACCCCCATAGAAGCCAAAATATAGAAGGTCCAGCAGGCCATCTGGCCAGCTCCTAATGCCAGAAAGAAACACAAGATAACCACCATCACCACCTCCCAAGAGGTCCAGAATTACAGAATCATAACTAAGTTGTTACCCAAAAGAGACTTTTATTAAAAATTTAACTGAAAGTACTAATTACTTTAAATTGGCAACCATGAGTGGCCCCTCATTATCAAAAAATGGGGACTTGAGTCAATTTGTGTCAATTACAAGAAAACAAAGAATATTGCTTTTTTTTTTTTTTTGCCCATTTAAATTGTAAGGTGTAAGCATTTAGAATTTTATCTCTTTAAACAATCTTTTCTTTTTGACAGTATATTGTGTTTTAGGCCCTGTGCTAGCTGTTAAGTATACAAATATTAATAAATCTAAGTTCCTTAACACCTTTTATAGTCCTAGAGTGGAGTGAGTAGGTTAGCTAGGCTATATGACTTGTATCTGAATATTTCTTTTAGAATACAAATATTCTTTAACAGGGGCTTAAGCAATAAAGAAGTTTATCTTGATCACACCATGGTCCAATTGTAAGCAGTTCAGACTAGATATGGTAGTCCATAGTATCAAGGACACAGGCCTCTTCTGCTTTGTTGCTCCATCAACCTGGAGTGTTGTCCATATCTGCATAGTCAAAAGTGATGCACCATACCCAGATTCAAGTAAGTGAGGAAGAAAAAAGGGGTAAGGGAAGAGTCTTTAAAGAGCACGTCTCAGGACACTTGGGTGGCTCAGTCATTAAGTGTCTTCAGCTCAGGTCATGATCCCAAGGTCCTGGGATCGAGCCCCACATCGGGCTCCCTGCTCAGCAGGAAGCCTGCTTCTCCCTCTTCCACTGCCCCTGCTTGTATTCCCTCTCTCACTGTCTCTTTCTCTCTCTCTCTCTCTCTTTCTGCCAAATAAACAAATAAATAAAATCTTTTTAAAAATAAAATAAAAAATAAAGAGCCCGTCTCAGAAGTTACCCACCCATGCCATTCTCTGCACAAGCATTGGCAAAGAGCTCAGTCACCTGGCCACACATATAGAAAGAAAGACTGGGAAATGTTCTCATGGGCAGTCATATACCTAATTAAGTCCTTGTACTGCATGTGGACAGATCAGACATCAAGAGACAATTGTAACATTTATTTTAGTCTGCCTCTCTGACTTCTCAAATATGCCTGATATGTGATCCAACAAGGGAAGACACTAACTTCTCAGATAAAATAGAGAAAGTACAGAGAGAGGGAACTGAATGCCTAACAAAGAGGGAGACCTTCGGAAAACAACTGACACTTGAACTGAGTCTCATAAGGTGAGTAGAAATTCACTAAGAGGACTAAGCAGAATAAGGGCCTTTAACGTGAAGGAAAATAAGAACATATACAACATCATAGAAGCAAGAACTTTGCAGTTACTTTTAGAGAATTGTAAATAATTATATGAGGTTAAAGCATAAGGAGGAGTCAATGGAGGTAAGAATGGCTAGATATAAAGAAATCAGATAACAAACAGTCTCCTATGGCCAAGGAGGATTTTAGCCATTGTTCTGCAGGTAAAAGGGAAATGCTGATGAATTTTAAGTAAGGAAATGACATAATCATATTTATATATTTAAAAAATTGTTCTTGAGATAATGCAGAGAATAAATGAGCCTGAAGAATAGGAATAAGATTTAGGAGACAGCTGCAATTGTACAAAAACAAGATTACAAGGGTATAACTTATGGCCGTACCCATAAGAAATAAGAGCTTTAAATGATGGATTCTGTACAACTTGGCAAATAACTGGTAGTAGAAGTGAAGAGGCAGGAAAATTATTGGACGCCTGGGTGGATACAGCTTAAGATAGAGAATTCAAAACGAGATTATGATATATTGAGTTTGAAGGTACTATAGATGCTAAGAAACACCGAAGTTAAAGTGATAGATATTTATTTTAAAAAATGAGGATTTGGAGCTCAAAGAGGAGGTCTGAACTGAAAATGTATATTTGGGAGGCATCAGGGTGATATGGTAGTTGAAACATTTGCTATCAATCGATGAAAATATATAGCTTGAGAAGAAACAATATCTGAGAGTGGAAGGTTGCTTAGTATGCAGTGCCAAGTAGTACTAGAGACACTGGAAAGCATTTCTGGACGTCAGATTTCAAGGTTCTGGTCCACACAGGTAGTTGTTGTATTCAAATAAATCAAAAGTCAGGATAATTGGGAGCTGACAGTGAATCAGTAAGGAGAAGAGATTCTGTTGTGCTGTGTTATGTTAGAGGAGAAACAGAACTTTAAAATAATTGTTAAAATAAAGTGTGAATTAGAAGATCTTGACACAAGTCCCAGGTTCCTTACTGGCAGAGTGACCATGGGCACAGAGAAAACAGATCTCCAAAATGAAGGAAGAATCACATGCAGAAAGAAACAATGACAAGAAATTGAAAAAAAACACTGTAATTTAAACATGTTCTCAGTTACTGGTTTTCTTCAGGATTCCTTCATTCCTACCTTTGAGTTCCATGAAATGCCACTGTAATTTCTAATAGATTTCCCTTTTCCTTTTAGTCCAGAGTAAAATGATTTTTTCCTTGCAACAATAAGAACCCAATACATGCTGTGTACAATATCCTTTTCAAGAGAGAAATTTTATTTTCCCTTACATGGATATGTGGTTTGTCTTAGTCCAAGGTTGCCCTTTTGGATTCAAGGCAGGGGAAAAGGGAATGTGAGGAGGAAAGGGGGTAGTAAAAACTAACTCTAACTGTAGCAGAGACGGTTAATTATCACCTCATATATATTACTTCCCTCAATAAGAAACACACAGTTTTTATTATGTTATGTTAGTCACCATACAGTACTACATCATTAGTTTTTGATGTATTGTTCCAAGATTCATTGTTTACGTGGCTATTAAGGACGGTACGTATTGCATGGAGCACTGAGTGTTATATGTAAACAAAGAAACACACATTTTAATTGGTAATTGGTTGGAAGCACTTTTGCAGTCTCCCTCATAGCCAGGCATGACTTGTGAGAAAGTTCTGGATGTGAGATACAAGTGGAAGATGGTGTGGAACTTCCTAGAAGACTGCAGAAAGGAGACTTACTCATTTAGAAAATACCCTCTTGTCCCTTCTCCCTTCCTCCTTCCTGCATTCTGGGCAGCGGCCATGAGGGCAGGAGTTCCAATAGCCATCTTGGACCAAGAGGTGACCTTGAGAACAAAAGCCATCCACAGGACAGTGGAATAGGATAGCTAGTAGAAAGAGCCCTGGTCTCTAAAGACCATAGAGCCACCATAAAAGCTCTGGACACTTCTGTTTTATTTTTATATGGAGAGCAAATAAACTTATATTCTATTTAAGAAATTTATTATATGCAGTTAGACCTAACTATAGCAGATACTTTAAAAAATCAACATCCCTTTGTATAATTTATGCAACTAATTCCTAATATTTCTACTGCATTTGTCACAGTAAGTATTTTCTTAAACTAAAACATTATTTAAGAATTCTTCCTTCTGGGGCACCTGGGTGGCTCAGTGGGTTAAAGCCTCTGCCTTCAGCTCAGGTACTGATCTCAGGGTCCTGGGATCGAGCCCCGCATCAGGCTCTCTGCTCAGCAGGGAGCCTGCTTCCCCCTCTTTCTCTCTGCCTGCCTCTCTGCCTCTTGTGATCCCTCTCTTTCCGTCAAATAAATAAATAAAATATTTAAAAAAAAAAAAAAGAATTCTTCCTTCTTACATTTCTTTGTAGGAAAAATTGAAGTAATAAAGTGGGGGAAAAAATCAGCCAGAAAATTAAGAATCCTATATTTAGATACTAGTTATATTACTTTATTGAGTAATAAAACTTTAGGCACTTCTTAAAAAAACTTTAAAATGAGGGATTTGAACTATAAGCTTTCTAGGATCCTTTGCAACTACAAAAACTTCTCTTATCCTGTATGTTTTTCTTTCATCACAAGAATGATGTATAATCATTTGTATATCATGTATACAAACGTATACATGTATAATCATTTAGCAAATACATAGCACTCTCCCAGGCATTTTGCAAATATTAATTTAACCAACATAACAAACCTATTAGGTAGGTGCTAACCATTTTACAGATAAAGAAATGGAGGGATAGAGAGGTTAAATAATTTGCCCAAAGTCACACAACTTGTATTTGTCAGAAACTGAATTCAAACCCAGGAAGTCTAACTAGGTCTCTGATCTGAACCCTACACCACCCTACTTCAAATAAACAGAGCAGTAAATAAGTTCTCTTTAACCAAGAGACCATAGCTACTCAAGTGCAAACTACTCAAAGAATCTAACAGGACCTGTCCATTTTATTTATAAAATGTTTCTTTTTTTTTTTTTTAAAGATTTTATGTATGTACTTGAGAGAGAGTGAGAGTGAGAGTGAGAGAGAGAGCACGGAGGGGGAGGGAGAAGGAGAAGCAGACTCCCCGCGGAGCAGAGAGTCTAAAGCGAGGCTGGATCCCCAGGACTCTGATCCCCTGGACACTGGGATCATGACCTGAGCCGAGGGCAGACGCTTAACTGACTGAGCCACCCAGGGGCCCCTTTAAAATGTTTCTAAATGTGATTTCTTCCGACTTTTTATATTCATTATTGGCAGGAAGCTCTTAATGCAACAGTGACTTTAGAAGGGTGCCTGCAGCATGCTCTGATCTAGATAGGACGCCCTGGTTCCCTGTTCCCTGGGAAGCAATTTCCTGTGAAGAAAAAGAAAATTTCTGAGAAATTTTCTCAGAATAGCCTGCGGAGGGAGGGTGCTCATTCTTTCTACTACATCAAATTTTTATTGTAAATAACCAGACAAGTGAATAAATAAACCATTGCCAACCATTGTTTCAAGCTGGGGCACACCATTGATTTTACCATCGCCGCGCAGCAGATGGGCTGCGCTCTGGCACGCCTGAGGCTGAGCCTCGGTGGCTCCTGCCACTATTCATCCTCACTTCCTTGGCATGTGAATATTGAGTTTCACAGAGAAATGCAAAAAATGCCTTTAAGCTCATTTCTACATGAAATGCAATATATTTGCCAGAGAAGCTGGACCTTCATATTATTCATAAATCAATTATGTTTATCCTTAGCCAAGAAAGTACTAAAAATCTTCTTTCCTCATTTTGAAATCCAATCTGATATTCACAGTAATTATGCTGCCTTTCATATGAATCATTGTCTCATACTGTAATCGTTAGTACTATGGCTGATTCATTTTCTGCCTTATAGTATTTGAAATGATTGTTTCACTTGTGGTAGGATTTGGGGAGTTATTGAAGTAAATCCTTTTATTCACTAGACTTTCCTTTTTTTTTTTTATCTCATCTTCAGGCCCTTTGTTCAGATTTTACACCAAAGTTTGCTGAAAGCTATAGCGAGTAGAAGAACAAACCATTAAATCCTACTGAAGCCAGCAAAGCCGTACAAATGGATAGTGAAGCCTCTCTCCCCACACTTTGTCTTGATCTTGCTTTTCCTACCAGAATCACACCATCCCAGTCCTCTTGTTTTCCCCTTTCATCCCTCTAAAATACTGCCCTGTTAATATCATGTGCTGAAACGCCTTCAGAATATTGAAGTCTCTATTTCTGACCATTATCCAAATAAGCACAAATAAATGTGTTATTTTGTAGGTATCATATACATCAGCATTTTGGAAGAGCCCCATTTAAAAACAGATGTCGTTTGCCCTGGCACCCACAATAACACATTATTCCATACATATTAAAAAGGTGTCACGGGATCATCTCTGGTTCAGATCCTCTGGAATGTAAGGCTTGGTCTTGGGATTATGCCCCACTGCCCTTTCCACATTAAATGCTCCACTGTCAGGATGAGTGCAAACAGGTGGAACCAACACAAAGAAGAGCATCTGACTCAGACTGCCAGCCCCCACGTGGAACGTAAGGAGATGGAAAACCAAGAGCCTTTGTCATCGCTATAAGAAAACATCATTTAAAAAGGGGGGCACTTGTGGCTGCAGATATTAGTGAGGCCACTCCAGGGAGAAACTCCTTTCCACGGCCACAGTCACAAGTAGATTCTATTTCACATCCATGAGAGCTTTACTTTAGGAGGAGTTGTTTATATTATACTCCATTTAAGAGCTATCCCTTGCCTAGAAAACTGACTGAAGCTTATCCTCTCTTTGCATTTGAAGTACTGGGCTTTTCATTTTAAAATATTAGGTATGAAATTCCATCCTAATAATGAGAGGAGCCATTTATTGAATGTTTACAATGTGTAGGACACTGCTAAAAACTTTGTAGTCACAATCCCATGTGAAACTTGAAACAACCTTTTGAGGCAACTATTATCAACCCCCTTTCTGTAGATGAGGAGATAAAACATCACACAAATATTAAAGGGAAGATCCATTTCAAAACCCAGACTTTGGGGGCTCCAAAACCCATGTTTTTAACTAGCATCTCATGCTATATTTGCCTTTGCAATCATACATGTATTGTCCAAGAGCTATGCCCAGTTTTTCCCCATGTCATAGCCAGCACGTCTTGCTGTAACCAACTGGTTTTTAAAAACTTCCCCTTGCTTTCCACTTTCAAGGTTCACAGTGCTGTTTTGTTTCTCTTTTAATGGAGTTAGAATAAGTACAGAATAATGACATTATCTAAAAGCAGAATTTGTTTTAAATGGTTTAATTTCCATCATTTTCCTTATCAACATGCACATAAAAAGATCCAAAACTAGCTGGATTTTTACATTGGCTGAAGATGATCCTGCATTTTGTAAAATGACTGGTTTTATAAGATACAGAAAGACAGCAGATCCGCTGCTCTTAAAATGGATAAATCAGTTGTCAACCCCTCCCCCACCCTGGGCTTGTTATATGGAGCTGCCATGACATCTAGTGGCCAAAGATTAGGGGAAATATTCTTAATCCATAAAACATGTAGGAGTTCTAATTTAGAAACACATTTACAATGTTACATACCTAGTAATATTTTAAATTAATACAGTGCTTTACAATTTTCAATTCACTGTCGTATCGATTACTGGTTTATGGACAAGAATGCAATGTCTTTCCTATATTTAAATTTTTTAAATATTTATTATAATTATTACACTAAAGCCATGGTTTATTTGATTCTTTGTGTTTTCACTTCCACAAGAGCAAAGATTCTTTAGATTAAATAGCAATGGTTAAGTCAAGCTTAAATTTTAAATGAGAGTCTAAGTAAACAAGTAATGCATTTGTATTATCTCAAATAAATTAAAAGATTAGCACACAAGTCAATTCTCTATATCTTTTGCTGAATTAATTGAAGGGTGATTTTTGTCAAATTAAAATATATTTAATGCCACTATAGGAAGAAATAGAAGACTGCATACTGTCTTTAAAAGAAAACAACTAAAAATGAATAGCCTGTGGCTATTTTCAGCAGATTTTTGCATTTTAAAATCACATTCACTAGTAATTAAGTTTTCTGTAGTTTAAGCTAAAATAAAATAATTCATGGAAACCACTTTATGCACATGATCAGAAATAATTTTTTTAATATTCTTTCTAATGTAATTTCTCCTAAGAAATGCCAAAAGCAGAATCCGAGAGAAACGTGATGCACAAGTGGTTTATTAGAGATTTCAGTCCCAGGAGCAGAAGTGAGGAACAAGGAAGGCAAGAACAGACAAAAGTGCATAGAAATTAGGGATAGTCAATATAGAGTTGCAGCTAGGATTCAAGCACTACTGGGTACAAGCAGAGGCTAGATCTCTGGAACCTTCTGAAAAGACTTATGGAATGTACTGTATCTCCAAAGCATCTGCTGGAAGGATGAAAGAGTGAAGCATTTTTCTGTCAACACACATCCCACATTGGTCAAAATTTACTCTATAAGTCACAAACTTCCACACTTCCAGGTTGCTCATGTTCAAGCTCCCCAGGATATAGGTGTCAGAGAAGGTACATATGGATTGAGGCAAGGCACTACTGGTTACAAATCTACAAACAGGGCAAAGTCTATGCAGAACTGTTCCCTGCAACCACAACTGGAATGAAAGATGAGGCTAAATGGACCTAGAGTGGCACACAAGGGATGTCCAATGCATATATATATGATATCTGTTCTGTTCATAATAAGTGGGTCTTTCAGATTCATTGATATGGATACTTTTATAATTTATGGCCATTATTAAATCATTGATTAATTGATGTAATCATCACTCTGGCCAAGGTACAGCAGGAGTCAAATTACAAAGAGATCTTGAAGTAACAGTAAAATCTATTCATCTTCACTGGCAATTATTTTAACAGTGTTAATCAAAATAATGTTCATAGTAGGAATTATTATGTGAAAATATTTTAATCTTATAAAAAACATACATTTAAAATCAATTTTCTCAATGTAAAATCCTGATATGGTGGGAATAACTGACTCCTGGGGAAAAAAAACTCTGTTAAGCTTTCATAGAAGTCCCAAGAGCAGATGCTTTCCAGAAAGAGAAACATAAAATGAGTGTGAGTAGAAGAAAATTAAAATTCTATTTCAAATAATGAAAAAGATCTCCCAAAAGATAAATTTAGATTTTGCTTGACAAAGGAAGATTGGTATTTTGTGTGTCCTCGTAGTGCTCAAACTGATCACTTTATCATCCTCAAAAAGTTAAGCTTTGGTTGGATACTTTTCTTCATTACTGCTATCAAATTCCATTCAAGCTAAGTCAAAGACTTAAATGTAAAAATAAATAAAATCACTAAATTCCTTGAAGACAACATGGGTGAATATTTTTTAATAATCTTTAGGAAGAGGAAGGCTTTTTCAGCCAGAAATCTTAAAATATGAGTAAATTTTCTTGCCAAACAAAAAAACAAAATACTTTCAGCATGTATGACAGACAAGTAGTTAATATCTGCAATATTAAAAAAGCTCTATCAAATCAAGAAATAAAAAATGAGGGGCACCTGGGTGACTCAGTGGATTAGGGCCTCTGCCTTCGGCTCAGGTCATGGTCTCAGGGTCCTGGGATCAAGCCCTGCATCGGGCTCTCTGCTCAACATGGAGCCTGCTTCCTCCTCTATCTCTGCCTGCCTCTCTGCCTACTTGTGATCTCTGTCTGTCAAATAAATAAATAAAATCTTTATAAAAAAAAAGAAACAAAAAATGAACATCATAATAGAGTATACCAAATAACTTGAATATAAATTAAAGAATGGAAAAGTAAATTATCAGGTAACATGAAAATATATCAATAACTAACATTTATTGAGAGTAAGTTTACCAAGAAATGTTGTAAGAACTTTAGGTGTAATAATTCATTTAATCCTCAAAACAATCCTACAAGGTTAGTATTATTATTACCACCATTTTGCAGATGAGTCACCCAAGACATTGAAAGATTAAATAATTGGCATAAGTCAAAAAGCAGGTAAGTTATGAAGCTAGGATTTGAACTCACATAGTCAGACTCCAGAGCCTGAATTCTGAACCAACTGCTCACCTTCATTATTAATACAAAATGCAAAAGTAAACAATGATTTACTACTTTTCACCTAGTCAACTGATGAAGATCTTAAAGATTTTTCAGCCCTATGGACATTCGTAAATTGGTGATGGGAGTGTCAATTGATATCTTTCTGGAAGACACTCTAACTATATACATTGATGTTAAATGTCATCTGTGTCCCTGACACCCTTCCTCTAACAGTATATTCCAAGAAAATAAAGAATCAAACATATATATAAACAAAAAAGTTCTTCAAAGCATTATTAATAATAAGAGGAAGAAGGAAATGGAAACAACCACAATGTTCATCAATGAAATCGTAGTTAAATAAATTAAAGGATAGCCATATAGTGAACAAATATATGGCCTTAAAAGGGTGATCTATTCTCTGACATGGAGAGTTCTGAAGAACACTGAGTACAAATTCTAAAAACAAAGCAGGATATAGACAATGCTTTTCATTATTTTGCTGTCATATATCCTGAGAGATTTTACACAATCCACAATTAAAAGTGGCTCACCGAGTCAACAATTCTCAGTTGTTTAGATAAGAGGAGCATAGTCCCCAGTTATGAACCATTGATGTATAGTATGAGCATATACATAAAGATATACACATATTTATTTATACATATATCATTTTTGTGCATGTTTGCCAAAAAAATTAATCTGAATGGGTTCTTTGAATTTTCTATGTAATTGAATATTCTTAACAAATTAGAAAATAAAGTCATTTTCACCTGGAAAAAGAGCTAATAGTTTTGATATGTTATTGTTAAGCTGAGGACAACAAACAATCTTTGTTTCCCCACAGGTTATCTAAGTTTATTGACACCTTATGACCAGATTTCTCTTCTTTCATCTGCTGAGTTATCTGTGAGTCTTCAAATAAGGGCCAATATACGTAAAAAGAATGCTTCCTTTATCAATGACACCGTAAATATTAGGGTCGAATACTAAAAACACAGAAGGAAGGAATGTTGAACTGCTTCGTGACTTTCAAAGAGCCAACTTCTTCCTCCCACAAGAGGTAACTCCTTACATTCCTTAAGGCTTTAGCAGATCCTTGCTCCCTGGAGGAAAAGCAGAGTGCACCAAACTTCAGGAATCAATGCCTCCCTTACACATTTAGAAGTCAGTAACTCACTTCCACCAGGATTAGATCATTGATTCCAACATGATCTTCACAGAAGTGTTTAATGCCAGCTCCCTCCCTGCTAAACTTCTTAGTATAATATGTTCTTGGGACAGATCCTCCCAAAAGAACAGCAGAGTAGATTCAAGTTAAGAAAGCTAAATGAACTTGTCTTCGTCAATAGCTCAGCTACACAGCTTCTGGGGAAAAAAAAAATTCTACATTGCAAAATGGGAAATCCTGGACCTTAAACTATTTCCCCACCCATTTCTAATGAACCCAATAGAATCCATAAAGCTCCTGATGTAGGATTAGGAATCAGAAATCATGTACCATATAAAAACAGAGCTAAACAAAAACATGCTATAATAAACTCAATGAAAATCCAGAGCAGAATGTTCTCAAAAGTCAACAATTTTTCTGTGGAAATATGCATTAAATACACATATACATACACAAAGAGAGATGGGATGGGGGAGAGACAGAGAGAAATTAAAATGGTGCTTGGGTGGCTCCGCTGATTAAGCATGGGAATCTTCATTTCAGCTTAAGTCATGATCTCAAGAGTTGTGAGATAGATCCCCCAACAGGTTTCACACTGGGCGTGGAGCCTGCTTAGGTGTAGAACCTTCCCCTTCCCAGCCCCCATGGGTTTGCTTTCTTTCTAAGTAACTAAGTAAGTAAGTAAGTAAATAAATAAATAAATATTAAAAATGTAAAATGGCAAACAAATGTGGAAGTAAAACATTCCTAAAATTAAGAACAATTTCCTTCTCTGGAAGCTATATGTAATTCAACAGAGTTTAGAAAGTCATTTAGTAATGACCCTCATTTAGACAAAATTTCAATTGCAATATAATAACTATTTACTAAACATAATTTTATTTTACATGTAAAAATCACTTAGTCTTTAAAGCAAATGATCTAGAAATAGATGTGTGGGGGCACCTAGCTGGCTCAGTCAGTGGAGTGTGCAACGTGGGTTTGAGCCCCACATTGTGTGTAGAGATTACTTTAAAAAAATTGAATCTTAAAAAAAAAAAGAAAGAAATAGGTGTGTGGCTGAAGAGATCTAATTCTAAATCCAGGTCAAAATTTAGATTGTGATTTCATGATGTATATCTATTCTGGGTCACACGTATTATTAATAGCAATTTTAAATGTGAAGACTGAGACTAATAAATATAAATTGATTTGCTTAAAGTCAAACAGTAAGTAAATGAAAGGACTGGAACTAATGCCTACATCTTTGAAGTTTGATTTTCTTGTTGCTGTATCATGATTCCTCTGAGACACTACAAAGAGAAGTGTATCATTCAGAGTGGTTGAGAAAGACTCTTTATTTGTTTAATTTTAAAATGCATAAGAACACAACATATAATTTCTTCAAGAAAAATATAATATTAGTAGTTTGGGAATATTATTCATTACACAGAAAGTTGTTGATGCCTTTGAATTTAATTACTAAAGTAGTAAAAACAAAGCAAAACAAAACCCACCACCATTTATCTACATAAATCCTGAGGATAGTAGAGAAGCTATTCTGCTGAAACTTCATATTGGTGCATTGGTTGACAGTAAGGAGGGACATGGGACCATCAGTTTTCCCCAGGCAGCAGGTCCCAATTTAACTATCAAATGGAATGTGTGAGTCAAATACAAGACTTCTAACCAGTCTGCCCTTTGAGGGAGAGATGAGTGTGGGGCTGCCTATTAAAATCATTGGAACCAGATTGGGAAAGGAGCCTTAGAAAACACAGAAATGATGCGTGGAAAAGAAATAAGGACTCCTCAGGCTTGCAGGACAGATAGCACTGCAAAATCCACAGGCTTCAAGGCTATATGAAGGTCCTATAAATGGGAGACTTGGCAGGACATCAGAACTGAAGCCAGCACAAAAAGATTGGCTCAGGAAGCTGCAGAGGAACAATTGCAACAGCTACTGAGAAGAGTTTGTAAGCCATCCTAAGATCTCCTTAGGAAAGAGAAAGACTTGAACAAATAGGGATTCTAATAATTAAGCGGCTGGTACTCAGAGCCAAAGGTTAGAGTGAAGCTTATGCTGATGACATAACTAGGTCTATAATTATAGTATGTCAGGTCTCTAACTCACATGGTCTATGAACCAAGTTTCTCCCACCTTGCTACCTCACGATCCCCTAGAGCATACCCCTTTTGCCTGGATGAAGCAGGGCTACAGACACATCTGTTTTTCAGCTCATTAGCATTCCTGTAAGACCCAAGCCCAGAAGTGTCACACCTAACCTCTCATAGACATGTGGTAAGAATTTAAACACATGGACATGTCTAGCTTTGAGGAAGAAAAAGATACATAATATTTAATTTAGCTAGTGTTGTGTAGTCCTTAGTTTACCTTAGCTATAATTCCATTATTAGAGAAAAAGAGAACAAATTTTGGTGGATAATCAATAGTTTCTATTAACTAGTAGTCTTTTATTTTCAGTTTTACATTTTTATTCACATGCCCATTATTGTAGCCAACTCGCCCCCAAAAGCTAGAAGTTTGTATACATGTACATACTTAATGTATGTACATGATTCCTACAATCTTTATATATGTGGTGTATAATCCACAGTGCAAGTTCAGTTTTTCCTCAATAAATAGCTTTGTTGTATTCATGAACTTCTAAGTTAGAAGAAACCCATAGTATATTCCTTGGGTGAGATATGTGAACCAATGCCCAGGACATCAAGAAGTACCCCTCACATAAGAGAATCTAAACTTGCATATAAAATACATTGCTGCAGTACATCTTTATAAGCTTCTCATCTTTAGTCATTAACTTTTACATATCAATGAAAATTTACAGGAAACACTTATTAAAAGAACAGATTACAGTGATAACAGAACATTTTTTCTATAAAAAAAGAAGATCCAACACAAACCATCCCCAATTACACAGAATACCTAGCTGAGAAAGTTCCAGTTATATCTAGCATATAGCTGCATTACTAAGTTCAACCATTGGAGTGTTGATTTTTATTAAATTCCTTCAAATAAATTATGCACACAGACAAAGCATGTATAGCCCTTCTAAACAGCATCCTTTCAGGGTATTGTGCTAAGGCCCAACAAATTGGAATTTTAATACTTAAAATTTCAAAATGTGGCTGAGTCTATAAAAATTCATATTGGCTTGGCCATTTCATTTTAAATGCCTTGACATAACTCTCTTAAAATGGCATTAATTAAATTTAATGAAATAATTTTAAATTGTTAAAAAGTGTTTCCTTTTCCAAAATGTTAATTTAGTGTCACAGAAACATAATTTTAAAATTGCCTCCAACATTTAACAGTCTACTGTGTAGTCCTATTGTGTTCTAAATTACATCTTAATGAAATTATCCTAATGAACATGATTAAATAATTTTGAGATTGTATTAGGAACAGAAGAGATTTGAACAAACAGGGATTCTAATAAATAAGCTACAGGTCCTCAGTGCCAAAGATGGATTAGAGTGAAGATTTCTCAGTCTATGTTTTCTCAAGAAAAGCAAAACTATGATAGTACAAGAATGTTCATTTCAACCCATGAGCAAAATATAAAGTATATGAAATGGAAGACTATCCTTAGAAGTGAAATCAATAAAGTATCTGAATTTAACACTAAAAGTCTGGGGCACCTGGGTGGCTCAGTGGGTTAAAGCCTCTGCCTTCGGCTCAGGTCATGATCTCAGGGTCCTGGGATTGAGCCCCACATCGGGCTCTCTGCTCAGCGGGGATCCTGCTTCCCTCTCTATCTCTGCCTGCCTCTCTGCCTATTTGTGATCTCTCTCTGTCAAATAAATGAATAAAATATTTAAAAAATAATAATGATAATAATAAAAGTGTTTCAAATAGCACTGAATATAAGGTTTAAAAATTTGTTTTTGAGAGTTTTGTATTTCTGAAAGGTGTTTTTACACACACACACACACACACACACACACACACACAAATGGACCAGTTTGGTGAATTACATGGACCTCTATTTTTGCAAAATAGAAAAAGAATCAGGCCAACAGCAAAGCAGGCTCAAAACACACTATGCCAGCAACTCCTTGATCTCAAATTTAAGGAGAGAAGAAACAGACTGGAGGACAGTTGTTAAGGAATTCTGGCAGAATCTCTGCAGAGAGAAGTTTATGGGTGTAATAAATGACCCAGGGCAGCAGGAGGAACAAATTACATAAATAAACTTAAGAAGAAGTTATACAAAAACCTAGACCCAAAAAGGTGAACCTGTAAGATAGAAACGCAAACTCAGAATGGCATAGCCCATTAAAAGCTGTTTGACTAGCTGCTCTTCTATCCCTTTGTCATCTATAGGAGTATCCTCTTAAGTTGTCACTTTTACAAATGTAAGCAAAATAATTTTATAAAGAGATGTTTTGTCTTATTAAACACTGTCCCCAGTACATAGTCCATATTTCCCTCTTAGCTTGAAGGAGAAGTGAATGAATATCGGAACAGAAGGTTTACATTAAAGTTTTTATTTAAATCATCATTACCATGGGGTCCTAAATCATCTAATGATTCGCTTGCTTTGCAAACCTAAAACAGAACTTTTTAAGATAAACTTTAAGTTGCTGCAAATCATAAAATTATTTCCATATAAAGTCTGTTTATTAAATGTGTTAAGCTGTTATATGGTCCCTTTAAATTTATGGAAAGCCAAAGAATTGCCTGGCTGGCTGGAATACCTGAAAAAACAATATACATCATTTTAAAAAAAAAGGGAAAAAATCTTTTATACTATGAAAATAGAGAATACACACGGAATATCTTAAATAGCCAAGACTGGGAATTGAATTACTATCTAACATGAGCCAAGATGATCTCATTTTATGTGGAGCCATCCTTAAGGCAAAGATTACAGCTCTGAACTTTATCTATTAGACTTTCATTATTTTGGCTAATTCTAAGAGGAGGCATTTCAGACTTCTTCATCTCCTGACTACAAGGAATTTAAGGACTGATTAGGGTTCAACAGCACATAGCCCTTTCCCCATTTCTGGACGCAAACAAATTTCTGAAAATGATAATTTTACAAATTACCACAGCTCCCAGCAAAACGTGATAAGGTTAATGTTTTAGCCTCTCTGGGATATACCTGTTTCTTGAAGAGATTTTAACCGCAGACACAATCACAGCCCTTCTGCAAGGGAACTATCTATGGCCCATTTAGCTTTTAACACCTTGCAACTGGCATGTTAAGCCATTACAAAAATTATTAGTGACAAATGCCCTGTTTCTGTCAAACAACAAAGATTCCCTGAAGTAGTTGCCCTGTTGCATCAATAACCAGATTTTTTTTTTTATGGCGACCTCATGAATTAACAACAGCAGAAGCTCTACAAAGTGTCAGAGCTCCAAAGGGACCATACAGAAGATTCTACAAAAGCTCTTTTCTGAATGAGTTGCTATAGCTTCTATTTACTCTCTGGTTATTTTACAGAAAAACGAGAGAGAGAGAGAGAGAGAGAGAGAGTAATATCACTTTGGAATATTTTATGTCAAGTCTTTAGTCCGTGAGTCTGTGGTCATTACACATTGATCTTCTTTCTACATTTTCACAACCACAGCTCGAAATGAAATCATTCCTAACCTCCTGCTACTCACTAATCCAAATATCCATGAACACTCACAACACAGAAAGCAAGTAGTGTAGTCATCTAGAATGTTTTCTTATAGATTTGCCATTTTCATTTATTAATTTAATTGCAACAAATAATATTACATTTTCTGATTAAAATTAAGCACTTGTAAGTCTGTAAAGAATCCTTATTTCTTTGGATACAAAAAGTACCCAACACATGATATATCTAAAATGGCTTCCATTTGTATCACACAAGTTTCATAGGAGATAAAGACAACATTACACATGACTGTCTTGAGGCAGTGACGGGTTTCTTCATTGTCAATGAGAAGTAAAGGAAAAAATATGTGTAACAGGCTTCCATCTGGATATTATAGAACCTGAGGTCTAAGTATTACTCTGAACAAAACTGATCTTGGAAGTGGTTAGGTTTTTCTCATTGCTATCATTTTTTGACAGGTGTGCCATGATACTGCCAACTAAAAATATATATTTAATTAAAGTAATGCAAGAAAAATGAGGAGTTACGTAGTTTGTAATTTACAAACACAAATCTATTTGATATGTATGTGCTCTCCTCATCAAGATCTTAAAAGTAGAATAAAATACAATTTAAAGTTTAATTAATATCTAGGACACACTTTGACTTGCATCTCACTTAATCCTCAGAAATAATCATATGATATAGATATTATTTTTATTATCCCCATTTACCAGTATGTTGGCTGTTTACTTAAATGTTGAGTAATTTTCCCAAAATTATAAAGCTAGTAATTGATGGAATCCAATTTTGAACCCAGATTTTGGGATGTCAAATCCAATTTTTTTCTACTATACCATGTTGCATCTTTATACAACACTCAATATTATTTTCAGCTAAAGGACAATATTAAGAAAGCTCAGCATATGACTCAACAGATGACTCTGGGGTACCAGTATGCATTTCCAACTTAAGACATTCATTGAGAGATAAAGAAGCAGCCAGGAGAGCAGAAATAAATCCCTAAGTGTCATTCAACAGAAAACACCCCAAACCTATTCATCTTAACCCTGGCAAAGGTGTACTGACTTTTGGGCTAGTTTCCCTTTCTGGATTTCATTAAAAGATGGTGCAAGTATAAATCAAAAAAAAAAAAAAAATACAAGAAGAATGAAAATTGGAAAAAAGAAAGAAAGGAAGGAAGGAAGGGAGGGAGGGAGGAAGGAAGGAAGGAAAGGAAGTGAAGAAGAGAAAGAAGAAAGAAAGAAAGAGAGAGAGAGAGAGAGAAAGAGAGAAAGAGAGAAAGAGAGAGAGAAAGAAAGAAAGAAAGAAAGAAAGAAAGAAAGAAAGAAAGAAAGAAAGAAAGAAAGAAAGAAAGAAAGAAAGAGAAAGAAAGAAAACTGGAGAAAAGGAGACCAGTAATCATTTCACAAATGAAATATTCCTTATAAAACAAATTATCTGACACATTTTATGTAATTTATATAAATTAAATTTTATTTTAATTTTTGGAGGAATACTCAAAGGAATACTTTGGTGTAATTTTTTAGCAAATATCCATCTTGAACATACATGTCTGTAGGCAATATAGCACAATGCCTAGAGCAGCGACTTCAGAGCCAGACTTCCTAAGATTTAATTCTGACTCCTCCACTTAGCCATTTTGTCTACAGCAAGTTAGTTAACTTCTCTGTATCCTGATTTCCTCATTTGTAAAATAAGAGACTGATAAAAGCAATATTCACCTCAAGGTTCATTTAAGAGTTAAAATGAATAGGTATATATACGTAAAAGTAACTGAAACAGTAAGTACTGGCACATATTAAGTACTAAACATGTTAACTAAAGTATTATTATATTGCCTAAAACGATGTACACCTTGGTTAAAAACTGCTGCTCATTAGGACCTGAATAAACACTCTATAAACATGTAAACATAATACAAAGTTATTAAAACCAAACTAATATATTATTGACCACTATACCGTATAATCTTTGGTTATTAGCTAAATCTCTATGACAAAAGGCACAGTTAGATCAGTTTTCAGACACATGGAAATAAATATTGAGAAATGCGTAAGTAAGCCTGTGAACTGAAATAGATGGATAGATAAATAGATAGGTACTACACAATTACAGAGCTAGAGATATATACACATTAGGTTCACACACACACAAATAGGGCAATGATTTGAAACACACCTGACCACTAAAGTGAAATGGTAGTTTGCCTACCTGAGTGTATCAAGAAGAACTTGAGGTCTTAAAAATAAAAAAAAAAAAAAAAGAACTTGAGGTCTTAAAAATTGTTCCTGCCCAGATGCCAAGAAGTCCGATGTTCTGCTACTGAAAGATTCATCTTATTGAATAAAGTTCCCTCAATTTGTGTTTTTAAAATAAAAATTGCCCCTAGGAGTAGTTAATCACAAATAAACTAATTCATAGGAAGGTATTAGTGACTGATCAGATTCTTTTTTTCTAGGAAAATGGAGGAGCACAGGGCAGAAGAGTTCGTTCTTGTTTAATACTTGTGCTTGAGAGAGGAAAAAGAAAGGGCAGACACTGAAAGTAATAAATTAGTAGGGGATCCACTAAAAGAGTATGGAACCAGTCCTAGCTCTATTTTCTTCAATTCTTATCTTCTAAATCAGGCTTGGCAAACTTCTTCTGTAAAGGGTCAGATAGTAAATATTTTAAACCCTGCAGGCCATTCAGTCTCTGTCATAACTACTTACCTCTGTCGCAGTAACACAAAAGCAGCCCGAGATAATACTAAACAAGTGCGTGTGTTTGGTTTCAATAAACCTTTACCACAAATACAGGTTGAGGGCCAAATCTGGCCTACAAGATATAATCTGCTGACCTCTACTCTAAACTAATAACTACTTGAGATTTTTCTAATCAAACCCCCTACTATATTGCCCCATTTAAAATTGTTAGTGAGAAAACTCTGAAAAAAGTATTCTGTAAAACATGTATATTATATTTATATACTATTTTATATACTGTATACTTTATATATATATATATATATATATATATATATATATATATATTGGCATGTATAAATCTTTAATCCTTAAATTCAAGTAAAATACAGGGTAAACCCTAAGCCCTTTTACACATATCTGTATTTCAACTCTGTAACAGAGAGAGCGCATAAACCTCAGCTTGTCTCCAACTGATAATCTAGAATTTGTGAAGGTTGTTCTG
Source organism: Procyon lotor (assembly GCA_028646535.1). Taxonomy (NCBI): domain Eukaryota; kingdom Metazoa; phylum Chordata; class Mammalia; order Carnivora; family Procyonidae; genus Procyon; species Procyon lotor. Next base: position 78,278,734 of record CM053604.1, read on the forward strand.
ACTTGGTGTTTTCTTTTTCTGGACCCACCACACAAAGATTTCTCCATTTTAACAAATAAGGAAACAAATTTTGCTAAGGAACCCAAAATCAAGCTGGCAAATGGCAAAGTCTGAATTGATAGATTGGTCTAACTCCAAAGTCCAGGCTAAAAAAAGAACTTTGACTTATCCCACCAGTGGAAAAGTTATCTTCACTAGAGCCCATAAGATAACACTGAGAGCACAAGCACCCGTGCAGGGCAAAGCAGGATTATTGCAAAAGGTTTTTCACTTTGAAGGGTTTTGATAATGCACCTGTAAAAGTATCAGGACTCTATCAGTTACTGTTGGGTATTTTAAGAAAATGTAAAATATATACACTGAGCCTACATTTTTGTTACTCTAAATATTTTGAACAATTCTTTTTTATTTTGGGAGCACCCAAACATAAATTGAGCATCATTTTTCAGAGTAAGATATGTTAACACTTCATTTAAAGCTATATATTTAAAAAGACATGTCTTAAGAGAAGGAGGAAAAAAAATCTTCTTTTTTTCTTTTTACTTCTTTTTAAGTAATCTCCACACCTAATGTGGTCTTGAACTCAAAACCTGAGATCAAGAGCTGCATGCTTTCCCCACTGAGCCAGCCAGGTGCCCCAAAACAACATCTATTTAAATTTTGCTAAACACTGGGGGAAAAACAGAATTGGTAAATCCAATTCAAAACGTTTATTGGTCTCTTACTCAAATAACAGTAAACATGTATATAAATTAAATGCTTGGGGAAATTTTATAATGTAAATTTTAAAGGAATAATCAGGAGAGGTAAATTGGACTTCAAATTAAAGAACTTCTTCTCACAAAAGAGCCACTTGTGGTAATTCACACAGTGAAACATGTGACATTTCAGTGTACATTTTATTTATAAGGGATTAGTTGGTTATATCCTGAGAATAAATACAATGCACTTCGGATTTTCACTAGGCTCCTGAGATTATATTATGACATTGATTTCTGTATCTGTCATTAGACTGTAACCTTGAAATACATTGCTGACCTAGTATAGACTATCTCGGATCTTTGAATAGGGCTATGATAGCACTTAAATTGCAAAAGAATCATGACAAAAATATTGCAATTTATTATTACTGAAACTCTAAAAAACATTTCCAATTTTATATCATTTTCCCTCTGATATTCAGAGAGTTTCTAATGACCAAATTAAATACATTCTATACAAGACTTTTTAAAGTTTTTTTTTTTTTAGATTTTATTTATTTGACAGAGAGAAACACAGTGAGAGAGGGAACACAAGCAGAGGGAATGGTAGCAGGAGAAGCAGGCTTCCTGCTGAGCAAGGAGCCCGATGTGGGGCTCGATGTGGGGCTCGATCCCAGGACCCTGGGATCAAGACCTGAGCTGAAGGCAGACACTTAACGACTGAGCCACCCAGGCGCTCCTATATAAGACTTTTTAAAACATGGTTGTAGCAACCCAGGAATGACAGAGTAGGTAATTTAGACAAGCACTTAGCTAGAAAACCTGAACAAAATATTAAAAACAAAAACAACTCTCTGAGACATCAGAAGACCAAAAGACAGTGAAGAATCACCAGGCCAGAATCTGGGGAGGATTGGGGACCGAGGAGATGAGCCTGGTACTTGAAACTACTTATTTTCTGGGGGATTTGACAAATTCAGAAGGGGTAATTCAGTGAGTAAGAAGCTGAATGGTACTTCCAACGGTTTTTGTAGAGCTAGAAGGAAAGGGGTTAGAGTCCAAGGGTGCTAAGCTTTCTTTGGGTTAATGCTTGCATGGCATATCTGGATTTAAGCTCAAATAGCTCAATTCGTAAATTGGACTGCATTAAAGTTCAAAACTTCTATTTTTCAAAAGACACCATGAAGAGAGTGAAAAAGCAAGGCACAAATTGGGGAAGATAGCTACGATACATATAATCAGCAACAGAAGCAGATCCACCACAGATCATTTATCTACATTAAATGAAAAATAAACTTGGGTCCTGGGTTGCTCAGTCAGTTAAGTGTCTGCTGTCAGCTCAGTTCATGATCTCAGGGTTCTAGGATCAAGCCTTGCATCTTGCATCGGGCTCCCTGCTTCACCCTCCTGCCTTCCCTCCTCCTGCTTGTGTGCATTTTCTCATTCTCAAAAAAATAAATAAAATCTTAAAAAAGGAAGGAAGGAAGGGAGGAAGGAAGGAAGGAAGGGAGGGAGGGAGGGAGGGAGGGAGGGAGGGAGGAAGGGAGGAAGGAAGGAAAGAAGGAAGGAGGGAAGGAAGGAAGGAAGGAAAACTCAATTCTAATTAAGAGAAAAGTGTGCCAGACTGAATTTTTTTTAATTAAGTGCTACAATAGTAATTTTAATTATGTGCTACTTTTAATTATGTGCTACCCTAAAGCAAGAAGATACAGAAAGTTAAGAGTAAAAGAATAATGTGCATGCAACTCTAACCAAAAACACAATGTAACTGTATTAATACAAAGCACTGTAGATTTGAAGATAAAAAGTATTACCAGAGATAAAGCAGCACACTTTATAATAATAAATAATGAAACCTATATCCAAATGTGTTTTCCCTCAGGTTTTCCAAAATTTAAATATGCTAGGAAAATAAAATAATTTGAAATTTGTATACACATTACAGCACAGCCTCATGATATATAAAATCAAAATTGACAGAACTATAAGGAGAACTAAACAAATGTGTGGTCACAAATGCAGATTCTAAAATATCTCTTAGTAAATATTAGAATAAACGGACAAAATACCAGTAAGAACATAGAAAAATTGAACAATATAATTAATAAACTTGACCTCATTAACAGATACAGAACACTGAACTCAGGGGCGCCTGGGTGGCTCAGTGGGTTAAAGCCTCTGCCTTCGGCTCAGGTCATGATCTCAGGGTCCTGGGATTGAGCCCCACATCGGGCTCTCTGCTCGGCAAGGAGCCTGTTTCCCTCTCTCTCTGTCTACTTCTCTGCCTACTTGTGAACTCTCTCTGTCAAATAAATAAATAAAATTTTTAAAAAAAGAAAGAAAGAAAGAAAGAAAAATCAATAAATTAGACTGCATTAAATCTAGTCTAATTATAAAAGATTATGAAAGAAAGGATTCGTAAATTGGACTGCATTAAAGTTCAAAACTTCTATTTTTCAAAAGACACCATGAAGAGAGTGAAAAAGCAAGGCACAAATTGGGGAAGATAGCTACGATACATATAATCAGCAACAGAAGCAGATCCACCACAGATCAATGGAAAAAACCAGCACAACAGTGCGATGGGCAGGAGACTTAAACTAGTACTTCACAAAAGAGGATATCTAAACAGCCCATCAATATGAAAGGTGTTCAACTTCATAAGTAATGAGAAGAAAGGAAATTAAAGCCATGGTGAGATACCACATGACCCAACCAGAATGAAAACGTCACATAATATCTGTATTTGAAAGTATGTGGAACAGTGGGAATTCTAACACTGATGGCAGGAATAATATTAGTAGAAGTAACACAGAAGACAATTTAGAACTATCTTTTAAATCTAAAGCTATGTAGATCCTGGGACCCACAATTTCCGCTCCTAGATATACAACCAACAGTAATAGATGCATACATGCTTCAGGAGATATGTTCAAGAATGTTCGGGGCAACACTGTTAATATCAAAAAACTGGAAACAGCATAAATGCCAAACAAAAGGAAATGACAAATTATAGTATACCATGCAATGGAATTCTATGCCACAACGAAAATAAACTAACTACATTCAGACAATAATATGAGTGAGTCTTACAAACAAATCTATGAGTGAGTCTTACAAACAAATCTATCGAGATGAAATCAGAAACAAAGAAATTTATGTCAACTTAATTTACATAAAGTTTTTCAAATAGACAAAACTAAACTATGGGGATTATCAAAATAGAGTTGAATTCATCTATAAGGAAAAGCAAATGATTATAATATTAGTCAGGGTATTCCTTTTAGGAGGAATAGAGGAAGCATGGATTGAGAAGGGAGGGGATGTGGGAGGGGGTTTCTTTGGAAGTGACAACATACTATTTCTTGACCTAAATAGGTCACTTGGGTGTTCATTTTGCAATAAATCACTAAGCAATATTTTTATTTTGTGCACTATTCTGTATATGTGTTACATTTCACAGTTTAAAAGTATTTTTTAAAATTACCTTCTGCATTAGGACTAAAATTAAAATTCAAAATATTATTTTGATAGCTATTTGATACTGCAATGATGTGCTTGAAAGTGAGTAAAAAATAATGGACATTTCAAGGAATATTCACTAACAATAAGCCAAGCAAATAATAGTGGCAGTAACAATATATTAATAATGGCTAAGACATTTAGCACTTACTCCGTGTTAGGCACTAAAATCCCAAGCACTTCATGTACATGAACTAATTTAATCTTACAAGCCCTATAAAACATACAAAACAGAAATACCTGAAAGTATATCCTCTCTTCTAATCTGAATCATAGGGGTACCATTTGTGAAGAAATACATGACACAAGAAAAACAGCTCAGGATATAATAGCTACCATTCCTCCCAGGGTTGCATCCTTCTGAAAGTCACAGGTCACAACAAACAAAAACACTTGTCAAGGAGTTGATGCCAATTAATCAAGAAGAGATTAAATATTTTAAAGAGATTAAATCTGTCCATCAGCTAAGGGTGGAGCCAGTTGGGAAGAAGCACTGTAAATAAATGAGTGAATTTAGCAAAATACTTTTAATACAGATTATCTAATTAATCCACCCATTTTTGGACATCTCTTGCCTTAGACTCTATCTCAATATTTGCATGTAGTATGAACTTCTTTTTTATTTTTAAGATTCCAATATAATGTTGAAGTAACATTTTCTTAAATCAACTAATACCCCAAATGAAATTAAACTGACCTTGTAGGGTCATAATAAGAAATAGCCATCAATGCTTCATGGTTGAAACGATGTGATCCACCAAGAAAGGCACCATTAAATATGTAAACACCGCAGAGTCTCTGAGTTGCTAGGAAGATGCTTTGATCCATTTTAAATTCGGAGACTGAAATCTCACTGAGAATTGTGTTTTAGTTTGTGACAACTTAAATATCCAGTCTATATTTGGTAAAATCAGTTTCCTTAGACACACAGAAAAGCATGATCAACTCACTCAAAATTGGTTGAATATTTCACTTTTCAATTCTATGTGTGTGTTTGGTATAAACACACTGCCTATTTGAACTCCTTGGCTCTCTCAATATATTTAAAAAAAAAAAATCTACAGATGTAGGAAACAGTCCCTCCTCTAACTCCAATCAAAAAAAGATAAAAAAAAAAAAAATCAGTGTGAGCCTTCTGCATAGTAACATCACTGGAAAAGGCATAATAGATATTATCAACATATAAAAATGTTCTGCTAACTGTGACTAAAAGTTCACTAGAGAACAGTTCTATTGCATCTGGATTTATTGAAAATTTGAAAATAATATTATTAAACTATGGTGTTGAAAATACACACAAGACAAAATTATTTTAACAATATCTATTTTCTGAGTGAATGAAGTTTTTTTCCTTACAAAGAGAAATATAGCCATTTTCACAATAGAAATATTACAATGGTATAGTAAAAAAATTAATTCTAGTAAGTTATTAAATTTTAATTATTTCTCTTTTTTTTTAGTTGTATCTCTTTCACAATCAGGATGCTATATAGTATGATCTAAATTTTTAATTCATTGACAGACTTGATTTAAATAGGAAAGTTTAGGACACAATCCTGTGTACATTCATCAATTCAGCTCTGAGGGGTTTTTTTATAAACCCTACTATATGTTTTCAGTTAAACTATTATTTTGAGATAATTCTAGATCACATGCAGTTGTAAGAAATAATATAGAGAGATCTCATATCCTTCTCACATCCTGTGTCCCAATGGTAACTTCTTGCAAAAATATAGTACAATATCACAACCAAGATAGTGACATTAACACAGTCAAAATACAGGTCATTTATATTACAACAAGGATTCCTCATGTAGCTTTTTTATAACCACACCCACTTCTCTGTCCTTCCCTCATTCTAAATCCCTGGTAACTACTAATCTGTTTATTTCTGAATTTTGTCATTTCAATAATGCATATAAATGGAATCATCCTGTATGTAACCTTTTGGCAATGGCTTCTTTTACTCAGCATAATTCTCTAAAGACTCAGCTAGCTGTTGCATGTAGTTTGTTCTTTTTATTGTTGAGTAATAACCCACAGTATGGATATACCACAGTATGTTTAACCACTCACCAGTTGAAGGACATCTGGATTTTTGCTAGTTTTTGGCTACGACACATAAAGCTGACAAAAACATTCATGTGCAGGTGTTTGTGTGAACATAAGTTTTTATTTTTCTGGGATAAATGCCCAGGCATGTAATTGCTAAGTTTTATTATAGTTGGATATTTAGTTTTTTTGGAAACTGCCAGACTCTTTTCCAAAATGGCTGTACCATTTTACATTTCCACCTGCCATGGATGAGTGATCCAGTTTCTGTACATCTTGGCCAGAATTTGATGAACCCCACTATATTTTTTAATGTCAGCATGTTGCCAAGACACAAATATTCACACAATGCATCTGTGTAAGTAATTCCACTTCATTATAAAATGATTTGTTCAAATATAAATAAGTAAAAGATGGCGTTACAAAAAATTAAGAATAAAATTGAAACCAATTAATTAGGTGACAACTACATGCCCAGTATTGCTTCACATGGTTCTATAATATAATTTTTATGAGTCAATGATTTATCCCCTGTAAAAAATCATCTGGACTTCACCATCTTCACCAACCACATTTTAAGTTCACAGTTTCTTGTATGTATACAGAATTCATATACATATATATACATATCTATATCTATATCTACATATACATGCCCAAATCCAGTCAAAAGAAATCAATCTATCACCCTGAATAGATGGCTAAAAACAGAATATTATCACATGCATTCACTTTATTTTCTTTTTCTTTCTTTCTTTTTTTGAGGGGATATTTATTTTCCCTTCAGATTACTCATCTCAGCCAGTTGCTACTTTTCAAATACAATTATCCACAGAAGTGCTGCTAATCATTTGAAAAGATGCAGGAAAAAAAATAGAAGTTATTTAATCCATCTAGACTCAACTCACTACCTTAAGAAATCCATGGGATTATATGCCTATTCAGTTCTTTAGGGAGTTAAACCCAGGCTTAGATATAATAAAAGCTTGCTAAAATGTCTTTTGTCCTCTTACTGGAATAGACAGTCTCACATGCAAAACAGAGAAGCAGGAAGCAATCACAGGAAGAGGAAAGATAGCACTACAAACTGAGAATAACCAGAACTTGTTCTCTTGTGTTTTGAGTTAGCCTCCGCTTTCCATACCTTGAGAAGCATCAAATTAAAAGAATGTGACTGGAGACCGCAAAAAAAAAAGTAACCACACAGATTTACAGGCATGCTCATAAGTCCATGTAGTTACGCAGCTCCAGGCAGAAGGTTTATGTCTATTTAAGAGTGGAAAATTTTCAAGTTCTTCCAGAAGCACCATCTGTTTCTACTGGCTGGTCTTGGTTTGGATTATTTATTACAATAATCTTAGATTTATCAGGTTAACCTTTGGATTGCCTCCTAAAAATAACTATGGAATATTTGGAATTTTTGAGTAATACAGTAGACAACAAGAATAAAATATAACATTTTATTGAAAGAACTTTAAGGTCTTTATCATAACAAAAGAGAAAAACCTCTATCATTTGTCACATTTAATAGGTTTGACCCCTACAGATAGATAATTGATCCACAAGATGGCACTAAGGTATCTAAAATTTTTACAAGATTATTGGTGCAATTTCAAATAACTGGGGGGAAAAAAGAAGAAAATTTCCCACCACAGTTATCACAAGATATCTGCCTTATCAGTCTATTAATGAGAAATAGAAAAAAAACAGAGTTTCCAAAATCAAAGCCAGGACTTTAAAAGCTGACAAACAGCTTTCTATGAATCTTTATGATCTGGTAAGTCTCAGTATCTTAAGAAAAATATAAGTGACTTCTTACAAGCAAAGTTAAAGATAAACTCCATGCTATGAAGGGATTATATATAGAAATGTTGAGGGGAAAACCATTTCCAAAAAAGCAGCAAAGCTTTCTCTAATGCAAAGTTATATGAAAAAAAAACAAAAAATAAAAACTATATGAATTGCCATGAGAGCGATTTTTAAGAAATAGAGGGAGAAAATCCAATTTTCACATATTTAAGAACTCCACTTACACCTTCTTGGATTTTGTAGACGGGACAACAAATTTCCAGTTACAAATAGACAACGTTTAGAACAACTGAGTTAGAACCTAATTACCATACCAAATTGATTAGTCAATTTCTACCTTTTTAAAGTAAGTCACAAAGTTCCACGCCTGCAGACATTAACACAGTCGAATTCACCTGCGTTTTCTCAAGCCCGACACAGGACAACTTCCAGCTGGCTAATGGCATTAGAGAACAGTGGAGGCACAGGACTGCAGTTTCTTCTAAATGAAGACATCAACCTTTCTTTTTCTATTTCTTCTAGTTTTGTTGGGACCGCATTTTCAGCTTAAGCCTTTCCTGGACTCATACCTAATCCTTTTTTCACTATTTGGGACCAGCAGGAACTGAGAAGCAATTATTTCTCATTTTTCTTTGTTTGAAAGCATCACTTTAGTGAATATTAGCCATTTATAGTAGTGTGGATAAATTTTTAAGTTCGTTAGCACAAAGTTACACATGAAAAAATAAAATAAAGCCCTACCTAACAGTTTTTGAAAGCATAAAAAGCAACCTAGAAGAGAATTTCAAGTCCTATAAAATCAATTTTTCCCTAATGGGAAACATTTCAGAGTATGAGTCATGTGTAACTTAGCTAGCGGTTTTAAATCTTTAAATCTTAATCCTCTGAATCTTTATGGAGGAGCATCCTTAAACGGAAAGCATTCCATACCTAACTACTAAATGGTCTCTTTCAGATTAAAGTATAGATTCAATTATGCACTCCCACACTGTAATTATATATTACCAAGCAAAATTTTCAAAATTCATCTCTTAATTACCGAATTCATAGTCAATGGAAGGAAAAACATAACCCTCTCTGGGTTCATATTCAGTTTGATGGTTGTTCAATAATATTTATAGCCAAATGGAAGAAGAAATAATTGCACGGTAACCTCTCCATCTTTATTTCTTTGTCCGATAAACAGTATTGAATCCCTATGGTATGTTGGGCACAAATAAGCTCAGATGGGAAACAGGAGCCCAGAGTCCTTTGCCCCAACATCTACGAATGAAGAACCCTGTGAAGAGCATTGGCTCAGGAGGACAGAGCATGAGATAGACAAGTACACTCGAGTGCAGTTAAATATGACAGATACTAGGAATCTGAAGCATTGTGTATTCGAGATGAATAAGATACCACCCATGTCCTCAAAGACTTCATAAGTTAGTTGGGAAATGGACACTTACTCAAATAGTTACAATGGCCAATATAATCATACAGCTCATCACACCACAAACAGGTCTGAGATGTAGTGGATGTAAGACCCTAACTACACATCTACTACACTCAAACCAGAGCTGTTTAGAAGTATTTGCCAAACTTACCCAAATACTTTGGTTAACACCAAAGAAGCATGAGGTCTTTGCAATGTCCTTATATTCAAAATGCTATCTTTCTAGCTTAGACAAGAAAACTAATATACAAAGAACATTGGACAGAGTCCCAGCAAAGATGTTAACCCAACTGATATTGTACTCCAGCAACTATAAACTCTCTCTCTGTATTCCATTATCAATATTCCCAACCCTGTAGAGCTAACACACAGTAAAAATAATTATATTTTTAGCCAAATGGAAGAGGAAGTAATTGCACGGTAGCTTCTCCATCTTTATTTCTTTGCCCAACAAACAGTATTGAAGATTAAGACTTAAAGATTTTAAAACCCCTAGCTTTTTTCTTCACAATCACACACACACAAACAAAAACAGAACAGTGAGTGTTAACCTAACACTGCCTCTAAATTATAGATGCTCAAAAAAGTGGAGAATCTCTTTAGCAGCAGTAGTAGAAGAAAGATTAAAAGAGAGGCCATTTAGCTTCTATCCTTGCTACCCTACTGAAGCTATACTTTTCAAGGTCAACAGCTTTCTGGAGGGACAGGATGCTTTACCTTTCATTATGTTATTCTTTCTCCATCTCCCTCACCACACCCAGCCGAACGCCAAACCCTGGAACTACCTCCCCAAAGTCTCTCACATCCATCCCTTCTTTTCCATTCACGCTATCTCTATCAATCAGAGTTCCCCCCAAAATTACCTGCCCACACCTAAAGGATTAACAAGAGAGAGTTGAAGGAAGGAACTATTTATAGAAAGCCCTAAGGGATGGTGAAGCATCAGGACTTAGAAGAGCTGGAAGCCATTATCACCTCAAGGCCTGGAGGAGCAAGAGGAGTTTTGCTATCAAACTACTGTGTGCTTCTGAGAGAGGGGCCACCTGACAAGAACTGTGGTTGCAAGGGGAAGGAAGGCAGCAAGTGCCAACACCATAGCCCAGAGGTATAGATATGTAGTAAGGATATGCAGTAAAAAATAAGTATGCAGACTTTTTTCTCCTTTCACCTTTCAGTCTCTGGCTCTTATCTCCAGTTAGCCACACTCACTTGGAAGCCAGAGGCACAGGAGCCAAAGTAACACAGTCCACAGAACTCAGAAGGGCAGAGAATAGATCTCCAGGGGCAGAGAAATAACAGCACACTATACTCAGAAAGCTCAAAGCCCCAGAATGACTCACCTAGATTACTGCAATTCCCTGACTATTCTCTACAGTCAATCCTCTAGTTTTTTTAGTTAAAGTCACACATCAGAAAGGCATTCTTTGACTTCCTCCCAATCTCTGTCTCTACCTTTTCCATTGTTCTCTTAGCGCTTCTCTCTCTCCAAAATTAATATATTTACTCTTCACATTTATCTGCTTATCATCAATTTCCTCCAAATGGAATTAAGCTCCCTAAGAGCATTGGCCTAACCCCAAGGAGTGAGCATTCCATTATTAATGAATGAATAAATGCACATGAATGATCACTATATGCTGAAAAAAGTGGCAGATACAAAAATGAATCAGCCGTAGAGACTGAACCCAAAGATGTAGAAACTAATTCACCATTTTATTGCCCAAAATCCAAACCTTCTTCATCTTTGGGGGTAGTTCCCAAGATACGTATTATTGCCAAGATGCAGAGTCCTCACCTTTTACTACAAGAGCAGAAGGGGAGAAATTACCTGTTTCTCTGCCCAATGGCAGCAGACACATGGGCACATAACTTTGAACCCTGGAGGAGTGAGAACAGAACGTATTTTAATCACGTAACTTCTTCTCTCAAGGATTCATCAGTGATGCCTATTAAGGTATTTTCTGTCAAGCATAAATTTCTTGGAGTGATGATCCAGATTTTCCAGATCCTTCTTGTCTATCATTAGGCTTATTAAGAGCTGAAATTAGAGTTCTGTCCAACAACAAAAAAACAATGTGTTCTGTCCATATCTCCCTGTCTTTTTGACATATGTTACCTGTGACATCTAATGGGTGAATCAGTCAAAAAATGATTAATGAGTTGGACAGATATGTCTTTCTTTTAACCTATAGTCCAGAGAACTGATATTATAATCACAAGATATATCTTTAAAATTTTCTAAACATGCAAAAAAAAATTTTTCTGAACATGCTTTCCAAATGAGAATTTACACATTCATCGTGAAGGTGTCATGGCAACATTTAACATTAAGAAGCCATTTTTTAATCTCACAAATTCTACAAACAACTTAAAAAAATCAACAACAGCAAAGTAGTGCACGTCTCTAACCTGTTTCAGGACATTGATTTTGGTATTTTATAGAAGTCTTTAAGTCATGAAGAAATAAGCAGGATATATAAATGTTTAAGTGTTTTAATTTAACTGTTTTATTGAAAATTCACCACTAATTCATTAAAGGAGAAGAGAGAAAGCCTAAAAGCGGTATTTTAAGATTTTTTTATTTATTTATTTGACAGAGAGGAGAGAGATCACAAGTAGGCAGAGAGGCAGGCAGAGAGAGAAGGCGAAGCAGGCTCCCTTCTAAGCAGAGAGCCCGATGCGGGGCTTGATCCCAGGACCCTGAGATCATGACCTGAGCCAAAGGCAGAGGTTTTAACCCACTGAGCCACCCAGGCGCCCCTAAAAGCAGTGTTTTAAAAGGGTCTTTAGAGACCAATCATTTCTAATCTAAAACCACAGAATTTCCAGTTCAATTCCATCAGGTGAATATAAAAAGATCCATTACTATTGGCTGGTCAACCCTTAACTATATATCTGATCTGAGACACCATTCTTACAATTTTTTTTAAAAGATTTTATTTATTTATTTATCAGAGAGAGAGAGCACACACTAGCAGTAGGAGTAGCAGGCAGAGGGAGAAGCAGGCTCCCTGCCAAGGAAGGGGCCCAATGTGGGACTCGATCCCAGGACCCTGGGACCATGACCTGAGCCAAAGCAAACGCTTAACCGACCAAGCCATCCAGGTGTCCCCCATTCTTAAAATTATAGCACAATAAAGCTACAGAAGAAAAGAATTCAGGAGGAGAAGTGTTATATTTAGGTTACATATACGGTCATATTTTATATTAATAATTATATAAATAAAGTACTATTGTAACTCACCATTTATAGGTCCTGTTAGTCTTACATCAGCCTTTGATTAAGAGCCTGATTCTAAGTCTAACATTCATAATGAATGAATTATTATTGAATTAATAATTAAGGTGATTTTAGGGATAATATTTTTTGTGAAAAAATTCTTCCATTGGTAGAGAGTGATTACAGAATACTAGAAGTTAGATAAATAGATTATAGATAGAAAGAGATAGATGATGATGATAGATAGATATTCATATAAATTGAAAGCTCTATGATATGGTACTGAAAATAACACTAATTTTTCTGGACATAATTTCCAGTATGGGGAAAGTTGAGAAATACTTCAATATACAATTTCTGCTATTTATCTCAAGGCAACAGGAAACCACTGAATGGTCTCCAGTATAAAGAGAGTATAAGTCATGTCATTACCTATTAAGTTGTATAAAGCACAGGTCAGCATCATATAATACACCTACAAAAGTAATTACTGGTCTTGGTTTGCAACACTTCAGAATTTCTCTACTTATCTTGAAAAGTGTCGTAAAATTATCAAAACAAAATTATCATCCTTGATGTTTAAAAATAAGTCTTAAGACTTTGCAAAAGATCTCAGGGAATATAACAAAGTAAGGAATGAGATATTGCCACTCCAAAATTGCAGGAAAACAACAATCTTTGCCAGTAATAGCTAAACAAATTGATGGCTGAAAGTCCGGGAAATTACTCCAAAAATCTATGGAGAGATTACTTGGCTGGTGCAATAGCTCCATCCAGTGGCAGTGAATGCTAACCTGGACCATGAGGACTACAGCCAAATATGAGAGCACGGGAGGGAAGATGTTCACAGTGGAAATGAGGCTTCTGCAAATGATCAGGTCCCTTGTACCCGATGTACACTAGGACTGCCTTGTACCAACATGAATTATTTCAGAGAATTCGAAGAGTCTCAAAGTTGCAAGAACACTCAGGATGAGGAAATTAAATCGTTGAAGACACCACAGTTATGTCTACAATGTGTAAAGAATCCAGTGGAAAGTGAAAAATTAGGTTAATTGTCCAAATATTTGACTACATAAGTAAGAACCCAGAGACTGACTTTTCCACTATATTCCTGAGTAACATATGTATTTCTGAATTAGACTCTAACTAAGCAGTTTTCCTTCATTGTTTTCTCTAACTGATTTCCATGACATTTCTTGTGAAATGTTTCTCTTTGGTATGTAAGTTCAATGAAAAAGAATTTATCAGTCTGGGCAAAGCTGTATCGCAGCCACAAAACAGTGTCTGTCTCTCATTATATTTGCAATACATATTTATTGAATTAATGAAGAAATGTGGTTCTTCTGAAGATACTTTAGAGATGTGGTCATTTACTCTTTATTTTCATAAAAACCTTAGAGAGTCTGATAAAAGCAACAAGCTCTTCCTCCCAAAATATGCATACATAATTATCCATACAGTTTCAAGGGTTTCTTGGACTCTGGCACTCATGTTTATGGGCCAAAGGTTAAGAAGTTCTGTTCTAAAAAGAACTTTAAGATCAACTTCAAAATTGGGAAATTGAGGGCACCTTGGTGGCTCAGTCGTTAAGCGTCTGCCTTTGGCTCAGGTCATGATCCCGGGGTCCTGGGATCAAGCCCCACATCGGGCTCCCTGCTCAGCAGGAAGCCTGCTTCTCCCGCTACCATTCCCTCTGCTTGTGTTCCCTCTCTCGCTGTGTTTCTCTCTGTCAAATAAATAAAATCTTTAAAAAAAAAAAAAAATTGGGAAATTGAGATGATCTACTGAATGCATTATTTTTGCTTACATTGCTTCAATGATTAATTGTCTCAGATCGTGATCTGAGAAGAGCTGGACTTACTGATGGTGAAATTAAAGTTAATGGGGAAATTGGGGTGCCTGTGTAGCACAGTAGTTAAGTGACGACTCTTGGTTTCAGCTCAGGTCGTGATCTCAGAGTTGTGAGCTTGAGCCCATCATCTGGTTCTGCACAGAGAGCAGAATATACTAAAGTTTCTCTCTCCCTCTCCCTCCACTTCTCTCTCTCTCTCTCGCTCAAATGAATAAATAAATCTTTAAAAACATTAATAGAGAAAATTAGTTCTATTTGAAAGTCATATTGAACATCAAAAAAATGGAACACAGAAAAAAAGATTAATCAGATTAATAGAAGATTCATTCTATGTTTGTCCCTCCCCCAACACACACACACACACACACACACACACACACACACACACATGTTTTTCACTGGGATGTGTCCAAAATGATCTGAATAATCTACAGCCTGAGAAGAATGAGATTCACCAGGTCCAAGGACCATAAAGAAGGCACTCCTGGGATTTGGGGATTTTTACCCCCGTCTTGCCAGAAGGGCCAAGTCAGTGCCCAGATACTTCCCCATAAGGCAATAATTCTGCTGCTCAAAATGCCTTGACACCAAGAGAGTCCCAGGCTCTGGGCCCTGAAATCTTTCGTGCACCAGTAGTTGTACATACAACCCAACCCCCCTTTCCTGTGCCCTAGGTTCTTCAACACTTCCATACCTGCACCTTTGTTGCAGAACATAAGAATTTTCCAATTATTTTCTCATAGAGTGTTTCTATGAGCAGAGCCAGTAATGGTTCTCAACCTTGAGAGTTGCGTAGGTGAAATTTGAAACTGGCCCCCATAGACAGAGGGCAGGGAGAGACTAAAGAGGCAAACCACTCCATATTGGTGGGTGGCAAGTTGCAGCAAGGAAACTTACATACAAGCTTTGTTTTGGGTGGCCCTAAGACAGCCCTCTGCAGCAGTGTGCCCGAATCTTAAAAGCTTATATTAGAAGCCTTAACAAGGTTCAGGCATTAAAATATAGTCCACATGGCTTCAATGATACATTACTCTCTCAAGGATGCATCTTTCAAGTTAGTATGGGCTAGCAATAAGGCACCCCAATTTCCCCATTAACTTTAATTTCACCATCGGTAAGTCCAGCTCTTCTCAGATCTGTAGACAGAACATACATTCCAAGGACAAAGGAGGGAGTAAGGAGCCTGCAATTGCCTGGGTCCAGCCTGTGGGTCAGCTGACAGTCACAGCCTCTTGATGACTTCCTCCAACACCAAGCCGAGCTCATGACAGCACCTACTTTAATTCAGTTGAACCATTATTTATTAATACCTCCTATGTCCCAGACTCATATATTTAGTCCCAGACTAAATATAGTGGAGATGGGGAAAAAAAAAAGCCCAGCAATCCCCCTCCTATGAAGGTGCTTGAGAGAATTAAAAAAACATACGCTTACATAAAAATTTGTTCATAGTGTTATTGTTCATAACAGCTAAAAAGTGGAAATAACCCAAATGTCCACTATCTGACGAATGGCCAAACAAAATGGATTGAATGACTCAACTATTTCATGCGATGAAATACTTAATCAGCCATAATAAGGAATGAAGTGGTGATATTTGCTACAACATGGATGAATCTTGAAAACATACTAGGTGAAAAAAGCCAAACATAGAAGGCTAAATATTGTTGGATAACATTTGTATGAAATGTACAGAATAGGCAAATCCACAGAGACAGATAATAGATTAGTAGTTGCCAGAAAAAGTTAAAAAGAAGGAATTGGAACTAACTGCTACTAAACACAGGATTTGAGGGAGGGGGATGGAGAAGTTCTGCAATTAGATCATGGTGATGGTTGAAAAGCATAGTAAATACACTAAAGACAACTAAAGTGTACACTTCAAAGTGGTGAATTCTATGCTGTGTGAAATATATCTCAATTTTTAAAATGCTATTTAAAAAAGTCAAGCCAGTATGCATCTTTGGTGAGGACAGTAGTTGGAAAGGGGCACACAGTGGGGCTGAGGGATCTGGCTGCATTTTCTTTCTTGATTTGGGTGGTGGTCACACAGATGTTTGCTTTAAAACAGTTTATTAAGCCACGCATTTGTTTTTGCATAATTCTGAATGTTTGCTGTGTTTCATGATAGAATTTTTTTAAGAGAAAGAAAGTAGGAGATAGTAAACTTGTATCTATATGGTATCATTTCCAAAAAGAAATTAAAGTAACAAAATTAACATGGAATTTTATCTCTTCAGAAGTTATATAAATGAATATATATTTAAAACAGTGAATTTTTACACATACTAATGTATTGGTATCATTATATATTCATATATTTCAAATAGGCCCCTTAGTAGATGTGCATTGTTGAGGAATCCTGTCCTCAATGCTGACCACCGTGGGCCCTTTGATCACTGAGCCTTGGCTTCAACCTGCTTCCAGTTCTTTGTATTCAACCATCAATACAGTTTCCCCTGTCTGAAGTATTTTTCACCCTGCCCCTTTCTATCCCCTATTCTTTCTTGCAGCCTCTTACTCCTCCTTCAAGTCTCAGTGGAAGTGTCTCTTCCTCAGGAACCAACTTACAGCCTCACATTATTGTCTCACAGCACCCTATGCTTCTCCCTCACAGCACTCAGCAAAATTGAAGTTGACCACCTGTGCAAGTGTTTATCTAATACTTCTTGCAACTACTAAACTGTAAGCACCATGAAAACCAAAAGCATAAATGTCTGATTTACTACTATATCCCAGCATCTAGCCTTCATTCCTAAATGAAGGAAGGAATGAGTAGAATTTTATGTATCTATTCCCTTGCATTCCCTTAAGTTAAAACTTAAGAAATTTTATGATGAAGGTAGATTCCAAATAAGACAGCTGACATACATACTTAGCCTCGGACAGTGTCACACTCCATGAATATTTTTTTTTTAAGATTTTATTTATTTATTTGACAGAGAGCGAGAGATTACAAGTATGCAGAAATGGCAGGCAGAGAGAGAGGAGGAAGCAGGCTCCCCGCCAAGCAGAGACCCCGATGCCGGGCTCGATCCCAGGACTTGAGATCATGACCCGAGTGAAGGCAAAGGCTTTAACCCACTGAGCCACCCAGGCGCCCCTCTATAAATATTTATTGCTTAATAAATATTGAACAATATTATCATGAGTCAATACTTGGCCATAAAGTCATGAAACATTTACTGTTGAGACTGTTCTTAATCTCTCATGAAATATTGAATTCCCATAAATAAGAAGAAAATTTAAACGTAAGTTCTCTGTTTTAATGTGGCATTTAATAAAATTCTATAGCAATGAAACCAGTATGGCCCATATCACTGGCTTGAAATGTTATGTCTGGTCACAACTTGTATTTTCCATTCAGAGAGAATAGCTCTCCCCACCAACCTGCCTTCATTAATTGAAGGTCCATTATCTCTCTCTTGAGACCTACCTTTCCCACTCTAAGCCCAGAGGCATACGCGCATTCTAAATGCCTGGAGAAAACAAGAATGCTCCCTCACCCCAACACACTGTTATTTCTGTCACTGCCACAAGATGTCACTGTTGAAAAACCGGGTCTTCACAATCTGAGGGACACATGTCTTCTCTAACCTGCTGCAAAACCCTTTACAGTCCTAGCCCTTGCAAAATTTCACACTTGAATGCAAATTCACAGCTCTTTAATATCCTATTCAGATGCTCGATTTTTTTCCAATGTATGACAATGAAGCCAGCGTGGCTGAGTCTAAGAGGGATATATAGCCTCAGCTACATACGATGTCACGACCCGCCTGCCTCCCGTTCAAATATTGTTTCCTTGATATGTTTTGTTAATCCACATTCTCTGAATGTTCACAGAAGGTTTTCACACAAATGAGCATTATTTGGCGCGCCTGGGTGGTTCAGTCAGTCACGTGTCTGCCTTCACCTCAGGTCACGTTCCCAGGGTCCTGGGATTGAGCCCCGCATTGGCCTTCCTGCTCAGCGGGAAGCCTGCTTCTCCCTCTCCCTCTGTCCTCCTCCTGCTTGTGCTCCCTCTCTCTCTCTAATAAATAAGTAATTTTAAAAAGAGAGAGAGAGAGAGAGCACGATTTCCAGTTTCTCTTGAATAATACTGCAATATTGAGCTCTTACCTGACACAGGGGTGACCTTCTAGAGATGAGTTGCAGGGACTTCCTTCCAACTCCTACATGCCAGATTACATAAGACAAGCACTTCACTACAGTCTTATCCACTCCAAATTCATTCTTTGATACTGGCTGTTACCTGCCACTGAATTTATGATGCCTGTTCTAGGCCCTGTATGCTTATCCAAGGTCGATAATACCTGCCATCAGATGTCAATCAGTGCCACATTTGCCCATCAGAGAGGTCTCCAAGGCCTTTCCTACCACAAGGCTCATTGACTCCCCCCTCCAAACCAGCAGCAAGCTGAAGATAAGGCCAGCTACATAATTTGTAAAGCCCAGTGCAAAAGGAAAATGCAGGACCTCTTGTTCAAGAGTCAGGGGAAAAAATGGCTATAAAAGTACTACACTATAAAACATTTTCCTTTCTTCTACTGTCCTTCTCTTACAGTATCATGGTGGCTTTTATTTGCTATTATTGGCATGTTCCCTCAAACATGGGAATACTTACAGTACAAGTGTAGACCCTCACTGGTATCCAAGGATTCCACCTGCGATTCTGTGCATATGGTCCACCAACAGCAGGATTTGTCTCCCTGTAGCTGCCAGGTGCCTGCCACAACCTGGGGCAAGGAAGTCATCTCCCCTTCCCCTGGCTTCACTGTCCCAATCCATGGTAGATGGGCAACCACCAAGGACCCATAACATCCATGTCACGATGCATTTGGTACTTGGATGGGAAGTGGGCAAAACTCTCCCCCATCAGTTCACCCACCAAATATACCATGGAGTTGCCAGCCCAGAGAAAGGACGTCTACCACTTTGCCTTGCTTCCAGATGCTATGAGGCATAAGCAGACCATGAACCTCCCATATTTGCTTACATGCCACTACTCAGGCCAAAGACGGACAGTAGAATGCTACCCACAGCATCCCCCAACTTCCTCCTTGCCAACCCAAGCTGGTTGCCACCTCAAGCAGAGGGCTACAGCAGTTAGGAAATGCAGACAGGGTTCAGGAGGCTGAGCATGGCCAGGGTGTGAGGGACTGGGGATCCCAAAGCCTGAACCCAGGCTGGGGAAGTGATAAGAGGGTCCAGGAGTAAGCTGGGGCTCCAGTCCCCCAACACATACTCCTTTGCTCCATCATACTTCATGTACAAAATACAAATTCTAAGACAAAATTATTAAGAATTTCATAATAGCTACAGAGCAGCAGGCCCCAAACGTAGGGCACTTCTGAGCAAGAGATGTATGATTGCACTGGTCCCACACCTATGAAGCCAGCTCTGCCAGCAGACCATGGAATCTGAAGAGAAGTATCTTTGTCAAGCCGCAAAAAGTTTGTTACACTTTTCCTCTAGGGCCATGGGTGCCTATTCTTTATGTTTCATAAAATAGTAGTGTACCCAAGTGACTTATGTCTCAAGGAAAGTCTGTTTCAAGGAAGGTGATTTCCTCTATCCACCTAGGCACAGAGGTAGCTGGCAGCTTCTTACCAAAAACATAATAATAATAATAATAATAACAATAATAAATTCTATATCAACAAGCACTGTAGTTAGGAAAAGCATATGCTCTAAGAAATTGAAACTTTTTGAGGAAAGGAATTAAATCATTAGTAAGCTAAAATAGCAACAATAATGATAAACACATAGACAACTTCCACATCATTGGTATCTCCATAAAAAAAGGATTTCACAAGCACATCTGTGTTCATTCAGATGTGATTACTGCTCTTCACTTTTAACTGAATTTGGTAGAAAAGAGAACTAATATAAATGCATATTTTTTCAAGTGTCAGAAGAGAAAAAGGTCTACATGGTACGTCTGATCTTCATCCACATTCCCCTCCCTGCCCCCAACAGAGCCCCTTAAGTCCTTGAAATTTCCTACATGATAACAATGATAAAGTTGTCTCAGTATTCACAACAAACCCGTTTCAACCACACCTGAGTTTATGTTAATGAAGTGACCTTTGGAAAGAGCCTAAGGATGGGGGCTGATCACAAGGAGAACCAACCATGTGATTAGAGGATTAAAACTTTCAGTCCTATCCCCAGATCTCTGGGAAGAGAAGCTGGAGATTGAGTTAAATACCAATGGCCAATGATTTAATCAATCCTGCCCATGTAATGAAGCCTCCATAAAAACCCAAAAGGACAAGGTTCAAAGAGCTTCCAAGTTAAAGAAACAGTCACTTCTACATGCCACGTTGCTGGGCCCCAAACTCTATGAGGACAGAAGCTTCTTTGTTTAGGACCTCACCCTATTTATCTCTTTACCTGGCTACTAATTCATATCCTTTGCTACCCTATGTAATAAACTGGTAATCTAGCAACTAAACTGGTTTCCTGAGTTCTGTGAGCTGCTCTAGAAAGTTAATCAAACTCCAGGAGAGGGTCATGGGAATCCCTGATTTATGGCTAGTGGGTAACAACCTGGGTTTGCAACTGGCATCTGAAGTGGAGGGCAGTCTTGTGGAACTGAGCCACTAATCTGTGGGATCCCATTAAATCTCTGGACAGACGGTGTCAGAACTGAGTTTTGTTGGACATCCAGCTGCTTGGTGGTGTGGGAAATTCCACATCTACCCCACCATCATACACTGTAATTGGGGACCAGAATCATGACATGACATGTTTTATTATGAGAAGTTATCAAATCATATTGGCCAAGGTTTTCTGACGATCATCAAAAAACAAATATTAAAACAAACAGGCTATAGCTTAATGAGGAGGCTCAGCTTTACTTCTTAATTAAACAAGGGCTGGTAAGGAGTAGAGAGAATTCATTTTCTTTCTTTGCCTCCCCTCCTTTCTCTTTCTACATTTCTACACATTACATTTCATATATCTCTGAACTTCACCACCTTTTCTCTTTTTTCTACAACATTATTTCAGCAATGTTCGATAGGGAGCATATCTGACTATGACCTTGATTCATACTATTTGAATTTAATGCCCTGTTAATGGTGTAATGTCAACATTGAGGTTATTATGGTTTCATTACGTATACATCAGGCTATAGCCTTTTTTGGTCACTGGCTCAGCTTGTAGCAATAAGGATATTAGAGGAACAAGAAGTATATTAATTTTATAAGAGATATATCATTATGGAAATATTCAATTTTGTTTCATAGTCTGTTTATTATTTTGAAATTCCCTTCCATAATGTCAATGGTTTTAATTATAATATATGAATACACAATGAATATACAATACACAAATGGTTTTGTGACTGCTCCAATAATAAGAAAACTGACATTAAATGAAAATAAAAGGGAAAATTTTGCTATCTACTACTTTGGTGGATTATCCTATCAATATCCTTAATCTAATTAGTACTTGATTATGTGATTCTCTGCCTCTGTGTTTCTTTGCTATCTTTGGGGAGGAAAATTCCTTTCAAAATCCTTGCTTCAAAGAGCTTTGATAGGTCTTCAATCCAGAGCTTCAGTATACTTTAGTAATTCTGACCTCCTCAATTCCAGAGGCTTCCATACACTTCCAAAACCTCTCCCATGACCCCACGTTGAAATGTGTCTTCAACCGACTCTTATGGTTAACCCCAAAATACCTCTGGCTACAGGTTTCTATCATGCCAGCTCTCTCATTGCTCCCCCACTTTTAGTCCCGGACCACGTGCCCTTGACTTGTCCATTGACCCTGCTGGCCTCACATCCTTCCCTATCTAAATGGAACACTATGGTTTATCTCTTGATGACCATTTCTATCCACAAAGTTTAACTCCCTAGATCTTGTGTCTAATTTCATAAGAACTTCAACACAATTTATAAATTTTTTATTGGTCCTTTGTTTTCTCCTTAATGTATATACTTAGCATTCACTTGAGCTCCCAGTCTCACCCTAACCTCCTCAATCTCAACAAATGGTCTTGCTTTAAATGTCACTGCATAAGTTAAGTCTGAATCATCTTCCTCCTTTTCTTCATGCTCAGAGAAAGAGCATGGTTAATTCTCTACCTTTATCATCACCTCCTGCCTCCCCAAATTTCTACTTCCTTGTAGACCTGGCTCTAACCATTTCTACGTATCTCTCCTGTATGTTCATCCTCTCTCTCTCTCTATTAGGTCTTTCTTTTCAGATTATAGTCTGCCCAACTTAAAACAGCACAACAAAAACATCTTCTCTTAATCCCATAGTCATGACACTTTTTCCTACCTAATGCATGGGTTTTCCCACCTAATGCATCCTACTTATCTTCACCTCATTAAATCCACTCATCTTTAAATTACAGTGCATGCAGCAAAAGAAACAGTCAACAAGACCAAAAGACAGTTGATAGAATGGGAGAAGATATTTGCAAATGACATAACAGATCAAGGGCTAGTATCCAAAATCTATAAAGAACTTATCAAACTCAACACCCAAAGAACAAATAATCCAATCAAGAAATGGGCAGAAGACATGAACAGACATTTCTGCAAAGAAGACTTCCAAATGGCCAACAGACACATGAAAAAGTGCTCAACATCATTTGGCATCAGGGAAATACAACTCAAAACCACAGTGAGCTACCACCTCACACCAGATAGAATGGCTAAAATTAACAAGTCAGGAAATGACAGAAGTTGACAAGGATGCAGAGAAAGGGGAACCCTCCTACACTGTTGGTGGGAATGCAAGCTGGTGCAGCCACTCTGGAAAACAGTATGGAGGTTCCTCAAAAAGTTGAAAATAGAGCTACCCTATGACCCAACAATTGCAATACTGGGTATTTACCCTAAAAATACAAATGTAGTGATCCGAAGGGGCACATGCACCCAAATATTTATAGCAGCAATGTCCACAATAGCCAAACTATGGAAAGAACCTAGATGTCCATCAACAGATATGAATGGATAAAGAAGATGTGGCATATATATACAATGGAATACTATGCAGCCATCAAGAGAAATGAAATCTTGCCATTTGCCACAATGTGGATGGAACTAGAGGGTTTTATGCTAAGTGAAAAAAGTCAATCAGAGAAAGACAATTATCATATGATCTCTCTGATATGAAGAATTTGAGAGGCAGGGTGGGGGGTCGTGGGGGAGGAATGAAACAAGATGGGATCAGGAGACTCTTAATCTCATGAAACAAACTGAGGGTTGATGGGGGGTTGAGGGGTAGGGATAGGGTGGCTGGGTTATGGACATGGGGGAGGGTATGTGCTATGGTGAGTGTTGTGAAATGTGTAAGCCTGATGATTCTGAGACCTGTACCCCTGGGGCAAAAAATACATTATATGTTAATAAAAAAAAAATTACAGTGCATGTATAATTTCTTAGGAGAAATCATTCTTGCTACCCAAGACTGATCACTTCCTTTGTCAAACACTTCCAATAAACTGTGTTCCCTTCATTCAGAGAATTATCCCAATTTGTAATTATATATAATTTAGCATGATTCCTTTATAAATTTTCCTCCTCACCACTCTTAAAACTTTGGAAGAACAGGCATATGTCTGGTTTTTTGTTTGTTTCTACATAAGAATTTATTGTTTTTACATTATAATGTTTTTGTTTCTGGTAAAAAAAAATTTTTTTTGTTTTCCTTTTTTTTTAATGTTATGTTAATCACCATACAGTACAGGGTGCCTGGGTGGCTCAGTGGGTTAAGCCTCCACCTTCAGCTCAGGTCATGATCTCAGGGTCTGGAGATCAAGCCTCACATCTGGCTCTTTGCTCAGCAGAGAGCCTGCTTCTACCTCTCTCTCTCTCTCTGCCTGCCTCTCTGCCTACTTATGATATCTATCTGTCAAATAAATAAAGTATTTTTTAAAAAAATCATCATACAGCACATCATTAGTTTTTCATGTAGTATTCCATGATTCATCATTTTGATAAACATTGTCCCTCCAATATATTACACAGAACCTAGAATGTATTTGGTGTTCAATAAATGTTTATAAAGGAATGGATATGTTTATTAAATCTCATAGATCCTTCTTTTAAAAGCATATTATAGCTCTTCAAGCCAGAAAAACTAAGACGAGTCTTTCAGTTAAAACAAAACACCTAGTTTTTTTCTTCATATAGGCAATGCTAAAATAGAAAGAGCATATGTAGAGAGAAAAAAAGGTCATTGGCTTGGGAAATGATAAGCCAATTCTCTGCCACTGTGGAGACCCAGTTCAGGGGAAATAGACCTGAATTTTTTGAAGTTTCTTTCCTCCTCTGAAACATGTAATTTTCAGATTATTGTCCACTAAAGCAAGTAACAGGCTATTTCTAAAAGGAAACTTTGAAAATCTTGTTTTATATATCCACAAATATTTTGAAATCTCTCCCATTTATTGAATGCCTATGTGACAAATGTTAATTTGGCCTATTGACTTGTTTCACGGCAATATACTATGTAATAGACCATACATCCACAGTGATCTTCACTCTTGAATATAACTACTTTAATATGCCACAGAAAAAGTCTTCTTTGACAGAATGAAGTTTAGCCAGCCCAACTTCAATTTCACATTGAAGCTAGGACTTTGATACTATTTAAGTCCCCTAATGAAAAGACAATGAATGTGGTATAAAAATATGATAATAGATTGTCTATTTTTGGTAAGAAATTTTAATAATCTATCAATAATTAATTTTTCATTGATTTTACATGTGCCTTTTTCCCAGATGATATGATTTTGGTTCTTTCCCACAGAGGTTTAAAATTTTGTCTTTTTCAATACTCTTCTATTCCTATAATGCATTGTCCATCAAAGTGTCTGCTTTGGATTTGTCTAAAATAAAGGGTGAAAAAATAACCCTTTAAAAATGCTGTATTATGAATTTACCAAAATGAAGCTGCCATCAAAGAAAATGCATTCCTCTTCCTCTCTTTTTTTTTCTTTCATGTCTATGAAATGGTAGGCTTAGCTGGTCCTCCAATAGTTCTACCATAGAATAAATTTAAGTTAAATTCCTGAGATAAGTTTTAGCTGGTATTTCTATTTCTACAGACATGATCATGTAGAAAGATGTCTAAACTAATAATAACACAAACCTTAGGGAAAACATTGAGCTAAACATATGTAGCTGGACTTTAGATAAAGTGTTCAATCATGTGTTACTGTATTGGACGTAATGGTACTAAGCAAAAAAGAGTCTTCTTTGTAAGTCCTCATAAGTAAGTCCTCATTGTGTTAAGTTCTCACTATGTTGTTGTTTTTTAAGATTTAATTTATTTGACAAAGAGAGACAGTGAGAGAGGAAACACAGCAGGGGGAGCGGGAGAGGGAGAAGCAGGCTCCCCAAGGAGCAGAGAGCCTGATGTGGGGCTTGATCCCAGGACCCTGAGATCATAACCAGAGCCAAAGGCAGACGCTTAACAACTGAGCCACCCAGGTGTCCGAAGTTCTCATTATGTTAAGTCTTGTGTCCAGAGGACTGATATTTACTAAGGCTTCCTGATGATATTTAGTAACGATACTAACTGTAAGAAAGGAGACATACCTCAGCAAAATATTTAGGTTATAAACATTGAGGGAATTAAAGAGTTTGTAAGTGGTTATTAACACAAAGAGACGCATGGCTAAGGAAAGGAAAATGAAGTAGGAACTATTAATGTTTCTCATAGTCAGCATATAAGCCAAAAAATGTGGACTGTAATTATGGTGTATGCAGAGATGTGTCTTTAAAGACACATTGTGGTGAAGCCAACATCAAAATAAGCTCAGAGCACTGGAGCACACCCTTTCTAGTGATAGCTATACACCATTAATTTACTAACAAAGGTACCAACTCAACTTGCCCTGAAACTCCTAGCCTATGGCAAACAAGAGTCTTCTTTGAAGAGTAAAACCAGGCAGCATATGTTGATGTGCAAAAGTAATATAGTATGGTGATTCCTCCAAAAAAAAAATCAAACATAAAATTACCATATAGTTCAGGAATTCCACTTCTAAAATTGGGTATATAGAAAATAATTGAAAACAAAAACTCAAAGAGATACTGATACACCAATGTACAGCATTACTCAAATGACATTATTCATAACAGTCAAAAGATAGAAAGACCCAATATCCATCAACAAATGAATAGATTTAAAAAATGGGGTACATTCATTCAATGGACTATCATTCAGCCTTAAAAAGGAATGAAATTATGACACATGCTACAATATGGATGAACTTTAAAGAAGTGCTAAGTGAAATAAGCTGGTAGCAAAAGAACAAAGATTACATGATTCCATTTATATGAGTTACCTAGAGTAGGCAAATTCATAGAAACAGAGAACAGAATGACAGATGCTGGGGACTGGGAGAGGAGACTAGGGAGCTGTTGTTAAATGGATATGAAGTTTCAATCTGGAAGACAAGAAAGTTCTGGGGATGGATAATGGTTGCACAACAATATGAGTGTACTTAATGTCACTGAATAGTACACTTAAAAATGATTAAATGGTAAATTCTATGTTACATATGTTTTTCCATTTTTAAAAATCTTATAAAATAGATGTTAGCCATGTGCCATTTAGAAAATTCAGATAAGCAAAAAGTTCTTATAATTTTACCAATTTAATATAACTACTCTTAACTTTATGAGGGGGAAACCCAACATTCATATGCTGAATGTGACATGATTATTCACACCCCTTAAGGAAAAAATAGAACAGTTTAAGCAAAACCAAGTTGAAAGGGATCTTAAAATTCATCTTTTACATGTGAAAAACAGAAACAGAGTCCCAGAACGTCTAAAGAACTTCCTCCAACTGCATAGAATTCAAAACACAACTTGACTCTTAGCTAGTGTTCATTAACACAAAATATCTATTGCATAAATATTTTATTCTACCTGCAAAAAAGTTAATTGAAGAGCACCTGGGTAGCTCAGTTGGTTAAGCGTCAGACTCTTGACTTCAGCTCTGGTCATGATCTCAAGGTCGTGAGATCAAACCCCACCTAGACTCCACACTCAGCATGGAGTCTGCTTGAGATTCTCTTCCTCTGCCCCTACCCCAGTTACATGTGTTCAAGCTCTCTCTCTCTCTAAAGTAAATAAATATATCTTAAAAAAAAAGAAAAAAGTTAAGTGAGTCCTAAACAAACTAAAGCTTTTTATAATCTATCCATAAATAATCTATCCATATCCATGGTAATCAATGTCTTTCACATTTAAAATCTTGCCGAATAGATACAGACAACACAAGCCTTTAGCACTTTAATAATTAGCAGACAGAAAGGCTGTGGAGAGGATAATTAGGATGACAGCAGAACTTCTATTAGGTATATCAGTACCAGAAATGATATACATTTGAGTCCAACGTGATCACTGCTTTGTGTTTTCATCTCTTTTTTTCCCTGTACATATTGATTACTCATTATCAGATGGTTTCTCAAAAGCTAAAAAGTTCATCTTTGGTGTAGAAAGAGAAATTGATTAACACACTGAGCATGAGCCATGGCTCTGACTCAACTCTTCATGTGGACAAACTGGAACAGGGGGAAAAATCTACTTGATCTAAGACACAGTCCTGGAAATTTAACATGGCTTGAATTTTAAACAAATATATATACACAATCCATGAATGTACCATTCAAAGTTGAGGTTTATTAAGAGTATGTTTTTATTACCTACATGATCAAAAGAAGAGTTTATGTGTTTTTTAAGTACACACACCTACAATACTTACCTCACAAACTCACCCAACCTGTTTCTTGTTGTGTGGATAGTCTCATTCACATTTCTCTCTCTCTTTTTTTTAAGATTTTATTTATTTGGTGGAGGGGGGCAGGCAGAAGGAGAGGGAGAAGTAGACTCAACACTGAGCAGAGAGCCCAGTTCAGGGCTGGATTCCAGGACCCTGGGATCATGACCTGAGCTGAAGGCAGACGCTTAACCAACTGAGCCACTCAGGGGTCCCCTTTCATATTTCATATCCCAGAGAAAGGCTAAGTAATTTGTTACTTAAAAAAACCCATCCCTCTCAAAAAAAAAAAAAAAATCATGGTGACATTTCTTAGTAAGGCCCCAACATTCTTAAGGTATAATAGAATACCATAGTAACTTATCCAGAAAGGGAATGTGCACTCTTTCAGTGATCCTTGACCTCATTTGTGACTGTTTCCTTCTTCCCTGAATGCTTATTATCTCCATGACCCCAAAGGAGAAATGATTCATCTCTTCAAAGATGAACTTTTCAGGGTATTCATTATTTGAGATTTGGCTGACTCACATATACAATGGAATTTTTTGTTTTTCTTCCTTTGATTTGTTTTATTCAGAGGTTCCTGATCATGTTCTTTTTCACCTCCCATGACTTGTACATGCTTTTCCTTAGGAAAAAATGCTCTTTCTCAAACACCACTTTCCTAATGAGCACCCATTTGTCCTTCAAGTCCAAGTTAATAAGAAACCTCCTCTGACAACTTTTCAGGCTCCTCATTTCCATCTCTCATTGGATTTTCTTTTTAACACCTTATTTATTCATTTGAAACAGACAAAGAAAGCACAAGCCAGAGGAGGAGCAGAGGGAGAGAGAGAAGCAGACTCCTTGCTAAGCTGGGAGCCTGACATGGGGCTGGATCCCAGGACGTGGAGATCATGACCTGAGCCAAAGGCAGACGCTTAACCATCTGAGGCACCCAGGTGCCTCTCTCATTGCATTGATCACACATATCACGGTATCTTGACATAAACATCTAGTGTTTATGTCACTTACTCCACTATATGGCAATGTTTTCACATTCACAGAGGAGAGAGATGTGTGCTCTCCTACATACTACACTATGGCTCTCCTCGCAGAGAGAAAATTTTTTCATCTCTGCACCTAAAACAGTGAGTGTCATGTACTAACAGTTCCCCAATTAGTTTTTCTTCAATGTTGATTATTTAATTCTAAATTCTAAAATGTAATCTATTACCTTACTAGAGGAGCTGAGACTCAAACCTAGGTCTGTGCCTAAAGCCTAAGATAATCCCCCTTCAACATGCTGTTTATCTGTTCACAAACCTCATTTTTTTTCTCCTTCTTGACCACACAGCTAGACTTCATTTCCCAACAATACATAAGTAGAAGTGAAATATGACACTTTAGGGCCTGGTCCCTAAAAATAACTTTCTGCCAACTTTCTACCACTTATTTCTTCTCCTCTGCTGGCTAGATTCAGTAAAGGAATCCGAGACCCTAGAAAATGGCAGAGTCACCAGATAGGTCCCTAAGTCACCACGTGGAAGAGACCAGATATACCCAAGTGAACTACTGTGAGAGCAAGGCATACTTTTATATGTCTTTAAGCTCTTATTTGAAGCTTTTATTCATCAGCTTGCCTACTCAATTAATACACTTCCAGAATTGCAATTTTCATACTTTTTTCCTGAATTTTTAAAAGCTATATATATACACTGTGGAAATTCAGAGACAGAAAAAGAAAAAAGAAGAGAAATAATCCTCACCATTCAAAGATAAACACTATTTTATTTTTGTTTACATCTTTACAGTATTTTTTCTGTGGGTTCCAAGGGGATGACAGGTGTGGATGTAGTAGAGAGAACAGAGATATTTGAAAGATGAAAGCAGAGGTTTTCTTAGAGAACTATTTTTGCTCTTTAATGGATTATTTCATTGTGAAGTGATGAACCCATTTATAGTATGGAAAGCAGAAAAATGAAAAACTCTATTCCTTTGCCTAATAAGTAAAAGAATTTTGAGATTTCCTGGGCAATGTAGCAGCTTAAGAGAGGAGTGAAGCAGCCAGGAGCAAGAGAGAATAAAAGGAGGCTGGTGAGAAAGGGAAAGTTTCCATCAGGATAGAACACCAGGACCTGGAATATGCCCCTGAGAAGTTCCCAGCATTGGGAATTCCTGAGACACATTGAAGAACAAGAATGTCTAATATTCACTCTTACATTATTGCCATGTTGTGTCCTGCTAGCCTCGAATGCAAACCCCTTTCTACCCCTGAATATAACCTCATTAGACCCCTGAAAGTTTTAAAAAGTCTCACCTACATGAATGCATGTACAAGTTGTGTTTTAAGAAAATTAAGGGAAATGGTAAGATGTGAGATATAATAGAAATTACAGTCTCTGAAAAAAAAATTACAGTCTCTGAGGAAGCAGGACATCAGAGGAAGAGAGAACTGGGAAAAACATAGGGTTCTTCCCTCCTAAATAACAGGTCATATGCATTTGCTCAATCTTTAATATCCCTGAAAATATGCTTTTTAATGGCTGAATGCCATTCCAATGTATGACCGCACCATTTTCTTAACTTTGCCCCATTTGGTGTGCTTAGATTGTTTCCAGTTCCCTACTGTTACACATAGTTCCTCAGTAAACATCCTCTTACATAAAATTTGGGTTCCAATCCATTATTTCCTGACTTAGTCAAGGCTCCTTTTGTTGTAATGAACAAAATCCACTAAAATCTGTTAAGAAGTGCAACTTAACTTAAGGATCCAGGATTACTACACAAAACCCACAACCTCATGTAATCAGTCTCATGAGAAACAGGGGAGCTGTAAAATCACCAACAACTGAATCTCAGTTGCTTCTTTCAAAGGACACCCATTTTCACTTATTTCTGTCTTTGTATGTGCCTATGGGGAAGAGAATTTACTATTAATATTCATATTACATAGACTATAAAAAATATACAGTAGGTTCTACTCCATGCCTTCTAAGAAACTGATAGATGTCCTATAATGAATGACTAGGCTACTTTCCCTACAGGTCATATGTCCTACACTTTTTTTTTTCTCACAGATATTCTTATTCCATGTGCTTGCAATGGGAAACTCACTTTGGACCACATTCAATCCTACTCATTCAAAGCCTACAAACTCCAAAAATGGCTAATTAATACTTGGACTCCATCTCTCTCACTTGAGTGCTCTGTCCTTAGAGAATGCTTAGTACATTCTGTCTGCAAAAGGAGGCTTCTTCAGCATAAGGGGTGGGGAAGTGACAGGGATCTGCATGTTCTCCATGATCTCTCACCTTTCCTACCCTTCGAGCCATATTGGGATCTTGCATCTGGCAAGCATTTGACTTCATCCTTGTTCACTGCTTTGGTTTTTCTATTCTTTTTGTGGACCATGGAGGTGTTTGTCTTGTTTTTGAGTTGGTCATGTTCTTTCAGATATCTCCTTATAAAAAATTCCTATCATTGCTCTTTGACGCAGAGAAGATGTATCATAGCCTGGAAGTCCCCCCACTTAACTCTTCTCTTCCTTGTACTATTGACTTTCTCTCCACCTCAAACAGTCTAACATGAGGGTCTTCCCCCAGAGTCTAGAGAAGGAGGGTATGGGCTGGCCAGTACCACAAACTATGTGTCTACACATCCTTAGAATAAGTTCCTAGAAGTGGAATTTCTGTCTCAAAGGTATGATAGTTACAGATTTTGATATATATTGCAAAATTGTCCTCCAGAATACCTAAATCAAGTTATGCTTCTACTAGCAGTACGAGAGAGTAGCCAACACTATGTATTCTTGGGAGCTGTGATTAATAATTGGCATTTATTCAACATTACCTCTGACGAGGTCAAAGTCCTGCATTACTTTCCCCTTTCATCATAGTCATACTTCAGGGAAAAGCAATGTTGAGATAATAGCATGGCACTTCCCGGATGCCAATCAGAGTTCTCGTCCCGTCAGTCTGCATCTTTGGACTACCTTCACATTCTTGCATGAATGCAACTGAGCATATGGGATGTGTAATATTGTGATTTATAATAAGTATGTATTTGATCTTCATCCCTGTTTCTGGAGCAGAGTTCCTTTTAAAACCTTTGAAACTTCCTGAATGATAAGAGCCACACAGGTGTGTTGATATTCATAACAAACCCCTTTTAACCACACTTGAGTTTATATTAAGTCACCCGAGGTGACTTTTGGAAGGCACATCAGGATGAGGGCTGGTTGCCAGGGGAACCAACCATGTGATTAGAGGGTTGGAACTTTTAGTCCTACCTCCAGATCTCTGGGGATCGGGAAGAAGGGCTGGAAGTTGAATCACTCGCCAATGGCTGTTGATTTAATCAATCATGAATGCAATAAAGCCTCCATAAAACCCCAAAAGCACTGGGTTCAGACAGTTTCTGGGTTGGTGAACAGGTGGAGATTCTGACAGAGTTGCACACCCAGAGACCATGGAATCCCCACACCCTTTTTCACATACCTTGCCCCACGCATCTCTTCATCCCGCTCTTCTTGAGTCATATCATGTTATAACAAACTCGCTGTCGTAAGTAAAATGTTTCTTTTAGCTCTTGAGCCTCTCTATCAAGTTAATTGAACCCAAGGAAAGTATCGTGGGACCCTCTGATCTACAGATTGTGAGTCAGAAGCAAAAGTGACAACCTGAACTTGCAACTGGCACCTGAAGGGTCAGGGGAAAAGAGGGAGTCTTGTAGGATTGAGCCCTTAGCCTGTGGGATCTGATACTATCTCCAGGTAAATAGTATCAGAATTGAGTTAACCACTTGGTAGTGTTGGAAAAAATATATACTGTGTAGGATGTCTAGTTAGTATTACATAGAATCTATGGACTAAGCAATTAGTATTTTAGTACAAGTTTTACCAGGATATCTGATGCTAAATCCAGGTCACTTAACTTCCTAAAGGCATATAAGCATGTGCTTAATTTTATTATTATTTTTTATTATTTATTTATTACTTATTTTATAAGTATAATAATAAATAACATTATTTGTTATTATTTATTACTTCTAGGCTAAGCACTAAGGGCTTAAAGGAAATTTTATTAGAAAAAAATAAATGTTATTGTAGCAGAAAACTGAAGCGACCAAGGAAACTCAAGCAGCACACGGAGCACAGGGGGAGACAGCTTTATTCACGCTGGGTGGGCTCAGTGGGATCACTCCCAAAGACTGAGCAACCTACAGGGTTTGGGGTGAATTTTTATGGCTATGAGTGGTGGGGGAGGGAAACAGGACATTGTTGCAGTCTCTCGGGGCAGATGGCCCCCTCCCTCCCTTTTCGGAGAGCAGCGGACAAGGAGGGCTGGGATCCAAGATCTCCCTCCATTCTGCCTCAGTGCAGCTGGGGCCCGTGGGATGCAGAGAGCAGCAGACAGGGAGGGGCTGGGGTCCAAGGTCTCTATTCCACCTCATTATTAGAATATACAATGTCAAATTCAGGTAGAATGGCTTTCTAAAAGCATTGTACAACCATCCAAAACAATTATGCTAGGGTTTGAGAAGATTGTGTTCAGAATATAAGAGACTCAGTAGACTCCTTCTATCATTTCCCCTAATCTGGTCAGACCACCTCCTGGATGCACATGGCCAAAAATTCACACATTTGTCCATAGGGAACTGGGAAGCAACGCTCACCGAGTGTACCCAGCCTAACATCTCCTGATTTGTTTTCTGTTTTGGGTGGGGGTTTTGGGAGAATGTGTCCTTTTCATTTTTCTCAATACTTTATAATTTTATAAGAACTAGGGTCAAAGGACTCAACTCCATCTAGCCCCCATGGGACCATCAGAGCACTTGTACATACATTTTGTCACTGAATACTCACAATAACATTTGAGAAGATATTATTATTCTGCCCACTTCACAAATGAGAAAACTAAACTTATAAAAATAATCAATATAAATTGTGCAGTAGAAGTTTGTTGTTTCTGCCCTCAGGCTCAATCCCTCCTCCCCCTCACCCCACACCCCGCTAGTGATGTTTCGCCTGGATTTTGTTTTGTAGCAAGTTTTTCTTGTTCATCTATGGAATGAAGGTAGTATGGACTCCACATTACTCTTGGGGGTGTCTGTGTGACTCAACATGGGTCATTCTGCTATCTTCTGATCACAGAGAATGCTTCAGGGATGGATGCTAGTAGAAAGGAATAACTTCTTCCTCACTCTTAATCTTTCCCTTATGATTTGAGGACTTTCAAATATTGTAACCAGCCCTTGTTTTCCCCTTTCTGTATTCCACCTAAGGAGAGGTGGAGAGATTTATCTGATTGTTACAGTTGAGAAAAGAACACAGAGCATGTTCACCTCAACAACGTCGGGGATTGTCTGAAGAGCTAGTTCTGTGAGAACATAGGGTCTGCTTTGCTCCCATAGGGACAGGTTGAGTGAGCCCTTACAGTGGAAAAAACAGTTGCAGGATAGGTCTGGGCAACTCTACCATTGTCATGACCTGGTAGTTCATCTGCAATACTCCCAGGTTTAGTTATCAAACCCATTTTGCCCTCATACTAAAATAATCCTCTAAATTATCTTTCCTACTAATAAGGGCAATGTTTTATTTCTCTGCCTTATTAGGCCAAAGAGGCACATGGTCCAATAAGTGCTAATCCTCAAGCTAGGAGAAGGGTAATAGAGAGGAGGAAAGCAATGCTCCTCTTTCCCCCTGAACTTGAATGGGGGAGGATATGAGCCTCTATGTCTATAAGAGGAAGGCAGCCCAAATCAAGGATAGAAGCCAGGTTCTGCTAACATCAGGTGAGTTCCTAAAACCAGTTATTCCTGAAGACCACTCTACAATTTAGACTTCTAGATTAATAATCTAACACATTTCCTTTATTGTTTAAACTGAGATGTTGGATTTTCAATCAGAAAGAGTCTATACAGCAGAATTAGCAAAAGAATATTAAGTAAGAAAACATAAGATAGGGCACCTGGGTGGCTCAGTGGGTTAAAGCCTCTGCCTTCGGCTCAGGTCATCATCTCAGGGTCCTGGGATTGAGGCCCACATGGGGCTCTCTACTCAGTGGGGAGCCTGCTTCCCCTTCTCTCTCTGCCTGCCTCTCTGCCTACTTGTGATCTCTCTCTCTGTCAAATAAATAAATAACATTTTTAAAAAAAGAAAAGAAAACATAAGATAATTGATTGTGGAGTTTGGAGATGGAAGTTCAGGTTGGGAAGAACTTCCTAGAGAGGCTCTTAGTTTGGATCAGTTAAAGACACAATCAATGAATGATCACTATTATATTCTAAACACAGTGATGAATAACACAAAGTCTCTACCCTCAAGTTATTTACTCTAACTGACTGGGGGAAGGTGGACACTGAAGGCTCTCTCCACAGGTGGCAGGTTCAACAACAGAGCCATTCTCAGAGCAAGCTACAAGGCCCAGGAGAGAGCACATAGTAGGTATTTAAAAAATAGTACAGGCTTTAATTGAATGGTCAAATCCAGTTTGGCTAGTTTTATTATTTTTTTTATCTTCTTCAAATATATGCCCATGTTTAATTGATAAGATTATATTGTTTGCTTTGTTATAAAAGTATAATAGGAAAATAAGGTCAGTAGGGCACTGGTCCAGGGAACAGAATACACAGTGATCCCAGTATTGTTTACAAAAGAACTGTAACAAGATATTTAATCCTATTTATCTACTAAAGCCCCCAAGATAAAAAATGAGAATGTTCTTTTACAAGATACATGGAAACCTCACATTAAAAAGACGGAGGGGGAATAAGAAGCAGTCCCTGTTCTCAAAAAAAGCACAAAGGAAAATGAAAACACCAATAACTATTATATAGATCATTTTCTTAAACTTAGGATTCAGACACACCATAAACCCAGGGAGTTTTAAGGTTTTTGGAAGAGACCTAGGGTTTAATAAATAAATAAATTGCCATTCTCAAGATTATTTTCTTTTACCTAGCTTTTTGTTTTTAAACTGAGAAGGCTGATTTAAAAAAATCAACTTTTAAAAAAGTAAGCTTTGGGGGCATCTGGGTGGCTCAGTCAGTTAAGCATCTGACTCTTAATTTCAGCTCAGGTCATGATCTCAGGATGTTGGAATCAAGCCCAGTGTCAGGCTCCGCACTCAGCATGGAATCTGCTTAAGGATTCTCTCTCTCCCTCTGCTCCTCCCCTCTCTTTCTCTCTCAAATAAATAAATAAATCTTAAAAAAAATAATAAAAGTAACCTCTGGTACCACTACCATTAACGAGACCACTGATAACTGAAGCCAACTCCTTGATCTTGGCTAAAGCTATGAGTGCTCTCACCTTCTGGCAAATATCTTGTTGATTAATGCAGTTCATGGAGAAATTGCCATTTCAGGTAATGTCTTGAATTTCTGCAACTGGTAAAGCAATGGTTCTCAAATTTTAAAGGACAGAAGAGACTTACCTACAGTATTTGTTTTACTGGTTTCAAACTATACCCCCAGAGATTAGGATTCGACAGACTTGGTGTAGGAATCTTTCAGTGGTCACACACCCTTGATGACTCTGAGGTATGAACTCCATGGACCATGTTTTGAAAATCATGTTTCTTATATCATGAATATCTGGATTGGGGTACGAATCTGACTATTTAGTATGTGCTCTACTTAAACTATAGTGGCACAGATAAAATTTTGCTCAATGAAGAGGGAAGGCAGGAAGAGGGTAAGAGAAATACTCCCTAAAAGTAGGCGATATTTGATTAGAGATTTAAAAGATGAGAAGAAATTTTACAGCTGGAAAGGGAAAAGAAGAGAAACAAAGATGAAGAAGGAAAATGTATGCCAAAGAATGACAAGTAGATATGGCAAAATATAAGACTATAGCTGTATCTTGGGCTTCCTTATACAGAGCCTTATGTCCTCAGAGGAGCAGTGTACCTTGCGGTTTTGTGGTTTCCAAACACAATAACTGCACCTGGAATTTCCTAATGTGTTTATCAAAATGTAGATTCCCAGGGCCTCCAGCAGACCCTCCGGATCAAATCCCTTGAAGAGAGATCTGGATATCTGGACTTAAAAGAAAGGCCCCCAGGCACTCTGATTAGCAGACAATATGGGAACTGCCAAGGGCTTGTCCAAACTGAGACTCTAGGTCCTTAAGAGCATATAGCACTTGAGAACTGATGTCAGGAAACATCCAGTCAGCAAAGCAAAATATAGTCAAGAAGAAGTTCCAAAGCCAGAAATAAGGCAGTCATAAAATTTCCATAAAGGATATATTATAAAGATGAGAGTTAGATAAATGAGTTGGACTAAAAAAAAAAAGCAGAAGATGTGGACACAGAAGGCAGTTTCTAGAATAAAGACAATGTGAGACAGAGAAGTGTCCTATGAGAGATGAAGCAGAGGTAAACTTCCTGAACTGTACAAGGTACTGTCCGCAGAGTGTACAGTTCAATCAGAAGTTGAAAAGACAAATCTAAGAAAAAAAAATCTGGATTGCATCTTGTGGAGATCATGATTCAATAGAAACCTGACTTTTAATCAACAGAATAGAGAAAAGAGGCACTGAATCATCACAGGAAAAAAGGTAGTGTGTGCTGTCACTCTTAGATTTGTAAATTACATAGGCTTAGGATTCAACTCAGTTTCCCTTCAGCTAAATATCTAGAACTGTTCTTAAAACTACCAGTAGATGGTGCCAGGATTTTGGTAAAGAAGAAAGGTAACACCAATGACAGTAAATTCAATATCTTGTTTTAAAAAAATAAAAATTTGTGTTAAGGAAAGACTAAAACCAAATCAGGAAACTAGATCAATATCTGAAGACTTCTTTCTTGTCCAAGACTTCTGGATTTCCTGCTTTAATAGTAACAATTGAATATATTCAATATTTAAATATCTTGTCCAATACTCCAATT
The DNA here is from genome assembly GCA_028646535.1 of Procyon lotor. Taxonomy (NCBI): domain Eukaryota; kingdom Metazoa; phylum Chordata; class Mammalia; order Carnivora; family Procyonidae; genus Procyon; species Procyon lotor. The sequence goes on from CM053604.1 coordinate 78,316,964, forward strand.
TTTACACTTTACTCTAATTTTTAACTTATGACCAACAAATTGCGTAACCTAGCCAGAAATGAAACAGATCGTGAAAGCCACAAACATAAAAACCCTGAAGAATGTTGAAAATGGTTGTTACTTAAGAAATGTGTATTTGCGGGGCACCTGGGTGGCTCAGTGGGTTAAGCCTCTGCCTTCGGCTCAGGTCATGATCTCAGGGTCCTGGGATCGAGCCCCGCATCGGGCTCTCTGTTCAGTGGGGAGCCTGCTTCCCCCTCTCTCTCTGCCTGCCTCTCTGCCTACTCGTGATCTCTCTCTCTGTGTCAAATAAATAAATAAAATCTTTAAAAAAAAAAAAGAAATGTGTATTTGCTATAAGGCAGCTAGCTACTTTCAGTGTGTCATGATTTGTGGGCTTTAGGCACTTTTACTTTCATGGGCCCTTCCTCCATTATATTTATATTATATATAAAATAAACAGGAATATGTTCCAAACTGGATTAATAATTTTTTTTTTCAAGTAGTCTCCACACCCAACATGGGGCTTGAACTCACGACCCTGCGATCAAGAGTAGCATGCTCCACCAACTGAGCCAGCCAGGCACCCCCAAACAAGATTAATTATTAACTATTATTATTATATTCACATTTTCCTCTGAATTTAAAACAAAATATTTTTGTAGGCCACTAAAAGTGTCAGGGGTCCTACACACTGTGTCTATTATGCCTAATGGATAAGTCCACCCTGGCTACTTTAAGTTATCCTAAGAAATGAAACTTAGAGAGTAAAACTAAGAGGAGTGAAAAAGGTGAGAAGCAAAGTAGCCCACACTGACCACTGCAAACGTAAAATTCCTTTAAAGCTTCATGAGTTGTCTTAAAATTATATTCAAATATTTCAAGAAATGTTTTAAGTTACTTCCCACCAGGGAAAAATAAGGAAAACAAAATTTCATAGCTGATTCATCCGTCGATGCATAAGTTTCAGTTGCAGTAAATCTAAAACTCTCAGGAATTCATTGCTGAGGGAAGCACGGCTCAGTGTGCACATAAGACACGGGTCAAGTGCAGTTGCAGCAGAAAGTAGAACCAATTTATGAAAAAGAATATTATTTTGAAAGATCTAGGTTTCTCTTTTGTCAAGAGGGGAAGGATGGAAAAGCAGAAGAGAGCTACTGTTCTTTTTCCCAGGATCTAATTCTGAAAAAGGAAGTTTATGAACAATATTTAAGAGTCTACAGTTTTCAGTAAGGTCCTACCTCGCACAATAGTAGCAACTTTAAATGTAATTCAAAATCTTAAGAGTCAGAGACCTGGAGAGAAGAGCCTGGTAACTAGATTCTTGGGGAAGCAAGGAGAGCCATTCTAAGAGACATGTCTCTCATGTCTGAGAGACAACACAGCAGAGTGAAGCAATGCGGGGTGTCCAGTAGCAGGGATCACGGTCAGGAGTATAGTGCCACTCTCCTACCGGACTGATGCCTTTGACCACTATCCTTGCTGTGGAATTTCCTTTAATTGAGCCAATCTCCCACAGTTTCTTGTTAGACTTCAAGTACAACTATTTGATGGAGACTGTTTTCATTTTCAAATTGTCCTTCATATTATTTTACATATGAAAATAATAGCTCATCAAAAGCTTTCTGTATTGGCAAACAGAAAACCTTTCATTCAAATGGGAATGACATGATTTGCTTTTTTTTTTAACTCTAATTTTCTTTTATTGTTCACACTTCACAAAGATTATGGGGGGAAAAAAGTATTCATCTATGTAACTAATTCTCCCCATAAGCTTTTTCAAAAAGTTAGAGCTCTCCAAAGAAGAAAAATCTTAAAAGTGGAAATGGTGCATTTCTGGATTTCCTGCTTTAATAGTAACAAGCTAATGTCAAGTTGGAATTTATTCAAATTCCAAAACAAATAACTATTTATACTCAACTTAAAAGCCTTTGGCACAGACGTACCTGTATAGGGGAGGACTTCCCAGAACCTGCTATGTACATGATTCAGAGAAAAAAACTTGAAGGAGTATAGCCTTTTATTGAGGGGTGATTCTCAGGGGATTTGAGTCCTGTACAAGGTCCCAGAGAGATGGTGGTTAAAGTAGCCCAGAGTGTCCATTATTTTTCTCAGAGAGCTTGCTACCTGCTCTCCCTGCCATATTACCCCGTGAGAGGTAGAGAAGGAGGGAATAATAGTCTGTCCACCAGTACCTGCTCTTTCAGAGGCCAGGGGCATAACACCACAAAATGACTTTGGAGGCGGCCCTCCAGTTCCAACCCCCAAGTCTGTTCATGAGACCTGGGGAAACTGTGTGGGTGTAGGATTCCTAGTGAGTACCATACACACGGAGAAGAAACGATACGGATTGTTTATGAATCGCCAAACAATCCTGACCTGTGGCAGCTCCACTCTGACTCATGTCAATCTAATGCATGACACACAGCATTCAGTACTCACCTTCCATTCTGTCCATTAAGCTTGTAATACATCCATCATGGAGAGCGAATTCCCTGATCACCAGCCATTAAGAGTAGCAAAATGGGGTTTAGAATCAAATTGCCTGGGTTCAGACCTGGTCTCTGCTACTTATTAGTTGTTTATGATCCATCAAATGAAGATGATGATAATAATATGTACATCGGAAATATCTAATAAGGATTCAATGAGATCATTCATATAAAAGCTCCAAGCTCATAGCACCTGGCACAGAATAAGTTCAAAGTTATTTGTCACTCCAGGAAATGACGCTTCAAGACATGTCTGTTAAGGATGGCAAAGGCCCCGTGTACCACATAGAAAGAGCTGGGGCAGAAAAGCACCCCCTAGTGCCTCAGCCAAAAGCAACATGAAAGTTAGACTTTTGTTTTTGAATCGCAGAGGTTCAACAGCAGTGAACAAGAAGAAATAAAGGTCAGCAGCCATTTCCTCTGGAATCTGGCTAGCGATTTATCATCTGGGAATTGGCTCAACTTGTGGGTAGAAATAAATCAATCTTCCTACAACCTTATCTAACTATGTAGGGTTATTCTAACTCTCTTCTTTACCTAATCCTCACTTCCCAAAAATGTATAAAATAACTGCCCTCTTTAAGACCTGTGGCACTTTTGAGGTGCAATCTTAAATAGCAAGGACACATATTAGTCTGTTGATGTTGAATATTTTTTGCATGATAGAATTTAACAATAATGATGTGGACATGCTCTGTACTGAAATAATAAGTAACCCCTTAATGTCAAAATTTGGCCTTTATTTCCTTTCACAGACCACTTCCGATTTCACAGTGAATTACTATACTATTATTTATAAAGCACATTTAGTCGATACTTGATTCAAATCATTGTGAAGAATAGAGTCATCGCCCATAATTTCAGTTCTACAAGTTTTCCACTGTAAACAATTTGCTTCAAGCAAAATAGAAAAATAACATTCTGCACAAAATCATTGCTCTTTCTTATAGAGAATAGGTCATTTCATACACATCCTCCAAGGTCTCTCAGAGATAAAGAATCAAACAGCATAAGAAATGAAGTCTCTTCCACAATTCGTATCCAGCTCATATTCACGGGGACTAGTTGGGGATTTTGTGCTTCTATCCTTTAATTGGTGCTACATAACACATAAATTGAAGTTGCCTGTATATCTGTTTTCTAAATTATTCATCCTCTCACTTGCTATTAGTAGCCTAGTCACAGAAATACTATCAAAGTTTTAGCATACTCAAGCAAACACCTTGATCTCATCAGTGATTCAAAAACATATTCATTGAATACCTTCTATCTCAGGCATTGTGCTAGGTGTTGCTTATATAGTGACAAATAAAAGTTATTGCCTCACCCTTATAAGGCTTTCCATTAAGTGGAGGAATCACCTATGAGACAAATAAACAAACAAACAAACAAACAAATACACAATTGCAAATTATAATGGGCAAAAAAAAAAAGAAAGGAAAGCATATGTCATTACAAGAAGGCACCCAACTGATGCCAAGGGATCAGAAAAGACCTCTCTAAAACAGAAGATGTAATTTCAGACCTATGGCATTCCACAGGGGTTACCTAGGTGAAGATTTGGGGGGTAGGGGGTGATTGTTCTAAGCAGAACACATGCAAAGTCCCTAGGACAACAAAGAACTTGCCACATTAAGAAATAGAAAGTCCAAAATCGTGGAACCTAGTGAACAATGGAGAGAATCCTATCATGAGGACTTAACCTCATATAACTTCTTTGAATTCAATTTTTTTAATCCAGAAAGTCAATTCAAAAAAACATACTGCTATAAAACTTAGTGTGAATTTAAATTTCAAGTTCCCATTAAAATTATGTAAATAAGCCTGTATTCCAACCTGTCATATTCCACACTTTCCCGTACACCACGCCCATAAGCCCTCCCTCTGCTACACGATGCCTACATCTTTTAAATTATTTATCAAATGGTCTAAAATTAGTGCAGTATAAACATGAAATGATTTTTTTCTCTTTTTAACCATGCTTTATAAAATCTCTTGTCTATTTTAGCATCTTAAAGCAGATTCCAGTCACATTGAGTTTTAATGTCTAACCTAGTCTAATCCAAATTTTAAAACTTCAATTTCGGTCCAGTTCTGTGTTGTGTTCTTTCCCTCCTGGCACCTGCCATATTTGGCCTCAGTGATTTGGGAAGGAGAAGGGCAAGTTCTGCTCATTCACTCCTCTTGTCCTATGCCTGGGTTCCTTTTTCCTCTAGTGTGTTGGTGAGAAAAAGGTAGGGACTCAAAAGTTGGCAAGGACTAGATCCTAAAGAATCTCCTATGTCAAACTAAAGAAGCTGGGCTTTTTCTTTTAAAAGAGGTATAGAAAACATTAAGAGGGAATTACAAAATTAGGATTTCATTTTAGAATTGTCCATTTGCCACAATATAAAGGGTAGTTTGAGGAGACAAGGCAAGGATTTGGATTACAAAGAGAACACTGGTCTCTTGAAATCTTACTGACTGTTCCTTTCACAAGTTTCTTCACACAACTTTCTCTCAAAATGCCACATAACCTTTGTGGTTAGCACATAACCTTTGGGCTTTGAAATACGCCTAAAAATTCTTTCTCTAGACTTGGGCAAATCTGAACAATCATTTTTAAGATTTATTTAACATCATTATGGAAGAAGTGGCATTTCTGCTTGATCCATCTTGGCTTTGAGATAGCCAGATATTACAATGGGACTCTTTTGTCTTAAAGTTTCATCAGTGGCCCCAAAGTCTAAGAATAGTGTCTAAATTGAGGTGCTAGACCACTAAAGGAATACATACTAAAGACTACTGATTCTGCCAACATTGTTCAATCTTCTACTTCCATTTCAGTAAAGGTTGAAACTAAAGAAGCCTACAGAGAGAATGCCTTTGGAAAGAGTTCTGGGTGCTATTGTTGTACTGACTATTGTTGCGTAATAAATTACTTCCAAATTAGTAGTTTAAGATAAGCATTTTATTATGCTCACTGTATTGGTTAAATGTGGGTCACATGCCTATCCAGAGTTTTGAGGAGGAGTTATAGGCCTGTGCGCTGGGTGGCTCAGTTGGTTGGGCAGCTGCCTTCGGCTCAGGTCATGATCCTGGAGTCCCAGGATCCAGTCCCACATTGGGTTCCCAGCTCCGCGGGGAGTCTGCTTCTCCCTCTGACCTTCTCCCCTCTCACACTCTCGCTCTCACTCTCTCTCTCTCAAATAAATAAAATCTTTTTTTTTTTAAAGGAGTTATAGGCCCTATATATCTATTGACAGGAGAACTTCTGATCACTAAAAACAAAACAAAATATGTACTTATTTAAAGGAAATTTACATTATAGGACTTATTGTAAAAGACTGGCAGAGAGAAAAACAAGCTTCTTGTCTTGCTTTTGGTAAGAAATAGAAACCAGACTGCATGCAGAAAAGAGAACTTCATGTAGGGCTTACTCTGGCTCACCAGTGCTACTTCATCTACTGGTCATGTATGTCTCTCACAACAGAGAATAATTTATGCTTTTTAAATTAATCCCATATTGCTTAAAATTCCCTGGGATTCCAGGGATTACCAAAAAAAATTCCAATTAAAAGTATAAGTATAAAATAAAAGTATAAGTATAAAATAAAAAAGAAAAGTATAAAATAAAGAGGAGTGAGTATAACTCAATTTTTTCTTTCTTCTGTTTTTTGTGACTTGTCCCAATGATTATACTACCTAGTTTATTTATTTCATATAAAGTCCTCACCCCAAGCCAGGGATTTTAGCTTACCTCAATATAGTCACCAGATAGCTTTTTCTTTTTCCTTTTTTTTTTTATTAATATATAATGTATTATTTAGCTTTTGCTTTCTATGTAATTCCTGCTTTCTGTTGACTCCATATCTCTTGTTTCATATCTGCTTCAAAAGATATTATAAATTGTGTAGTCATTTTATCAAACAAATTAAACTCTGTAGTGTGTGAATTATTTCCTATTCTTTTCTTTCAAATGTTTGGTAGGTCTAACAGGTTTCTGATTCCTTAAATCAGTGAAGTGGAAGTGACACTACATGACTTCCAAGGCTAGGTCACAAGAGGTGTTATAGCTCCCACTTTGTTTGCTAAGATACTAACTTTGAGATCACTGACAGCCACACAGAGAGGATTGCCCTCATGTCGCTATACCAGGAGGAAGCCCAGGCAATAAGGAGAAGCCTCGTGAAAGTGTTCCAATTGATAGCCCTGTTGTTGTCACAACTGACCAAGAGTATCAACCACCAGGCAAATGAGAAATGACATCTCCAAATGATTCCAGCCCCTGAGTCACTCTTAGCTATTATATCTTCCCAACTGAGTCCCAGACTATGAGTAAAAGAAATAAGCTATTTAAATTATGCCTTGTCCAAATTCCTGATCCACAGATTCTGGGAGTATAATAAAATGTTTATCTTAATAGTCGGTACAACAACAGATTTTTTTGCAAAATATTGGCTGATCTGGCTTATTTCTAGAAATTACCAACCCACCAGTCTCTTTAGCCTATGAGCCCAATATTCCCTTACACGTCTGTTATGTGTTGAGTTGTTGTGTCCCCCAAACTTTCATATGAAGTCCTAGCTCCAGTACCTCAGAATAGTACCTCAGTATCTTATGTGGTGATAAAGTTTCTACAGAGGTAATCGAGTTGAAATAAGGTTATTAGAATGGGCCCTAATCCAATATGACTGTTATTCTTATAAAAGGGAGGAAATTTGGAGACAAGCATGCATACAAGGAGAAAGACATGTGATCAAAGAGATGGCCATCTATCAGCCGAGGAGAGAATGCTCAAACAGACCCTTCCCTCACAGCCCTCAGAAGGAACAACTCTGTCAACACCTTGATTTCTGACTTCTAGCTTTCAGAATAGTAAAACAATAAATTTCTGTTGTGTAAGCCACCCAGTTTGTGCTGCTTTGTTATGGGATTCCTAGAAAACAAAACAGCATCCAAACTAGAGTCAGTAGTCAGGGAGAATTTCCTCAGTCCAGGATAGATGCAGGACTGCATTGAGTCCTATAATTTATTACTGGAACTGTCCTGATATAGGAGTATCATCTACAGTAGTCCCACCATGGTCTGCTGGTTGATGCTATTTGTCAGTTGTGACATCAACAGGGGTATCAATTGGTACACTTTTATGAGATCTCTCCTTATTGCCTGGGCTTCCTCAAAGTATGGCGACCTCAGGGCAATCCTCTTTGTAGGATAAGGATATTACTGTGCCCCCCAAAGCAGCCATTACCTCCTTAACCAACTCTATTAATAATTTCTTTGGTAAGCCAAATCATCTTGGGATCAAGAAGTTTGAATTTAATCCACCTTATAGAATAGAATAGAATAGAATAGTCCTTATAGATTTGTCCTTTACATATTTTCAGACAGCTAGCTGCCTATTTCACCTGAGTATATTCTTCAACAAAAAAGACATCCCCAGGGGAACCTGGGTGGCTCAGTCGTTAAGCGTCTACCTTCGGCTCAGGTCATGATCCCAGGGTCTTGGGATCGAGCCCCACATCGGGCTCTCTGCTCAGCAGGATGCCTGCTTCTCCCGCTACCATTCCCTCTGCTTGTGTTCCCTCTCTTGCTGTGTCTCTCTCTGTCAAATAAATAATAAATAAAATCTTTACAAAAAAAAAAAAAAAAAAAAAACACATCCCCAGTCTCTTACAGACATTCCTTATGTGATGTTATCCCATGTCCCTTCACCACCATGATAATTCTCCTCTGAATTTGTCCATTTATGCCAAAATAAGAAAGGAAGTTTTTATAATAAAACCATCTGGTAACACCACAGACTACTTTAAATGGCAGAGAGTTTACTATCACTGACAGAAGAGCTTTGAAGATTCGCTCAGAGATATTATAGAGAGATAACTAAATCAGAGAAGATACTAGACTGGCTGTCTTCAAGGATATTTTTCAGTTGTAGGTTTTTATAACATTAAACACCCAAGATTCTGCTACATTCCCTCAGAAGCCAAAAAATGTCCAGAAAAAATGAGGAATTCTTTTCTAATCTTGAAATGGGAATGGTCTTTATAAGCATGGCCCCAAATACTAAAGCCATAAAAGAAAACTGATAAGTGTAACTTCACAAAATTCTAAAACCCTGGATAGCAGTAAATAAATAAACTAAACTAAACCATTGGCAACAGAAAATGATTTCTTACAAAATTTACAAAAATGAATAAAAATGACAAACATGAAAAATGCTTAATTTCATTCATAATTTTTAAAATGGAAATGAGGGGCACCTGGGTGGTTCAATCGGCTGAGCACACAACTCTTGATTTTGGCTCAGGTCATGATCTCAGGGTCCTAGGATCAAGCCCCCCCACCTCACACCCTGTGCTTGAGGATTCTCTCTCCTTCTGCCCCTCCCGACCCTCGACTGCACACATGCGCGCCCTTTCTCTCTCTTAAATAAATATTTTTTAAAGGAAAATGAAAGTAAGGAAATTGTACACTCTGCCTATCAGACTAGCATTCTTTATTTTTTTAAAAGACTTAATTATTCTAGAGAGAGAGAGAGCAAGCATCAGTGGGAGGTGTAGAGGGAGAAAAGAGAATCTCAAGAATTCTCAAGAGAGAATCTCCATGCAGAGCACAGCCCAACATGGGGCTTGATGTCAGGACCTAGAGATCACAAGCTGAGCCGAAACCTAGAGTGGGATGCTCAATCAACTGCATAACCCAGATTCCCCTAGCATTCCTTTTTAAAATAAAACCCAGTGTTGTCATGAGTTGAAGGGAAAAGAGCATCCAGATAAGATCCCAGTCTTGTTAGATTCTAAGCAGAGGACCCAGTAGAGCCACACTGGACCCAGACTTCCGACTCACAGAGCTGTAAGATTTAAAAATGGGTGTTATGGGCGCCTGGGTGGCTCAGTGGATTAAAGCTTCTGCCTTCGGCTCAGGTCATGATCTCAGGGTCCTGGGATCGAGCTCCACATCAGGTTCTCTGCTCAGCAAGGAGCCTGCTTCCCCCCTCTCTCTGCCTGCCTCTCTGCCTACTTGTGATCTCTCTCTCTTGTCAAGTAAATAAATAAAATCTTATTAAATAAATGAATAATTGACTATGTAAATAAATCAATAAATGATAAAAATGGGTGTTGTCTTAAGCCACTAAATTCATGGTGACTTTCAATGGCAGCAATAGAAAACTAATACACCTACCAAGTATCAAAAGTCCATAAATAGACCTACACATATTGCAAAAGTTATTCTGAAGGGGTGAAGGCTATCCTTTTAAATAAGTTGTGCAGCATCCATTTGATTCCTCTATTTTGAAAAAGTGTGTTGAGACCACTATTTCACATCATATACAAAATAAATCTCAGATGGATTGAAAGTAGGGAGGGCGAGGTTAAGTTTTTAGAGAAAAACATGGGAGAATGCCTATGTAAGCCTTTTCCCCCAGCTTTACCAAGGTATGAGTGACAAAATTTGTATATGTTTAGGTTGCACAATGCGGTTTTTTAAAGGCATATGATGTGATGATTTAATATCCATATACATTGTGAACAAATATAATCAAGTTAATTAACATATCCATCACCTCACATAGTCACCATTTGTGTGCACCTATGGTGAGACATGTAATATCTACTCTCAGCAAAATTCAAGTATACAATATAGTATTATTAAGCATAATCAAAACACTGTACAACTGATCCCCAGAATCTACCATCTTATAATTGAAAATTTGACCAAGATCTCCCCATTTCCCCATCACACCAGCTTCTGGCGACCACCATTCTACGAATTCAACTTTTTTAGATTCTATATATAAGTGCAATCATACAGTATTTGTCTTTCTCTGTCTGACTTATTTCACTCAGCACAATGTCCTCTAAGCTCATCCATGCTGTTGCAAATGGCAGGAATTCCTTCCTTTATGACTGAATAATATTCCATTGTGTATATATATATATATATATATATATATATATATATATATATACACACACCACACATTCTTTATCCGTTCATTTGTACATGGACATACTTTTGTTTCCAGATCTTGAGCATTATGAATAATGCTGCAGTGAGGATGGGAGTGCAGATATCTCAAGATAATTACTTTGATTCCTTCAGGTATATACCCAAAAGTGGTATATGAATCATATGGAAGTTCTATTTTTAATTTTTTAAGAACCTCCATACAGTTTTCCGTAATGACTGTGCCAATTTATATTCCCACCAACAGTGTACAGGGGTTCCCTTCTCTCCACACCCTTGCTAACATTTATCTCCTATCTTTTTCATAATAAACATCCTAAAAGTATGTGGTCATAGCTCATTGTGGGTTTGATTTTCATTTCCTTGATGATCAGTGATACTGAACTCTTTTCATGAAACTTCTGACCATTCATATGTCTTCTTTGGAAACATATCTATTTAGTTCTTTGCCCATTTTTTAATCAGGTTATTTGGGTTTTTGATCTTCATAATCTTGAGGTAGCAAAAGATTCCTAAAACAGTTCTCAAAAAGTACAAACTATAAAAGAAATTTTTGAAAAATGGGACTATCATAAAATTAATAATCTTTCTCTACCAAGAGATATTAGTAAAAACAAGTAAAAAGACAATCCATAGAGTGGGAGAAGATATTAACCATGCAGATATCTGACAAAGGACTAGTGTTCCAAATACATTTTTTTAAAAACTTCTGTAAATCAATAAGAAAAAACCAGACAACCCAATGGAAAAAAATAAACAAAAGATCCAAGGAAACATTTTACAAAAGAGGATATCAAAATGACCAATAAATTTATTAAAATGTGCTAAACTTCATTAGTTGTCTAGGAAACGCAAATAAAACCACTATGATGCTACTACATACCCACCGGAATGGCTAAAATGATAGTAGAGATGTGGAGCAGCTGCAACTTTCATATAGTGCTGGTGAGAGAATAAATTGGTATAACTTTGGACACCGTTTAGCAATATTTACTAAAACTGAACATAGGGTTAGTCTGTGATGCAGCAGTTACACTCCTAGGTATAAACCCGATAGAAGTATAAACATATGTTTACCAAAACACAGGCACCAGAATGTTCACAGCAGCATGACTGGTAATAAAGCCAATTTCTAAAACCTGGAAATTACATTTGCTAGTTTCTGGCTACGGTTTCTCAGCTCCAAACCACCATTTCTGCACCCTGCTTTGTATAATGAAACTTGAATTCTGCAAACCACATTTCTACTTTGTCAGATAATCTATGTATGTTATGAGTGCTGCCAATGGAGGTGCTAAAGAGAGGCTGGAGGGCTGCAAGAGGGAGAAGGAACTGGATGCCATCCTGTTTTGCTTCCTGTTTCTGTGAGCATTATCCCAATGATGATCCTTCCTTCTGGAATTAATAATTTCTACAGTTTTTGGTTTTTTCCACTATTCTAGCACCAGTCTCTCCCATCCCCCTTAGAGATATCAGCACCATCCAGGCCCCTCGAGAGACCCCCTCCTCCAAGGTCCTGATGCACCAGCCTCAGTTGATCAGCAATACCTCTTCAGATGTCTTTTTTTTTTTTTTTTGGTTTTTATTTAAATTCCAGTTAGTTAACATACAGTGTAAAATTAGTTTCGAATGTATAGTGATTCAACACTTCCATACAACACCCAGTGCTCAATGAGTGCCCTCCTTAATCTCCATCACCTCTTTAACCCATCCCCCGACCCCCTCCACTCTACTCACCACCAGATTGTTCTCTTTGGATGCCAGCTCTGCAGAACAACTCCTTCAAAATTCTAACTTCTAATAACCTTAACCTCTCCCCTTTGTCCAAGAGCCTTATAGGTGCTTCCTTCAGTTTTTACCTTTGCATTGCCTTAACGGTTGTTCCCTTTGACTTTTCAGTCCTCCAATACTTACTAATTCTTTATATTAAATTATCTCTTGTAACAACTGATATGTTGATAGTCCATCAACAGTAGAATGGATAAAGTGCAATATAATCTCAAAATGGAATTCTACCCAAAAATGAGGATGAAAGATCTACTACTATACCTAATGATGCAGATGAATATTATTAATAGGGATAAATGAAAGAAGCCAAACACAAAAACTGTGTATAATGATTCTATAAAATGTACAACATCTAGAAGTCGGGACAGTAGTTACCTTTGGGAAGATGGTACAGGTGTTGCTTGGTCACTTTATTTTTTTAAAGATTTATTTATTTATTTGTTTGTTTGTTTGTTTGTTTGTTTGTTTGACAGAGAGAAAGAGAAAGCACAAGCAGGGGGAGCAGCAGAGGAAGAGGGAGAAGCAGGCCCGACATGGGGCTCGATCCCAGGACCATGGATGGGATCATGACCTGAGCCAAAGACAGATTAAGCAACCCAGGAATCCCTGGTTGGTAACATTAGAGCAGGGAAGGGCTTCTACAGTGCCAGAAATCTTCTGTGTCTTGATCTGGGCTTCATGACACAGCAGTATTCAGTTTGTGAGAATTCACTGAGTCTTACCATTTATAATATGATCACTTTTCTGTATGCTTATCATACACCCATAAAATATTTAACCAATAACGTAGCTATCAGTTGTAAGCTGTTGTTTGCAGTCTAGTTGGGATGTTGTCAATAACTTACTTTATATTATAAAAATTTCTTTATATATTCAAAAAGGCAGTGGAATTGAGTAATTTATATTTTTTAAATTAAAATAGTTTAAAATTAAAATATTATAAAAAATAGGCACAGTACTTTTTCTTAAGTCTTTTTGCATAATACTTCACATTGTTTTTTGTAGTCTTGTCTCATTTCTTTTAGAAACTTGTAGAGTACCTTCAGAGTACTCGAGTTTGTTTGATCACCATGGTTTTAAAAAGACATGAGTAAACTAGAGATGACTTAAGAAATGAATCCCACACATCTTCTTGAAAACCTGCCAACACTTTAGATCTTGGTTCCTATCTTCCTTTTCAGTGTATATGCCCTAATATCTACTAAAATCTATAACTGCTTTTTATCTGCTTTAGTTATAGCTATGTTTATTCCTTTCCAACACATTCCACCTGTCTGATTGTACTTGTTACATCTTCAGTTTCCATAATGCAATTTATGCCACTGGGCTGAACTGTTTGTTCTCTGCAGTGATGCCTTCTGTATACCATGATCTAATTGTAGGCTAACTTTCCCATAGCATTCCCTGAATGATCATCCATTCAATATCTTCTCCATCTACATTTCCAAATCCTGACTCTTCCTGATCTTCCAGGTCCTGCCCTCACATAAGAAACATCCAAAAACAGAACCATGAGAGACTGTGGACTCTGAGCAAAAAAAAATGAGGGTTTTAGAGGGGAGGGGATGGAGGGTTGGGCGAGCCTAGTGGTGGGTATTGAGGAGGGCACATGTTGCATGGAGCACTGGGTGTGGTGCATGAACAATTAATCTTGTAACACTGAAAAAACAAAATAAACATGGAGGGGGGAGAAACATCCAAAAATATAATTTTCACAAACTAAACATACCTGTAAAATGAGAGCCCAGGTAAAGACACAAAACATTACCAGTATGCCTCATGGGGTAGTTCACTCAAAGTTTAGATGAGAATCTGTTAAAATCATTTACTTATTCTATCAATATTTATAGTACGTCCATAATGCCAGTCCTACTTCCAGATGCTGTTGCTACACTGGAAATCCATAAAACCAAATTTTTAGTCCTGGCTCTGCCATGTTCTAGCTATTTGATCTTAGTTGGATCATTTCTAAGCCTAAATTTCTTTGTATGTAAACAGTAGCAAAACATTTCTAATGTTTCATAATTATCTAAGGATAAGCCTTACTGGGAAAATATGAGTTAAGAGGGGAAAGACATAGATGTCCAGTAAAGCATAATTATTTGGGCATGTTTCTATTCCTTTTCATAAATCCCATAAAAATTAGTAAAACAGAGAAGAATTAAAAGGAGATATAAGAAAGGAAATTAAAGGAGTATAAGAAAAAACCAAGAATGGACAACAACCAATGAAAACTATTTCAACAAATTTACTGGAAAATAAGATAAAGGAGGGATAACTAATTAAGCAATGTAAGCTACAACCTGTCTACAGAGAGGCATACCAGTAAACTAGCCCATTTATTCTCCAGAAGCTCAGGGCTAGGATATTTGAGTTCCCATGGAAAACTAAGGAAGGGAAAGGGTAAATCAAGCTAAAGTCAGGGCCTAGTCCAAGTCTGCATGTTTGTATATGAAGCAGTTAGAAGTCTAGGTCCCTATTCCACCTCACTCATAAAGGACTACAAATTAACTCATAAAATCAAAGAACTATATGGGAAATAGAATTCACTTAAAAGGATTGAGTGCAAATCCGAATACTAAAAGCTGAGACTGTCAGTCACTTTTTTGTACCCTATTTTCAGAATATCAGCCACAAATACACACCAACTCTCTTGCATTTGCCCCCTTCCCAGTTCATGCATTTAAATATATTCAATATGTTGCTGACGGGCATATGACAGAGATGTTGTGATATTTGCAAAAATTAACAAAAGGATCTTAGCAAACTTAGTAGATGAAAAGATGAATTATTAACTGCAGGGAAAAGTATTATATGAGAAAGAGGTGTGGCGTAGTATACAAGATGGCTTAATAGTGTAAAAACATTTGCACAGTCACAATAATGTTAACACTGAGTATTGATTTAGTCCAAAATTATCACATAGCTACCTTGGGGGTAAGGAAAGTGGTTGGACATGAGAGTGTGCTGGGTATGATAGTCTTCAGCATACATGCTCACCCTTTCAATATACCTCCTTAACCACAGAGGCTGGGAAGCTAAAAATGGCCATATTTTCCAAATGGCCTTGAAGCTACAGTTCCAGATAAAATTTAAGTTCTGTCATAAGATACACTTGCTTGAGATTTAGAAGGCCACAGTGTGGCAAAGGCCATTTCCTTGTGGCTGTGACTACTGGTAAACAAGGTTGAATAGATAAGAGTGTTTGCAGGGGACAGACTTCACATTCCAATGTCTATTTAGGACTTTAGGAGTGTGCCATGCACTCTACCTGGTATACCACTGAATCCAATAGTCCTGCGGTGACCTTTGCCTTCCACTCAATTGTTACCTGCCCCTTCCCCCAACAATTTGGTAATCACCTAGTTTCCTGATCTGAATGCCTAGAATAGTTGCAGTTTCCAGAACTTAACACTGGCACTTGGAGAAAACTAAATCCTAAATGACAAATTGAGAAACAGCAATATGAGCACATTATTTAGAAATCTAGAATTTCTTGCCTGGGAAATCAGCTAACAGCGTGGGGCTGAGTAGCCTTGGAGATACATAGAAGTGAATATAATTTATAAATTATACTGCAGGTATCCTAAAAGCATAAGGCCTCATTCATCCAATATTATTGTAAAATTAAAGATAATATTACTGTAGAGCAGTTTTAAACAGTTTTAAACATACAAATATGCCAATTCTCTTCTGTAAAAGTTTTTCCTATATCGAGTTTATAGTATTCATACAACCAAGAGAAGAAATATATTCAAGTATTTCACAATATATCTCACCATACATCCCTTCCCTGACCTCTGAAAACAGAAGAATCCCTATGTGTTAATACATACAGTGTTTTGATGCGTTCTTTTTAACCCATATACAAGGAGTCTTACACCTCGCCTCCTCCAGATCTCTAAGAACTTTCAGGAAGCTTATGTTTCCATGATCATTTTTGGTTCTGTTTCTAACTGAATTACCATTTTGCATTTGCTAATTCTTGCAGCCTGGATGGGTTCACATAAGGAGCTTAGCTCCTTTTCTTGCTTTTCTTTATCCCATCCATCTCTTCAAATACACACACACACACACACACACACCACTCATTTGCATTCTTTCACACATGCTTTTGAGAGGAGCTGACTGTCAAAATTCGGGGAAAATAGAGGAAATTTACTTTGGAGAAATATAAGCATCTAAAAAATAAAGTTTTACATTCTTCTTCCTAAAAGCCCTGTGATCTTTTCTCCACTTGCCTCCTGCCATGATGTTCAGGTTCCTAGGTCTCTCCCAGGCTCTATCCCTCCGAGGGAAAAAAAGTCATATTTTCTTTTTTGGAAAAATTAAAGTCGTGCCAACGTTCTCCTCCAAACTTGTCTCAGGGCTTCCCACTACACGGTGTAGGAGTCCGCAGAAACTTAAATTACAGCTGTCAGGTCAGCCCCAGCACATTTTCAGAAGAGTCGAAACTTTCCCCAGGGTAGATTTCTAGGAAGGGAGGTTTTAATTCACATTGCATAAAAAAAGACTTTCTGATTATCAGAAAAATATAATAATGAAAGGAATGCCAAAAGGAAATGATAATGTGTCATATTTGAAAATATTATGAAAAGAGAAATAGTAATCTCTCCTGAGTAGTTTATAGAAGGTTTTGATTATCTTTTTGTCACTGTGTGATAAATCTTCATTCATTGCCTCCCTGAGGAGTACATAAAATGAGGTAAAGAAACCCAAAATTACCCTTGAAAATAAATTCCTTACTCTGTGTGTGTGTGTGTGTGTGTGCACGTGATAATGTGTTTTTATTTAATCATGTCTTTACATCACTAAAAATTTTTCTGCTTTGGCAAACATGTAATCAGCAATATCTCTCAATCTTCCTTGTGATATTTTGATCCATATAAGGAGTCACTGGATTATATTGTAACTCAAAAACATTTCATTCAGCAAACTAGTTTCTAAAACTGCAGAGGGGTGAGTTTCTTTCTCATTATTTAATATTTGTGGACCCACTTTCCTCATTAAAGACTGAAGCCAGCAGATGAAAGAAGCTGAAAACTGAAAAGTTAAATTCCCTGATTATGTATTTATTACCTCCATTTATTAGTAAGAAATAAATATGTGAATTTGCGATCTCTCAGGCTTTTTAAATCAATTTGATAAAGTTATAGTCTACACGTCAAAGAATTTGCCTGTTGTAAGTATACAATTATTTTAACAAATTTATAGAGTTGTGCAACAATCACCACAATCCAATTTTTAAACATTTCTATCACCCCAAAAAGCTTCCTGATACCCATTTGCAGTCATTCCTATTCCTACTTTCAGCCCCGCACAACTGATTTATTTATTTATTTTTGTCTCTCAAGATTTATCTTTTCCTAACATTTCTTATAAATGAAATGATACAATATGTAGTCTTCGCTTTTGTCCTCTTTCATTTAACATAATATTTTAAGGTTCATCTATATTGTAGTGGGTATCAATAGCTATTCCTTTTTATTGTTAAATAATATCCCATTGTGTGGATGGATATACCATATTTTACTTATCCATTCAGCAGTTCATGGACTTCTGGGTTGTTTTCACTTTTTTGGTTATTATAAATAATTGCTATAAACATTCATGTGCAAATTTTTATATGGATATAAGTTTCTAATTCTCTAATTGCTGGGTCATAGGGCAATTCTATGTTTATCTTTTTTATTATTTCCAAAGCAGCTGTGCCATTTTTATATTCACACCAGCAATGCATGAGAGTTCCAATTTCTATATATTCTGACAAAACTTGACATTGTTAGCCTTTTTAATTATGGCTATTTTAGTGGGTATCTAATAGTATCTCATTGTGGTTTTATGTTGCACTTTCCTAACCATGAGCATCTCTTCATGAGCTTATTAGCCATTTCTGTATCTTCTTTGTGACATGTTTCTTCACATCTTTTGTCCGTTTTTAATTGAGTAGTTTGTCTTACAGTTAGTGGGTTATAAGCATTCTTTTATACAGTCTGGATGCAAATATTTTACCAGATATATTATTTGCAAATATGTTCTTCCAATCTGTGGCTTGTCTTTTAATTTTCTTAAGACTTTCAGATTTTAAAATGGGAAAAAATATAATTAAACTCAATATTATGTAAGAAAGATACTTAATCTCCTAATAATTTTATTTTTTTAAATCCTCGAACACAGACATTAGAGCTTCTGGGTAATAATGCAGAATGAATTTAACTGGAATTAAAATCTTCCTCCTAAAGGATAAACTATAATATAAGCAGCACCTTATATTATAAAAATTATAAAAATTTATAAGTAAATTCTACAAAGGATGAAAATGGAAATAGAAATTTCTCTGGAGCAGAAAATGGAGAATATAACAGTGGAATCGCTGCTACCAATCAGGCAAATCAACTGGAATGAACTATGAGAGCTGCATGGGACTCATTCCCTGTGGTCTGAGTGGTGCTGACCCTTCCTGTCTCCCTACAGTTGCAAACACACAACCCTGGCCATCAGAGTACTTTACCCGCTTATCCTCTGAGATTGATTCAGGAAAAACAGATGAACCACATCCAGAGCCCTCCCTTGAACTTTTGCTGGAAGGAGCAAGAAAGAGGTCTACTTTTGCTGAGGTCACAGGGCATGAGGACAAGAGAAGCCTGGAGTTGTAGTTTCTCAAATGGTGGGCCACTCTTCTCCCACTATTTAAGTCATAGGATTTGGGAGGGATTAAAAAACATCAACTGTCCCATCTCACTGCAAAGCAAAGCATTCCCCCTGGCTACAGAGCTGGTCTAGAAGTGGTCCATTCAAAGCCAAGTTCAGGACTTTCAATCAGAGATGGGGAAGTTAAATAATCTCTTTCCCAGGAAGGGACCTAGTGGCCTCTAACAATCTGAGAAAAGTCAGCCTGAGGATAAACCTAACACAAGGAAGATGGCAAAGCCTAGAAATTCTCAGAGAAAGATCCAAAGTCTGGATGAAGCTATTCTTGAAGATGGTGTGTGAACAAATAAGTCTTTTTTTTTTTAAGTCAGTTTAAAATCAATGTTATTTTATTTACAACAAAAGCTTCCTATCTGGTTCAACATTTTTCTGCCCTGAGTTATTTTGTTTTTCTTTTATTATCATTGCTCATGATACCACTGCTAATATCTTTTTGGAACTTTGTCCTCCCAGGCTTCAATGCTTGACTCCTCTTCTGCTCTTTAAAGGTACACAGCATATCCATGGAAACAGTCATGGAAAGACATAAACAGCACAGCACATTGCTGTTGATCCAGGATCATTTCTCCTTTTTCACCAGCAACCTCTTTTCATGCAGGCTTAGAGGTGACCCAGTTTTGGACTGTAGGCTCACTCTGACCTTACACACCATCAGAACAGGGCATCCGCTAATTACCCGACACAGAACTCTGGTCCCTCAGGTAAGAAACACCCTGCCTTGGAGCCAAGCCCAGGCTCCTGAGACTTGAGCCCACAAGACATCCTTGTCAAGAGAGGGAATCACACATCTTCGTCAGCACTTTCTACCAGCTTCTTTCCTGCCTTTTCAACAACTCTATTTCAATTCTTTTCAATAGCTCTACCTGCCATGCCCACTAAGCATTTCCCCAGGTTCCAGTGCCACATAGTAATCCCGATTTTTATAGTCAAATAAAACTAAATCCACAGAAATTGAGTGATCTGAGTCCATAGTGACAAAATCAGGCTTGGAATTCAACTTTCTAAAGACTTCCCAGGGAAATATTTTATTTACTTCTACAGCAGGTGGAAAACTCCATGGAGCACTTTATATTTGATCCTGGGGGTGAAATTTTAACCAGAATATTAATGTTATAAGTCATTCTAAGAAGGAAGGATCCAAAAGCCATTTTCAGGTGAAGAAATTAAAGGGACTAAGAATGTGTCTCTTGGGAAGAAAATTCACAGGAGACAGCAGACAGCTGCCTCAAATATCTAAACATCTGGGCTGTGTAAAGAAAACCAGATTTATTTCATGGTTCTTATGAGGAAGATTAAGAACAATGAGCAAAAGGTACAATTAAGTCAATCTGGGTGAAATACGTAATAAGAGAAATTTTCAATAATTAGAATTATTCCCAAATGTTACCTTGTGAGTTGGTGAGCTCTCATCAGTAAAAGATTTTTTTTTAGATTTTATTTATTGGACAGAGAGCAAGAGATCACAAGTAGGCAGAGAGGCAGGCAGAGAGAAAGGGGGAAGCAGGCTCCCTGCTGAGCAGAGACCGGATGTGGATGCCGATGCTCAGTCCCAGGACCCTGACATATGACCTGAGCTGAAGGCAGAGGCTTTAACCTACAGAGCCAGTCAGGCACCCACCATCAGTAAGAGATTTTAAGCAGAAGTTAGATGCCAAGAAGTTAGGGGCTATAGGAGACACGCACTCTTGACTTGATCAGATGGCTTTTAAAATTCCAGATCCTTTTTAAATTCTAGAATGTGTCTCAAGTGAAATGCAATCACTAAAATTTTAATTGATGCTCCTCAAACTTCAGTGTGCATAACAATCACCTGGAGAGCTGGTTAAACCACACACCCAGGGCCCCACCCCCAGAGATCCAGTTGGTCTGAGGTGGGGCCAAAGATAATATGATTGCAGAGCTATTCAAAGCATGGTCCCTGGACCAGCGGTATTAGCATCGTTTGGGAGTTTATTGGATATTGTGAAAAGATGAAAGAAAATAAAGAGGCTTTGGCAAGCAAAAAGGGAAATAAAAAGTAATGTGTAGTTGGCATTCATATAGGAAATAAAACAGTGTAATGACTACTTTAAAGGAAAGAATCCTTTCAAAACATAGGCCACATCTACCCGACAGTATAAAAACATTTGGAGAGGAAATTAATTGGTACATATGGCTGTGGGTGTTCATTTCTAACCATACTAAACATTCCATCAAAGCTTTTCTTTTACTTGTTTGGTTAGCTAATTCCAGTGAGATGATGCCATATAAGAACTTCCTATTTGGAGTCAGATATCTACTATGTCTTTTCTGTTTCTCTCTAACACCTTTAGCAACTCAACCTGGATCAGTGATAAAACTGAGGGTGAGATTGTCAAGAGTAAGGGAGAAGTGTTTGGGACAAACAGTATAATTCAATTTGTAAACGTCTTTACCTTTGAAATGGAAATCTGAGACAATCATTTAAAAATGGAAGCTCTCCAACGGCAAAAGGAAATCCTTATTCATCCTTCAAAGTTCATCTCATATTGCATTTCCTCATAAAGTCTTTACTGATCCTATCAACAGGCTGGGAGCTCCAAATCCTTATCTCATGTTCAGATCTCTTAAAACACTATTTCTATACTCTGAGTTGCAAAGGTTTTTTGTTGCATTCGTATAGGCCCAATAACACAGTGGGCTAAACAAGAGAATGTGTAATATATATATATTTAAATTCTGATACTTGAGTATAAAGGAAAAGTATAAGGAAACTATGTGGTAGCTTAGGGCCGAGGGAGAGTAGCCAATGAAGAACAAAGGTGAAAAGGATTCTCTTGCCCAAGACTGGGGTTCTGACCTCATGGGACAAGATATGGTTCAGCCCACTGGGTAAAAAAAAGGTGTGCTCTAGCCAGAGGCATTTGGGGTCATGGAGAGCAGGAGGCATTCCTCCAGAGTATGGGGTCATGATAGCTGATCAGCGGCCGGAGGTGTGGGTGTGTACAAGGGATGGAGACCCTGGGAGCAGGCAGTCCACATGGGCTGGAAGAGGGAGTGATGGCTCCCAGGGTGAAAATCTTCCAGACTCCTGGCAATCCACAGGCAGGCCTTCACCGGGAATTGGAGCACTGATGTGGGCAGGAAGGCTTCACGACAGCAGTCTCTACGGCAAGGACAGGGCTGCTATCGAAATCTTATTGCCAGGCTAGGCTGACTGCAAGATCACGTGCTGATCACCCATTCGGGGCAAGTTGCTAAGCAGAGCTCCACCAGATGTCCTCACACATTCCACCAGCTGAAAACAGCAGGAGACACCTCTATTGAGAAAGCTTGGCATCATGCTTACTGTAAAAAGGGATACTTAAAAGAATTCTGTCCGTTTCGAAGAGCATATACTAAAGAACAAATTTGGAGCTAAGAGGCGGTAAGTTGATAATTGACACATTTGTAAATTCCTAGACTGCTGGCTCTTTTAAGATTAAGAACTGTGTTTCATCTTAGTAATCGCTGTGGTGCCTAGTTTTTACAATAAACTGTGACTTAGTAAATATTAAGAATTTCCAGCTGCCTTTTTTTTTTCTTTTCCCTTTTCTTTTTTTGCAGAAGTTGACGAGGTGATCCTAAAATTCATATGGAAATGTAAGGGACCCAGAATAGTCAAAACACCCTTGGGGAAGAAAAAAAAGTTGAAGGACTTATATTTCCTGATTTCACAACTTATCACAAAGCTACAGTAATCAAGACAATGTGGAGCTAGCACAACAGAACTATAGAGCAATGGAAATTAATTGAAACCCCAGATATACACCGTGAAATTTGTGATTCATTGATTTTTTACATAGGTACCCAAATAGGTACCAAAAAAAGGTACCATAGGCCCAAAGCCATTCAATACATGCAATACATGCTACTGTGACAACTGAATATCCACATGCAAAAGAAAGAATTTGGGCCCCTATTCCACATCACATACAAAAATTCACCTTAAACTGGTCATAGATCTAAATGTTAGAACCAAAATTATGAAACTCTTAGAAGAAAAGATAGGAGTAAATCCTCATGACTTTGTATTAAGCAATGGTTTCTTAGCTATGACAACAAAAGTACAAGTGACAAAATAAAAAATAGATAAATTGGATTTCATCGAAACTCAAAACCTATATGTTTCAAGGATATCATCAAGAAAGCAGAAGACAGCTTACCAATGGGAAAAAGTATTTGCAAATCATGTATCTGATAAAAGACTTGTATCCAGAATATATGAAGAACTTTTATAAACCAACAAAACAAATAATCTAATATTAAAACTAGGCATGGACTTGATTTAACATTTTTCCAAAGAAGATACACAAATGGCCAGTAGACATGAAAAGAGATTCAATATCATAGTCATTAAGGAAATACACATGAAAACGCCAATGATTTACTACCTTATACCTAC
The DNA here is from genome assembly GCA_028646535.1 of Procyon lotor. Lineage (NCBI taxonomy): Eukaryota > Metazoa > Chordata > Mammalia > Carnivora > Procyonidae > Procyon > Procyon lotor. Next base: position 78,340,310 of record CM053604.1, read on the forward strand.
TGGGATGGCAATAATCAAAAAGACACTAAGTACTGGGGAATATGTGGAGAAATTAGAACTCTCATGTATTGATGGGGCTATAAAATGGTACAGTCACTTTGAAAAATAGTCTCATAGTTTCTCAAATGTTAAATATAGAGTTGCCATACGACCATGAATTCCATTCCTAAGCCTATACAAGAAAAATGAAAATATGCATCCATACAAAAACTTGTAAATGAATGCTTATGGCAGCATATTTACAATAGCCAAAAAGTAAAACAACTCAAATGTACATTAACTGATGAATGACAACAAAATATGCTATATCTGTATAATGGAACACTTATGCTATAATTAAAAGGAATGAAGAATTGATACATGGTGAACATGGAAGAACCTTAAATACATTATTCTAAGTGAAAGAAGTCACACACAAAAGGCTACATATGATTCTATTTAAATCAAATGTTCAGAATAAAAAATGCATAGAAAAAGAGAGTAGATTAGTCATTGTCAGGGCTGGAAGGGAAAGGAGAATGGGTATGATAATGGATATGATGGGGAGAGGTGAGAAAGTTCTAGAATTAGGTAGCAGTGATATATTAATAACATAGTATACATGCTAAAAACCATTGCATCACACACTTTAGAGTGAACTTTGATATGTGAGTTATATCTCAATAAAGCTTTACTTACTTTAAGAGTTAAGATTTCAACATTTACTTCCATTTTCCTCTTTCCTTTCCAAGTACAGTTATAGTCACAGAACCTATCATGAAAACCTAAAATTTCTCTTTCTTTTCTTGGAACAATGAGGATATATAGAAAATTGGAACATAACAATCAGTCATTTCAAGTTTCAGACATTCTTATTAAGATATCTAATCACAGTTATTGGTTGTCATGATTTCTGAAAACTCATGAAAACCACTGAGACAGTGGAGAGACTATGGGACTAAATAACTAATGGAAGAGAAGACTTGAGCAAGTCACCTACTCTCTCTCGGGGCTTCCAATTGCTCACCTGTGAAAGAGGGAAGTTGGGAGAGATGACCTCCAGTGTCCACATGTCTCCCTAGAAAATTAACTTCAGAATCGAAGTTTCAAAGACCTTTAACGTTTATATATTAAATAAATGGTAGTAATAAGGATTATTTTCTAACCAAAAAACCTTAAATATAGGTAGAATTATATATTATGCTTTTCTTTTTCTCCTGATGAAGCCTATGTCTCTTTATCACTAAGCTAAAATATATAATTCTAACCCTGTGTGCATGTGTATTATAATATTTGAATTTTTATGTTTTCTTTGGAGGAATCTTTATCCACTTGACAACTTGGGCCTTCTGATTTCTATATATACTTATGCATACTTTGATTACATAGATTTCATTTTTCTCTGTGTAAAGTTAAAATACAGGCAGCTAAAAAAAGCATGAGCTATTTCCGCCAGCCCTCTCCTGGGACTTTGTTCCCAAGTTAGGCAGTTATTTAAAACTGAGCAATTGTACTGTCTTTTTTTCTAATGGTTATCATTTCAAAAACTCATGGCACTTTAAAAAAAAAAAAAAAAACAGAAAATAAAGCAAACCTCCTTCAACTGGTCAGTGTACTCCCTTGAAACACACAGATACTCTCCTATCTATCTATATTTGGATTTAAGTATATATTTAGACTCTTTATCCTAGGGAGCTGAGTGCTTTGCACTCTAAAACACGTGCTCCTCTATTAGTCATATTAGAAACCATTTTTTTCCTCCCCCCTTCAAAAAAAGTATAAAGGCTAAGAAAAAGTACTTTAATCAAGAGCAGAAAGGGAGTATAACCAGAAAGAGAAAACCATGGCAAATCAAGTTTCTTGAATCCATATGTCCATCTACTCTCCACAAAAGATCACTGCCTTCTCACAAAGCCATCCTTGATTGCTGCGTTAAAATTAACCCTGCCTTTCCTTTGCATACCCACAGAGCATTACTTGAGACTCATTTTACTGCTTATTTTATACTGCTATGCATTATATTGTTTAAATATAATATTTACGTCTGTCTTCCCCATCAGAATTGTATTTCCTTGAATAATGTGAATAATGTGAATTGAATAATGTGAATAGAAACCTACTCATTTCCCAATTTAATCTCCCAATTAATTTCCAAATTTCCCAAATTTCCAAATTTCCCAATTTAAATCTCTCCAAATTTCCCTAAAATGGGGAAGGATATCTACTCTATATTTATATTCCTTGAATAATTCCTTATACCATGATTTCATGAAGGGGGTTCTCGACACAGGTGGTCGAATTAAATTCACCTGTGAGATCATCAGTTAAACCAAATGAAATGGCCATTTCCTCAGCTCAAAATTTAGTAAGAATTCTTTACCCTGGCCCAAATGCATTTCAGGAACCCACTGTTAAGTGTCAGATTTTCTCTTCCTATAGGTGGGCTCTCCTATCCGGCACTTCACATTCAAGTGATTTTGTCAACATTTCATGTGGGTCAACTTAACAATTTTCACCAAAGAGTTTTAAATGTATAGAAGTATGTTCAAGCGCTGCTTGAAATCTCTCCCTATCTCTTACAGACTTGATATTTAAAAAGTGCAACAGGGCAGGGTACATGGGTGGCCCTCAGCAGAGAGTCCGCTTGGGATTCTCTCTCCCTCTCCGTTGTCCCTCCTGCTCATCTCTCTCTCTCTCTCAAATAAATAAACAAATCTGGGGAAAAAAAAAAAAAAAGTCAGGGCAACAGGACCAGTTCCTTGTGAATGGAATGAAAGGTGAAGCAATGGTTCTTAGTCTTTTAGAGCAATGGTTCTTAGTCAATGGTTCTTACCTTTGAAAATATGGACACACTTCCCAGAAAAATACACACACACACACACACACACACACACACCATTTTGCTTGTAGTTTCAGCAGGTTAATGGACCTTTCCCTCCCCACAAAGCCATCAATTAATAACTCCTCTTCTAGAGAATTGCACTCAGAAGATCAAGAAAGTGTTGGGTGATCGTCCAGCAGTTCCAGTCATTTCCCAATTTTAGAACCAGAGGAAAAAAGTAATCTATTGTGGGATCTATCTAGTCCACAAATTACCAGATGGTTGCTATTCTTTGCGTGTATAAATACAAGTAAAGTGGTAGATCATGTAATGTATTATCCAAAATGAGACACTTTCAAGGGTGAGAGGAGCATTAATAATTACACTAAGACAACAGAAACATGATCTATTAAAAATTTCATCATTAAATATTAAATACATCAGACATTTATCGTCCAGATGACCATCTCAATTTTTACATTTTCCACAAAGAACTAATGTCCACCACCATAAAAAATGACCAAATTTGTGGATTTTTCATCCTTTTATATTTCAATCGGACTATGTTAAATCTATAGGACTCAGTCTCCCCACCAGTAAATCCATAGGTGGAATAGATGCTCTCTTAAGGTTTTTAACTGATGAAAAGCTTACAATCTACCAAAATCTAATTCTGAAGCATAAATTCTTAACATGTATTATTATCGATAACCATATAACTAACATGTATATTTACTACATGTCAAGCACTACACTAAGCACATCATGTATTTTTCTCATGCAATTATCACAAAGAGGCACATATCTTAGTCCCACTCTGCAGACAAGGAAAGCAGAACTTAGACACTCGACTGAGGTTACACTGCTAATGAACAACAGAATAAGGTCAAAACCCAGTCTGACTGCCCAGCCTGGGCTCTTCATTGATAAATTAAGCTAACGAATTTACCAAGTAACGTCCCTGCTCTGAACTTAGCTGTCATTCTACCAGTAGCCCTGAAATAAAAAAATGACATTTCCAAGGTGTCATAAAAGATACCTCTTTCACAATTGCTTAATTGCTTATGATCACAGTAAATCATAAAAGCTACTCTCTTGGTTTAGATGTGGAGAATATAGTATATTCAATTACTGTTAGTACATACTAAAAATACCAAGTCTGTTGAGACCAATTATCTAGAGAATAATTCATAATGGACTACATTCTTGAATATGAAATAGCTGCAATTGTGAGGGCTATGACTCCATCTGAAAGGATTTTTAAAATGACAACCTAGAAATTACAGTCTATATTTTTATATGTGCTACTTAAAACCAAATCATATCGAAATTTTTTTAAAATCTTAAAATACAATTTAAATGTGAAATTGTCATTTGCTTTCAGTATTGAGAAGCTACATTAGCACAACAAAAGGTTTAATGCCATTTTAAAGACTTCGCCTTATTTTACCTAAATACTACCTTAGAGAAAGTCATTGGCCTTAGTGGATTTTCAAACCTAACAACAGGTTTAAATGTCTAAACATGAAAATTAATATTGTAAGTTAACATGCAAGATTGTAATGCAGATTTTCCTGGAGATATATGGAACTGAGAAGCAAAATTTGGCAAAGGACATTTCATTAAATAACGAAAATGAATCACTTCGCTAACACTTAAAATTGCTGAGGACCATGCCATTTTATACGCTCAGGACTATACAATAACTATACAGTTAACAAACATAAACCACCACAGGGTATCTGCCTATAATTGCCCTCCTGTCCTTACATGAATCAATCAATTTAGGTCTGGGACAAGGCAGAACGAAGATTTTTTTTTTTTTTTTCAGAATAGAAATCTTTGAAGACCTTGGGGATGTCCCGCTATCTCATTCTGACATTTGCTGAGCTCCAAAACATTTATACAACTAAGTATTTAGTTGTATTCCGAGATTTTAAGCACTCAACAACGTGGAAGATCTCTTAAGCAAATATGTGATGCTAGCAAAATAACAAAAATAATAGTATCAGAAGATGCAAATATTAAATTAGTCTATATTCTTAGTGATCTTTTAAGAAATATCTTAGAAAAGACTTAACTGTTTTGTGCCTTTCATTTAGCACATAACTTAAGGTCATGTAAATCTTAATACTAACATAAATTACAACTGATTTATTTTCCTCCTACGATTATGCTGAGAGTAGTATAAACAGCCCCCCAGGTCATTGGATGTATACCAAATTACATAATTAAACCTAAAAATAGTAAACATTTGTCCCAAATGTATCTAATAGAAATCCAAAGCTGGAAATAAACTGACTTGTAAATTTCATCAAAAAATAAGTCCAAAATCAAAGGCATCTTTAAACACAGACCAGAATTCCTATTAAATCAAAGGCAAAACTCGAAGGTTGTTATAGCACTACTCTCCAGAAACTTAAAACCAGCTGGGTACAGGAAAAATAGAGGGAGGCTTCTTCAAAACCACCCACACAGTGGCTGTCTTCCTCCTCCCAGGTCTGCCCATGGAGACCAGCTTCCTGCTCAAGCATGAGGAGCACACAGTGCATATGGAAAACTGTGGAGTCAGCCAGACTCCCACCCACCTCAGTTCCTATCCTCAGCAGCTCCCTGACAACCCACAGAAACAGATCAGTTCAATGTCATGGCAAGATGAACGCCAGGACCCACTTCTCTAGTAAACGAAAATCTTTAGGTACATTTCAGAGACTCAACGAACCCCCAGAGCAGATAAATAAAACATCAAGGGTTTTAAAAAGCAAAAGTTGAAAAGGTGCATTTTATTAGAAAAGGAGATTTGAGCCATGAAGGAATGGAGTTTTCCTTATTATAAATGGAGGAAGGAGCAAAAGATATTAAAGGAGTACAGCTGATCTTTGAACAACAAGGATTTAACTGCAGAGGTCCACTTATACACAGATTTTTTTACAGCATAGTATGATAGTGTATTTTCTCTTAAAATTTTCTTAACATTTTTTTTCTCTAGGTTTCTTTATTGTAAGAACACAGGTATAATATGTATAACATAAGGGTCCCTGGGTGGCTCAGTTGTTAAGCTTCTGCCTTCAGCTCAGGTCATGATCCCAGGGTCCTGGGATCGAGCTCCACATTGGGCTCCCTGTTAGGAGCGGGAAGCTTGTTTCTCCCTCTCCCACTCCCCCTGCTTGTGTTCTCTCTCTTGCCGTGTCTTTCTCTGTCAAACAAATAAATAAAATCTTAAAAAAAAATATGTATAACATACAAAATATGTGTTAATTGACAATATTATCAGTAAGGCCTCCAGTCAACAGTACACTATTAGTAGTTAAGTTCTGGGGGAGTTAAAAATTATATGCAGATTTTTGACTTCACAAGGGGTTAGCACCCATAATCCCTGCATTGTCCACAGGTCAACTGTAGTCACACAAAGAAAACTAATATGAGAAATGAAATCCCTTTCAAAGGCATTAGGACAGTAAAAAAATAATTTGAATCATGTGAACAAAAATTGAAAACCCTGTCTCTCCAGAATCATTAGTGAATGAATTAAGGTATGCAGAGGTTTTGGAGTATATCCTTTATACACATTTAAAACAAATTTAACCATCTAGGGCCGCCTGGGTGGCTCAGTCAGTTGAGTACCTGACTCTTGATTTCAGCTCAGGTCATGATTGCAGGGTCATGAGATCAAGGCCTGTGCTGGGTCCCAGCGTGGAGCCTGCTTAAGAGTTTCTCTCTCCCTACGCCCCTGCCCATTCCCAGCTACCTCCCACCCCATGAGTGCACTTTCTCTCTTAAAAAAAAATAACCATCTTGAATGCAAATATTTCTAAAATTTATTGGACATTACTTTGACTTCTTAAACAGGCTTATTCTTAAAGGTTTATGATAAGAAACATTTGTGTAAGAAAGAGATTGTGCAACTCCAATCTGACATCAGGTGGTAGATTGACTCATAAGAATTACTTGGGCCACCTTGTGAAAATATAGAGAGAAAACTATTATTTATTTATTTATTTGACAGAGAGAGAGAGAGAGAGAGGGAGAAAGAGAGATCACAAGTAGGCCGGGGGGGTGGGGGGGTGGGAATCAGGCCCCCTCCTGAGCAGAGAGCCAGATGCGGAGCTCAATCCCAGGACCCTGAGACCATGACCTGAGCTGAAGGCAGAGGCTTTAACCCACTGAGCCACACAGGCACCCAAGACTCTGATTTTCTAGGGCAGGAGTAAAGACCAGAAATATGTGCCTTTTAAAAACTTTCTCAGTTGATTCTAATTCATAGCAAGTTTCATGAACAGAGTATTCTGGAGTATATTCAGGTAGCTTTATTTCTAATAGTTGCTCATGTGCTCAGTACACATTGATAGGGTATCTAATATGTCCTAATATTGAGTGAGCACCTAAAGTGGACTTTGGTATATAAAGATGAATAAAACACGGTCTGTCAAAGAGTTCATACTCAAGTAGGGGAGCCAAATACATATTTATGATACCGTGAGTCAATCCAATAACAGGATGCCATGAAAATCAATCGCTGGATAATGAAAGACCTCTTAGCTTAGCCCGGGCTTCCTAGAGGAGATGGCATCTGAGGTGAATTGTAAAGGCTGAGATACTAGCCAAGTGAATTTGGACTGAGAATGAGAAGGGAGAAGGGGGCAATGTGCCAAGTCGGCCCCTAATCATACATACAGTATCGGGAATTGATGGTAGAAAGCAGGGAAGGAGTGGATAAGAGTTTGAAGTTCCTCTTGCAGACAGTGAGAAGCTGTAGCAACACAAAGTCAAGAGTGTTACCGTCACACTTGCATTTCAGTCTGATATCTCTGGCTGGATAAGTGGTATATACATTTAAGAAGGATAAGAAATGGAAGGAGAAAGAGGATTCAGGTAATCGGTGGAAGAATTCCGGGCACAAGATATCGAAGGTCTGATAGAAGGCAGTGAAAACTAATACGGGAAAGGGAATACAAGTCTGAAGAAAATAGAGGCGAAAAGACAAGGTGATTGATTAGATGAGGATGGCAGGTGGGGAGGCTGGAAAAGGACTAGGAAAGAGAAAAACGGAGTCAAGAATAACTCCACACACCAGTAAGACTGTAAGGTCAGGAACAAATCCTTTCTAAATGTCATTAATAAAATGTGGAGCCTAGCGGTGCCTGGGTGGCTCAGTTGGTTAGGCAGATGGCTCCTGATTTTGGCTCAGGTGATGATCTCAGGGTCCTGGGCTCAAGCCCCACGTTGGGCTCCCCTCCGAGCTGGGAGTCTACTTGAGACCCTATCTTCTTCTCCTTCTGCCCCTCCCCCTGCTTTCTCTCTCTCTCTCTCTCTCTCTCTCTCCCAAACAAATAAACAATTCTTTAAAAATATATGTAATAAAAAAGTGGAGTCTAGATGGCCTTTAAGAGAATTCCTATCCTGAAAGTCTATGAACCATTATAAAATACAGATTATTGTATTATTCAATGATGTCTTTAAAGGCTCTTAATGTTACCTTACACTAAGTGACTTCTGGACTTTTTTTTTTTTAAGGTTTTTTTTTGGTTTTTTTGGTTTTTTTGGGTTTTTTTTGGTCAGAGAGAGGGAGAGAGAAAGCACAAGCAGGGGGCATCAGCACACAGAGGAAAAAGCAGCCTCCCTGCCTGGCAAGGGGCCCAATGCAGGACTCGATCCCAGGACCCTAAGATTATGACCTGAGCCAAAGGCAGACACTTCATCAACTGAGCACCCAGGTGTCCCACTCCTGGACATTTTAAGTGCACCTACCTGTTTTCTAGAATAATACTAAGTCCTAGGGCACCTGGGTGGCTCAGTCATTGGGCGTCTGCCTTCGGCTCAGGTCAGGATCCTGGAGGCCCAGGATCAAGTCCCGCATCAGGCTCCCTTCTCAGAGGGGAGTCTGCTTCTCCCTCTGACCCTCCCCTCTCATGCTTTCTCACTCTCTCAAATAAATAAATAAAATCTTTAAAAAAAAAAAATACTAAGTCCTCTCCTGGTGTTAATTTATCAACTGTAGAAGGAGCTGCTTACAACATACCTGCCTACAAGAGTTCTTCCCTCCTCTCAGTTTTCTATTTCATATGTATAATATAGGTACAGAAGTTAGGTAATTAAGTAATCTCTCTCTCTTCTAAACTACACAGCACTTCATTTGTAACTCCCTATGTATGACATTTCTTTATTCTACACTGCTTTGTGTAGAATAATGCCTTGTTAAGGTTTAAGCAACTGAGAATAAAAAAGGTCTCAATATCCTTTGTGCTCTACTCCCATAAGTGACTCCTTGCACAATCACACTGCAAACAGAACTTAAAGTTCTGTTTATAGTTAAGTTATATTTAAATATAAATATAAGTTAAGTTATATTTAAATTAAATATAATTTAATTATTAATTATATTAATAATTAATATATTATTAATTAATTATTATACTTAAATATAAACATAGATATCTTTGGGGTGCCTGGGTGGCTCAGTGGGTTAAAGCCTCTGTCTTCAGCTCAGGTCATGATCTCAGGGTCCTGGGATCGAGCCCCGCATCGGACTCTCTGCTCAGCAGGAAGCCTGCTTCCCCCTCTCTCTCTGCCTGCCTCTCTGCAAATAAATAAATTTTTTAAAAAATCTTAAAAAAGAATACATAGATATCTTTTTGCATCAAGACTGTTAAAATTGTGAATAGATTATGAATAAAGAGATTGAAGACCCAAGGAGCATTTTTTTTTCCTGAGTAGAGGTACTATGATGTTCAAAAGATTTAATAGTTTTTCAGGCCTTTTGCTCAGTTCCTTCTTCCTGTGTTCCAGAGAGATAACATTATTAAGAGTAAGAGATACAAAACAGCAAAACATCATTAGCACAGGAAAAACTGAAGATACTCAAGTACAATTTAAGAAAAGAAGCAACTATCAAATAAATAAATAAAGGAAGCTCCTGGTGTTTCACACAATGAATTGCTATAAATCTATGTGAGCATTAAATATGTACATTTTAGTTACAAAAATCCACTAGGTCCATATGTTTCATTGACGCAATTTGAAATATAGGTCTAGAAATTTGTATCAACTATTTACTCTTTTCTTCCCTGACAATTGAACCTCACAGATGAACCGAACAAATTAAAGCTAAATACTGTATTGCTGATGCCAAAAATGTGCCACTAGGGACAAGCTTGATGATTTTGACCTTTGTTCAACTGCAATTAGCTTTCTGAGGCTTATACATTATCTTAGGTCTCAACAGAACTTTTATCTATGTAGCACACAGTCACTTTTATCTATAAAAATGTTATGTCAAAATTCAATTGAATAGCTAAATTGTCACTTGTTCCAAAAAACACTGCAATGGGACCAAACTAATCTATTGACCCCTCTTCCTCTGATGGCTTAAAAGAATTATTCTCCAAGTACTGAACACAAAAATACATTTTATTTATAAGTGTCAATTAATGATGTGGAAAGTACAAGTTGGAAAAAGTCTCAGAAATTGTGAGTTAACGACTACCTATTATTTGAATATTTAAGAAGGTAAGGAATCACAGAATTTTGGTTTTTTAGTTTTTAATAGATATGTCTAATCTATTAAATGTCTAATCTGCAGAAGCAGAAAGGAGCTAGTTAGTATCCACAGAAGGCCTAAAATTTGCTTATCTAGAGTCCCCCAAGTCTACTACCAACTTAAATTCTGTCCTACATGAACTCCAAAAAAGAACTTAGCTAGCAGGGGCTTACTGCTTCTTCTCTATAATGATTAAAGTTTGGCAAACATCTTTCTTGGTCTTATCTTACTTGATACAAGATGTGAATTTTCCAAAGATATTTTTAATCAGAAAAAAAGCAGAGCAAGAGGCCTTAAAATGAGCATAGATATGGGATGAGTTTTACAAAGCAAGCCTTTTATCCCAAACCTAATCAAAATTTAGATATGGCTAAATCAGCTCAAACTGGATTATGTACCTACTACATACCTGGCACTTGGTAAAGCACAAAGGATAACAGTGGATCTTCCCTCTAGGAACATATAGTTCAGAGACAGGAACACATAAACAAAGGAATTACTATAATGTGGCAAATGCTAGTCTAGCCATATACACATATTATTGGTTTACTAATAGGCTTGATGGAATATTTCATTTAAATCTACTAATTTTTACTCTCCCCTCTGTCTTAACAGTATTTATTAGCCTGTTGTCAAGGTCACTCCCTATTCCTAAAACTTGCCTTCTTTGTCTTTCATACCTAGATCAAAGATGGCAAATACAGGGCACTTGTGCCATCGCTCATATTTCCCTTACCAAGGCAGTCATTCTTTGCCAAAAAGTTCTCACAAGCCATCTTACACAGTATACTAGGCAGTCATTAAGAGTAATTATTAGCATATGAGGCGCGCCTGGGTGGCTCAGTGGGTTAAAGTTTCTGCCTTGGGCTCAGTTCATGATCTCAGGGTCCTGGGATGGAGCCCCGCATCAGGCTCTCTACTCAGCAGGGAGCCTGCTTCCCCCTCTCTCTCTCTCTCTGTCTGCCTCTTTACCTACTTGTGATCTCTCTCTCTCTGTCAAATAAATAAAATCTTATAAAAAAAAAGTAATTAGCACATGAATCTTCTTCTTCAAATCTGGATTTACTTCCACTAGTACCATATTGGCAGATGCTGTTTGAAACTTTCAGCGTGGAGTCTGATTTCTTGCCCAGCCAAAAACACATATTCATTAATTTCTGTTAAAGCTTTTTGTATTCCCTTTTGGGCCAACCACTAACTTGTTTCTAATGTGAGGAAACTCAAGGTCCAAACTCATCTGTAGAGCAGAAATAACTATAGATTTCTCATATGCAATGAAAAAGCACACACACCTCGTTATTAGTTCTACTCACATAACATTAATACTAATTAGTATGTTTTGAGTATGAACTTGAGCGCCAATAATACCTGTATATTGCAAATATGGAAACTGAGAATTAGAGAGAGTCAGGATTAGAATTCAGGCAAAGTCAAGACTCTTGAATTGCTAACTTGTACCCTCTACCACCTCCACTCCTCCTCTTCACCAGATCCTTCTAAATGTTCCCAGAGAAGGGTAGTACTCCTCTGAGAAGTCCTTATATTTTTATTTTTTTTAAGTTTTTATTTTTTTGTTTGAGAGAGAGAGAACGTGTGAAAGAGAGAGCATGAGCAGTGGGGGGAGGGTCAGAGGAAAAAGCAGGCTCCCCACTGAGCAGGGAGCCTGATGCAGGACTTGATCCTGGCAGTCCAGGATCACCAGGATCATGACCTGAGTCGCTTAACCAACTTAGCCACCCAGGTGCCCCATCCTTAGTTTTTTTAAAAAGTCCTTAGTTTTCTTTAAAAAAATAAAATAAAAAAATAAAAAGTCCTTGGTTTTCTTTATATGCTATTTTAAACGTACATTGAGAGTAATAGACTTTCTCAGGAAAACACACTCAGGAAAGCAAATATGACAAAATATTAACATCTGGCCATTCAAGGAGAAAGCTCTCTTGGTATTCATTGTACTATTCCTGCAACTTTTCTGAAGGTTTGAAATCTTTCAAAATAACAAGCTAGAGACAAAAGGTTTATAGACCTAATTTTCACTGAGTAAAGGGTCTTAAAATCATAGATGCCTTAGAATATTAATAGGACAATTTATAAGTTCATAAAAACATTTTTTTTCATAAAAACATTTTTAAAAATTTAAGGAGGGTGCAAAAAATAACCTTAGGTAATTTGAGTGATAAAGGAATATGCAGCATAGGAAAATTGTTTCTATCCTTTTGCTTTTGAGAATTAACCTCCTAATAAGAACAGCTTGACCATCGGGGAGGGTATGCGCTGTTAAGTGCTGTGAAATGTGTAAGCCCGAAGATTCACAGACATGTACCCTGGGGCAAATAATACATTATATGTTAATAAAAATTAATTAAAAAAAAAAAAAAGAACAGCTTAACCAACTGGAATAAATGCAAAGGACAGCAGCCAAGACACACACAAGACACAGGCTAGATCTGGAGGCAAAGTCATATGGAAATCATGGGGTTTTATGGCAGGAAGAGGTTTTTAAAATTGTCTACTTCAATCTGCTCATTTAACTGATGATGGAATTCAATACCAGGCTTTAAACGAACTGTCCAAATTTCTGTGGTCTAACAGCTGCAAAACTACTCATTTCTTCTGTTTCTCATTTAGAGCCTGTTCATTCTAATTCCTTTATTAAATGGTGATACCATCCCAAGATGGCTTACTGGAAAAGGGGTGGTGGGGCAGTGAACATTATGGTGATAGACTCATTGGCCAACATAACTGAAAAAGGCATATAGGGGTAACTTAACTTTTAGAGGAACTGGCTAAAAATGTTTATCTCTCAGTCATGTATTCCATTAAGTCAGCTTCATTATTAGGCTATAAGGTGGTTCTCCTATATTTCCGAATTCATATCGTCACACACCAATCGTGTAGATAAGATTTTGCTTTTCTTATAATACAAAAGTCCCAAAACTAAATTTTATTGACCCTGATCAGCCTGATTTGGTCATGATGCACCCATTCTTTAACCAATCTCTGGGGCCGTGGGAGGAAAAGAAGGTCAAATGCATTTGATTTACTTAGTAAAGGTCCTATTCCCCAGTCCTGGACTTAGGAAAAAGTCATATTCACTGAAATCACAGATTGAGAGTGGGAGAGAGTTAGATCAATTAAAAAAAAAAAAAGCTGGGATATTGTTAACACAAGAAGTACAGATAACAAATGGCAAAATCCAAAAATTCCACATCTATCCATAAGCAAAAGTTGAAAAAATAAAGGCTAAGAGAAGACAAAAATTGCCTTTTAAAAAACACCCAAAAAAAACTATCTTAAGGGGAAAAGAAAGACTAATCTGTTTTCTTATACTTCAGGAAAGAATAAAGACCAACAGGCAGAGGAGAAAAGGATACAGATTCAACTCAGTAGACATGAAGAACTTTCTAACAATTAAAGATATCCAGTAACTGAACAGGTGGCATCATGAAGTAATGAGTTTCCCATAGTTGGAAGCCTTCAAGCAGAAGGAGGGTGACCATCTGTCAGGAATGTTATAGAAGGGATCCCTATATTGGGTGGGAGGTTGCTCTAAACTGACTGTTACATTCCTTCCAACTCTAAGATTCTAAATTATTGAGAACAGCATGAATAAAATATCTAAACCCATTCAACAACTAAATTATTCAACAAAAGGTAATAGAACTTTCAGCAATGAAGTTGAATCAACCAGACTTTGGGTGTCAACTCTCCATTTTACAAGGAAAGCAGATCCAAATCTTTAAAAAGTTTTATTTTTAAATTACAACATTAAAGTTAATTTTATAAGGGAGCACACCACTCTCCCCCCACAATTTAAAAATTTTCTCTCCCAAATTTGATCACTATGTTTACATAATTTTACTTCTATAAGACTTATTCCCTAATTGAACAAAGCTAACTTTTGTATTACCCTTTTAATCTTCTCAGCTCCTGGGATATAGGATAACTGCACTGGGTGGCTGTGCTACCATCAAGCTGTAGTTTTTCATTCAGCATTATATTAAATGTTTACTACATTGAGACAAAATCTCCATTGTTAACATTTTAACATCTTATACATTCAATTGTATTGGTGTATCATATTTACTCAGCCATTTCCCTGTTGGCATTTAGGCTTCTTTGAAGTCTTCACTATAGTTCTACCATGAACATCGTTATACAAACAGCCTTTCCCCTTTTGAATTATTTCCTAGGTCTGGGGTTACTGGGCCAAAGGGTATGGATATTTTTATGGTTCTGAATATGTACTACCAAAAGAATGTTAGCAGTTTGCAGTGCTACTAGCAATAACTGAGTTTAACATTTCCTTAAGGCATTGTGCATACTAGGTTCAATTCAACATTTTAAAAATTGGTAACATATATTAAGTAATTTATAATTACTTTTTTTCCCCTCTACTGGTGTGTTGGAAAAGCATTCTCAACTTTATTTTATTTATTTATTTATTTATTTATTTATTTATTTATTTATTTATTAGCAAAACACAACTCTTAATCTGCATTCCTACTGTAGGGAAAGAACCCAGCAGCACATGTAGATATAAAGTCACACCAAAGAAGAGAATAAAACAGTGTTAAGGTAACCAAATTAAGCCTTAGTTGAAGTCCACTCGTGTTAAGCCCCACATTAGCAAACCAAAACTTGATTTTCTATGTTAGGCTCTCCCAGGAAACAAGGGCCTAGCTCAACCAGTCAGCACTTGCCTGCACAAGACAAGTTACCTAACCCAGCTCCAAACTTCCCTTTTCTCCAATCAGCAAGTGCCCAGTATAACTTCCCTGCTCCTCCTCACTTAGGTCTATAAAAATCGTCTTGAATTGAACAATTCTTTGGAGCTCCTTTCTATCTGCTATACTGGATGTTGCTCAATTCATGAATCACTGAATAAGCCAATACCATCCTTAAAATCTACTCATTTGAATTTTGCTCTTTAACAGCAAGTCTAAAAATTAGTTCCAAGACGAAGGGCAAATTTCTCCTCCTCTGAATCAGAGTGCTCTCTCTGGGAAGACTAGAGAACATTGAGCAAACATTGGTTCAGCATCTCTCTGATATAGCTTCCTGAAACTGAAGGAATGCTAAAGAAAGTACAGGGTCTCCAATAAGTTCCTTTTCCTTTAAATTCACATATATCAATCCAGAAACCATACCTTTTCCTGGGATTTTGGTTCAGATTCCAAACATCTCAAAAATATTTCCTTATACCGAAGGCTCTGCTAAACAGAAAAGCAGATAAAAAAATCATATATGAAGCAAAAATTAAAGCACAAGGAACAAAATAAATTAACATAGTAATATAAAAAATCAAATTGAAAATGAAGTTAACACAAATAACTAAACTTGTTATTTCTAAGATTATGTTATTAAATGAGTACAGAGCACTCTGATTTTTTCACTTTCCTCTGGAAAGATGTCCAAATAAGAATGGAAGAACATTAAAAATAAGCTATTAAAGGTGTGAAAGTGAGAAATTAAAAGTTCTTGTTCCCACAGCAACTGCACAAGACACATTAGCACTACGTAGGCCACTCCTTAGACAGGCATCTGTTTCTTGCCCCTTACTAATTCCTGTAAACTCGAGGTAAATACACTAATAAAATCAAAACTAAGGGCGCCTGGGTGGCTCAGTCGTTAAGCGTCTGCCTTCGGCTCAGGTCATGATCCCAGGGTCCTCGGATCTCAGGTCATGATCCCAGGGTCCTAGGATCGAGCCCCGCACCCCGCATGGGGCTCTCTGCTCAGCAGGGAGCCTGCTTCTCCCATTACCATTCCCTCTGCTTGCGTTCCCTCTCTCGCTGTGCTTCTCTGTCAAATAAATAAAATCTTTAAAAAAAAAAAATCAAAACTAAACTATGCACAATTTGAGACCAACAGGTCATAGTTGCCTAGGTAATAGCAAATATATTTGCCACAGGTAACTGCAATAATAGGTTTTTACGTATAATATCCATACTGTGCAGCCCAGTGAAAACAGCCTTCCCCTCCCATAAGATGTGGTTGAAAGTGTGCTATCTGGGATGTAACCTGAATAATGTTTTTTTCCCAAAATGCTACCATTAGATTTTTTTTAAAGAGGTGATTCCCTAAATCTCCAGGAAAGACCAAAGTCTTTATGAACAAAAGAATCACAGTTCAAAGAGAAACTCATTCACTAAATGAAAAGCAGACAACACTAAGACAAGGAAGAAGTTGTGACATCAGCCTTGGACAAGTATCAGAGGATTCTGGCCACTTTTTGGTGGAAGTGCTTGGATTTTGCCAGATAAACAGACTAGAATTTGAAAGATAATAAAATGGAAGCTTCTTAAGAGTAGGGACCTAAACCTGGGCCTAATGCCTACTGGTATTCAACAAATACATGTTAAATGACTGAATACAATTCTTGAAGAATAAGCCCGAATCTCTGAAAGGCCAGAGAGCATATTCTAGACTAAAGAACTTCTGTAAGACTGGACCCCCCAAGTTAAACAAAACTAAGCTCTATATTTCTCTTTTTACCTGCCCTGCTATATATATTCCGTGCCATCTGAATCCTCCTTTATATAAGGAATTTCTCTTCACTCTGTAGCCTGACAGAAGAGCGCTAAGCTGCTTGACTTATCAAGTTGTCAGACACAAGTAGAAAGAGGGGGAACTTCAAAATATGCCTTAAGCTCCACAGAGTTGGTAGTAAAAGGCTGATGTTCTCTGTGCCACTATATATAATCATAAAGCTTTTTGTAAAGAATTTATTAAGACCCCTTTTTATAAGCAATACTACTGAAAGCCAAAGCAGAATTTCAAGAATGAAAATGTTGTCATTAGAGCAAAGCAAAGAGGCCCATCAGGGACTGTTTTTGGCTTTCCATGGTGACATTTGTTTCTCATTACATATATAATATTAAATACCTTCCTCTGGGTTTTAAAGGCTTTTAAGAAAGGAAATAAACCAGATTAATTTTCTTTCTAATTTGTGATATCCAAAGGCATATTTTGTAGTTTCTGTAGTCCTGATTACCAAAAACAGGAAATAGGTCTTTAAAATAAGTCTTTTAAGGGATGTCTGGGTGGCTCAGTCAGTTAAGCATCTGCCTTCAGCTCAAGTCATGATCCCAGGGTCCTGGGATGGAACCCAGAGCAGGGAGACTGCTTCTCCCTCTCCCTCTGCCTGCCATTCCTCCTGCTTGAGTTCTCTCTTTCTCTCTCTCGCTCTGTGTCAAATAAAAAAAATAAAAATCTCTAAAAATAAATAAATAAATAAAATAAGTCTTTTTTTTTAAGTCTTTAAGTGTCTATTTTAATTCCCTCTCTGGGCCCGAAGACATTTTAATAGAAGATCCCAAATAACTCATTCTTCTCCATACATAGGCATATTAATTTTCCATTGACAAACAGCCTCATATTTTATCTATACAATAGTCTATAATTTTCTCAAAAAACAGATAAAAGATGTAAAAAAAAACCTTTTTTTTAAATACCCTCTAACTTCCTTTCAACAAATAGTTTAATGTGTATTTTCTAACACCATCAAGCAGTTAACTCAGTTCTGACACTATCTATCTGGAGCTAAGATCACAGATCTCACATCTTAAGAGCTCAGTGCCACAGACTGCCCTCTTTTTGATGCCAATTGCAGGTCCAGGTTGTTACCTGTGCTTCTGACCAATTGGCTCTAAATTGGAAGTTTCCATTACCCCATCTTCAGTTCAGTGAATTTGCTGGAACAGCTCACAGAACTCAGAAAAACTTTTACTAGTTTATATATTATAAAGGATAATATAAAGGATACAGACAGCCAGTTGTAGAGGTACATAGGACAATAGGACAAGATGTGTTGGAAGGGGCACTGAGCTTCCAGGTTCTATGTGAACCACTCTGCTTACATGTTCGTGTATTTACTAACCCAGAAGCTCTAGGAACCTCAGTCCTTTTAGGCTTCCACAGGGGCTTCATTACATAGACACAACTGATTAAATCACTGACCATCCTTGATTGATTCAAATTCCAAAACCTCTACCCTCCTGGAGTTCCAGGGGTGGGACTAAAAATCCTAACCCTCTGGTCATCAAACTTATTCCCCTGGCAATTAGCCCCCATCCTTAGTTAACTCTCTGAGGCTTTCCAAATGTGTCCTCATTAGCATAACAAAAGACATTTATGGCTCTCCTCCAGTAGGAAATTCCAAAGTTTTAGAAGCTCTGTTCCAACAGGATGAAGACCAAATATATGGTTGACCCTTGAACAACACAGGTTTGCACTGCGCAGGTCCACTGATACTTGGATTTTTTTAAAGTACTATTACGTATTTTCTCTTCCCTATGATTTTTTAGTAGCATATTTTCTCTAGTTTATTGTAAGAATACAGTAAATAATACCTATAACATACAAAATATGTTAATCAACTATATATATATATATCAGTAAGACTTCCAGTCAACACTAGGTTATTAGTAATTCTTTGAGGAGTCAAAAGTTATACACAGATTTTTGATTGTGCAGGTCTGTGTCCCTAACCCCTACAACCTTCAAGGGTCAACTGTACATTTCTTATAAATCACAATATCACAGGTAGTTAGGAAAAGATTTATGAATTAGTTACCCTTACCATCCATTGATAGAGAGAGAGACATATCCCTGCCCATTTACAGAAATATACACAAAGGCAGATACACTACCAGATGATCCCAAGGCTCCAACAACCAACACACAGCAGAGAAACACTTAACAAAGACACAGGCCTTCAGAGAGATACTAGACAAGAGACAAAAGGAACAAGAGACAGAGAAATGTGTATTACTTGCAAAGGGTGGACAGCTACTCAGGACAGGCATCCAGCAGCACACCCAGGCACAGCCCCCGTGCCAGGGAAGAACAGAGGTAACTGTGGTGTAACTGTGTATTACACACACAGCCCAACACACGTGCTCCCCCCTCCCCCTCACAAACACACTCTCTTACATGCACACTCTATCTCTCGAACACACTGCTTTTCTAACACTTGCACATACACACACTCACAAATACAATCTCAAAATCTCTCAGTCTGTTATGTACCTAGTCACTCTCACACACCCCAACAGTCTCACACACACACAATCTCATACACACAGACTCTCTCTTCACACACAATCTATCTCACACACGTACATACAGTCTCTTCCTGTACATTGTCTCACACACACAGTCTCACAAACGCGCGAACACACAGTCGCTCTTAGGTCTCTCACACACGCCCCCCGTCGGCTCCGCCCCCGCCGTGGCCCCTCCCCCGGGCGGACTCCGCCCCGGGGGCCGGGGCGGGGCGAGCCAGTGACAGAAGAGGCCGGGCAGGGCTGGTACTTCTGGCACCCTGGCCAGCGGGGCGCTCTCCGGAGGCTCCAGTCTGTGGCGGCGCGGCCGATCTCCGGGCGGCCCTCGGGTGGCGGCCGCTGCCTCGCGTTTCACGCTCGGCTCCTCCGGCGGCCGCCCCGGGCGGCAGGAGTTGGCGACGGGATGTGCTCGGCCGGGGAGCTGCTTGGCGGCGGCGGCGGCAGCAGCGGTGGGGAGCGCGACGAGGACGAGGACGCGCTGGCGGAGCGGCCGGTGGCGGGGACAGAGCCGGAGCCCGGAGCGAACCCGCGGCGACGCGGGCAGCGGCCGCTGGAGGACTGCGAGCAGGTGAGTGGGGAGGGGCGGCGCGACCCGGCCGGTTTCCCGAGCCCCACCCGGCGGCGGAGGGAAGTAGGCGGACGGGCGGTGCCTGTGCTCCGCTCGGCGTGGCGCGCTGGTAGCTGCGGCGTTCGGGGAAGCTGTCCCGAGGAGCGGTTAGACGGCGCGCTCTGGGCCGGGCTGCGGGGTCGTGCGTGCGCGGTGGCTAGTGCCCCGGGATCGCGTGCCCGGCGGGGTCAGCGCGGCGCTTCCCCTGCTGTCGGCCAGGGGAGGCTCAGGCCGTCACCCAGGACTCTGTGGAAGTACCTCCATAACGGTCACTTATCTAAAAGCCTTACATGTAAACACTTTTTTTTTTTTTTCAACTTCAAGTCGATACCCCTGTGCTGTGTTTTAGGGGATAGCTGCTCCCTTCCTGCCCTCCATCTTGGCATTTCTGAACACACACCTAGCGCCTCTGAAAAGGTGTGGGTGTATTTCTCTAGATATGCAATCAATGTCTGAAGGTATGTGTAGGAGCGAGCATTACAAAAGATATCTTGACAAGGGACTCTCCAAGAAGAGGTTCTTCACATGAACACAGAAGAGATCTAAACTTCATTTTAAAAGGGGAAAAGCAAGAAAATTGCTTTCAGTTAGTACCAAAGGGAAAGAAGTATTAAGAGGCCCGCGGTAGTAAGGGAAAGGAGAAGTTGGGTAATTTTTGAAACTCTAAATTTGTTCTCACTACATGAAGTATCATAATAGGCATTACAACATATCAACTGTCTTCAAGATTAGGCAAGAAATTTATTTTTTTTTAAGAAATTTAATAAAAGAAATTGAATTATATGTAAGATGGATTTTCACCAGCAAAAACAGTAATTAGACTCTCGAAAATACCTGAGATCAGCCAACCTTCAGAATCACATTAAGGAGCAGGTATTCAATGATTATCTACCTTTGCTGCAGCCTATACAGTTGGGACAATCAATTGATACCTGTCTCCTTTCATTATTCTCCATCTGTCCTTTTTGTAACATTTCACAAACTCCAATATCATCACTAAATGTACTAATAGATAAAGTATAACTTCTAGGATTTCAACATTTTATTTAGAAAACAGAAATACCATTGCATGGCACACCCAAAATATGCCTTAGCATTAGGCTCACTCACCGTGTAGAAGTGTAATTTTTCATCCTTATGACAATATAAGAGATGGCATGGTGACTGAAGCAAATAACTGGTCACCAGGAGATCTTCCTGATTTCCTTCCTAGTGCTACCCCCCACCCCAACTATACCCTGACTCAGTAGCTAAAGGGATTAGTTTCCTCTTTGCCTTACTTGTTCAACTGGAAAAGTGAAGAAAACAGCAACTGGAACTCCCTGGGTGATGGTGGTGGTGGTGAGGGGGATACATTTGAAATTTGAACTGAGGTTCTCAAAGTAGATTTTCAAATGTTGTAAGAGAGCATGTAAAATATTACTTCATTTACACTTCTGTGGATTTCACATCATCAGTGTCTCTGGTCTTACCAAAATTGCTTATGGTACAAAGAAAAAGGATGAAGCAAACAAAATATATATCCTAGAAAACGTACATCCTATCACTTTGCATACCTGCTTCTTTCATTGCCTGTTATGGAAATGGAAATTTATTTTCCTGTACTCCTTTGAAATGTTTGAAAAGGTTATTTTTTATCAGATGATGTATTTTGTGCTGTAAGCCTATGTACACAGTAATTGAAAAGTACACCTGAGATATGCACTTACCACAAATCAGCACCAAAGAAGAACTTATCAAGAAACCAAAAATGAGTGCTCGCTTCCGCAGCACATATACTAAAATTGGAAAGAAACCAAAAATGAACAAAAAATTGAGGCAGTGCAACCGTTTGGTATAAGAAGCAAGCTTTTGTGGTAAATCATTTACTGATAATATTATTATCAAGGCTTGTTTTCTTCTTTTTTTTTTTCAAGTCCTACAAATGAAATTTAAAATTTTTATGCACTCCCTTGCTATGATGGTAACTACAGATATAAAAATGCTTGAGGAAGAAGTAAATGAATTCAGTGACTATAAAGTTGTTTCATTTAGTTTTTCTTTAGGGGATGGTATGTGTGTGTTTGTTATTTTAAGAGCACACAGACTCCAAATTACAAAGAGTATATTTGTGAAAACTTGGTTTGCAGACTAGTTATTTAGATTTAAAGTGAATTTTTCCACAGAAACAATGATAGACACAGAAACAGAACCAACACTAATTAGCTGGAAATGAGGCAGAGTCCATCTTCCTGATGTCTTTTTTGCTTAGCACACTCACTTGGTGTTCCACAGTCTTAGCCTTACGGATGTTGAGAGAGAAATGGCGGCATCTGTGGGGGCAGCAGCAACAGACCGCACAGAGGCTCCTTTATTTCTGGATCAAGGCTGTGGTGGTGCTCTTGAACACAGTATCCAGAAGACACCTGAATTTTGCTCCTGCGGCTTTCACTGTTTTTTTTTTTCAGCCCCTAATTTTTTGTATTAAATTCCTTTCTATATCTATTTCCTTCACTGAGTTTTGCCCTTACCTGATAAACTAATGAAGCAGGTTTCTTCCATTAGCTATTCCCCAGGCTAAGGGTTCCTCCACAAGCATCCATTCCTTCACTGATTTTTCTTGCCATTCCTGTCTGAAGGGCTCATGCCCTTCCCTCGGCCTGGAAGTCTCTTGTATCACTTTGATTGTACAAAACCTACCTTAATCTCATGGGTACGATACCAGCTCAGAATGTATCTAGAGCTTGGTATTTATTTCATATAATACTGAAATAGTAATATAGGTATTTTCTTAATAACTAAGATTGTCAGCATTGCTTTTTTTCCTTACTATTTGTTCTTAAATGCCACTCCATCTGAGAGAAAACTAAGGTTCCTTTGTCTCTCCAGGTAGGATGATTGACAAAGGAAGCCTAGTGAAATTCAAGTATCCTTGAGGACTTGAAAGGAGGACTTGAAAGAACGGAACAGGTCCTTTAGATGAAGGAACTGTGTCAAGTTTGAAGTAGGCATCAGACATCTAAGAGAGATAACCAAGGGAAAGAGGCAAAATGCCGGAAGGATTGAAGAGAGAGGGCTAACTATCCCACGGGTGTGTTGTTCATTGTATGTATGAGAGATGATTCAATGATGTTCATAACTATATACATCAGGTGGCTTTCTATAAGAGAGTCTCTGATCTACTGCATAACTGAAAAACTAAATATCTCTAGTCCTTTTATCCTGTGCCTACAACGTGAATAGCATCTGCTTAGATATGGCAGTTCACAACCTGAATAACCTAAGATGGCCCTTCGTACCTCCTAGAGCACAGAGATCCTATTACCCTCAGACTGACTTTAGAATCATTATCTTTAGCTCTAAGGTCTTTATGGTTATTGAAGTAATGTACTTTGGAAAATGCAGGAATAAAGAAAATTCTAAGGAAGAAAACAAAAGCATTTGAGATCCCACTCTAAGTAACATTTTGTTAAAAAATACCAAACATTTAAAAAAATATATCTCATATATTGGTATTTCTACATTTATCTATCTCTCATATATTACTATACTTGTATATATGCACACATATATTTTTAACATGTTTTAATGTAATATTGAATTTACTTTCTTGTTTTAACTACTTAGCACGTTGTGTCATTTTCTGGTGTTATGAAAAATTATTTGGGTTTTTTTGTTTTTTTTTTTTTAAAGATTTTATTTATTTGACAGAAACATAGCGAGAGAGGGAACACAAGCAGAGGGAATGATAGCGGGAGAAGCAGGCTTCCTGCAGAGCAGAGAGCCTGATGCGGGGCTCGATCCCAGGCCCCTGGGATCTGACCTGGGCCGAAGGCAGACGCTTAACGGCTGAGCCACCCAGGCGCCCCATGAAAAATTATTTGTAAAAATTATTTTTAGGGCTGCCTAATAGTCTATTTTCCTACTACTGTACATTTAAGGTACTTCAAACTTTCTTTTTAAATAATGCTATAAAGAAAATCTTTCCTTGTAAATCTTCACGGTTCTACCTTGCAATAGACTCCTAGAAATGAAAAAACTAGGTCAATAGGTCAAATTTGTTGAAGCCACCTAGAACATTCTAACCGATTGCATTAGAGAAAGATCACACCAATGTATACTTCCAGCATTGGTGTGTGAGAGTGCTGTTTGGAAACCATCCATGCGTGTAATGAATGGTATAATTTATAGATTAGTCTTTGCCAATTTAGTGGGTCAAAATTATCTTATATTGTAAGATATTGCTGGAGAGGTTTACTAAACCTTTCATATATTTATTGAACATTTGCATGTCTTTTTAATCGTGTTCTTTGAACTTTTTTGACACTAAAATGTTAATCTCTTACTTCACATTGATTATAAATATTTTCTCTGCCTGCTATTGACTTTACAGTTTTGTTAATGATATTTTTTATTTTAAAATGCTTTAAATTGTTATTAGCTAAAGGAATTTATTTTGGTAATTTCATTCACACATCATACATACACACATGCATAGTATATATACATATCTATATGTGTCCAGAACATTCTTTCTAATCCTACAGTTAAATATCCAGTATTTTCTTGTGTGTGTGTGTATTTATGGTTTTATTAATTTTTTTTAATTCTGTATGTTTAGTCTCTTTAGAATAACTTTATGTATTATGTGAGGTTCCCCCCCAATGATTGGGCAATCCACTTTCTCCTGGCTTATACAATCCTTTATAATAGTTATAAATAGTAAAATCTATATTAAGCTTTTATATTTTTGTTGGTATTGTGAAGGGGATTTTTTTCCCCATAAATCATCCTTTTGCTGCTGGTTTCTAGCTACTGGCTTTTATATATTTAGTTTTTAACTAGTTACCTTTCTGAATTCTTTTAGTAATTCTAATGCTAATAAATACCAGTATCTCTTAGACTTGATTCTTTTGCATCTTCTAGATATATAATCATCCAGTCTAGAGATAGATTGATTTTGCTTCCTTTCAAATGGTAATACTTCATTTCTATTTCTTGCCTTTGTGATACCTAGAACTTTCAAATCAATGCTGGTTCATAGATATGTAGGTAAATAAATGAAGAAAGCTTTATAAAAGTGTTTGCCAGGTGCACTTGGGTGGCTCAGTTGGTTGAGCTTCTAACTTTTGGTTTCAGTTCAGGTCTTGATCTCAGGGTCTTGAGATCTAGTCCACCCTGGCTCCGCACTCAGCGGGGAGTCAGAGAAATTCTTTCTCCCTTTCCCTCTGCTCCCACTCCTCAGGCATATGCGTGCACTTTCTCTCTCTAAAATAAATAAAATAATTAAAAATGAATAAATAAAATAAAAGCACTTGCCAGAGTATATGTTCCACAGGATCATCTGTTTAAAAAAAAACAAAAACTGCAGCAGAAGGAAAGGCTTAAGCTTCGTCTTTGATCTAGTAAAAATGTGATCAACAGCATAGTTTAGACCCAGAATACCTGAGTCTGAGTCCCAGCTCTGTGACTTACTAACTATAACTTTGGGCAAGTTACTAAACCTCTCCAGACATCAATTTCTTCAACTATATAAAGGGAATAATAATTGTATCGACCTTATAGGATTGTTGGGAGGATTACATGAGTTAATGTGTATAAAGTACTTATAGCAATCCCTAGCACATAATAATCATATAAATATTAGCTTTAGAGGCTAACTTTCAAATGGAACCCACACTGAAAAGAAATCTAAGAAATACAGTTTTCAAGTTTTCTAGTCTCTACATTTAGAAAGTCACCATTGGAAGAAGGTGCTCCTCAGTTTTAATGTGCGTATAATCATGTCTTGTTAATTCCAGATTGTGATTTCCTTGGTCTGGGGTGAGGCCTAAGATTTTACATCTCTAATAAGCACCCAAGTGATGCTGATGCTATGTCCATGTACCGCACTTTGAGTGGCAAGGGAATAGAGAGGATAAGCAAGTCAGTCCGTAGTAGTCACCGTATTTACCCTTCAACGTGGTAGATATAGGTAAGGAAGTCATTTAACTCTTCCCTAAAAAGATATATTTGAACTCTTGGTGAGGAACAAGAAGCCAACAGTCGTTCCTCAAACCAGTGATTTGTTCTGGGTCCTACAACTAACTAGTCCTGGAGAAGACCAGAACCCAGGTCTCCAAATTCTAAAGCCAGTGTTTTTTCATATATGCAAAGAGGTCTCCCATATAATAGGAGAACAGTCCTGACAAAGCTGCTGCTCTCCTTTAGACTGTGTAGTTCAAAACTAGGCATTTGTTTATACTGACTTCTTTTCACACTTTTATTTTTTTATATGTGTATTATTTATCTAATAGAGGAATTTGGTCTTAAGCAATTGTGGGAACTGGTTAAACAGTCTGTAAATCTGTTGAATCATGCCTGATGCTGGAGTTTGAGGTTCACGGGGCAAGCAGTGAGGAAGGAAAGATGGATATAAATAATGGGGAGAATCAGGAGCAGCCTGGAACCCGTAAGCATGTGCTAACCCATAACCATAAAAACTTAACTGGAGGGGCGCCTGGGTGGCTCAGCCGTTAAGCGTCTGCCTTCGGCCTAGGTCAGATCCCAGGGTCCTGGGATGGAGCCCCGCATCGGGCTCTCTGCTCTGCGGGAAGCCTGCTTCTCCTGCTACCGTTCCCTCTGCTTGTGTTCCCTCTCTCGCTGTGTTTCTCTCTGTCAAATAAATAAAAAATCTTTAAAAAAAAAAAAAAAAAAAACTTAACTGGAACCTTAACTTTCGCTGCTTCCTAGCTTGCCAGTGTGGATGACCTGCTACAGCCATGGCCTTTTGTCAAGTAGCTAAACACATACGTCTAGATGAGGAGTTGGAGAAGGTAGTAGAGAAGGATCTGGGGACAGGGAAAGCAGTCGCAGGCCTAGAAGCTGCGTTGGCTGCCCAGGTGAGGTAGCAGATCAGCAACAACACATGAGTTACAGAGTGGCTGCTGCTGCCCTTCCAGCCTCCAACCTTCCAAGAATCTCATGGCCCACCCTAACTCTGTGTTGAGCAAGAGTCCCACAGTCATGAAGATTTAAAGCCAGGGTTCACCACCATGTCTTGCTGAGTGGTATGTTCTAGAAAGTGGTTCAGTCAAGTGGGTGAGGGTGATGCTGGGGAAAAGGAAGCCCTGAGGTCTGGACTGAAGAAAATGGGCGATGTTCTCCCAAGATTTCCAGGGCTATGAGTCAAGAACTGTCATTAAAACAAAACAAAACAAAACAAAAGTACCGAGGGCGTAACTGTGCCTCTTGTTAAAGTGCAGGTTCTGATTCAGTAGATCTGGGTTGAGGCCTAAGGTGCTTCATTCCTCACAAGTCCTCAGATGATGCTGATGCCACTGGTGAAGGGACTGTACTTTAAGTAGCAAGATCTGCTCTCTTTCACACTTTTAAAAGCCGTGTTCAAGCAATAACTATAACAAGCGTTATGAGCTTAGTGAGGTCAGCTCTAAACCTCATCTTGTTCCTTAGGGCGTCCAGTCTTTAAAGTAACTCAGGGAATGATTTTATATATAGTAGGCCTCTTTTGCTTTTTGTTTTTTTTTTTTAATATTTATTTATTTGACAGAGAGAGAGCTCACAAGTAGGCAGAGAGAGAGATGGAAGCAGGCTCCCCGCTGAGCAGAGAGCCCGATGCGGGGCTCGATCCCAGGACCCTGAGATCATGACCTGGGCCGAAGGCAGAGGCTTTAACCCACTGAGCCACACAGGTGCCCCAGGCCTTTTTTGTTTTTGTCATTATTCAGAGTGGAACCTCTAAATCAGTGGTTCTTTACGGGGGCAGTTTTGCTCACAGGAGATACTGGCAATGTCTAGAGACATTTTTCATTGTGAAGACTAGGAGGATACCACTGGCATCTAATAGAAGGAGTCCAGGGATACTGCTAAACATCCTATAATGCACAGAACAGTCCCTTACGACAAAGTATTACTTGGCCCAAATGTCAATGGTACCAACGTTGAAAGACCCATCTCAGAATGTATTAGGGTTCCAGCAGTTTGAGTTGTCAAGAATAATTACTTTGCTATTAGATATTTCAATGGATAGTAAAAAAAATTTTTTTTCTGAAGCCTATGTGCCAAACAAGTAGTCCCTCAACTGATCATTTCTCTTATCTCTTCTTCTAACAACTTCTCTTAAACAACGTTCTCTATTTGCTCGCTCTCTCTCACATCCTTTTTCCGCCCCTCTTTCCTACTACCCACCTCCTTCCTCACTCTTCCTATTGAGTGTCTCATTTTCCCGTTGTCTTTTATTCTTCCCTGACCATCTCAGCTACTTTCTCTTTTTCTCCATACAGCTCCCTACTACCTCCTGTCCTCTGTAGAAGCTAAGCCTTATGGAACAATGAAAAGGGTTTTGAAGTATGACAGTTCTAAGTTTGAATTCTGACTTTACTGTTTTACTAGCCATGTCATTCTAATCATTTAATCCCTCAGAGACTCAATTTCTTCATTGTAACAGATATTTTGCTCCCCACTTCTTAAAGTTCCTATGAGGATTTGCTGACATTATATATACAAAATACCTAGCATATAACAGACCTTCAGTGAATATTAGCTCCTTATTTTATCCTCACCTTTCCTCTCATTTTTTCCTCTGGTTCCCTTCTTTTTATTCCTCTCAACTAACCACATCATAAAACTGTATTATTAGTATATGTAATACTTTGGTTTATAGATTAAATATTACTTACATATTAAATAAAGTATTTTAAGATTTACTAATCTAAAAATTAACTGTTTAATATTTCTTTAAAAAAAATTAACTCGCCAACCTAAATTATGTTGCTTTTTGTGGGGATCTTCAGTTGATTTTTTTTTTTTCAGTTGTGAGTCACTGATCCTTCCTAGGAAAAAGAATATCCACCTTCCTCTGTACAAGTTATTCTCAATTTTCTATTCAACAGAAGCAGTAAAGCAA
This sequence comes from Procyon lotor, assembly GCA_028646535.1. NCBI lineage: Eukaryota > Metazoa > Chordata > Mammalia > Carnivora > Procyonidae > Procyon > Procyon lotor. The sequence continues at coordinate 78,369,203 of CM053604.1, forward strand.
AGCTACAGGAAAAAATAAAAGCACCATGACGTTAGCTTGTCCTGAGAGGCTTAAACAGAAACTCTTTATCTTTATTCCCACCTTTTTTAAGCCTAAGGACACTATCTTCATTTTCTGCCACCTTCTCTGGAGTTGCAATCTTATCTTGCTGTAGCAGCTTCAAAAACATCAGGAATCCTTACTAGTCACGTTTTGGTTCATTAAGTGTGTTGTGTGTTTGTGTGAGGTGTGTGTGTGTGTATGTGTATGTATATTTAAGGGAAATGATTAAGATAAGGAAAGAGTAGTTTCATTTCAGCAGAGATACTGAATTTTTAGTTAACTTGATGCAAAAGATATTTTCTGTCTTCTGATCTATTTTTCCCTCATATCCAGTGGGTTGTTTTGTTTTTGTTTTTGTTTTTTTTCCATTTAACCTCACTGGCAGCTACACCTTATCTTGGCAAAGGAAGAGGAGATGATTGCCTTTATTTGTTGTTACTGTTTTCTTATAGCATCAACTATAGCTTATCGGCATTCTGATCAAAGAAAAAGCAGAGTGCAGAAGTTTTGAACTTATGGAAAACATAGGATAAAATTATTGTTAATACTTAATATCTAAACACAGTGTTAAAATCAAATTTCTATTTGTAGTTTTTATTGTATTCTCTTTGATATATTTTCTAACATCTCTGAGATTTTTTAAATCTCATTTTCAATTAATCTGAAAAAACAGATTTTTTTTTTTTATCTTCCTGATCAAAAGTTTGCTTGAACATATGCAGACCATCTATAGAGGCAAGGAACTTACATTTGATTTCTCATAACTGGCAAATTCCATCAATCTGATTGAATTCAGAATTCCTTATTTATGGTATCAGAAGTAATGACATATAACAGAAGCTATTGTCACCTCCCCACGTTGAGAGTTAAAAAGAAACGTCAGGGCGCCTGGGTGGCTCAGTCGGTTAAGTGTCCGACTCTTGGTTTTGGCTCAGGACATGATCTCATGGGTACTGGCATCAGAGCCTCTCATCAGGCTCCATGCTCAGCAGGGAGTCTGCTTTGGGATTCTCTCCCTCTGCCCCTCCCCACGGCTCAGGCGTGCATGCGCACACACTTTCTCTCTCCCTCTCTCTCAAATAAATAAATAAATCTTAAAAAAAAAAAAAAAGGAAAGTCATCTTTAAGGAAACATGTTTAATTTTGACTACTTGCAGTAGACAAGCCATTCCATCTTGTAGTAACATCTACAAGTAACAACTCTGCACATATAAGATATTCATGACTTTAAAAATATGTAGATTTTTAGGAAAAGTACAAAATGTAGAAATTTTTAACCTTCACATTGAATTAATCATATTCTTCACTTCATGGCCTAATACTGTCTCTCATTAGTTCATGAATAGCCGTTTTATTCTTATTTAATTATTTTTTCATTATGTAGCAATTCTCTTCCTCTACAATAGGCAACTTGTTTTTAAGTGATGTCTACCCTCAAGGAGGGGCTTTAATTCATGATCCAGAGATCAAGAGTCCCATGCTCTACTGACTGAGCCAGCCAGATACGCCATAGGCAACTTTTTAAATATGTTTAATAGCTTTGGCTGAAATTGTGTGTCATCTTTTTTAATACTTGATGGCTTCATTTGGGTATGTTTGCAAATGTGATTTAACACATTAGATCCTAACTTGTAACTATAGAGAACAAACTGATGGTTACCAGAGGGGAGGTAAAATAGGTGATGGAGATTAAAGAGTACAGTTTTCATGATGAGCAGTGAGTAATGGATAGAAATGTTAAATTACTATATTGTACACCTGAAACTAATATAACACTGATGTTAACTACATTGGAATTAAAGTTTTAAAACTTAATAAAGTATTGGATCCTATTGGTTAAAATGGAAATTAATACAAATATTAGTATTTTTCAGTTTATAATAATTTAAGAGACCAATTCAAGAACTAGCCGATAGTACACCTGAAACTAATGTGTGTATCAATTATACTTCAATATTTTTTAAAAACAACTTATAGTACTGTGTATTAAAAAGGGTTACTGGAACTGTATTTAAATTATACCTTAATAAACCAAACCAACTTAAAATAAAACAAACAAAAAATAACGCTGATATTCTCATTGATTTTCCCCCTAAAAAGCTTTTTTTCCCCTTTACTGGTTCTATGTGATTTTAAGAGATAAGTGGAAATACATAATAAATGCTATAACTTTGCATTTAGTCAGAAATGGCAAACGAAAAGCACCTGGGTGGCTCTTAATTTCTGCTCTTGATTTCAACTAAGGTCATGATCTCAGGGTTGTGAGATTGAGCCCCACATTGGGCTCTGCACTCAGTGGAGAGTCTGTTTCTCTCCCTCTCCCTCTGCCCCTCCTCTGCCTCTAAAATAAATAAATAAATCTTTAAAAAAGAAGAAGAAGAAGAAATGGGAAACAAGTATAAATCTAATAATAAACATGTTATAATATATAATGCTACAGTTAGGTGAAGCTTTATATGGTTGGTAAATTTTTATGCTTAACATATTATTTTTGTACATTTTGTAAGAAATGAAAATTGCAATTATATTTAATATCCAATGAGCAGGGAAAATGTCCAACCTCACTAGAAATAAAAGAAATGCAAATTAGAAGTATTAGGAATTATTTTTCACCCATCCAGTTGTTAAAGATTAAAAAGATAAGTGGTGTAGGTTTAGAGAAATTACATGGTATAAGAATACACTATAGTTAAAAATATAAACTGGTTCAGTGTTCCAGAAATCTTGTTTCAAACCTCATAAGTGCATACTATTATTGCCCCTACTTTAAAGATGTAAAAAATGTAGCCCAGGGAGGTTAAGTAATTTATTGAAAGTATCACAGCTAATAAGTTGTGGAGTTGAGATTCAAACCCATGCTTAAAACCCAAGTTTTTAACCACCAAGCTAGTGTTGGGCCATGAAACCAATTTAGTGGATTGTGAACAGGATAGGATAGATAAAAAGTGTTAGAATCTATCACACATGGTATGAGTGTCATTTTGTAGAACTTTAGTTTATGTGTACTGAGTCAGAGTATAAAATATATTTCTAATGCAGACATAGTCAAGATCCCAAGTCAAGATCAAGATCATAGCCAGCTCCTTTCTGTCTCAAGGTTTTTGCCTGGACTCTTTTCCCCAGATCTTCCCTTGACAGATCTTACATCATCAACCTAGCTGTTACCTCTCAGATCCCAGCTCTTACCACATAGAAAGAATCTCCAACCCACCCAACTTCTTCTATTCCCCTATTATATTTTCCTTATAGCTCTTCTCACTATTTGAAATTATCTTAATAATTTGTTAACGTATTATTCTCTGCCACTCTCCACTTCCCCCTCACAGGCTCAGAAGAACATGAGAGCAGAGATCACATTTTGTGGCAAATGCTTCAATTATTTTGGTATCTCTGAGGTGTAGCATAGAGTCTGTAAAACCTTCTATCCAAAACAACACTGCTGGTAAAAACTCAGTTGATGTTTTGGCTGAAGTAATGTAGCTTCCCAGGGGTAATTATGACAAAAATTAGTTTCATTAAGAGAGGACTTTGTATATAACAGGAACATTCTCTATTGTCAAAATCAACAGAAAAGAAACTAATAGTGTTAGTTGTGCATTGAGCTAAGAATCCTGGTAAGATATTTGTAAGAATTTAGGCAAGGATTGTCTTCCTTGATATGCTGTATTTTAAAACCACCACTTTGGGGTGCCTGGGTGGCTCAGTGGGTTAAGCCTCTGCCTTCGGCTCAGGTCATGATCTCAGGGTCCTGGGATCGAGCCCCGAATTGGGCTCTCTGCTCAGCAGGGAGCCTGCTTCCCCCTCTCTCTCTGCCTGCTTCTGCCTACTTGTGTTCTCTCTCTCTGTCGAATAAAATAAAATCTTTTATAGGGGCACCTGGGTGGCTTAGTCGTTAAGCGTCTGCCTTCGGCTCAAGTCGTGTTCCCGGGATCCTGGGATCGAGCCCCGCATCGAGCCCCGCATCGAGCCCCGCATCGAGCCCCACATCGGGCTCCCTGCTGGGTGGGAAGCCTGCTTCTCCTGCTACCATTCCCTCTGCTTGTGTTCCCTCTCTCACTGTGTTTCTCTCTCTCAAATAAATAAAAAAATCTTTAAAAAAAATAAAATAAAATCTTTTATAAATAAATAAAGAAATAAATAAGTTACTGCCCCTCTTAGGACTACAAAATTGTAGAGATAAAGTAATGACAGTATGTAATATGTGTATTATAATGATATTAGAAATAGCTAACATATATTGAACAATTAATATGCACAGGCACTATGATACAATCATTTAATAAGGAGATTCTGAAAGAATTTCAGAAATAGGGGGGCGCCTGGGTGGTTCAGTGGGTTAAAGACTCTGCCTTCAGCTCAGGTCATGATCTCAGGGTCCTGGGATCAAGCCCCGCAATGGGCTTTCTGCTCAGCAGGGAGCCTGCTTCACCCCCCGCCCCCCGCCTGCCTCTCTGCCCACTTGTGATCTATCTCTCTCTGTCAAATAAAAAATAAAATCTTTAAAATAAATAAATAAAACCACATTACTGAGAAGGTGAAAGGCTAGTGAATATAGGATCTTGAAATACTAGCTGATATTAACTTAAATAATGGTCTAAATTTGCAAATTTATTTTTAATTTTTATTGAACTCGACATAGAAAAGATAGTAGATAAAACCCAGAGCTAACAAATTAAAATTCAGAGCAGTCATTTTAATAATAGCATTATTAAAGGATAATTTCAAGAAAAGGTATAAGTATAGTGGTCATTAAATATAAAGTGATCACACATTAAGGATTTTACTTAACTCATCATTAATGAGGGAAGCAAGCAAATGTTACAACTGATTTACAGGTGAAATAAAAAAATCAAAAATAGTATATGGGGAAAAGATATGTTTAAATAAACTTACAAGTGGACTCAAAACTGGCTTTTTTCCATAGGCAGGGGAGGGAAGACAATTGAACTCCACTGGAACAGAATTTGTGTGTCTGTAGATAAGAATTAGTTTTCATTGCTATTGTTTATCTAATTATAGATGTAAAATACCTCAGAAGCTATGAAGGCTAAACAATATTCTAAGCAATTCAGAGTTTCCACAGTTTTTTTTACCTATTCTTAATTTCCTTATAGTAATAAACGCATTTCTAAATTTGTTTAATTAAGAAATTTACAAATTTCTTAATTTCTAAAATTTGCTACATGAGTAGATTAATTTTTGGATAGTAAGGGTACTTGATCTCTCCTCTTACAATGTCTCATGCTGCTAGAAAATATTAATTCTATTCTAATCTTTTCCCATAGCAATATTTTATATACACACACACACACACACACACACATATATACACACACAATCAATGTGCAATGTGCATATGAAAAAATTTATATGTGAAAAGCAAGGATTGATTTATATTTGAAGTTCTCTGTGTGTGTGTGTGTGTATATATATATATATATATATATAGCTAGACTTCACCTAATACTAAGATAACTACTGAAAATTTTTGATGAGAACAAGATTGCTGCTTTCATATCTATGTTGAGTTTTTATTTAGCACACAAATTCCGAATGCTTGTTCATATCCTATAATATGTTGAATGGTTATTGGTTTCAAAGACAATTTTGCCAACTTCAAGAGTTTTACAGGAGTGTAGAAGTACAGTAGCTTACATTTTTTAATTTAAAGAAGGTTAAGAACAAAGTGATTTCTTCATAGAGAGCTAACCACTTAGTGTGACCATCCATGGTGTCAATAAAATTACCTGGTATAGAACACTGGAGAATAAATATGTATGAAGAAAAATTAAATTCCAATCTTCTTCATTATTCAATGTGTATGCATAGTCTATTTACCAGTAATATAATTAAAGGGATATAGTGATTCTGCTATTTCTGGATAATAATATTTTCCCTTTGGAGCTTAAATGTAACTATTTCAAAATCTGTCTTTGGACGCTTTATACTTAGCTACTGTTTTAAGACTTAAGTTGTTTTAACAACTTGGCCATATACTGAAGATATTTTCTTTTTCCATTTGTTTAATATTAAACATCAATTGTTTTAACAACTGATTATAGTTATTGTATTATTGACAGTTTTTGGTATTATTTGTCTGTTCCTTATTTTTCTGTTTAGCATATACTTTCTCGATAGCTTTTTATTCATTCATTCATTCAGAAACTTTATTGAGCTTCTCCTATCTTCCAGGCACTGTTCCAGGTATCTTTGTATCTAGAATACAAAGAAACAAACAGAAAAAAGCCCAAATTGTTTTCCTCATTAAACTTGCATTGTAATAGGGGGAGAGACAATGAATAAATGAACAAGTAACTGGACTATAAGTGCTATAGAAAAAATAAAAGGAGAGTAGTTGGTAGGGAGTGTAGGCATGGCATAAGGTTGCTGTTTTAAATGAGGTGATCATGGAAGACTAAAGTGACATTTGAGCAGAGAACTAAAGGAAGTGAGAATTACTTGGCTGTGCCCCTTCTTTTGCTTTGACTTCCTAGGAGGGTAGAACCAAATTTGAAGTTCGGTTTTAGTAATTGTGGTAACTTATCTTTCCCCAATCTAAATTCTCAATTCTTTCCCACCCATCCCACCTTCCAGTTCTCTGTTTTTGTATTACTATTTCATTTGTTCCAACTGTAAGTAAATTCAAATCCTTTGTGGAAAGAAGAGAGGGAAAAGTAAATTAATTATGGACTCAGAAATTTCATCTCTTAAAAAATACATTTCTTAAGAAGTATCATATAATCACACCTTATAATGAGTTTGTTTAAATATTTGCTTTTTTTTCAATGTCTGGTTCAGGTCTTTTGCATAAAGGTTTGCATCACAGTTTATTAGAAAGAGCTCAGATTTATATTCAGAAGTCTTCCTTCAAATCCTGGCTGGTCGTCTGATTCTGAGGAAGTCACTTGACCTCTAAAGTCTAACAACACACCTAATGACGTTTTTGGAGGACCAAAGGCTTGGAATGTGTGTGTTTAGTAAGTTTATTGAACAAATGGCTAATAAGCAAAGATGGGAGAAGATTCCATTTAAAAATTGGGGGAAAAGGGGTGCGTGGGTGACTCAGTGGGTTAAAGCCTCTGCCTTAGGCTCAGGTCATGATCTCAGAGTCCAGGGATCGAGCCCCACATCGGGCTCTCTTCTCAAGGGGAAGCCTGCTTCCCTCACCTCTGCCTGCCTCTCTGTCTACTTATGATCTCTCTCTCTGTCAAATAAATAAAATCTTTAAAAAGATTTTAAAAAAATAAAAAAATAATTGGGGGAAATAAAATTAAAACTACAGGGATTTTTTTTTCCTGAAAAGATTAAAAATATTTTGCTAACAGTTTTCTCTTAGCCAGGGTGTAATTTAAAAGTGAGAGTCTTTAGCATATAAGCCATATAAGCAGTAATAAAATCATTAGAGTACATGAAATCTTCAACAGGAAAGACTATAGAATAAGAAGAGAAGATGGCCTACAGATAAGTCCCTGAGGAGTTCTAACAAAAACTCAAAGGGAAATGAGCCAACAAAAGTAGACCAAAAAGGACAAAGGAGGTGAAAACATCTAGAATGACTAACAGGTTTCTTGTTTGCACTTCTGGGTTGTGCCATTCTCTGAGGTAGGAGACCCTGGAGGAAGACCAATTTTAGGGCAGATGATAATGAATTTAGTACAGAGCATGTTGAGTTTGAGGTTCCTATAAGACATCTACATGGAATTGAATATGGAGTTGAGCATACAAGTCTAGAAATCTGAAGAGTTGCCTGAGCTGAGAAGTAATGCTCAGAAAAATAAAAAGAATCTATGAAACTTTTATAAAAATGCAGGTCATTTTAATTAGTAAGGGAGAGTAGCAGTGTTTTAATATGGTTATTTGAGTACATATCCTTCCTTATATATCAAACAGCTTAATGAGACAGAATATGGATAATTTATTTTGTGTACCCCATAGCACTTGCTCACAATAGGTGTTCAATTATTATTTACTGAATTGAACTAAATTGACTAAAGGGATTATTTTGCAAGGCCAGGCTGTTCTGCAAGTCAAGGATTGTGAATTATTGGAGTTAGAGTTAAGTAATCAGAGGTTAGTGGTACTCAGGGAGGACGTGACACACACCAAGAACTGGAGTGTGGTTTCCTGAAAGTAAGCAGCTGTCGATCTGGCAAATCAGTCAGGTCTGGGCAGATTTGCCACAAGTAGGGCACAACATATCTTGCATAAAATGCAGGTGCAAAACATGCTGAGAGGAGAGGATCATAACTTTAAATACAGACTTTGTTACGTGGGCAGAAGACTTGTAGTCATTTTCACTATGTCACCATTTACATAACATTAAAACAACTATTATACTTCATCATAAAATAAGGTGGCTTCATGTAGATATACAGTTTTCAAAGTATTTCTTCCAGAAGAAACATAAAAGCCCACATTTCCTTATTTATAAAACCAGATTCCTACAGATTCTTTAGTGCCATAAATAATAAAGAGCAAACTTTCCCCCACTTCATCTGAATGGTTGATTAATAATTTAGTAGGCATTTCATTTCAAAAGAATTGCACCACGATGGTTAAATTAGAACTGTGAAGAAAAATATCATCCAAGTCGCTGGATTTGACAAAAAGTGCACTGTATAAAACAAGAAGCTATTATTGTACAAAACACAATAAACAACTCCCAAGCATTGTTATATGAGTGGCATTTTTGTAGCTTTTTGAAAAATTGTCATATTTGTAAGTACTGTTAACTTTGCTATGAGACAAAATCTCATTATAGACCTTACTAAGAAAGTAATGATGAAGAGTTAACCTTAAAGGCAACTTAATTCTAACAAGGATGGTTCATATATTTGCATGGTTCTGTTAGACATAACAGTCACATTTACTTTAAACTCTTCTAATATAATATGGAGAAGATCTATTATATCATAAACAAGTAGAATTTTCCGACTTTCATAAAGCTATACTGTTGTGGCCTAAGTACAAACTTAAAGCTCCTGTCCTAAAATCTGATTTTTTTCCTAATGTTTTAAGTTATTTAAATTCTAATTACTTAACATGTAGTGTAATATTAGTTTCAGGAGTAATATCAGTGATTTATCACTTACATATAACATCTATTGCTCATCACATGTGCCCTCCATAATTGATTTTGGCTCAGGTCATGATCTTAGGGTTGTGGGATTGCCCTGCGTGGGGCTCCGTGCTCAGCATTGAGTTGGCCTAAGGTTCTCTCTCTCCCTCTGCCCCTCCCCACCCCCACCGGCATGTGCACATGCTCGCTCGCTCTCTCTTTCAAATAAATCTTTTTTTAAAAAATCTCTTATAGTTTGCCTCCCTGTCTCCCTTTTTTTCCTTTCCCCTATGTTCATCTGTTTTCTTCCTTAAATTCCACATATGAGTGAAATCATAAGGGATTTGTCCTGCCTTGACTGACTTATTTAGCTTAGCATAATACCCTCTACCTCCATTCACATTGTTGCAAATGGCAAGATCTCTTTCTTTCAAAATCTAATTTAAAAGAGGTATTCATGAACTCATAAATGTTGATGATTCTTTCAATAGAATCAAGCAACCAGAACAGTGGCCTTCAGAAGTAGACCTGGTACTTTTAAGAATCCATCTTCATCCAGTTGGTGCTTTAGATGCTGACCAGCGCCTCTAATTTTATAACATCTTTGCCTTTCTTGGTTTTGTTTTTAAACTGTGGATTGCCTAATATGTAAATGGTACAATTCCAATCAGGATCTAAATTTTGTTTCTTTTGTTTTAAGAGTAAAAATGAGTGTTACAGTATAAAATCCATTTCTGTAACACTAAAAATGAGTGTTACAGTATAAAATCCATACTGTAGATGTATGAGTGAGAGCATTTGGAATTAGGAATATAGGTTAACCTTAAAAAGAAATAGCAATGCCTGTAAGGAAGGAGAAGATAGAAGAGTGGGAAAGATTTGGAACAATAAATATGAAAAATTGGATTAACAGTTAGCAAGAAGTAACTGAAAGGACTTGAGAGTATGGAAAGAATAGCAGGACACTGAACCAACATGGTTTTATAACGAGGCATCTGAGAGCAATTTTTGTCTTAAGACTTAGCAGCCTAGAAAAAGGAGCAGGGAAATTGGAGGCTACTGAAAGTCAGGGAGTGGGAGAGAACATGGGACTATGAATTCATAGTTGAAATAGTAGGCAGTGGGTTCTAAACTGTAAGGAGAAAGTAAAAGCCAAAAAAGGCTAAATCTGTAACTAATCCAGAAGTTTTTTTGGTTTGGGGGGGCTTTTCTTTTTTTTACCATTTATAATTACTACTTTCTTAATATTTGTTTTTATGCATTTGTTTATCACCATATGATACTGTGTCTTGTTGGTGTTTGGGGAATGTGAGACTCCTGCCCTTTTGAAAGAAAGTAACAAGATCTTTTAAAAAAAAAAATGTCTTTCTTTTGAGAGGCTGAGTGGGATAGTGGAGTGGATTGAGTGAAAAAGAATTCCTGTGTTTGGAAGTGAGGGGAGACTTTTCAGTCTAAAAGGCCTCTGAAACTGACTCACAATTTATTTCTATAATTATTCTCCCTTCGGGGCGCCTGGGTGGCTCAGTCGTTAAGTGTCTGCCTTCAGCTCAGGTCATGATCCCAGGGTCCTGGGATCGAGCCCCGCATCGGGCTCCCTGCTCAGCAGGAAGCCTGCTTCTCCTGCTACCATTCCCTCTGCTTGTGTTCCCTCTCTCGCTGTGTTTCTCTCTGTCAAATAAATAAAAAAATCTTTAAAAAAAAAAATTATTCTCCCTTCATTTTTGTCTCTCCATAATTATATTCATTCTAAGTTATATTACTGATAAGGTCAGCCTTCCTATGATAATTGGAGCACATTCTACTATGTTAGTACTATTGTTCATACTACTAAGGCAAGACAGTTTCAAGGGGGGAATAAAAGGTGGTTATTTTCTGTCCAAATAAGATACATTTTTGTTTTTTAACTGAATATAGCTAGAAAAATGAAACCCAAAAAACTTGCCTCTGAAGTATTCTATATGCTTAGTCCTTATGCCAATTTGCACTGCTTTTCTTTTTTGAGGGGGGGCAGTGGTGGGATTAAGAATTAGAGCTTGGGGGGTATCTGGGTGGCTCAGTGGGTTAAAGCCTCTGCCTTCAGCTCAGGTCATGATCCCAGGGTCCTTGGATCGAGCCCAGCATTAGGCTCTGCTCAACAGGGAGCCAGGGACGCCTGGGTGGCTCAGTCGTTAAGCGTCTGCCTTCGGCCCAGGTCAGATCCCAGGGTCCTGGGATCGAGCCCCGCATCGAGCTCTCTGCTCTGCAGGGGGTCTGCTTCTCCCGCTACCATTTCCTCTGTTTCCCCCTCTCGCAGTGTTTCTCTCTGTCTAAATAAATAAAAATCTTTAAAAAAAAAAAAAAAAAAAAAAAAACAGGGAGCCTGCTTCCTCCTCTCTCTCTGCCTAACTCTCTGCCTACTTATGATCTTTCTCTATGTGAAAGAAATAAATAAAATCTTTAAAAAAAAAAAGAATTAGAGATTGATTTGGCATTTATTTTTTTACAAAGACAAATTTTAAATCCTGGGCAAATAGTAAGTATCACACTCGAGACCACAAGTTATACTGTGGAGTGAAGCAAAGGTAAATGCCACAAAACCATTTGTAAATAATTTAACATTTTTCCTGAATATAAATGAATCCAGACAAGTGTAACTGTTTGAACTGCTGTTAAAAAGTAATATATTAAAACAAATAGAATGTGAATAATTACAAGATTGATTTTTTTTTATTTATAAGAAAGCATATAGTGTAGGGCTTTAGAACATGGTTTTTAGAGCAGAACGCCTGAATATATGTCTTCACTCCACCAGTTAGTGTGTGATCTTGACAAAATTATATAATCTCTCTTCCTCAGCTTTATGTTTTGAAATGGTTTCAAAACCATTATGTTTTGAAGATCAAAGTACTTAAAACACTGCCCGGCATATAATATTCAGTAAATATTAAGATTTTTTAAATTAATAAATATGTTGTGAAATTCATTAAAAACCTCACTTAAACATCATTTAGTTGTTTATAAGGCTTATATATCTCACATAGGGTATCTCTTACATAGGGCCAGCCTTTAAAATGAAGAGGAATAAAAAGCGAAAATGAGTGTTTGCAGGTGATTAAATGCTGAAGTGAAGATATTTTTGATAACCACAGAATCAGTTTATAGTACATCAGCTATAACAACTTTTCTATTATATAACAAGACAAAGGCAGTTAAACACACCATGTCATTTTTTAAAACATCATTAAGTAAATATTTGAAAGCATTAGATTGTTTTTGGTGGTGGTGGATTTTTAGCCAACTCTCCTGATTTAATTTTTTGACCAAGTTGATCTTTTTTGAACTAAAGGCCAAGCATTTTGCAATGCTTAAACACATATTTAGCCTTAAAATATACTTATTTTTACATAAACGTTAACCTCCTTACTAGATTTTTTTAGTTTATCTTAAAGTTAAGGATATTGACTTATCTATCTAATACATTATAGGCACCAGAAAAATGTTTTTTTGTTTTTTGGATTTTTTTTTTTTAAGAAATTTTTTATTTGAGAGAGAGAGCGTATGCATGCAAGTGGAGGGAAGGGAGAGAAGAAGAGGGAGGGAATATCAAGCAGAGTCCATGCTGAGCATAGAACCTGATTCAGGACTCAGGCCCATGACCCTGAGATCATGACCTGAGCTGAAACCAAGAGTCAGATGTTCAACCAACTGAGCCACCCAGACGTCCCCAGAAAAATGTTTGTTGAATTGAATTGGGTCTATAAAGAAAAGTATATTTACAGCAAAATAATTATAAATGCTATATTGGATACGCATAACTTAAGGGAGTTATATTCGTATATGTATTTGGGATATTTTCTTCTTTGTTCATTATTTTCTTTCTGGACTAACAAGGATTTAATGTGGGGAGTTGGAAGAAGGAGGTGATTTTAATGCTCAGAGCATTTTTTTTCCTTAGGGAGAGAGACGGTGGGAGAGACAGAAGGAAAGAGAGAATCTTAAGCAATCTCCATGCTTAGCAGGCAACCTGACATGGGGACATGGGCCAGATCTCACAACCCTGAGATCATGACCTTAGCCAAAGTCAAGAGTCGAACACTTAACTGACTGAGCTACCCAGGCACCCCAATGCTCAGAGAATTCTTGATTTACTCCTGATATTTCTGCATCTTTTAAAAACTTTTCTGGGTGTTATAAATACTAATAAAAAAGTATTTTAATTATGCTAAAATTATTTTAAAAAACAGATTTGGGTGTGACATTTAAAGTATTGATAGCAAGTAAGGGAAAAACAGGACTATTCTGAGATTTTAACTTCTGGTTAATTTACCTTAGGCTTACTTTAAAAAATGAGTAAGATCAGCTAAAGTACTTGCTAGACTCTGCTGAGCAAAGAAGGAAAATTGCCTCTTTAATGTTGGGTGTGAGAGGAACTGAGAAAGGAAGAAAAGAAACCCATTGATTCTTGTTTAAACTTTAAGTATGAGCAAATAAAGACTTCTTTTTTTAAGTGTTAGTAGAGGAATCATTTGATTAAATAGATCCTCAAAAGTTGAGCTTTTATACTCAGAATTTGACCATTACAGGACATATGAAAAATAATAAACACTCTTCAAAGGCTTAAGATCCCAGGACTGAATCAAAAATAGCCGTCAGGTCATGATCTGAGGGTTATGAGATAAAGCCCTATGTCGGGCTTCACTTTGGGCATGGAGTCTCTCCCCCTCTCCTTTATGTCCCCCACCCTGCTCTCTCACTCTCTCTTTATAAAAACAAACAAACAAAAAAACCAGCCATCCACCATCCAGTATCATCCGATTCACTTACAGGAATTGTACCTCAGTTCATCATCAAAAACAATTAATGTCCAGAAACAACCAAGGCAGGACTTCTAGAACAATGAAGTAAGGAACTCAATGGGCTTTCCCCCACCAAAATAACAATTTAAGTGGTGAAAATTATTTAAAAACAACAGTTATGCAGGGGCGCCTGGGTGGCTCAGTCGTTAGGCATCTGCCTTAGGCTCAGGTTATGATCCCAGAGTCTTGGAATAGAGCCCCACATGGAGCGGAGCAGAGCATCAGTCTCTCTGCTCAGCGGGAAGCTTGCTTCTCCCTCTCCCACTCCCCCTGCTTATGTTCCCTCTCTTGCTGTGTCTACTCTCTGTCAAATAATAAATAAAATCTTAAAAAAAAAAAAAAACCAACAAAACAAAACAAAAAAACAATTATTCAGTCTTTGGGAATTTTTCTAAGGGCATACAGCAAATCAAGAAACATTCTTTTTTTTTTTTTTTTTTTAAGATTTTATTTATTTATTTGACAGAGAGATAGAGAGTACCAGTAGGCAGAGAGGCATGCAGAGAGCCGGGGAAGGAGGCTCCCTGCTGAGCAGGGAGCCCGATGTGGAGCTCAATCCCAGGACCCTGGGATCATGACCTGAGCTGAAGGCAGCTGCTTAATGGACTGAGCCACCCAGGCGCCCCAAGAATCATTCCTTAAAGAATATCTACTATATGTCAGAACAGTGAGTTTTTACGGCATTTGAACCACATCCCATTACTTCTCCCCATAATATCCCCTTCACAGTTTCAACCCCAGCATATTAGCCAAGAAGCCAAGAAAATGGGGTTTCCTCTCTCCCTAACCTCAGCCATCTAGAGCTACAGGTTGATAGGGAGAAGTGGGCATCTAGTGTTTCTCACCCCCCTTCACCCCTCATCAGCTCCATGTTACAGAAATTCTGTTCCACATAGGCATGACTGAGGGGACCAACTCTCTCTTCAACCAGCCCCTACTCTTAGCAGAGCAAGCAGAGAACACTATGGCCCAATTACCCTGCCCTAACTCACCATAGGGTAGAGGTTCCACATGAAGAGAGGCAAGCCAAGACCAGAGCTTCTCCCCCACTTTCAGTGTATACTTGTAGAGCAGGGTTGTCATTGGAAAAAAAGGGTCTCTGTCCCTAATTTAGTCCATTGGTACAGATGTTCTGCCCAGGAGTAAAGGCAGATCATACGGGTAAAGAGTTCTACAGATCTGACTGAGAGGGCTGACTTTATTTGTAAGGAGTATAGAATTCCATGCCTAAGGGTGTACAAAATAGATCTTGATGAAGAGCCATTAAGAGGAGGCTGGTAGCTCCATGATTCATCAAACCAACAGAGCAGCCAAAAGTTTTAAAGAAAGGACCAGGGAAAGAGTCAGCTAAGAATAGCCCTCCTGGCATCATAATCAACTGTGATGATCAGGAAGGTAATGTGTATGTGCAAGGTTGCACCCACTCAGGAGCAATCAGAGCAGGATGTGGGGCAGACTTGAAAGCATTCCCCAAGCTGCACACAGACCCATCAACACAGGGCAGAAGCCTCACAGGAACAAGGGGCTTCAACACAACCTGTGATCAAACACTTACTGAGCAATAGTAAGTTACTCTGACCCAGGGGTAACTCCTAGGAAGCAAGGCCCACAAATAATATGATCATTCCTGACAGTCTGAAAAACTGTGCACATGTCCACGGCTGTGCCCTCTCAGGAGCGGTGGGAACCTCCAGGCTACTTGGAGTGGGAACCTCCAAGCTACTAGTCCCTGCTGAATGTGAGGTAAACAAGTAAAATCCCTGAACTAGGATAGCAGCGTCTAACCTACAGATATAGCCAATATAGAGAGTAAAATTGACTGGCAAAGGAGACTGAAGCACAACCTTTAACCAATGGCTTGTGCTCACTCAGGAGCAAGCCCAAAATAATGAGCCTAAAAGATCAAAATAGTAAGGAAAAATATGAGTAGAAATATCAGAGCCTGAACGCTGCAGGGAAACAGATTTTGCAGAATTAGTTCAAGCAAGTCACTAAGCAAATAAGCAAACAACACCAACCACTCCAGGGTGAGGTAGGGGATCAGTATCTAGTGTTACTAAAATATATTATCTACAATGCCCAATTATCAACAAAAAATAATGAGACATGGAAAGAAATAGGAAAGTATGACCCATGTAGGGGGGGGAAAAGGAAATAGAAAATGCCTTTGATAGGTCCCAGATGATGTAATTCATGGACAAAGCCTTTAAAACACTAATATAAATACATTCAAAGAAGTAAAGAAAACCAAGCTTAAAGAATGAAAGGAAAGTATAATAATAGTATCTAATCAAATAGTCAATATTAAGAGAAATTTTTTTTTAAGATTTTATTTATTTGACAGAAACACAGCGAGAGAGGGAATACAAGCAGAGGGAACGGTAGCGGGAGAAGCAGGCTTCCTGCTGAGCAGGGAGCCCCATGCGGGGCTTGATCCCAGGACTCTGGGATCATGACCTGAGCCTAAGGCAGATGCTTAACGACTGAGCCACCCAGGCGCCCAAGAAATTTTTTAATTAAATGGAAATTGTGGAGTTGAAAAATATAATAAACCAAGTAAAAATTATTTGAGCTGGCAAAAGATAAAAATTAGTGAATTTGAAGATAGATTAATAGAGATTATAAAATCTGAAGAACAGAGAAAGAAACAATGGAAAAAAATGAGTAAAACTTCAGAGAACGGTGGGACATGATTAAGCATACCAATGTACAAGTAATGAGAATAACAAAGAGAGGAGAGAAAAGGAGAAAGAAAAAGTATTCTAGGCTCTAATGGCTGAATTTTGTTTTTTCAAATTTAACGAAAAGCATTAAGTCACACATCTCACACATCTAAGAAATTCAATGAAGTCCAAATAGATTAAACACAAAGCAGTCCACTTCCGGACACATCATAGTCAAAATGTTGAAAGCCAGAGGGAAAAAGAAAATCTTGAAAGCAGTACAGGAAAACAACTTATCACATACAAGGGAACACCAGTAAAATCAACAGTTGACTTCTCATCAGAAATAACGGAGAACAGAAGGCAATAGGGCAATACATTCAAAGTGCTGGAAGTGAAAACCTATCAATGAACAATCTTATATCCAGCAAAGTTATCTTTCATAAATGAAGATGAAACATTCCCAGATAAACAAAAGCTGAGAATTTTTTACCAGCAGGTCTGTCTTACAAGAATTATCAAAGAAAGTGAGGAGGACGAAAGAAAAAAAGCACGTAACACCAGAGGGCACTTTGAATCCGCACACACGAAAACAAAGAGAACTTGTAAAGGTAATTATGTAGAAAATTCCAAAAGAGTATAATTACATGTATCTTCTCAACTGATTTAAAAAGCAATTGCATAAAACAATATGTATATAGTTGTATTGTTGAGTCTAAAACATATCGAAATGTAGTACACTTGATAACATCAGCACAAGAAGGATAGAGGTATTGTTGTGAGAGCTTGTATTGAAGTGAGGAAATGACGCCAAATAGTAACTCAAATCCACAGGAAGAAATAAAGAGACCAAGAAAGGGAGAGATGTTGAGAAGACAGATTTCATACCAGCCAGAGAACAAGAGATATTTAAAAATAGGTAAATGCTTATTCTTTTATTTCCTTTTGAGACACTTTCTCTCAATTGCTTAGGACTAGAAAGTGTACCTTTTCCCTACTTATAAAATTTCACTTACAAAGACAAAGGGCAAGATTCAGAATGAAAGATAAGGGGTGTGCACATACACGTGTATGTGTGTATGTGTGTGTGTGTGTGTTGTGGGGAGGGCACATACAAGCTAAAATAAGCCTCTTGAACCATTATAGTACATAATCTTGCCAGGTGCTGTGATTAATGAAGTAAGGAAAAACATTCTGGGATTTAGTCTTTCTATTAATTGATAAGGTACTATTTATTAGTGTTCCTTACACGTTGATTTTCCTAGTATGCAATAACTGGGATCCTCACTATTATTTGTTTGGTTACATCTTGCCTATTTTCAGTATTCATCCATTAATCTTCATGGAAAGGAAGTCTTCTCCATTTAAGAAGCTATCCTTGTCCCAGGCCCCAAATTTTGTCTTATCTAAAAATTTAGGTTTTGACTTTATAAATGCTCAACCACATACTTTATGGCCAAGCTATACAGAAACTTTTACACACTGAGTTTTAAAATGTAAATAGTATTAACTAATTGCTGAAATGCCATTGTTCTGGAATCAATCCAAAATTCAATCTTAGTTCTTCCGTATACTGTCTATATAATATGTATCTCTATTTGAATGAGTTGTCTCAGACACAAAATACACCTACCTCATAAGGTTATTTTGAATTTTAAATTGAATAACATAAAAAACAGGCATAGCAGATGTTTAATACAATGTTTGTTATCTTAAGCCATAAATGTGAGTGGGGAGGATGCAGAGAACAGAGGGATATGACCAGAATAGAATTTATTTTAAGGGAAAGTTAGAAAGTAGGCTGAATTAGTAGATTGGTGACATAGAATACTTGATAAGATCTTATAATCTAGATGGAAGTGCTGACACTGAGAATACAAAAGTAAAGGGGGAAAAACATGGTTTTTGCCGATTTGCTACATACAGGCCATTGAGAAAGATAAACATAAATTTATAATCACATAAACAAAACACAAAATTCATCTGGTGTAAGGATAGCTATGTGGTATGATAAGAGCATTTAATAAAGAGATTTTTCTAGCAGACATCAGGACTGACTTGAGATCTAAAGAATGAATAGGAGTTAGTAGATGAAAAGAAGAAGGCATACCGGGCAGAGGAAATAACTTTTTAAAAGCTTTGGGTCAAGAAAAACAAGCGAGTATGAGAGATGCAATCAGGACAGGGAGGGGAAAGTAAAGAAAGTGAAGGAGGGGAACAAAGTATAATATAAGGCTGAGTGAGAAAAGCAAATAGAAATCATGTAGGAAGAATGAAATAGATTAGGGAGATAGTTAGGATTCAGATGTCAAAATCAATAGGACCTACTGATAAATTGGATGTAGGAAATGAGGAAAAGGTTTTGCAGATCATTCCCAGGGTTCTGGCTTGTAGAAATTAAGGATGGGTTTCATTCCTGACAATCTGTTCATTGACTGAAGGCCAGTTTTGAGGAGGGAAATCATGGGTTTGGCCTTGGATGTGTTGAACATTGAAGTATATTCAAGATATACAAGTGTAAACATCAAGAAGGCAGTTGAATATATGGGTTTAATGTGCAAAAGAAAGGTCTGAGCTGGACATAATATTTAAATAATTGATTTATTGGTAGTAAATATAACTAATTTATAGGGGGGACAGTAGAGTGAAAGGAGATGAGGGCTTAGGACCAGAGGTTGAGGATCAATATTTAAAGGCTGGGTTGAGGATGATAAACCCACAAAGGAGACTAAGAAGGCATAACCAGATGGACTAAAGTAGAACCGGGAGAATGTGATATCATAAAATGCAAAAGAAGAGAAAAAATGGTCATCATGAATGTACTTAGGAGTGGAATAAATGAGAACTGAAAAATGTCTATTTAATTTATTGATATGACAATTTATTGGCAACCTTTTCAAGAGCTTCTTGGTGGTGTAATGGGGACAGAGCCAGACTGGAATAGGATGAGATGTGAATGGATAGAGTAATTCTCCATGCATCTGCCACTAAGAACTTTGTTCAGAACTGTTTTTTCAAGGGTATTTGTTGTTAAGTGAACAGACTTGGAAGAGACACTGTGTCCTTCTGGAACAGAGAGCAAATTTATTTGTTGTCCAGTATAATAAAGATAATGTCTCCCTTTGGGACAAAGGTCAGGAAGGCTTGCCTGTAGCCCATAATAAAAGATTAGAGTTCTCGAAATTCAGAGTTCCTCAGCTGTGATATAAACCCACTGCCTGCAGCGTCTACCTGTGCCACTCTGTGTCATCCTGTGGGACTTAGGAGGAAAGGGGAACCAACGTCAGCATGAAACTCATGCTGCTTCATGTGGCCTGAGTAATAGTCTTTTGCCTCTAACCCAGAAGTCTTATGTCTCCTGCCAGCATCCATGAAACTGTGATCAGCTAATTTGTTCACTTGCAGGTGGGATAAACTGTCAGTCTCTTACAGTTTTTGGTAGCCATGGGGAAAAAAAGATGGAAACAAGCCAAGTGAAAGGTTCAAACAGTTGGGCTATGAAAGAGAAGAAAAGGCAAGGCAGAACTAATAGAGGATGCGGCATGGAGGGAGCTTGTATTAAAGAGTAAAGATATAAGCATGTAGAAATATTGATGTGGGGCCAGTTGAGAGGGAGAGATTGAATATACATGAGACAGAGGACAATAGTAGAGGGATAATTTAAGGTAGGAAAAGATCCTACATACAAGTAAGAGGAATTGGGACAAAGAAGGGGAACACTTCTTCATTTCTTTGTGTGTAACAAAAAAGAATACAGGGAAGAGGGACATAAACTGAAGCAGTTGTTACCTTTAGTATCACAAAGTTAAGGAAGCTCTTTTCTGACTGCTTCTATTTTCCCTGAGAATGTAGAAGCTTAGGTAATTTGCTGGAGGATGAGGGAGAGAGAAAGAGAGAACCAGAGGTTTGAAAGAGAGAAGAGGTTTAAAGTAGACTGAAAAGAGCAGAAAAAAATGAGCTGAGCAGCAAATGAAGTAGGAATGCAGAGTATTGGAAGATCTGGTGGGGGTTAATGGTTAAAAACTAGTGGTAAAAATATACCCAATGTTATGACTTTCTCTAGCACCACTCAGGTGTGGGCTAAGTTCCCCTAAAATTAAGGTTTTGCCCAATAAGACAATGGAGTTTAAAACTTTTTTGAAATTCTGGGCCATAGAACTCAAGCTGAACAAGAATAGAGAAGAATGGAATGGACTAAGCTAGTGGATTGAGAGAAGTTGGAGATCAGTGGCAAGCCCAATGAGGATGAAAAACAGTCAGTGGGAGTAGTTGAATAAACAAGATAAAAGGAGAAACGGTTACAGTGAGAAGATTTAGGAATTGTTCATTCATTCATTAGTTCTGTTGTTCATATAATAAAAACCTCAATTCGCAGACTAATATGTGCTATTTAAAAACTATTTTCCTCTTGCTTGGTATGCATCTGGAGATGTATACTTGAGATGTATAAATTTACCTACCCAGTTATGATTTCCTTGGGTTTGCTTTATTGCGGCTGGCTTTCCTTGATAGCTAGGGAAGGACAACCAAAAGTAGCAAGGAGAAATCAGCATTTTAGTTTTTATCATGTATTTTCTCTGAACATGTGCAATAACAATTTATCCATGTGTTCTTACATAGGTTTTTAAAACAACTTTTAGAGAGTTATATCTAAAAATGTCCATTTGGATCACCCGCATTAATTGCTGTTTTTAATATTATGAATACATTTGTCATACTAGTTATTGCTAGTAACAATAAATCCCAATTAATGAGGAAGTAGTTGAACCCGATAGTGAAGAACACACGCTTTGGAATTAACAATACTTACTGTAAAAAATGGGGGTTAAATGCTATTAAAGATTGTAAAGTACTTAACACAATATCTAGTATATAGTACACATTCAGTTAATAATACCTATCATTTTTATAATTGTTGTCGTCATCATCATCATCTACAGTCAGAACTCTTGGTTCCAAGTGACAAAAATTCAACTCCCCCTAGATTTTCCAAAATAGGAATTTATTGGCTCATGTAATTAAAAAGACCAGAGGTTGATGCACTAGCTGCATCAACATCAATACCTGCAGATTCAGGTATTGAAACTATATCAACTATATCATTTCTTGGCTTTACTTTATATTGGCTTCATTTAGAGCAATCTTTCCCCTCATGGTAATAAGATGAGCTGCATCTATCTTACCAGCAGACCAATAGCAGTGAAAGACAAATGTCTCTTTTTTAATAATTGCAGCAAAAGTCTTAGGTAGAGGTGTTTCATTGGCCTGTCTTGGGTTACGTGCTCATTCCTTAACTAATCCTATGTCCAAGCAAATGGAATATTCTGATTGGCCAGGCTTCAAACTGGGAAATGGGAACACCGTCAGCCAAAACACCGGGACTGAGAATGGATGGGGGATGGTTTCTCCAAGATTAAATCAAGCTGCTGCTAGCAGGAAAAGGTGGAATAAATACCAGACTGGCAAAAACAGCAAATTTCCAATACTTCACATGTAATACTGAGCAGTAATACAAATGTAATACCGCAAAGAGGGAAACAGTTGAAAGTACATTTTAAATTGTCACCCACTCAGCAAAAAGCCTATACTCTTCTTAAAGTGAATAAACAGAGGCCTTGCCATACTATTATATTGTGCCATAGGTAAGGATGTTCCGTAGAAAACATCCCACCTCAACTTCTGTATAATTAGTCATAACACTTGAAGAAAAATACAACTGAATTTAATTATTATGAGAAAGATGATCCCTAAGGTATTAATTATCTCAAACAACATGGTACAATAGAAAGAGAAGTAAAAATCACAAGATACAAATCTACCAAAAAATAGTAATAATAATAGTTACCATATATTGAATGATTAGTATGTGTATTCTAAAAGCTTTTTATCCATGTCTTCATTTTAGTAGCCAGTTTTCATTTTACTATTACAATTCTATGAGTTAGGTATTATTATGTTCCTTTAACACATGGGGAAAAGGAGGGTCAGTGGTTAAATAATTTGCCTTGTATGCACGCAGAGCAACATTTGAATCTGTCCTTGTTGCTTCTAAAGCCTGTGCTGTCATTAGTAGGCTGAGTGACTTAACCTCTCATTCCTTTTTCTTAAAGTAGGAGATTTTGTTTTAATTATTTTTAAGGATACTTCTCTCTTAAAAATCCTATGATTATGTAAGAGTTCACCTTCAATTTCTCATCAGTGATTTTGTGTATTTTTTTTAAAAGACTTTGTGTATTTATTTGATAGAGGGAGAGAGATCACAAGTAGGCAGAGAGACAGGCGGGTGGGGGGGGAAGCAGGCTCCCCGCTGAGCAGAGAGCCCGATGCAGGGCTCAATCCCAGCACCCTGAGATCATGACCTGAGCCAAAGGCAGGGGCTTTGACCCACTGAGCCACCCAGGTGCCCCGATTTTGTGTATTTTTAAGGAAGGTTTTGAATCAATTCTAACACTTCTTTGTTTTTTTGTGTATCTTTAATTATGGATGAAAAAATAATAGTATCACTATTTTGGTAAGAACATTTCAGTGCGCATGTCATAGCATTATTGTATGATCACGAAGGAAACTGCACTTTTGACAAATGTTCTTTCACCAGGACCTCAAATTCAAAGAATAAAATTTGGCAAATACACAAAGTGATAAATGTTAGAACAGAGGGCAAAGCACCATCTGAATTTCTGCATTGGTGTGCCACTTTATGTATGAAGTGCTTTGTATGGTTGGTTTTTTGGTTTTTGTTGTTGTTGCCTTATTGCAATTTGGCCAAGTATATCTCTGCATTCTTGTTTGATATCTTTTTTTGCACATTTGAATCTGAATTCTAGTCAATACTGAAAGGGCTATGAAAAATCCACTAAACTGTTGCAAATAGCTTTGCCTTGTCTACATTTTTATATAAAATAAAAATAAAAATTTGAGTAATTATTTGCTTGATAAACTTACTTTCGATAGGCTGTAAAGTGTGAGAAAAGATGTAAAATGAAAAAAGATGCTGATGTCCACTTCACTTTGTTAAATATATTCATTCTGTGAAAAATGATAACATGTTTACATAGCTTTTCTTTTTGCAGAGTTCAAATATGTAAAATTTACTCTGAAAACTAAGCAGCATTAGACAGATGCTAATTATTAATATAATAATAACTGGAGGGTTATTATATAATAACTGGAGTATGTTATAGGGATTAATGGAGTGGTCCCTGGAGTAAGAGCTCCTCCATTTACTAAGAATAAGTCAATGGCCAGACATTTAATACCTGTGAAATTTAGTTTCCTTTCTGCAAATGAGGGAAAATAATAATGCCTCCACAGCTTGTGGAAAGATCAAACAAGATAAAGCATGTAAAGCCAGTGCCTGGCACATAATAGGCACTCAGTGTTAGCTTTTCTATTGTATCATTGATATTACCACCACTTATTACTATTACTCTGAAAATTACAAACATGTGAGAGAGTCAAGGACTTAAGAACTCCTATGTTTATATTCCTCTCTACTCTTTAAATACAATGGTTTAAAAATTGAGCTGAGCATGTAAATTTTTTTAAATTTGTTTTTTTAGAGAGAGAGCATGCAGGTGAGTGGTGGGGGGAGGGACAAAAGGAGAGGAAGAGATAATCCAAGCAGGCTCCATGCCCAGCATGGATCTGGGGGACAGGCTCAGTCTCACAATCCTGAGATCATGACTTGAACCAAAACCAAGAGTCAGATCCTTAATCAACTGAGCCACCCAGATACCCCAAGCATGTGAATTTTAGCTTAGCAGCTACCATATCTTGTAATCTAGTCTAGGACTTATTTATAAATATTTGAACAAATTCACATCTGTACTCATGGAGAAATAAAATATTTGATGTTACATGTAAACTTTGTTTATTTTTTGTGAGTTTTTTGTTTTGTTTTGTTTCATTGACTAACATGTTATTGTAAAATACTTCTTTTGTTCATTCAACAAATACTTATTACGAGCCTACAATAGGCCAGGCACAGTGCAATATACTAAGTACTAATGTTAAAATTTATGAGACATGTTTCTTGCCCTTAATGACTTTGCCCTTCCTATCAAAGCCAGTGACAGGAAATAGATATATAAATAAATAATTTTTATAATAAAATATTGTGGTAGGCAGAATAATGCCTCCCCAGAAATATCCATATTTTAATCCTTAGAATTTGTGAATGTGATACCTTACATGGCAAAAGAGATTTTGCAGATGAGATTAAATTTAAGGACTTTGAGATGGGGGATTATCCTGGATTATCCCATTAGGCTAGATCTAATCACGTGGGTCCTTAACAGCAGAGAACCTTTGCCCGCTATGGTCAGAGAGAAAAGTTAACTACAGAAGAATGGTCAGAAGAGCTGCCACATTGCTGGCTTTGAAGATGGAGGAAGGGGGCCAGAGCCAAGGAATATGGACAGCCCTTAGGAGCTAGTAAAGGTAGGCAGATTCTCTTCTACAGCCTCTAGAAAGAAATGCAATCCTGCTGACATGACTACTAACCTACAGAACAATAAGGTGATAATTTTTGTTGTTTTAAGCGACTAAGTTTATAGTAATTTCTTACAGCAGGAATAGAAAACTGATAAAAATACAATAAATTGTCCTTACTTAAAGGATTATATGTGGAGAAATAGAAGAAGATAAGGATCACTTTCCAAAGTTGTGTCAGAAGAGCTAGGAAGACTTTTCTAAGAAGACCCACAAAAGTCATTGTTCCAAAGTGGATCACATGCACTTTCCAAAGCCAGCTTCTGGTAAAGAGAAGTTTATTACTCTTAAGACTTGTCATCTCTGGACCTGTGGAGTCTGCCTCGCCTGAGGAATGTGGGCTGGAATAGGTTCTAATAAGAAAGAGGCAACAGGGAATGGATGCTTAATCATTTTCCAAACAGAAATATTGCTAATCCCATTAAAATCTATACATTGCTTTGAAATTACTATAATAAAAATACTTTGGAAAAAAATCATCTTTTGTTTGGCAAGAAGTGAGCAATGTAGAAAATCTATCGAGATATTGCTCCAATGCTTGCCAGACACATGATAAATTTTCTCCATTTATTCAACAAAGATCTATTGAGATCCTTCTATGTGCTGCTATTCCCAACAAAGCCCCTGCTATACACTGATACTAGAGGATAAATGGTCAGCAAAAATAGATATTGTCCGTATCCTCATGTAGAGTGATAGAGGCATTCATCAAATAATCACACACATATCTACACTGATTTAGAATACATTGAAGGAGCATTATACAGTGCCATGAGATCGAGCTGAGGCTTAGGCTGAGGTTAAATGAGGAGCAGGCATTAACTGAGCAAGGGAGGGAGGAGAGCGTGCTAGGCAGAGAAAACAGCATCTGTAAATCTGTGGCGGGCAAAAGCATGGCCTCTTCAAGAAGTTAAAGCCCAGTGTGGCTGAAACACGGAAAAGAGAGAGGGAGGCTGATGAAGGAAGAGGCCAGAGACCCAGAGAGAAACCAGACTAAGCAGGGCCTCGTAGATCACATCAAAAATTTGGGCCTTTATCCTAAAAGCTGGCTGGAGTGATTGGATTTGCATTTAAAAGGATCACTTTGGTTGCAATGTGGTAAATAGCTTATAGGGGAGCCAAGGAATCTATGCAAGAGCTGTTAGGAAACTACTGGAAGAGTCAAGGTAAGAGATGTTAATGGATTATTTGGGGATTACAGCAGCAGTAATCAGCTGCGGATATTGTATATATATTGTATACAGCAATATACACAATAAGGAAATATTTAGAAGGTAAAATAAAGAGGATATGTTGAGGAGCTAGATGTAAAGGGAGGGAAGTAGGAGGAGTCTTAAAGGCTTCAGGTTCGTGGCCTTTGGATCTAGCATATGGATGGTGGTGTCATTCATGCAGCTAGAGAGCACTGAAGGAGCTCTACTTCCTCACCATCCAGGCTCTTTAAATTTTATTGTAAATAAGAATTTATAAAAATTATTGAATTGAATGCACTTTTGATATCTGTATGAGACAGACCAGAAAAAGTAAAATTCTGTTAATTGTGGTAGGTTCGTAGCATTACGTATATTTCACTTTCTCTACCCTATCCACTATTCAAATCATAATATATTTAATACAGTTTTCCTAATTTCAATATGTTGTATTGCAGTAACTCATTTAACTGTCCCAACCTATCAACTTTGTAAACTAAAAAAAAAACAAACCCAAACAAAAAAAACGCATTAGATGCACGAACTGATGGAAAGAAGGGAGAGAACAAACTAATCAATTATAACCGTGCGGGTCTTTATCTCAACAACTGTACCTACAGTGGAGTACTGATGGCAGCTCCTACCACACCCTCAAGAGCTAATTGTTACATTTTTAGGAACCTTGCAAGTTAGGTGTAAGTAGCTTAAAATTGACTACAACGGAAGGACCAGCTACACAAACTGGAAAAAACTATGGAACTGGCAAAGAATTCCAATCAAAGATCCACCCACCCCAACTCCCACCCCAGACAAAGCCTACCGCTAAACATTTAGCAGTGCACCAATGTTTGTACCTTTTAGGATTATGGAATTTGTGATGGATATAGAAAATACTGTAATGAGACTAACTATAATCTCACTGATTTAAAAATGCTGCCTATTTTCTTTTCCATATTCTTAAATGTCTTTCCTTTAGGATTGTTTGAAACCGATCTAATTCTTTGCTGGATATTTTGGATGTTTCCACAGAACTTCATTTGTGAAGATATGCCACTTTTAGGCATTCTTCTAATGATTTTTACCTTTCCCCTCCTTTAGATTGCCCAGATTAAGAAGTGCTGCAGGAAAGTGGCAAAATTTTAGTAATTGTTGAATCTGTTTATAGGTTTATAGGGGATCATTATACTATTTTTCTCTAATTCCATGTGTGCTTAAAGTTTTTCATATTAAAAAACAAAGCAGGCTGTAGCAGCCACATCGTGGCCAGACCAGTCCTTACTGGGTCTTCCACTTCCAGTCTCAATCCCAGCAGGTACTCGCAGGATCTGAGATGATGTGATCCATTGCAGCCTGCTCACTTGGCCTCTAGGAGTTAGCTAATTCCTTGTTTTGATTTAAGTCTTGCAACACCTACTTCTTCCCTGAAAAACCCACAAGCAGTCTGTAGAGAAATTTAAAGCGAATCTTCAGAAGGAACCATATCAGATTAGGTACTTTCTTTGTACTACAACCACAAAAATGCTGAAAAAAAAGTTTAAAAATCTTCAGTAACAACAGAAAACCCCAAAGTACAATGAGTGCATAGATTAAAAGAAACTGGAAAAAGTAAAAAAGAAAACAACAAACTTTAATAAAAAGTGGAAAAAGGAGGCCAGAAATGATTGTCAACAATACAAGACACTGGAGGAGTAGAGAGAAGTGAGGCACCAGAAGAATTACAAACTAAATCAGGTAGTCTTCAGGTTCTGTCCTAAAGAGAAGGGCTTGATCTCAGGCAAAAACAAGATTTTTTTTTTCTTTTATAATGTAGAATATCATCATGGAACACATAAAAATATGAGAAGCTGAGAAACATAAAATTCACCCAATCACAGCACATCAGTGAGAAATAAGTTTAGAAATGAAACACAAAAATTAAGGAAAGGTTAACAAGTAAATTATAATTCAAGAGAAAATTATCATTATCAAAAGGAATTGTGTAAATCCATTTTATGGATTAGAAAACTGAAGTTCATGAAAGTGATTTGGTCAAGGTCACTCAGTTTAAGTGTTGGAGCCTGGGTTTGAACTCCTTAGATTTCAACTCCCTCTACAGCATTTTGTTTTTTCCACTCTTTTTTTGATAGAAATGCAAGTCCAAAACTAATTTTAAAATTATATGTAAATATAATTCAAAAATAATTCTGGCTTAAACTTAAAATATAGACTTAATAATGATGCCCCAATAAACTTAATTTTTCTACTACATCAGCGATACTCTGTGTTCTACCTAAATTGCTGTTATATGGGGAAAGACCACCTTAAAGTCCTATTGAACATCATTTTCTCTGCTTTTGCAAATAAAAATTAGATTTTTTTCACTCTTTCCTTAAATACATGCTTTAAATTGCATATATATAGACTAGATAATAAGGCACTTTTAAAATAAAAAATATTTTTATTTATATATTGATGGCTGAAATGACCAAGCTTTGGTTTCTACTAAAGGAATCTAAGGTTTGATTCACATATTTGAAGAGTGCCTCAAAACTTGCTCCAATTCATTGGCTCTTTTTGGCAGGTGACTTTTGTCTTCTAAGTTTACTTTCCTCTGGTTAGACGGCACACTTAATGGTATCTAATACTTACTTTTTATTACATCAAACCCTTTACCTAAAGATTTTTTGTTTTATGAATAATTCTCCATCTTGTACCTACAATGAGCTAGTAGGTATTCAGCAAATAATTACTGATTTGAATCATGACTCCTAAATGCAATTAGGTTTAATAAATTATGATCAGACAACTATGTCACTTATGTGACATAGTTTTTCTTTTGTGGCTATATTAGGGTCTAGTGAGGAAAAATTATATCAATGATTTCAACAAAGATAATTTAATTTAAAGAATTGTTACTTAGGCGTTGAAGAATGGAAAAGGCAGAAAGAGAACACTAAGGCAGTGATTTCTCAAATGATGGTCACCAGACAGGCATCATAAGCATCAACTGGAAACTTGTTAGAAATGCAAATTATGACTCTGAGCCCTAGCCCCAGTTTATGAAATCAGAAACCGTGGTGATAGGCCCAACAGTCGGTGCTGTAACAAAGTATGCTAAAATGTAAAAATCATGTAGGTAACAACACCTGGAAGCAGCCCCCACTCCTAGGCCTGGCCTGGGGCAGCCAAGAAAAGGGGTGAACTTAATAAAACTGAGAAGATTGGGGAAAGGCCCTGTGGAGCTGAAACTCAGACTTTCATCATTGCTCGCCTAGTACTGATGTCTCTTCACTCAGAGGGGGGATCTCATAGAACTAAGAACAAGATAGCTGAGGAATAGGCACCCATAAGTTGGATCTAGTCTCAAGAAGGCACATTGACATTTGTTCTGCAAGTGTTGGAAAATCCCCAAACTGAAACCAGTGGCTGCTACTAGAAGTTACTACTACCAGAATGAATAAGTGTTGCTAGAGCAAAACTGACAGCACCAACAAACCTTTCAGAAGCAAACAAGAGCAAATCCCTTTCCTTCTCCAGCTGTGCAATGTCTCAATAGTCCCTCTATTGGCAGAGACTAACAAGAAGCCAAAAATGTTTCTAGAATTCCAAGGATTGATTTCAAGCTGAGAGATAGTAGTAGCTCAATAACTGGCATGAAGGCCTTACTTGTAATAAGACTGGTAGGTAATAGAAAAAGGAAACTTTTTTTTGGAAATAGTAAACATTTTTTGGTATATATATTTGGGTACCCATGGACATTTTCTTAGGAGCTGACTTCTAAGTGGACTTTTGGACTTACTGTACAAAATTATTCCTATTTGAAAACTATTTGTCTCTCCTGATGAGATTAATAAGACGCACTTAGGACATTCCTAGAATCTGGACAAGAAACTATGCAAGGACCTACACTGAGGTGTCCTTAGCCAGGGCTAAGACTGAAAGATCACAACAGTGATGGCGGTGGAATGCTCAATAGCAGCAACAAGACTTGCTCAAGTCAGCTAAGGCTAGGTTCATTAAAGTCTCTGTGTCATGGGGATGGACTAAAAAGCTTATTTACACAAGACAGAGCAATCTGGGTCCCTGCCTCAAAACAGGAGGTTGGTAGAAAAGTTATTTTGAAATCATGGTAAAGGAGAAGGGCAATACAAACATGACTCCTCATTTTAAGCAGCTGTCTTTTATAATCCCAGGAAACTGGAAAATGAATGGAAATGAATCAGCTCCCTCCTTAATCTTATAAATCAGTGTTCTGATAGTTGAGGATCCATTGTTGTTAATTTTACAGAAATCAATAAATCTATGCTTTCCATATTCTTGAAAGGTGGGCACAGACATAGTTGTTCTATATGTTAATCAAAAGGAACATTCCCAAATATTTACTGAATGATTATCAGAATTATGCCCTGTATTTTGGGAGAACGGTGAGATAGTCATTATTCTTACAGACCTTCACCTCTTTCTCATTTTATGTTTATGTTTTGTTTTCTGGTTTTTTGTTTTCGTTTTTATTTTCAAGGATATTGAAGAATCACAAAACCACACTGGCGAGCCTGTTGGAGATGACTACAAAAAGCTGGGAACACTTTTTGGTGAATTGAACAAAAGCCTCATCGAGATGGGCTTCACAAGGATGTATTTTGGAGAACGAATTGTGGAACCAGTAATAGTCATGTTCTTTTGGATTATGCTGTGGTTCCTCGGTCTACAGGCCCTTGGACTAGTTGCTGTTCTTTGCCTTGTCATTATTTATGTGCAACAGTAGAATATGGCCGAATAAGCTGTTGTTTCACATTTGGTAGCCATATATGTATTGGTGAAGTTATATATTTCACTACATGAAAGCCGAAAAGTTTGCCTTGTTTTAAATTGTGTGCTGTTTTGTAATTAAATTTATAAGTGGATGTTGTTTAAAATTAAACTCAACTCTCAATTATAACAGGGTTGAATATACATTTGGTAGCTTATTCAAAAGTCTTGTTTTACTACTGTGATCTATGCCCACTTTTAAAAACCCTACCCTATTTCCATTGTAAATCTTACCACCAAAAGTGAGCAGGGAAAATAACAGGAAATGGAATTCAAACCAGACAATATAGCTCTTGTAAAGAATTCCAATAAAACATTTTAGAAGAAAAAGGATAGAACAAGGAGCTAAAACAAAGTTTTAATGGGAGAATTGTCCCCACCCATACCCACCAAATAACCCCTTACTATTTGGGAAATAATTTGGATATCTATTGTTCCTGCTCAGCCCAAACCAATATAAATGTAATTACTATACACTACCTTAATATTGTGATGAAAATCAGTAAAGCTAGCACATTTTTCTAAAGATTGAAAAGGGTATATTTATTATGGCTGATGAGAGATAGATGTAACTTTTTTATAATGTAACATTTGGTTCTGAAATCACTTCAGTATATCATTTGAAATTTTAGACAATTTTGGTGCTAATTACCTTTTGTGAATTTTTTAAGTCTCTTAAGCCATGTCCATTGCTGGCTGCACCCCATGGTAATGCTGTATTTTCCTGTATCTAACAAGTTGTGTATTTTTTTTCTAGAGAGACATTTTCCATGTATTTTTTTCCAGAAATTTACATTTTATAGTTCTTTTATAACAATTATTCTAAGATTTAAGAAATTCTATTTCCTATCTTGGCATGGATTTCTTTTCCCCCAAAATTGATTTGTATTATGGCTGAAATATTTTACTATGTCTTTAAGGGAAAAAAAATCAGCTCATTTTCTTTGATATCTGTATTGAAAAGTACAGTATTACAGTATAAAACCAAATGTTTAAATTTGAAATTTAACAGCCAATTGTAATAATATTCCTCTAAGGCTAAAGCCAAGTCAGTAATTGGCCAGTCATGTTATTAATGTGTATTAATTCAGCACTTTGGGGTTTTATATTGAAACAAACATTTCTTTAAATACACTTTAAAAGCAGAAAATGGCTTAGTGATATTTTGGATTTTGTTAAAGAACCTAAAATCTGTACACTTGAGTCTCAGAGACCTTTACAGACAAAGGAGGGGTACTAAAGATGATTATCTAGAAATTCTAGTTAAATGAGAGGGAAATGGGACAATAGGGTATTTTTATCTTTGGTAGAGCAGTAACTAAAGTGTATAAAGTGCTTAATATCCTGCTTTGTAAAGTTTTTACCCAATCCTGTTTAAAAAAATTTATTCTATAAGTTCTCAATGTCTTCCATACTGACGCAGAAAACTGATGAAAAATGTTCAACTTAGATTTCTAAAATCAGATAACCCTGAACAAAAATACCAATCAGAGGGCACTAAAAAGTACTGTGGATTTGTATAAATATAGACCTTTTAACGTTTGACTAAAAAAGAAAAGACTTTGTACTATATCATTGTGTTTTTATTGGGTTTGAAATATTTTTATAGAAATCTTTATGAATTTGGCATAAGGGCAAGTTATTTAAAAAGGTGTCTTCATTTGTGCACAGTAGAATTGTGAGGTTTTTAATAAAAGTCATGAGATTTTGTATAACTGCATCAAATATTAAAAAGGGCATTCTTTTCTAATGCTACCGAGAAATTTAATTTTCCTTTGGAATATAAAAAAGATACAGGATGTATAATAACAGCTGTAATTCCACCAGTGCTAATATTGAAAAAAATTTTTGAAGTAAGTTTGAATAGTAATTATTTAAAGTATACTGTCAATACTATGTATCTGCACACTACTGTTAATAGGGTATATATTAAACCACATAAAGAGATATTTTGCTGCTATTCTTACTGAATTTTTTATCGGTTAAAGCAGTATACCATCAAATTGTTTGTTTTGATAGGAAAAAACAAACTTTGCTTATTTGATGGAAATAATATATTTTCTTTTATGAAATATATTAGAATATAGATTATACTTGTACCCTGAAATGAAAAGAAACTGGTTATTTCTTTGGTTCACGGTGTAAGGAGTTAAATAGAAGATGGTTCTCAATCATTTCAATCCGAGATACAAGCCAGTTTTAGAAACCATTATTCATTATGGATAAAGACATGGAGGTTACAATGCTAAGGTCATTAGATTATTAATGTATACATCATTCATACCACAGCTCTCAATTCAAATGGAAAAGGTTAAAATCTACAAATAAACTGGCCAGAGAGGAATAGGTCAATTTTCCTTAAAGTGGAAACTCAGTGTCTTGTAGAATTCAGTCCTCTCATATCTTAAGCTGTGATATGCAAAGTATTTTCCCATTCCAGGCCACCAGTCAAATCATACGTGGTCCGATATTGTGCCAGAGCCAGCTTGCACTTACTTGCAAAAAACAATTGTAAACCTTTTTCCCCCCAGCCCGCCTCCAGTGGCATCAGCTGGTAGCCTGAAATTGTCTATGAGGAGAGTAGTTACATTATCGAAATTGGCAAACACAACAGATCAGGGCTCTTTTCTCCTGGCAAGCCAGTCGTTAAACATTCACAGCAAACCACCTTCTAGCCACCTTAGAGGTCTCCCCATTTCGACTTCTACAGATTGAAAAGAAGGCATATTGCGGCAAATCCCCATCAACCCATCCAAAACTGTATTTGGATCTTTTCCATGTGGGAATTATGAATTATGGTTGTCTTCTGACCAACATATGTCTACATAATCACATGTTTTGATCAGACAGAATCTCCCTGGGCTGTCCCTGAACTGCAAATCCACTGATCCAGATGATCAGGAAATAAACAGACCTGATGGAAGGCGAATTCCAGCATAAGTAAAGATTAGTTGTAAAGTAAGAAGGCTCAAAATAGTCAAAGCTAGATATTGAGCAATTAAGGACTCTTTGTATGGTTTGTAGATTATATTTAACAGTTATTTTACAAATGTTTACTGATTTCAGGTTCTTTTAAATGTTTTCCTTGTCAATACATGGCTTCAACAGGTCAAAGAAGAGAAAATAATAAGACTTTCATACTTTGTAATGCTTCTAGTAATAGATTTGGCCAAGGAGAATGTAAGAAGAACACAGCCTACTCTCTCACCATACTACACATTGTCTTGAACAATGTGTCCACTCCCACGGCTTCAGTTACCATTTCATACTAACAACTCTGCAATCTCCAGTTCAGAGCACCATACAGATATAAAATCCATACATTCAATTGCTCGCCCAACATATGTACTTGCTTATCCCTTAGTACCTCAGGTTCGGTATATGCAAAATCAAAAGGAACTCGGGATCCTTCTTCCAAATCATTTTTTTTTCCTTCCTCTGTTTCCAATCTCAGCAAATGACAGTTGTCTCCTACACTGCCCACTTATAACCAGTCACCGAGTCCTGTCTATTTTGCTTCCTAAAAAATCTTTAATCTTTATACTTCTCTTGATACCAGTATCACTGACTTAGTTCATATCCCATCATCTCCCTACATAGCTATCATGGAATCCTACTTGGTCTCCCCTGCCTTCATTTTTCCCTCTAATCAGAATAATCTTTCTAAATCATAACTCTGATCTCCTTGGCCTAAATCTTTTCAATGGCTTCCTGTTGCCATTATGATAGAGTGCTTACCCCTTACTATGTTTTACAAGGCCCCTCAAGAACTGGTTCTCGTGTACTGCAGCTCTCCATACTACACCTGTCCCTTTCCAACACTCAGCTTTACCGAATTTGTTTTTTCAGTTCCTTGTGAGGGACATGCTTACTCACTTCCAGAACTTTTCACATGCTTTAGCTTCTCTCATTAGCCCCTCCCCACCAAACTGACCAATGCATCCATAGCTTTAAGACCTTTAGACATAATGTCCCCCAGGAAAATTTCTTTCTTAAATCCACTTTTGATATTTCATGTGCTTTCAGAGAACCCTGCACTTCCCCTATCAGTACTTGTCATGCTAAATTGTAATAGCTTATGCATCAGCTTCTTCCTTTTTTAAAAAAAAGATTTATTCATTTATTTGAGAGAGAGAGAGAGAGCACTCATATGCACACGCACCCACTCAAGTGGGGAGGGGCAAAGAGGGAGGGAGAGAAAGAATCCCAAGCAGGCTCCATGTTGACCACAAGCCCGAGGCACGGCTGGATCCTTCCAACCCAAGATCACTACCCTAGCCCAAATCAAAGGTCCACCACCCAACCTACCAAAGCCACAAAGGCAGCACTGACATTCTTCCTTTAGACAATAGACTTCACAAAGGCAGAGAGCATGTCTATCTGGTTCACAGACTGCATTGTCTAACACAATGCCTGGCACATAATATATGCTCAAAATATTTGGCAAATTAATAAATCAACTTCATTTACTCATGTACTCCCTATAATGCATTGACAAAGATTCAGCATTGGTTGTATTTTAGAGTTCTTTCACTCCAAAAGTATGCTTATAATGCATAAAGAAAGTGAATTGATGTATACATTACCATTTTCACTTTTGATGGAAGAATATTGCTACTATTTGCTATACAGGATTACTATCATACACTTGCATATTTTTAGGAGACTGTATGTATTTTCAGTGTTGTACTTGATAAAATCATTATTTCTCCAGAAAGAGTATTTTAGAATACATGTGGTCATTGATGCTACCCAAATTTCATATTTTTCCAATATTTTTCAATAGACTTTTATCTACTAAATTTTGATTTTTTTAAAAAACTCAGAAGTTGTGATCAGAAATTCTCAAGTATCCAAGCTTGGGTATTTCAGGTTACAGATTAAATCCACTACTAGAATGTTCGAGTCACCCAGATCATATATGTTAAATAACATGTATATAAAGTACTTTGTTATTTTTCCAATAAATAATACTCTTTCACAACCCTGCATCCTTAGTCTCTCTTCTGACTCTCTATATCATGTTCTGTATATCAGTTAATTGCTGCCACACCAAGTTTAGAAATTGCCAAAGCAACAACATACCTGAGAGTGAATCGTTCCTAATACTGCAGCAGAAAGCTAAGGCCTGATGTGTGTATGGCTTCCCAGGCGATAGAGTAGTAGGAAAACCTCGCTCAAAATCAACCTCTGCATCCAAACTGTATTTCTCCTTTGTTACCTCGACTATTGTGTAAGTAAGAATTATTGAATGAGCTTTGCAGGAACCTGCTAAGATCCAGAACTTATTCATACACATGCTTATTAAATTTGAGTTATCTGGGGCGCCTGGGTGGCTCAGTTGTTAGGCGTCTGCCTTCGGCTCAGGTCATGATCCCAGGGTCCTGGGATCAAGCCCCCACATCGGCCTCTTTGCTCGGCAAAGAGCCTGCTTCTCCCGCTACCATTCCCTCTGCTTGTGTTCCCTCTCTAGCTGTGTTTCTCTCTGTCGAATAAATAAAAAAAAAATCTTAAAAAAAAAAAATTTGAGTTATCTTCTCAGCAGTTAAAGTTTTATCATTTAGCCTTTCAGCAACTTAATTAGTTGGAAATTTCCTTGATAGCTTTCCAGTGCACCACAGAATACAATGAATTTTATCATAAGACCAAGGTCCTTTTTTGTTAATTGGTTTACTCCTTTATTACAAGAGGCTAGTTGATGGTATATTTTTTAATGTGAGCTTTTTTTAACAGAAAAATGAAAATTCTATATACAATATCCTTATTTATATCATAGCTGTTTTAAGACAGAATCTTAAGAGTTATTCCTTGAGGGTAGGGGATGGGATATGTAAAAAATTCTATCAATAATTGAGTATATATGCCAACTACTGAATGCCCTTCTCTGGTCTGCTACAATTGCTTCTGTTGTATAATTTCTTGGTTTTATGTATGTAATATCAAAAATATTTATGATTTCATTATCTAATGTATTTTCAGCTTTAATAGGAACAGGAGTATGTATGTAAACGCAACATACAAATAAAGACTAAGAAGAAATAATTACAAAAGGAAAACACACTGTTTAGCTTTTGGTTTGGAAGGATTAACCTAAATAAATGGTCTTGCAAAAAATTGTAAGGATGATTTTTCATATAAGGTGAAGCATTTGTTTAAAATTAGATCAGTGGCTTTCAAAGATTTTTAGTTTGGTTTGCCCTAAGTGAAATCTTACATGAACAGCCAATATTTATAAGCGATAAAAGCAGAGCTGCTGTAATTGATTTTGCTGTAGGTCCAGTTCCCTGGGAAACAGACTCAGAAGAAATTAGCATGCAGGAAGTTTATTAGGGAGTGCTCTGGGATCAGCAACTGTGAAGGAAGTAAAAGAAACGGGCTTAGACAAAGGGAGGCGTGCAGTACAGTCCCAGCAAGGCCTCAGCTACTCTATGGGGTGCCCTCAAACAGAGACAGCCCTTAAGCATTGACCTGTGTTGGGACAGGGGAGCTCTTCAGCCAAAAGCAATTCCCAGAGAGAGCGGACAGCTGGGGCTTGTCATCTGGCAGCACTCCCAGCAGTTAACAGAGTAAATCCTTTGGCTCTGAAGAGACGAGCTGAGTTACCCAACACCGCATCCACTATGGACTCTTTAATTCTCACCTTGCCCTCCATGATACCTGAGTCACTTCCAAAAACCCCACTCTTTAGAATGCAATATGAAGATGACTAATTTAAATCATAAACTCATTGGCTTGGTCAAGATGGATTTAAAAAACAAATAGAGGTGGAGCCTTTAGTCTGTTGTGTTGCCTGCTTCTACTGTGAGATTCAGGTCTTCAGTTCTGATAAAGTGTTAGTTGGCTCAACATTATGCCAGGATTCAGCAAAAGCTTGAAGCTACTAGGAACAGTTGAACAAATGATTGACAGAAAAGCCCATTACTTAAAACTAGAAGTAGGAAATCCATGAGATTTTGTATATGTAAACTGCTTAGATCAACTATAAGCTGATAAATCCCTCATAAGACATCAGGACAAACCATCATTAGGGTGTGTTTTAGAGGTTGGGTATGTTCAAGCCTAGATATAGGTAAGTCTGCTTTGTGCTTTCTGGCCTCTTTCCCAAGCTCCAAAGCAGTTTTACTTCTCAAATTTTTGGAACATGTTTTAAATAAAATTTTCAACAGCAGAGCAGAACTTTCTTGTAAAGAAACTGTATCTTCCCCAACCCCAACACACAATCATGACTGATTTATGACTTGGAGATTTGGCCCTAATCATGACTTTCCTGGGGTGCCTGGGTGGTTCAGTGGGTTAAAGCCTCTGCCTTCACTCAGGTCATGATCTCAGGTCCTGGGATGGAGCCCCACATCGTGTTTTCTGCTCGGTGGTGAGTGTGCTTTGCCCTCTCTCTCTGTCTGCCTCTCTGTCTACTTGTGATCTCTCTCTGCCAAATAAATAAATAAAATCTTTTAAAAAATTAAAAAATGACTTTCCTATTTAATTTTAGCACAGAAGTTTTCAGCAACCAGAATTGGTAATTGATAGGCACTTGAAAAGAGCTTTCTCCAGTCTTGACCTAGAATGTTTTAGGGGCCCCTAAGAAGAATTTTAGCTGCTATTTTTATTCCTGGAATCTTAGAAGGTGACAAGATCAAGCAAGACAGTGGCCGTAAACCAATTACATATTAAAACTGTATCAGTGTTTAGGCATGATTTCCCCCTTTGGTTATATGAAAATATTAGAACAACATGCAAACCAACTTTCAGATAAAAAGATCTCTTTATATGAGGCCTGAATTTAAGACTTGGTTCTGCTATTGGCTAACTGTACAGTTTGTATAAGTCTCACTCACATCTCTTTAAATTCCAAGATCATCTCTAAAATGGGGGAATTGTTATGACTAATTATGTTATTGTATATCTTTTTTTTGTGTCTTACACATAGCAAGATTTCAATAAATACTGATCCTTATTATTAAATATAAACAGTCACATGTAAGAGAGGACATTCTTCACCATCCATGGAAAGCTTGTACATTGAAAGCCATAAAAGGCCTGATCTATTTTATTGTTGGAAAAATATTGATAAATACAAGGAAATTCTATGCTGTGATCCCAGTTCCTCATGATTGAAATCTTTTAGAGTTCTCTTATTAGTGTTAATTATTAGTGCCTCATGAATCAAAATGATCATAAAATGAAGGAATGAAGAACCTAAAGAGTTGATGAACAGAAATGAAATTAACGTGCTTTATGCAACACACCTTCTTTAATGAAATACTGTGTTTTCTTTCAACATTTACTTACTACAATGCCATGCATTTTCCGTTGCTCCTTTGCCTTACTAAACTTAGGTGCACAATTGCACTCACCAATGCATGGGCAATTCTGCTGTGCATGTGAACAATTCACAAAATGAAATCGATCCCAAAAATACTTTCCTGTTTTACTCCAATTGCATTAGGCCAAGAGTATTAAGCTATGTTTATAGAATCACAAACATTATCTTGCTTTGATTTCAAAGTGAAATTTCAGACTAATTTGTTGGTCTGTTACATTATTTCATTTTCCAACACACACTAGAAATGTTTCACCAAGAAAAATATCATTGTGTATTAATACTCTCACATAAAAAATCCTGTACCTACTAATACACATGGATACATTCTGTGTACAGCTAGATAGTATAAGCTAGTAAACACTATTAATATGTAGGGCTTACAAGAATATTAATATGTTCATAAAGTCTTATCTTTTTAGTCTGTGAAAACATGCTGAAAGCATAGTATGATCTTAAATCTTTGTTTTAGTAAGTCTTCATTTACATTGTTCCATCCTCCATTCTTCTTTCTTATTTCCTTTTCTTTCAAACAATCCTCCCTACCTGAAAAGTGGAAGTTTCTCAAATCAGATATTTACAGACATGAATGTTTTATAATAAGCTATGGCATATCTTTAGTGCCATCTCTTAATGCATTTCAAAACTGGTTCTCCCACATTTTCCTTAACTGTCAATTTATACTTTCAGATATTTTTATAAGATGCTCAGATAGAGCTGATGTTGGCCAAATAAAGTTCTCCTCAGGCATTTCTCCCTTTTTCAAGTTGTAAGAAACATTTCTTGAGAGCTCTTTCCTGCTGCAATGGAAATATACTGTGCTTTTCCTTCCCTCCCCCCATCACTGACACCCAAGTTTGATGGCATGGGCTTTTTTCCACTAACCTGGCTTACAGAGGCCCTAGACTAACAAAGAAGACATTATTTTTGCAATGCAGAAAGACTCGGACACAAAAAGAGCTAAGCTTTCATACTTGTTTTAAGTTACAGGCACCTTACTGATACCATTTACTAGTGCGAGGTGCTCCTGCTTCAAGTAAGACAACCGGTTAAGTCACTTCTCTTCATCGGTGACTGTCAGAAATGTTCATACTGCGGCGCCTGGGTGGGTCAGTGGGTTAAAGCCTCTGCCTTCAGTTCAGGTCATGATCCCAGGGTCCTGGGATCGAGCCCTGCATTTGCCTCTCTGCTTGGCGGGGAGCTTGCTTCCCCCTCTCTCTCTGCCTGCCTCTCTGCCTGCTTGTGATCTCTCTCTCTCTGTCAAATAAATAAAATTTTTTTAAAAAAATGTTCATACCAAGAGAAACAATAATGCTGACACCTCAAAGTATATCCATATTTGATATTTCATATCTCCATTGGCATCTAGTCAAAGAGCAAGACTGTTGTACCACTTCCCTGCCTCTTGTATTTCCCCTAACGTCTATTGCACTTCTAGTCCGATGCAGTGCTTTCTTCCCAGCAGAAGCGTGCTTTTCGACGCAATCTGATCTTCAGAGGAGGCCCAGAGAATGGACAATGATTTTTTTCAGTAGATTTGGCACATACAATCAGAGCAGGACTGAAATAAAACTTGCTGTGAGACACCATCTGTTGCCAACTTTTCCCTTTAAATACAGAACAAGGGACATCAGTATGAATTCATGTTCAGTTTAATATAGATACAGATAAAAAATATGTAAATAAGCACAGATATGTTTGTATGTATATATACACATATATATGTATATGTGGATAGATAGATAGATAGATAGGTGTAGATATAAAGGCATTTGTATTGAAGGAGTTCATGACATGCCACCCCAAAATATGCCACTTGGGTACATTGATCATTTTGAAGTGAAGGCACTTGAAAAATAGCAAATGCAGGGAAAGGCTTTTTCTGAGCTCCCTTTATCTGCTTAAAGAAAGATGTTTCAAAAGGAACTTGGTTGTCATAACCTGCCTGGGAGTTTCACCAAACAGGGAACATTAACTCTTATCACAAGAGCAGAGACTAGAGGTAGACCCCACACCCAAACTTTGTCATAAACCATTATACCTCCCTCCTATCTATTCTTCAAAGAGTCCACTCATCTCCTTTAAAGATCATGTAATGCCTCCCAAATCCCTCCATTCCCACTCCCCTTCCTCTATCAAGATAGTATATAAGTTCTCAAATCTCACTGATTTCGGGGGTATTCACTTTTCTTCCTGTGATACTTCTGTGTATACAATAACAATACATTTATATGCCTTTTCTCCTGTTGATCTGCCTACTGTCAGTTTATTTCATAGACCCAGCTAAACAAACCTAGGAGGGTAGATAGTCTTTTCCCTATAATACACAATCATGTGTATCCAAGTTGAGATCACTTAGAAATATCACACCCCAGTAGTAAGGAGCACACCAGCACCCAGACCTTATAAAATCACTGATCTATAATTTTCCATGTGAGCATCTGATCAATGTTTAATAATCTTCCCGGAGATGGGGGGAGAGAAATAATAGGAATCTACTTGTAATACGAAAGCAATTAGCTCACACCCAAAAGAGTCTTTGGGTTTGACATACACTTCCATACTTCTGTAGGTTCCTACTAGGTATGAGGTGTGCCTCCAGAACACCTCGGAAGTGGGCAGGCCAGAACAGTGACGGAGTCTGTCGGCTTAGAGCACCTGAAGAGCCTCATCACTGTTGAGTATTCTCTGCTCAGGACGACACTGTACGGGAACACCATCTCCTTCCTTCCCAGCGCTCCAAGAACAGCCTTAGTCTCAAAGGCAATCTACTCATAAGAGTTCAGAGGCCCCAAAATATTTTAAAAAGTCTTTTAGGTCAGCTTCCCAGGGTTGATAATGTAGCTATGTGGCCTTGGAGGACCCCGAAGAGGAAGCATGTAGGGAGAGGTCCTATGAGCCTGGCAACCCCATTTGCACTCCTGCCTAGCCATAGGGCATCCTCAATATATCTGCATCTCACTGAGAGGCCCTCTCAGGAGGAAATAACCCGTACTGGCATTCTCTGGAGTGTAAGTCTTTACCAGATTTGACAACTGCTGTTGAGAGCAACATCTGTTTTCTTCTTACTAAGAGACCTCTGGCTTATGAGAATTTGAAAACATTTCTGCCTAACTATCACCAGAATACTTTCTACCATATTTTGAAGGTCAGCTACTCTAACTATCCAATGGTGATCATGAAGACTATCTGTACATTGAACAGGTGACATGACAGAGAAAAAGAATTGCATTTTCTTTGTATTCTTAACTCCCGCCCTCTGGGAATCAGACTGTGTCTTGTCTTTCTTATTTGTAAATGCCAATTTGATCTAACTCTCAAAGAGGCAAAACATTATCAGATAAGGTTTAAAAAACATCGTGAGTTGGGTTAAATATTAACTTTAAATTAATTTGGTTACATTTATATATCAAATTTATATATATTTTTTATGAATGTTTATTACATTTATTTTATTTTTTATAAACATTTTCCAGGAGTATAGTAAGGTGCTAATGGTGATCTCTGAGTGCTGGGCATGTTTTTATTTAATATTTTTTTATTTAATTTATATTCTATACTACATGTACACTAATAATAAAAGGTTATTGTTTTTCATATATGCTACTTTGTGCATTCAGTGCATTAAATTTCTCTATTTTCTACCTGTTCCCTGCCGGGCAGAAAAGTGGTTTTTAAAAAGATAATCTATTTAATGAAATAGAAAAGCTACAAAAATATACACTAAGAATGTTAATATACTGAGTTCCTATTAATAAATTAAACGCTTCTCAAAGTTTTCCATGAGGTGTTGGCCTTCAAGATGGAAATTTCCAAACTATTTTCACTTGCTACTATAAAAATTGCATGAGTGGTCAGGCCTAAACACAGATGGGAACACTTGGTGATGCCTGGATGACAAAAAAGATAATAAGGGCCAGATGCTGAGCTGTTTTCTTTACACTGCACCTGGTCTATGGGGGCCCAAAGTGCCCCAAAGGTGATGGCATAATTGGTTGCTGAGAAAATGCACTTAATGTCATGGAAAGGTCAGTTGTAACACTGAAAACTATTTGAACTGAGAACCGGTTACTGCCAATTACTTTGAACCTAATTTTTGTAGTTACTTCTTCAACTGTTTGCATGCCCTGGATCAGTTTAAATTCTGGAACCCCTGAAAACATGTTTCATAAAGTTCCCTACTTCTGCTGCTTATTCACTCCTACCATAACAGAAAGCCAGGAAGGAAAGGAATAATTCCAAACCGAGACCGAAAGATGTTCCTTTTAAAGCTCTAATGGGTCGTCTGCTGGAGCAGTCTGTTTTTACCCTCAAGTCAACAATAATGCCTATTTTAGTAGAACTGATCAAATAAGCAGCAGGCCCGAAATTCTTATTTCTTAAATTTTAATTATTTCTTCTATGACACTCAAAGTGTCCTGCTGACCTCCTCAACCTGGCTTTCCCATACTCTGGAGAGCCTGGGAATTAGGCATAGCCCTGAAACCAAATAATTTGATCCTGCTCACAAGTGATTTTCTTATCTATGGACAATTGTCCATCCACCAAGCCCTACCACTGCTTTTCTCTGTCCCTTCACTAAACTTATAACTTAAACACTGCAAAAGTAAAAATCAAATTAAATCGAGATTTTTAAGAGGTTTTATTACTTCTTTCAACATTTTCTCAAAATAATGGTCAAAGTGAAAATTTCTTACCTGAATGTTTATCCAGACATTTTGAGAGAAGAGAACTCTTTGGAATCAGTTTGTAACTTTAGTTGGCATATGCTTCTGTACTGAGATTTCTGTTTTGTTTTGTTTTGCTTTTTTGCACAGATTTTAGAGGTGTGCTTTTTCTTTTGAATCACTCAATCCGCAAACACTAAACACCTACAATCTGCAAAGCAATACAGACATTGAATGCTATAAGAAATACAAATTATAAGCCCCAGAACTTATTATCACAGAGTTTATAATCTAGCTGAAGAAATCAGAAATAACTGTGAAAGCTTTAATAACAACAGCAAGAGAAAAAATAGATTATAAATCCAATTC
Organism: Procyon lotor; assembly: GCA_028646535.1. NCBI lineage: Eukaryota > Metazoa > Chordata > Mammalia > Carnivora > Procyonidae > Procyon > Procyon lotor. The sequence continues at coordinate 78,413,625 of CM053604.1, forward strand.
TGTGGTTGAATATGATGAAGTTAGAATACTATTAGATGGGAGAGTGACATCAGCAAAATGGTGGCAGAGGGATTTCTAGTGCTTTTGCAGAGCATACTGTGGAAGTAAACTTTCTTAGGAATATCATTTATAAAAATTCAATTCTTACAGTGAATTTGGAACGTACACAAAGTGATAATCCTGCAAAATAATAGGCAGTGAGTAGGATCTATAGAAGTGGAACAAGCAAAGAGCAAAAGAAACTATATTGGTCTGGAAAAGAAATGATTGTCTTTTTTTTTTTTTTAAGATTTATTTATTTATTTGACAGAGAGAGAGATCACAAGTAGGCAGAGAGAGGGGGAAGCAGCCTCTCTGCCGAGCAGAGAGCCCGATGTGGGGTTCGATCCCATGACCCCGAGATCACAACCTGGGCCAAAGACAGAGGCTTTAACACACTGAGCCACCCAGGCGTCCCAGAAATGATTGTCTTAAACCATCCATGATTTATAACTTTCACCAATACCTTAAAGAGGGGTAATTTAAAACATTTATGTGTATGTATTATGTATTTGTGTGTAATATCTCTAGAAGATTATACCAGACACTGAAAATAGAGGTTGCTTCCGGGTATAAAAAGTGGAACACGGGGAAGAAAGAGACTTAACATTTCATTGTGCACCCTACTGAACCTTTTAATTTTGTTCTATGTGTATGCATTAAGTAGTTTAAAAAAACAAAGCAAACAATTTTTAAATGCATGCATATAACATCTAAAAGGATTCTTACCAATATGTTAATACTGGTTGCTTTTTTGTTCTCTTTTGTATTTTATAGTTTTCAAATTTTCTACAATAAATGTGTATTTAATTTATTATCACGGGACGCCTGGGTGGCTCAGTTGTTAAGCGTCTGCCTTCGGCTCAGGTCCTGGGATGGAGCCCCACATCGGGCTCCCTGCTCAGCAGGGAGCCTGCTTCTCCCGCTACCATTCCCTCTGCTTGTGTTCCCTCTCCTGCTGTGTTTCTCTGTCAAATAAGTAAAATCTTTTAAAAAAAATTTATTATCACAAAAATCCATATTTTTAAATTTTCTAAAAACATGGACAAATAGTAAATAACCAGTGAATCAAAATAAATAAGATTAATAATATCAATATTCCCATTGTATGGTATTACTAGTTGTTGCATATAATTTCACTTAACAACGTAGAAAACTAAATATAGTTCTCATTAATCAATATTCATTTTCAACTAACCTCTTTTGTTTTCTTCATTAATTTTACATCTTAAAGACCTTATCAGGTATTGTTACAGATTCTTGAATTAAGTGGTCCTTGCCCCTGGATATTTAGGTATCTGAGAAGTAAAAATTGGATAAGGAGCAGTCCAAATAGACTTTAACATGGCTAATTTCTATATATTACCTACCCAAGACTAGTCCTAGAGAAGCAGATGCAGCTAACAGAGAGTAATTTATAAATTAAGTTTTCATATTAAAAGTCTTTAAAACTTTTATACCTATACCTATTAATGTCTAGATTACTAGGTGACATGAGAAAGTTTTAAAATTTTTCATTATGACATTTCTCCAAAGAAAATATACAAATGGAGAGACAATAAGTTCTGAAATGATACTCAATGTCATTAGTCATTAGAAAATAAAAATGAAAACCACAAACTCCTAATTCATCCACAAGGACAGTGATAATCAGTAATAGACAATAACACATGTTGGCAAGGACGCAGAGAAATTAGAACCCTCATACATTGTTGATGGAAATGTAAAATCATGCAGCTGCTTTGGAAAAGAGTTCGGTAGTTCCTCAAAAAGTTAAACTTAGAATTTCCATATGACCCAGTAGTTCCACTTCTACATATAAACACAAGAGAAATTAAAACACATTTCCACAAAAAAAATTCCACATGTTCACAGCAGTGTTACTATAAACAAAAAGTTGAAACAACCCAAATGTCCATCAGTTGATGAATGGCTAAATGTATATCCATACAATAGAATATTATTTACAATACATAGGAATGAAGTACTAATAAATGCTACAACATGCATGAGCCTCGAAAATACTATGCTTAAGTGAAAGAAGTCAAACACAGAAGACCACATATAATTGCACGGTAACATTTATACAACATGTCCAGAGGTAGAAAGTGAATTAGTGTTTGCCAGGAGCTGAGGGGAGGAGAGAACTGGAAGTGATCACTGATGGATACAGAGTTTCTTTTAGGGGGAATGAAAATGTTCTGGAATTAGAACAAACTAGTGGTGATGGTGCTAAAAACTACTGACCTGTACACTTACATGGAATGAATTTTATGATATGTGAATTATATCTCAATGATTTTTTAAAAATTTTCATTATAAGCTGCATGCCCCAAATCAGGGTATCAACCTGAGTATCAACCTAAGTTTATTGACCCAAAGGCATAAGCATAATGAGGGATGATTCTTTGGAAGACCACAGTGATATTATCACTTATTAACTAGCATATTTAAACTATTTTAATACAGACCCTATTTAAAAGTCTCTTCAAGGATAAACTAATTCTTAAAGTTTACCTTGGAATGTATTGCTAAAAGAAAAGTAATATGACACACAAATAAAAGAAAAATTTGCTTTTTTCACAAAATTTCACAATAAAAGCATAGTGGTTCTGGTTGTTTTTAGAGTTTTATCACCAAGCTTGAACTACCAAATATCAAACTGGACTTATTACAGCAAGTGTTTAACAGCATATATAATAAGACCAACGTCTGACTTCTAATATTCATCAATATATTTTCTTCTATATTATACACAAAGATTATGCAATCTGTGTTTTCATTAACATAAACTAAACATTATTATGACTGATTTTAAAATTAGAATCCTTTTCTAAATTGATAGTATATCATAGTTATTGAACTTCTATGTATTTTGACTATTTCAATGAAAACATCTAAATTTTCTTGGCTGGTTGTTTGTTAATATAACATTGTAAGAAGACAAAAAAAATAGCTGAAAAACAGTTCTCAACCCTTTGTTTCCCTTTTCCTCCCCTATACACATGAAGTACTCAAGTTTTACTTAAAAGTGTTAAAATGCTAATTAAAACATTTTTATTTAGCATTTCATCAGAAAATTTTTTATAAGCCAATAAAGTAGGACTTTATTTTATAATGCTGAGCTAGCTATTTACTTCTGGATAACAGATTACCCCAAATCATAGTGATTTAAAACAAAAGCATTTATTATCTCACAGTTTTTGTGGGTGTGAAATTTCATAGCATCTCGACTGGGTGTCTTGGGTTCAGAAGCTCCCATAAGATTGTTGGAGCTACATTCATCTAAAGGCTTAACTGAGACTGCAAGATCCACTTCTACAATAGCTCACCTACATGGCTAATGGCAGGAGGCCTCCATTCCTCACTGCACGTACATAGAGCTGTTTAATGTATCTTCAAAATCAGTCAAGGGGCTTCCTCCAGAGTTAGTGACCCAAAAGAGAAAGCAAGGAAGAAGCCATGATGCTTTATATGATCTAGTCCTGAAAATCACATATCATCATTTCCACCGTATTCTATTAATAAGTAAAGAGAGTCCAGCCCACCCTCAGAGAGATGAATTAGGCTCCACCTTTAGAAGACAGGAATGGCAAAGAATTTGTGGACATGATTTTAAATCTCCACACGCCCTTTAAAATCAATTAATTAGCATGAGTATAATTAATGCATTGAAAATAAATCTCATATATGTATTAGTTTGGCTCTAAATTACACTTGGCTAATTTTGGAAATTCTACAATTGGACTCTTAATTCTTATGTTTTGAAAAACTTTCCTCTATTTCATGTATCACTATTTTCTAAAAGAAAAAGTCAGAAAATAACAATAAAAGCAAAGCGACAGAGATTATTTATTCTCCTCAAACATTCCTGTGTTTCTGTAAAGTTTGATTGGGGTCATATAGTGGGTTCTGAACAATAAAAGGTAAGTGGAAGTGATGAATGTCACATTCATGCTGAGACAGATGAGGCTGAGTTGCCTTTTTATAGCCCTCTTTTTCTGTCCTTTGGCAACCATGAATAGCACACGTTCCAGTTGGTAGATCTACAAGAAGCAAGATGTCCCAATTGCTGCTGGACTGTGTTGTAAGTGAAAAGTAGTCATGTATTGTGTTAAGCCACTAAAATGTGGGGAATTTTTTATACAGCAGAGCAGAGTTTAAAGTGACTAATTCATACTGCTAACTCTTCAGTTAAATATTTAAAAGTACAGGGGCGCCTGGGTGGCTCAGTGGGTTAAAGCCTCTGCCTTTGGCTCAGGTCATGATCTCAGGGTCCTGGGATTGAGCCCCCATGGAGCTCTCTGCTCAGCAGGGAGCCTACTTCCCTCCCTCTCTCTGCCTACTTGAGATCTCTCTCTCTCTCTGTCAAATATATAAATAAAATCTTTACAAAAATATTTAAAAGTACGGTTCTCTTATGTCCTAAACAAATATGTTTATCTTCACAGAAAATTAAGATGTTCCCTTTCAAGAATAGATAAGAGCAACTGATACCAGAATATTTAAATCCAGTCAATGGAACCTCATCGTGAATCCCAGTTAACCATGATCTAATTGTAGACATAAAGAAAAATAGCCTCAAAAACAAAGAAACTTTGAGGAATGCATTTGAGGATGGCAATTCAATCTCAGCAAAACACAGAGATTAAGAGAAACTATGAAAGTTCATGCTTGTATGTTAAATTCACTCAAATACTTCTTAAAGCTGAATCTAAGACATAAAAAATAATTCATGGATAAGCAAAGAAAAAAAAAAACAAGTTAAAGAAGCATATTCCTAATCTTTGGAGACTAAAATCTAAGATAAATTATTGTTTCACATGTCACAAAACCTAGAGCTATTTATATATTAAATAATCTAAAATTAAATTCTTAAATCCAATCACTATTGTTTAGAAATCTGATCAAAAGTGTCTTTTGGTGTACCAGAAAATAGATTAAGGGAGGTGAAGAGGATGATGTTGTTCAAAAGAACAAGTGAGAATTGGGAATTAAGAAAACTAGCAACAAAGGAAAAAGCAGGAAAGACCAGTAAATCAGTGGAAGAAAGAGGGAGCCAGATTATTTCAAATGAAGAAAAACAAGCACTGATAATTAATTCAGTATCATTTAAAAAGAAAAAAGGATCAGTGATTTGTTATTTTATTTTTTGCCTGCAGGTGGCAGCTCCTGCTAAATATATAATAGGAAGGTTTCTGAATAATTTCTACACCATTATCAGGTCAGGCTCTCACTTTAAAAAGGGGCGGGGGTTGGGAAGGCAAAATTGTATTTCAGTTACTTCTCATATAATACCAAAGTAGCAGTTTTTCAAAATAGCTTTAATTCTCAAAAAGTATAAAACAAATACCTTCTGGGGTATAATAGAAACAAAATAACAAATATATGTACATTTCTTCCAATGTGGCAATTCTCAATTATTTCTTAAGCCTTTTAGGATTGTGTCTTGTTGTGTTGTTTTTGTAAATTTTGAATTGTTAGAACTCATTGGTGTACTCTAGCTCAGATCATGAAATGCCAGGATTGGGTAGTTGGGAAAGTACTATACATTATACTCACTATACTCATTCATTAAAAAATGATAAATATACACAAAGACCACTGTTTATTTTTTCAAGGGTACATATATTTCTAAATAAGTATCTGGAGACAGTACTGGAAGAGCATATATTGCATGTGTTAATTCTAGTGTCTGTGGAGGAAAGGGAATGGGATTAGAGACAAAAAATAAAAGAAAAAAGCCGCTTGTGGGTGGCTCAGTCAGTTAAGCATCTGCCTTCTGCTCAGGTCACAGTATCAGAGTCCTGGCATGGAGCCCTGCATTGGGCTCCCTGCTCAGAGTGGAGTCTGCTTCTCCCTCTCCTTCTGCCCCTACCCCTCAACTCATACTGCCTCTCTCTTCCCCTCAAACAAATAAAATCGTTAGAAAAAAAAAAAAAAGAAAGAAAATGAAAGGAAAAAAAAATTAAATACATTTAAATTTACCCCTAAGTAGTTCATGGTTGTTGCTTTGGTAACTAGCATGTTGTTTACTTCATTTTTCCAATCACTTGTTTTTAGTATATACAGAAATATATTCCATTTTTATATATTGATCTTATATCCCAAAACTTTGCTAAGTTCACTTACTGGCATTACTATGTTTTTTGTAAGTTCATTGGGATTTCCTATGTAGATGATTGTGTTATTTATGAATAAAAATAAAGAATGCCTATTTGCCAATCTGCATTACTAATATATTTTTTTTTCTTGCTCTATTTCATGGTCTACAACTTCCAGGTTAATAGAAATGGTAAGACCTGATATCCTTGCCTGCTTCTTGACCTTAGCAAGAAAATATTTACTCTTTCATCATTATATATAATGATAGTTGTAGGTA
>CM053604.1:78420545-78436993 GCA_028646535.1 Procyon lotor
ATACAAAAGTTGGATATCCGTCCTTTCTAATGGAGGCATAATATTCCATTGTATATATGTACCATATCTTCTTTATCCATTCATCTGTTGAAAGGCATCTTGGTTCTTTCCACAGTTTGGCAATTGTGCCATTGCTGCTATGAACATTGGGGTATGTGTGGCCCTTCTTTGTAATGCATCTGCTTCTTTGGGGTAAATACCCAGTAGTGCAATTGCAGGGTCATAAGGTAGCTCTATTTTTAATTTCTTGAGGAATCTCCACACTGTTTTCCAATGTGGCTGCACCAGCTTGAAATCCCACCAACAGTGTAAGAGGGTGCCCCTTTCTCCACACCCTCTCCAACATTTGCTGTTTACTGTCCTGTTGATTTTGTCCATTCTAACTGGTGTGAGGTGGTATCTCAGTGTGGTTTTGATTTGAATCTCCCTGATGGCTAAAGATGATGAACATTTTCTCATGTGTCTGTTAGCCATTTGTATGTCTTTGGAGAAGTGTCTGTTCATGTCTTCTGCCCATTGTTCGATGTGATTTCGGTTTTGTGAGTGTTGAGTTTGAGGAGTTCTTTATAGATCTTAGATATCAGACCTTTGTCTGTAGTGTCATTTGCAAATATCTTCTCCCATTCTGTGGGTTGCCTGTTTGTTTTGACGAATTTCTGTTCTTACCATTATTTCCTACCTTCTGCTTATTTTGCTCTTATTTTCTAGTTTCTTAAGGTAAAAATTGAGGTCATTATTTGTGAATTCCTTCCTTTTTGGTATAGACATTTAATGCCATACATTTCTCTCAACTCCTTCAGATGTCCCACAAGCTTTGATATGTTATGCTTTCACCTTTATTCAACTAAAATATTCTCTAATTTTCTTTATCATTTCCTTTTGATCTAAGAAACCCATTTAGAATTGTGTTCTTTCATTTTCCAGTATTGCAGGATCTTCCCAGATACTTTTCTGCTACTGATTTCTAGTTTCTTTTGCAGTTGAAGAATATATTTTTATGACTACAATCATTTTAAATTTGTAGAAATTTCTATATATAGTCTACTGTGGTGAATATTCTATCTATACTTAAAAAGAATATAGTTTGCTGTTATTGAATAGAATACTCTATAAATATCAATTAGATCAAGTTGATTGCTTAGGTTTTCTAGATCCTTAACTGACTTTTGGTCTGCTTTTTCTATCAATTATTGAGATAGAAATATTGAAATTCCAATTATATTGTGGATTTCAGTTCTATCAGTTTCTGTTTCAGTCTTTTTAAATTATGTTATTAGGTGTGTAGATATTTAGGATTGTTATATTTTTTGATACACTGATCTCTTTATCATTATGTAATATTTCTCTTTATCTCAGGTAAAATTTCTTGCTCTAAAGTCTACTTTCTCTGATATGAATATAGCCACTCAAACTTATCTTTAATTAGTTAATGCAGGGTTTATTTTTTGCAACCTTTTTTTCTTTTAGCTTGTCTATCTCTTCAAATTTAAACTACACTTATTCTAGGCAAAATATAGTTGGGTCTTCTTTTTATATTCAGTCTAACAAAGTCTTCCATCTACTTGGGGTGGTTGAAGCATTTATATTTGATGTAGTTATTTATATAATTGAATTTAAGTCCACCACCTTGCTATTTGTTTCCTTTTTCCCCAGCACTAGACTGTCATTTCTAATTACTTGATGGGCAATTCACTGTAGGATAGAGAGGGTTCTCATTTCTCCTGTCCATCCTCAACCTTAGGCAGACCATGAGTTCGCAGAACCTTGAATATGGACTTTTTCAATATTTCTGCCTCTACCCCGCCCCAGAATCAAACTCTTGGAAGCCGGGCTGGAGAGAGTTTTCTGCCACTCCTCCAGACCCCCTTTCCTACTTACTCAGTGCAAGGCTCATGGTAGCGGCAGAATGGTTTCCCATTCTAATTTCGGTGGCAAATGGCTTTTGCTTCTTCTCCTACGCTCACCAGAACTGTATCTTTGTCTAGATCCAACATCCCCCACACCCCAGTCCCACCCCGACACACACACACACACACTGAGGCAATAGATCTTGGACTGGGTCTTAGAAGTATAATGGTTTCAGGGCCCTCGCCCAGAGGTTTACAGCTTTTGTTTTGCATATGAGAAAAGCCTAGAAAGTGGACAGATTTTCATGTCTGTGTGGCACCAAGGGGCATGCTCTCAGATCTCCCTACTCGCACTCAATCTTTCTTGTAAAGACTTAGTAGAGGCAATGGGAAAGCACTGACAAATGAATAAGGACTCTAGAACTCCCAAAGATCCTAACATGTCATAAAATTGTTTTACCTTTGGCAGAGCACAGGAGGAAGAAGTTGCTGCTATAAAAGAAAAGGGAAACAGTTGGTTAACATACAGTGTTACATTAGTTTCAGGTGTATAATATAGTAATTTAACAGCTCCATACAACACCCTGTGCTCAACACTAGTACGCCCCTTAATCCTCATCTCCTATTTAACCCATCCACCCACCGACCCACCCACCTCCCCTCTGGTAACCATCAGATTGATCTCTGTAATTAAAGGCTGTTTCTTGCTTTCTATTTTTGCCCCTTGCTTGTTTGTTTTGTTTCTTAAATTCCACATGGGAATAAAATCATACAGTATTTGTCTTTCTTTGATTGACTTATTTCATTTAGCATTATACTCTCTAGCTCCATCCACACCATTGCAAATGGCAAGGTTTCATTCTTTTTGTGGTTGAATATTCCCTTGTGTATAAATACCACATCTTCTCTACTCATTAATCTACCAACAGACACTTGGGCTCTCTCCATATCTTGGCTATTATTTTTAAAGATTTTATTTATTTATTTGACAGAGAGACATAGTGAGAGAGGGAATACAAGCAGGGGGAGTGGCAGAGGGAGAAAGCAGGCTTCCTGCCAAGCAGGGAGCCTGATGCAGGGCTTGATCCCAGGACACTGGGATCATGACCTGAGCCAAAGGCAGAGGCTTAATGACTGAGCCACCCAGGGACCCCCATATCTTGGGTATTACAAATAATGCCTCTGTAAACATAGGGGTGCATGTATTCCTTTGAATTAGTGTTCTTTTATTTTGGGGGTAAATATCCAGTAGTGCAATTCCTGGACGGTAAGGTAGTTCAATTTTTAACTTTTTGAGAAACATCCATACTGTTTTCCACAGTGGTTACACCAGTTTGTATTCCCACCAAAAACGTATAAGTGTTCCTTCTTCTCCACATCCATGCCAATCCATATTGTCTCTTGTGTTATTGATTTTAGCTGTTCGGACAGGTGTAAAGTGATTTCTCACTGTAGTTTTGATTTGCATTTCCCTGATGATGAGTGATGATGAGCATCTTTTCATGTGTCTGTTCACCATCTGGATGTTCTCTTTGGAGAAATGTCTGTTCATGTTTTCTGCTCATTTCTAATTGGATTATTTGGTTTTTGTCTGTTGAGTTTCATAAGTTCTTCATATATTTGGATACTAGCCTTTATTGAATATGTCATTTGCAAATATCTTTTCCCACTCTGTAAGTTGTCTTTTAGTTCTGTTGATTGTTTCCTTTGCCATACATAAGCTATTTATTTTGATGTAGTCCCAGTGTTTTATTTTTGCTTTTGTTTCCCTTGCCTCAGGAGACATATCTAGAAAGAAGATGCTATGGCTGATGTCAGAGAAGTTACCACCTGTGTTCTTTTCAGGATTTTTATGGTCTCAGGTCTCACATTTGGGTCTTCCATTCATTTGGAACTTATTTTTCTGTATGGTGTAAGAAAGTGGTCAAGTTTCTTCTTTTGTATATAGCTGTCCAGTTTTCCCAACACCATTTGTTGATGAGACTGTCTTTTTCTCTTTGGACATTCTTTCCTGCTTTGTTGAAGGTTAATTGACCATATATAATTGTGGGTTTATTCTAGATTTTCTATTCTGTTTCATTCATTTGTGTGTCTATCTTTGTGCCAGTACCATACTGTTTTGATCATTACAGCTTTGTAATGGAACATGAGGTCTGGAATTGTGATGCCTCCAGCTTTGCTCTTTTTCAAGGTTGCTTTGGCTATTTAGGGTTTGTTGTGGTTCCACACAAATTTTGGGGTTATTTGTTCCAGTTCTGTGAAAAATGCTGTTGGTATTTTGATAGTGATTGCATTAAATGTGTAGATTGCTTTGGGTAGTATAGACATTTTAACAATATTTGTTCTTCCAACCCATGAGCCTCTGTAAACAGCATAGAATATCTTTCCACTTACTTGGGTCTTCTTGAATTTTTTACAACAATGTTATAGTTTTCAGAGTATAGATCTTTCACCTCTGGTTAGGTTTATTCATAGGTATCTTATTTTTGGTGCAATTGTACATGGGGTTGTTTTCTTAATTTATCTTTCTGCTGCTTCGTTATTAGTATATAGAAATCCAACAGATTTCTGTACATTGATTTTGTATTCTAAGACTTTACTGATCTTGTATCCTAAAAGTTTCTTGAATTTGTTTTGAATACTAAGACTTTACTCCGTTCTAACAGTTTTTTGGTAGAGTCTATATATAGTGTCACACCATCTGCAAATAATGAAAGTTTTACTTCCTCTTTACTGATTTGGAGTCATTTTATTTCTTTTTGTTGTCTGATTTCTGTGGCTATGACTTCTAGTACTATGTTGAATAAAAGTGGTGAGAGTGGACATCCTTACCTTGTTCCTGACCTTAGGGGCAAAGTTCTCAGTTTTTCCCCATTAAAGATGATGTTAGCTATGGGTAATTTCATAGATAGCCTTTATTATGTTGAGGTATGTTTCCTCTAAGCCTATTTTGTTGAGGGTTTTTATCATGAATGAATGTTGTACTTTGTCAAAGACTTTTTCTGCATCTGTTGAAGTAATCACATAGTTTTTTATACTTTCTCTTCTTGATGTGATGTATCACAATGATTGATTTGCAAATGTTGAACTGCCCTTGCAGCCTCAGAATAAATCCCACTTGATCATGGTGAATGATTCCTTTTTTAATGTATTGTTGAATTTGATTTGCTAGTATTTTATTGAGAATTTTTGTAGCTATGTTCATCAGGGAAATTTGCCTGTATTTCTGTTTTAGTGGTGTCATTATCTGGTTTTGGTATCAGGGTAATGCTGGCCTCATAGAATGAATTTGGACATTTCCTTCTTTTCCTATTTTTTTTTTTTTAATAGTTTGAGAAGACTAGGTATTAACTCTTTAAATGTTTGGTAGAATTCACCTGTGAAGCTGTCTAGTCCTGAACTTTTGTTCTTTGGCACTTTTTTGATTACTGATCCAACTTCTTCACTGATTATTGGTCTGTTCAAATTTTCTATTTCCTCTTGTATCAGTTTTGGTAGTTTTTATGTTTCTCAGGATTTATTTTTTTCTAGGTTATCCAATTTGTTGGTTTATAGTTTTTCATAATACTCTCTTATAAGTGTTTGTATTTCTGTGGTGTTAGTTGTTATTTCTCCTTTCTTATATCTAATTTCCTTTTTTTGAGACCTTTCTCTTTTTTTCTTGTTAAGTCTGGCTAAGCATTTATCAATTTTATTGATTTTTTTCAAGGAAACAGCTCCTGGTTTCATTGATCTGTTCCATTGTTTTTTAGTTTCTGTATCATGTATTTCTGCTCTAATCTTTATTATTTCCTTCCTTGTGCTGGTTTTGGGTTTTGTTTGTTCTTTTTCTAGCTCCTTTAGGTGTGAGGTTAAGTTGTTTGATATTTTTCTTGCTTCTTGAAGTAGGCCTGTCTTGCTATAAACTTCCCTCTTAGAACCGCTTTTGCTTCATCCCACAGATTTTGGAAAATAGTGTATTCATTTTCATTTGTTTCCATGTGCTTTTTAATTTCTTCTTTAATTTCCTGGTTGACCCATTCATTATTTAGGAACATGTTATTTAACTTCCACGTATTTGTGGTCTTTCCAGATTTTTTCTTGTGGCTGATTTCTAGTTTCATAGCATCGTGGTCAGAAAATATGCATGGTGTATATTCAAACTTCTTAAACTTGTTGAGGCTTGTTTTGTGAGTAATGTGATCTATTCTGGAGAATGTTCTGTGTGCACTTGAAGAGAATGTGTATTCTGCTGTTTTAGGATGGAATGTTCTGAGTATATCTGTTAAATCCATCTATTTCAGTATGTCATTCAAAGCCACTGTTTCCTCATTCATGTTCTCTTTAGATGACCTGTCCATTGATACAAGTGAGTTGTTAAAGTCCCCTACTATTGCTGTATTATTATTTATTGGTCCCTTCATGTTTGCTATTGACTGTTTTATGTATTTGAGTGTTCCTATCTCAGGTGCATAAATACTTACAATTGTTATATCTTCTCATTAGATTGTCCCTTTATTATTATATAGTGCCCTTCCTTGTCTCTTGTTACAGTTGTTTAAAGTCCATTTGTCCAATATAAGTATTGCTACTCTGGCTTTTTGTTTTGTTTTGTTTGTTTTTGGGTTTTTTTTTGTTTTGTTTTTTGTTTGTTTTTTGTTTTTGCTACTCTGGCTTTTTAAAAAATCCATTTGCATAATAGATGTTTCTCCATCCTCTAACTTTCAATCTGCAGGTGTCTTTAGACCTAAAATGAATCCCTTATAGGCAGCATATAGATGGGTCTTGATTTTTTATCCGTTGTGTCACCCTATGTCTTTTGATTGGAGTATTCAGTTCATTTACATTCAAAGTAAGTATTGATAGATATGTATTTGTTACCATTTTATTATTTTATTTTTTCAATTTATTGTATGCCTCCACAGGTTGAGCAGCACATTTCCAACAGATTTGTGGGATTTTTTTCCATATTGTCCTCACTTGCCCCTTAAACTTCATATGTCTGATGTAGGAGGCATACAACAAACAAACTGAATTCATTTTATTGAATTCCATTCAATAATTTCACTTCATTCAATTATTTTTTAATCATTTGATATTCCTCACCTATGTTACTGACCATGCTAAAAGGAAAATAAAAGGCAACTGAAAAATCATCACAAAATATGTTAACTACCCACTTTAATTTGAGCATATGAAAATATAATTTCCAAAAAGGATGAATATCACAAAATTTGGAAAAAGAGATTAATAAAAGTCATTCTCTGAGTTAATTGTTACAATGTTCCCCAAAATTCCATCAGAAGGACTACAATTCTTCCTTAATTTCATCAAAGAGAATAAATATAAAAAATAAACTTTGGGTATTTTTTAATTATTGTCTATAATGATGTAATGCTAAGTAACAGAAGAGTAATGATAATTATAGAGTCTAAAATAAGAGAGTCAAAGAACAATGAATTCTCAATATTTATCCACTATATCCACAGCAGGAGGTATACTGATTGATCAACTCAAGCATCTGGGTCAGACTTACTCTCTTTATAGTAAGAAGCTATTCTAGTTTCATAACTACTTTCCACAGGCTTACTAGCCACTTTTGCTTTTTAGTGTACCAAGTGGTTTTTTTTTTTTTTTAATTGGGAAGAAATAAACTCAAAAACCACTCCCAGATAACTGAAAAATTGAATTCTTGTGTCTTAAAGCTAAGACCTGGGCCTTTAATCAGAGGTGACTGACCCATTTATGACACAGCCCCTCCCTGTGGCTAAACAAGCAGAATCTAGTTTCTCATTCCCCTCACCACATCCTAAGGCCAGTTTCATTTGTGTAAAATTTTGCTTGATATGACCTAATAAAGTGTTCCAGTTTTTATTATTAGCCTAGAATTTTTGTTCTTCAAATAGTAAATCCATTTGCTTTTGCCTGAAATACTTGAATTTTTATAAAATTTGTTTTAAGCAAAATTATCAATGTCTTATCTAAATACTTGAAAAAAATTGTAAAAGGAGAGAAAATTCCATAATTTTATTATTTCAACACAACTACTTTCATTTTTTGGTTTTTTTGTTCTGGTCAGATTGTGTTATAGAAGAGTAATAACAGTTATCAACTCAGCAATGTATGTACACAGTGGCAAGTTTTGTTTTGTTTTGTTTTTTTGTTTTTGTAAAAGGCCAGACAGTAAATATTTTAGACTTTATAGCCCGTACAGTCTCTGTTGCAACTATTTAACTCTGCTTTTATAACACAAAAGAAACCATAGATAGACTTTATGGAAATGAATGAGTATGGCTCTACTCCAAAAACCAAAAATTTGAATTTCATGCATCACAAAATATCATTCCCCTTTTGGTTTTTGTTCAGCATTTGGAAAGGCAAAATAAAGTCTTGACATGTAGGTCATACAAAAGTAAGCGGCAGGTTGGATACCCATAGATCATAGCTGGACCACCCTGTTTAAGACCACATCTCTAGTTTTGACCTATATGAGCTCCACAGCTGTATTTTCAGCTTTTTCCTGTCCATCTTGATATGAACATCCCACGAGCACCTCAAACAAAAATCATTTAAAGCCTGACTCAGAACATATGCCTCATTCAAACTATCTGCTCCTCTGAAATCTCCCACTTCTGTCTGTTCATGTAATACCTAATACCGTATCTCAGTCATTCAGACCTGAAATTTAGGGGGCCAATTGAAACAGGATCTCCTACTTCTCTGTCATCTTGCCCCTCCTCCCCCAGACCTGAAATTTAAAAATCACCCTTGTCACATCCTGCCCCATCTCAAATAGGTCTTCAATTTGCAATTCCCATACCCAGCAACTGAGTTCAGCTCTTCATTACTTAGCTTACATTATGGCTATGGCACTATAATTGTTTTTCATGATTCTAGTGTCTGGTACTCCAATGTATCGAATATACTGCTGTCAGACTAAGCTTCCTAAAGTGCTTCTCTAATTATGTCATTACACTACAATATTTTAGAATCTTGTACAACTTTATCGCTTGCCAAATTATATAGAAATTCTTCAATGAGCACTCAAAGCCATCCAAAACATCATCCCAAATATATTTCCAAACTTGCCCCATCCTAAGCCTTCGTTCATTCATTCAACAAATATGAATATCTATTAGATACCAAGGCAGTATGCTGGATACACAATGGGATAAAATAATAAGCAAAAATCAAGCACATGACCCCTGCCTTCTAGAGATTACAGTCTTTCTATGGAAAAAAGACATTAGTCAAATAATCACATAAAAGCTACAAGAATAAAACTGGAATGCAAGAAGACCATGAAAAAATATTTTCAAAATATTGAAAGAAAGGAACTTTGAATTTAGGATTTTACATGAAACTAAACCATCTAAGCGTGTGGCTGAAGTAAAGATACATTCAGGCAGATAAGGCATCAGAACATCCATCACACAAAGACCCTCTGTGGAAATGCATATTGGTTGTAAGTTTACTTAAAACTTTGATATGGCCTGACTGTGGTGATACTTTGTATCTGTGTACATATGTCAAAGATATACAAAATCATATACTTTAAATATGTGCAGCTTATTCCTTGTTAATTTTACATCAATAAAACTGGTAAATATTCAATAACAAAAAAATTAAAGAATGAGTATATAAACTTTAAAGTAAAAGAATAAAAGAAGGGGCATCTGGGTGGCTCACTCAGTTAAGCATCTGCCTTCAGCTCAGGTCATGATCCCAGGGTCCTGGGATTGAGCCCCACATCAGGCTCCCTGCTTGGAGCGGAGTCTGCTTCTCCCTCTGACCTTCCCCCTGCTCGTGCTCACACACTCTCTCTCTCTCCCTCCCCCTTTTTCTTCTCTCCTTCTCTCTCTATCAAATAAATAAAAATAAAATCTTCAAAAAAAAGAATAAAAGAAACACCTGTGTACCCAATATCTCAGTTATTTTTTAAAAATTACATAAATAAGTGTAAAACTATGGAAAAAAGGTACAAGGTGCTATGAAGAAAGGTACTATGACTGGTGCTATGAAGAAAGGTACAAGGAGTCTAGAATGATGATATTTGACTTATTTGGGAAATGAGGGAAGCTTTCACTGAAAAAGTGATGCCTAATCTGAGATAAGTCAACTACCTGACAGCTAACACGTACATAGTTATGCTATATGCCAGGTACTATTTTATGTGTTTCACATGTGTTATTAACACATTTAACCTTTACAACATTGCGTTAGGTGGTTCTTTTGTTTCCCCGTTTTTACAGCTGAGGAAATTAAGGCAAGTAATAGTTAAGCATCTTGCCCTAAGGTCACACAGCAGATAATAAAACTGAGATTATAAAACAAAGTAGTCTGGTTCTAGGGTCCACTCTCTTAACTATAGAATTAGTAAATGAAGAGAGAGGAGAAAAATTACAGGCAGATGAAACAAAACATAAAAAGATCCTGTGGAGGGGCGCCTGGGTGGCTCAGTCGTTAAGCGTCTGCCTTCGGCCCAGGTCAGATCCCAGGGACCTGGGATCGAGCCCCGCATCAGGCTCTCTGCTCTGCAGGAAGCCTGCTTCTCCCGCTAACATTCCCTCTGCTTGTGTTCCCTCTCTCGCTATGTTTCTCTCTGTCAAATAAATTTAAAAAAAAAGAAAAAAAAAAGATCCTGTGGAGATTGTATGAGGGACTTAGAGTAGGCTAGTGTGGTTAGGGCTGAGAGGGGAGAGAAACATGAAAATGCCTCTAGAGAGGACATAGAGACCATTATGCAGAACCTTCTAAACCAGACTGCAGAATGCTGTCTTTATTTGCAGGGTGATGGAATGCCATTTAAGTATTTTAAGTAAGGGGTAACAGAAACTTTGAATATAATGAAGAATTTTTGAAATATTATTCTGGTTTTAATATGGAAAAGAGATTGGATAGAGAGCTAGAGTGGATGTGAATAACTGCAGTTGTACTTATGAGATATGTTCATAATTGAACTAAAGTAATGGCAGTGAAGATGGGGGGACATGGATGTACTCAAGAAATATTCAAGAGAAAAAATCAACGGGATTTTGTGAAGTAATTGACTATGGGACCAACATAGGGCTGAGGGAGAAGGGAGGATTTATGAGTGGCTTCTAAGTATCTGTGCACTAAATTGAAGGTGGAACCATTAACTAAAAAAGGGGTTACTGGAAGGGTAACAGGCATGGTGTATATGTATCAGCATAAGCAACTGAAACCAATTTTAGCTGTGTATTGTTTGGCTTTCCCTGAAGGCAGGACTTGAGATAAGGACTTGGGTACTATTTATTTGGGACTTGATTTAGGTATCATTTATCTGGGAGTTGATACCAGAAAGCAGGATTGATGGAGAGGGAAAGAGTGCGATAGAAAAGGTGAAAAGCCAATTTAAAGGCATGTCATCAGGTCTCTACCATGGGACAATGCTCACCATCAAGACATCCTAAGAAGTATATAGAACATTTCCCCACATTATCTGCCTGAAGATCAAAAAGAAACATTTATCCATCTGCTATTTCCCTCATTGGATGAGGGTTACTCCTAAGAACATTAATGGTGCTCTTCTGAGCTATGCTATATGAAAGTAAATGGACTCCAACAGCATCAGAGAAGGCCCTACGGCAGAAGTTGTAAGACAATTGGCTCCCGCTTGAGTGATGCTGTCAGAACAAGGAGAGTATGACCTTGCATAGAACACATGACATTGTTTATGTCAGTTGCAGCTGAAATCAGAAATGGATCAAGGAGATGTACTATAGGGCGGGTTGCCTGGGTGGCTCAGTGGGTTAAGCATCTGCCTTTGGCTCAGGTCATGATCTCAGGGTCCTGGGATCGAGCCCCGCATCTGGCTCTCTGCTCTGCAGGGTGCCTGCTTCCCCTTCTCCCTCTGCCTGCCTCTCTGCCTATTTGTGATCTCTCTCTCTCTCTTTCTGTCAAATAAATAAATAAAATATTAAAAAAAAAAAAGGAGATGTACTATAAGGCACCAGAGCAGCATCTACATTAGCATAAGAAAAACAACCAAAGTAAAAGCAAAAGGATTTTATAGAATGGTTGTAAGGTTTTAAGACCAGACTTGGAAAAGAGATATAAATCAAGGTCATTCCAGAAGGATAAAAAGCAAGAAGCAGAGGCACCTGGGTTAAGTGGGTTAAGCTTCTGCCTCTGGCTCAGGTCATGATCTCAGGGTCCTGGGATTGAGCCCTACATCAGGTTCCCTGCTGGGTGGAGGGAGCTTCTCCCTCTCCCCTTCTCCTGCTCATGCACGCTCTCTCTCTCTCAAATAAATAAAATCTTAAAAAAAAAAAAAAAACAAAGAAAGAAAGAAAAGAAAAGAAAAGCAAGAACCACTATAATTATCTATTGGTAGAAAAAGTCTGGCAAGGGAGCTACTGCCACTAAAGGACACCACTGCTGCTGCTATACTGTAAATGACTTCTTACCATCCCTTTCTCTTTGCCTTTAAATATTGTCCCAGATGTAAAGCCCTGGCAGGAAGGCCCCATGATGCAGTCTGAGTCATATGTCCATGTTTTGATTAGAAGAAGACATAAAGAAGAGAGGAGCTGGCTTCTATGGCTTCTAAACTTACAAATAGTGGGAAAAAAACCAAAACCTTGCCCCCAAAGAAAAGATGCTCACAAGGGGGAAGAGCATGTGTTCAATTATGGATATGTTGAGATTGAAACATCCAAAGTAAGATATCCAGTCAGCAGCTGTAATTCAGGTCTGGAGAGTATAATCTCCTCCGTAGCCTCCTCTAGCTCAGGGACATCCATCACCTAGACAGTGCTTCTTACATACTTGATAGTCACTAAATATTTGTTGAAAGAAATTAATAACCCTACCATATTACATTCTGTTCTCTGAGCTTCCTTATATTTTTTACATGATATTCCTTCAACCTGGAATGGCCTTCCTTCACTCTTTCTGCCCAATTAGAATATTAAATTCCATCCAACCTGTATTGACGAATGCAGTCTCCTTATCTTTTTTTTATATATATAAGATTTTATTTATTTATTTGACAGAGAGAGATCACAGGTAGGCAGAGAAGGAGGCGGGGCAGGGTGGGAAGCAGACTCCCTGCTGAGCAAAGAGCCTAGTGTGGGGCTCGATCCCAGGACCCTGAGATCATGACCTGGGCTGAAGGCAGAGGCTTTAACCCAATGAGCCACCCAGGCGCCCCTGCAGTCTCCTTATCTTAAAGCTACCTCTTCCTGAAAGTTTAATGATTCACCACACAGGTTGTGGTTGTTTCTACTTTGAAACTCCCTAGTAGGTTATTTATATATAAAGTACTTACCTTCCTTTCTTTCTAATAAAGTACTTACACATTCTTTCTTTCCATTTTACCCATTATTCTTGAACAAATGCCCTTATGTCTTTAAATTTACCTTCTTTTTTTGTTTTCAAGTACTTATGAATATTAGAATTCACTAGGTACTCTGAACTAAAAATAAGTCCAAGCCTAAGAATCAACTGAAAGTCAAACAAACCAAGCAGCCTCCTGAAGATTATGAAAAGTATTATTTCAGACTTGCTCCTTAGTTTCCTACATCCAACCTGATGTTAGCCTCCTAGAACTCTACATAAAGATAAAATGGTTTTGAAATTCTAATTAGTGAAGTCCCAATAGTTTATTTTTGCATTGATTTCCCTTGCTTCGGGAAACATATCTAGTAAGAAGTTGTAACAGCCGATGTCAAAGAGGTCACTGTTTGTTTTCTCCTCTAAGATTTTGATGATTTCCTGTCTCTCATGTAGGTCCTCCATCCATTTTGAATTTCTTTTTCTGTATGGTATAAAGTATCTTGGGCTTTGTAAGCCATATGGTCTTTGTAGCACCTAGTCTACTGTTGAGGCACAAATGTGGACATAGATGACACATAATAACTGAGGATGACCATGTTCCAATAAAACTTTATTTACAGAAACAAGCAGTTGCACGGGGATATTTGTCAACCTCTGCTGTTGAACAGTGGTTCTCTTCCTTGGTGGCACATGGCTCCTGGCACTGGTGGGCCCCCCCGCTTTTTCTCAAGAAATTCCAAGATGCTATTAAAAATATTTTACAGGGGCGCCTGGGTGGCTCAGTGGATTAAAGCCTCTGCCTTCGGCTCAGGTCATCATCTCAGGGTCCTGGGATGGAGCCCCACATCAGGCTCTCTGCTCAGCGGGGAGACTGCTTCCCTCTCTCCCTCTGCCAGTCTCCCTGCCTACTTGTTATCTCTTTCTCTCTGTCAAATAAATCAATCTTTTAAAAATATATTTTACAATTGAAATCATCTAAATTAATATAGAAATCAATATATGGATTCACAAATTAAAAATGTACTTCACTTTGTCCCCTAAATGAACTATATTATAAAACTATGTAAAACTGCTTGTTAGTAATATAAGTTGCAATGTGCATCATTCATTAAGCATTCTACTAATTTCCAAACCATTTACTGAATTTTGTAAGTTGCTATTGCAATCTTTTATTTACATAGGTGTTCCTAGTTAAATGACACTTATCTCTTAGTCATAACTTAATATAGGAAACTACACTGAACTGCTTTAATAAATTCCCCACAAAATTGAAAAAGACTAAGTGACTTGTAATCTCAATACCAAAAGAGGTCTCTTAATAATTTTAATTGTTAAAATACTGGCCTCCATTAGATTTTTTCCTAATTCTTATTTTACTAAGATCTTTACATAGTTACTATCTCTATTATCTCTTACTGAAATATCATACTTAATTAGATTGAAGCTAATCCTACAATCCAGAAAAAGAACATAATATTGCCATAATGGCAACTGGCTCTGTGTCTAGGCTTTCAAATCCCAACTTTTCAACTCAAGTTTTTAATATCTTCTTTATGTTTTAGTATTGCCATTTGTAAAGTGCAAGTGATAGTGATAATTCTATTATCCAAATACACTAGTATATATTTACAGTGGTGCTTGGCACAGAGCAAGCAGTATATAATTTAGTTCTGATTTTTATTATAAAAACAAACGTGTGCCTGTGAGGAAGAGTATAAAATAGGCTTTAACAAAGTCATCCCATTAAATAAAACTGAAAATCAATTTGGTAATAAAAAGGGTATCCTTTAGCTCCAAACCACCCATATGGGTTTGCCCATCCTCCAAGGCCTCATGTCTGTTTCAGAATGTCTCCTGTGCTGGAAGAACTTGTAGCACCTGGGCCAGGGGAAAAGGTGACCTTCGTTACTGGCTATTAACTGAATTCTCTGTTTCTTCGTGTCTTCTCAGAGTCAAAGTCCTAAGGAGATTACAGTTCCCTTGAGTGGCCATTCAAAGGTGAATCCAAAGGACTACTAGCCAGCAGCAGGTGGCCACAGCATTGGGGAAGGAGCCAGAATGGTACTGGGCATTTGCCCCTCAGGGTACAAGAGCTGCTACAGTGGAACAGAGGCCCACTTGAGCTGGAGAACACTACATAATGGGAGATAGCACATGGCCGGCACAGCAACCTGGCCTGCAGGCCTGCAGGCTGACAGGCACCTGCACACCCTTTCAATGACCCACAAGGACTCCCCACCACCACCACCAGTGCCAAGTGATAGGTTCCAGCGAGGAATAGGCCAGTTCTTCAGGGGCTCTCTGAACATGAAATGGTAGTGCCTAGGATGTAGAATTTGTCAGAGGCAGGGTCCTAACATCAGGACAGACACCAATTACAGGGCGGGAACAAGGTGCTGGAAGCCTCTTTACATGCCAGTCATTTACCTTCTAATGGCTGGATTTTAGAGAGAGGGGAGGGAGTATCCTAAGGGACACACAAAGCACTTGGGGCAACAGCTACTCACCACCAGTCTGAAAGCATTCCAGTATCTTAACAGTAAATACCATAGTTGTATTGCTTTCTAGATAATAGATAGAGCAGATACCTTTACTTTGCTCTCACTGTTGAACAATATCTTAGTTGGTTATTGGTTTATTTTCTCAGCACTTTGAATGTATTATTCCATGATCTTCTGGTTTTTTGGTTTTTTTTAAAGATTTTATTTATTTGACAGAGAGAAACACAGCGAGAGAAAGAACACAAGCAGAGGGAATGGTAGCGGGAGAAGCAGGCTTCCTGCTGAGCAAGGAGCCCGATGTGGGGCTCGATCCCAGGACTCTAGGATCATGACCTGAGCCGAAGGCAGACACTTAACGACTGAGCCACCCAGGCACCCCGATCTTCTGGTTTTTATTATTGCTGTTGAACAGTCTGCTGAAGGTCCTCTTTCTCAATCTTTATGACTTGGATGGATGGTTCTCAATTTGGATATGATGTGTCCATATATGAATTTTTAAAAATTTTCCTGAGGAATTGCATTTTACAGATCTGAGGATTCATATCTCATCAACGGTTGATATTACTTCAGATATTATTTCTTTAAATATTTCCAGACACTATTCTTTCTTGCTTCTCCTTCTAGAACTTTTATACTTGCTCATTCCATTTCCCAGTCTACTAACTTCTCTTTCATATTGTCATTTTTACATACTAAATCTTGGACAACTTCCTCAGAATTTTTTACTAGTTCATTAGGTTTCTTTGTCTTAAAAATATTTATTTGTATCAAAGTAATACATACAATTAGTTTAAAGTATCAAAGAATAAACCACTTTAAA
>CM053604.1:78437493-78547218 GCA_028646535.1 Procyon lotor
AAAAAAAAAAATCTCTCCCTAGCTTTTAATTGGTGTGCTTAGCCCATTTACATTTAAAGTAATTATTTATAAGTTGGTTTAAGTCTGCTATTTTGCAATTTGTTTTTCATTTATCCTATCAGTTCTTCCTTCTTTTTCTCTATTTTACTGCACTCTTTTCAATTGAGTTGTCATGTTTCTTTGCTTTTAATATTCCTTTTTACCTCTTCTATTGGCTGTGCAGCTATAACTATTTGGGGGTGTGTTTGTGTGCATGTGTATCCTTTATTATGTCTTTTAGTGATTGCTCTAGGGCAGTGATTTTCAACAGGGGAAAATATTGATTCCCAAGGGACATTTGGCAACATCAGAATAAATTTTGGTTGTCACATTGGGAATGATGGGTGTAAATGGCATCTAGTGAGTAGAGGCTGGGGGTGCTGTTAAATATCTTACAATGCACAGGAGAGGCCTCTATGACAAAGATTATCCAGCCCAATTTGATAATAAAGCTGAGATTAAGAAATCCTGCTTTACAGATTATTTTACGCATCCTTCATTAACCATAGACTACCTTGGAATTATATTAAACCATGTTTCCCTTAATAGAAGAATCTTAAAACTGCATGATTCCATTTAACTTCTCCCTTCCTTTGTTATTTATTTATTACATTAATAATTAATTAATATTTATATTTATAATTTATATTTATATTTATAATTTATATTATAACATATATTTATTTATATATAATATATAAATATATATTATAAAATATATATGATTTATATTATAAATTAATATATATAATATATTATATATAAAATAATATTATTTAATATATATTATATATTAAATATATATTATATATGAATATGATATTTATGATATATAATGTAATTAATATTTATATTTATAATTATTAATATTAATAATATTATTATTATCCTTCCTTACTGTTATTTATTTCACTTCCCATGCTACAACTCCTACATTGTTATTTTTAATCTTTGCTTTATAAGGTCAACCATCCTTTTAAAAATGAAAATAAAATAGTATTTATATTTATCTACATTTCCAGTGCTCTTTGTTCTTTTTTGTAAATCTGAGTATCCATTTGGTTTCATTTTCATGCAGCCTGATGAGCTTCCTTTGGCATTTTTTCTCTTAAATTCTAGGTTTATTTCCTATACCCTAGTTATAAAGTTCAGAGCAGATTTTCAGCATTCAAGTGTGACACATATCAAGTTTCAGATATTTATTATTCAATGTAAATCCCAGCACAATACACTAACATGATTTTGTGTGTTTAGAGGGGAAATATTTCCCAGGTAAATGGAAAACTGTGTAGATGGCATCTGGAAGATCTTCATTCTAAGCAGCTTTATAGTGAAAAGTTTCATTTAGAAGTCTGCACCTTCTTCAGTTTGCTGTAATCTACATTCACTGATTAGAACTTGTATTGATCATCGGAATCCAGTTTGTTCCAGGGTTCTGGGTTATTCTTCATATCCCAACTGACATCTGGATTGAACAATGCCAAGCACAAAGCTACAGCACTGCTCCCATACCTCCTGCCCCAATAAATACTAAAAGGGGGATCAAGCTCGGATGCTCCTTGGCCTGACCAATAATATGGCATAACGTGGTTTTGGAAGAGGCCTCTTGTCCAGGGGAAGAAAAAACCAAATCTGCAAGGTTTAGCACTAAGTAATCGCTACACTGAGGATGAACCACCTTAGCATTTTTTTGTAGTAAAAATCTGTTATATTGAATTCTCTCAGTATTTAGCAGAAAATATCTTTATTTTGACTTCATTTCTGAAAGTTATTTTCCCTAAATGTAGAATTTCAGGTTGACAATTGTTTTCTTTCTCTCTTTTTCTTTCCACCCTTTAGAAATATTATTCCTTTGGCTTGCATTTATTCTAAGGGGAGCTAAGGTGAAGTTCTTATTGTTTCCCTGTAATGTCTTCTTTCTCCCCAAAATGGGCTTTTTTTTTTTTTTTTTTTGAGATTTCCTCTTATCTTTCCTTTTCCACAATTTGATTATGATACACCTAGGTGTAAATTCTTACTTTTCACTTTCGGGATTTATTGAGATTTAGGGGTCCATGTTTGGTTTTTGTTTTGTTTTGTCAAAAGTAAATTTTTTTTTCTTTTGCCATTACTTGTTCTTCAAATCCTTTTTCTATCCAATTCTCTCTTTCTACCCCTTTTGGACCTAAAGCACAAGAGTATGTTGGACCACTAGATAATACCTCATAAGCTGCTGATACTGATATTTTTTAAATCCTTTTTCTCTCTGGATTATTTTCAACTGAACTGTTCTCAAATTCAACAATCCTTTCTTCTATCAAACCTGCTATTAAGCCCAACTGATAATTTTTTATTTCTGAAATTGTATTTTTAATACAATTTTAAGTTCTAAAATGTGTTTGCTTCTTCTTGATGTTTCTGTTTCTTTCCTGAAATGCCATATATTTATACCTATTATGTCCATATTTTCTTATATATGCTTTCACATATTTATGTAGTTGTACTAAAGTTCTCTATAAAGTCTAATAAATGGGTCATCTTCTCTAGGTCTACTTTTATTATTGTCTTTTTCTTGATTTTACGTTCCATTTTTGTTTATTTTCATGTCCATTCAAAATTAATTTATAGAGATTATATGTAAAACAACAGTGAAGCTAAAACACAATTTTTGTTGTTTATTTTGTTGATTATTTTGTTGCTTATTGACAATTTTGTTGATTATTCCCACAGTAGAAGCTCTTTCCTCAACTAGGGTGAGAATGATTATTCAGATTCTTCCAAGAGTCATGCTGAACACAATAAAGCCACATATATATATATATATATATATAAACTGTAATTAGCCTTTGACGATAATGATTTTTTTCTTTTTTTTTCTTTTTTTTTTTTTTTTAGTATTTGAGCTCAGAGCAGGTCAGGTTATTTTCAGGTAATTTTGTCTCATCTTCAGATTCAATTCTAAAGGACTCAGAATCCAAACATTGCAAGGATACAGAGAAATGTACATTTTATTGTGGTTGTCCAGCCTTTCTTCCATTGCAGCTTTCTTGGCAATATTTGGATGTGAGTGGCATGTGGAGAGAGAATTGTCAAAATAATTTATTTTCAAATCTGGAGCCTATTTTGGTTATCTATCACCCCAAATTTAACAGTTGAAACATTTGAAATAATGATATTTGAGTTGAAACAAAATGATCGGAGGGTCCTGGGATTGAGCCCTGTGTCAGGCTCCCTGCTCAGCAGGAAGTATGCCTCTCCCTCACCCTCTGCCTCTCCCCACTGCTCTGCTCTTTCTCTCTCAAATAAAGTCTTAAACAAAAAAACCACTAATAAAAATATTTTATTATTGGGGTGCCTGGGTGGTTCAGTCAGTTGAGTGTCTGACTCTTGACCTCTGCTCAGGTCTTTATTTCACAACCAGGAGTTCTAGCCCCACATTGGGCTCCATACTGGGTATGGATCCTACTTAAAATTTAAAAAAATAAAAATTATTATGTGGATCTGCCTGAAGGTAACCCAATGGCAAGGAACAAGAATTATCTTGAGATGTTCTAATCACAGGCCTGCTGGTTGATATCAATGGTTGCCTGGGAACTCCACTTGGGATGACCAGACCATCCCCACCCATCATGTCCCACATGGACTCCTTATATTGCATGCAAGGGTTGCAAAATCATGTGTCCCAAAAAAATCAGAGACAACAGTATCACCTTTGTTATTTAGCCTCAAAATTCCATATTGCTCCCACCATTGTTAAAAACTGACCAGATTCAAGAGAAATCAGGGACATTACCACTTGATGGGAGGATGTCAATGTCACATTGTAGGAAAGAGAATGTAGGATGGAAGATACTGTTGAGGCTATTTTTTGAAAATTCAGTCTACTATAGTCTTCCTCAAGATTCTAGTGTCTACCATAAACCCACCCTGCTATCTAAACCTCGGTTGGTTTCTCCTGTTCTCCACCTTTGGTGGGCCAATTTTCCATCTGCCCATATTTTGACCAGGTGCCTACTCCTAAGTAGGAAGCTGTTCATTTATGAACATCTCATTTCTGAGTATTAGTTCATTTAGGCTTTCTTCTGTTTATTGTATCTTGCTGATCTCGTAAAAAATGATTTTAATTTTGTTAATGTTTTTGTTACCATGTGCCTTACATGTCCTATATTTTAACTGGAAGTGGAAATCATTAATTTCAATGTCTTTTTTAAATAAAAATTTCTATTAGTTGCTTTATTTTAATTAACTATTCTTTCATATTTCCTTGTTTTCCTTTTTATGACATTAACTATTTTAAACATGCTTATTTTATAGTGTCTAATTGCTTATTTGTATTTGGTCTATAAAAATCCATGTTTGTTTGTTTTTTTCTCTTTGCTATTACATGTATCTGCTTTGTGTCATGGTAGTTTGCTTGTAATATGTAATTGCAGGCTCATTTTCAGTGTTGTTTTTTATCTATGGAAATACTGTACAAGCTAGATGGAAAGTATGTGTGTCTTCTCCTCTCCTCCAGTGAATGTTTTTGCTTTGAAACAAATCTCAAGAGTATCAATACTTCAAAACCACTTTTTATGTTAATCTCTTAGCCTGGGATTTCAAGACTAAGGTTATTGTAAATCCCAATTTCTTAATAAAAAAAGAGCATTTTTTTTCTAACCCAGATCACATCAATATTAACAAATTTGCTTTTTATCTCCTACCCTTCCTAGCCCTACTTTTCAATGCTAGAACTGGACTCAGCAGAATACTTTCTCTTTTGCTAGCAAGTTCTATGTTGGGATCTTCCAATAAGGGTGCTGAAGGGACACTACAAGACTTGAAAAAGCAACGTAATTCTTTTTTGCTACTTTGTTCTCCATATGATGGCAAATAGATCAGCAGCAGGGAGTCCTGGAAGTGTTTACCACAGTGGCCCCAGCCCTCCTGCTATAGTGTTAAGTGCCCCCCAGTCCACAGAGGCGGGCTCACAGGCAGATATCTTCCATCTAGCTTCTCCATAACCATAATGGCAGAGCAGATTTCTATAGCATCCAGTCTTCTCAGAGGTCTGAATATGTACTTTGTAGGGCTGTCCTCTAAATGTCTAAATTCTTCTTCTGCTTACTTTAGAAGTAGCTAAAGCAGTAGCTACACCTGTTTCCTTCTAGTCCTAACCACCATTTACCTATCTAATAACTTCCAATGCTCCCTGTTCAAATTACTAGTTCAGTTTCTAACCAGACAAGAGAGATCTGGAACAAACTCTGCCCAGTGGAAGGACTCCATATGAATTATATAACTATTCCTTTTTTATTTATTTGACAGAGAGAGATCACAAGTAGGCAGCGAAGCAGGCAGACGGGGGCGGAGGGCGGGGAGGAGCTGAGAAGACAGCTTCTCCCTGCTGAGAAGACAACCCAATGTGGGGCTCGATCCCAGGACCCTGAGATCATGACCTGAGCTGAAGGCAGAGGCTTTAACCCACTGAGCCACCCAGGTGCCCCTATATAACTATTCTTATTAATTCCTCTGTTTGTGAAATGTAAATGTAGGGTGAGCAAAAAAGGAAGCAAATCACTTAATGAACATTGCACTCAGAGACATTGACCAGCTAATGAAGCTCATCACATACCCAAAAGTCAGAAGAAATGGGGCACTGGTGATTCAGCCAAGATATTAAGTAATTTCCTCTTGACTTTCCCTTTTCTCTTCAAGCACATCTTTGCATGTCTTTGTTCTTGGAAAATCACTAAAATATCTCAATGAACTATTTAGTTACACAAATATAAAGTAAAAGACCACTGCAGAAATAATGGCATTTGAGAACAGCAATTTTTAAAGAGCTAAACCACTCTGCATAACAACACAAAGGTTTGCTTTGTAGGCAGAGCTGGTTCACTTGGGACTTTTTTTTTGGGAGAAATGTTTGGTTTTTACGTATGAAATTTAGTTATGATGTGCTTGCAGTGTTATTCTTACGGAATTATGTTCGTCATTGAGCTACTGTTGAGCACTAAGTTGCTGCAGCCAGCCTTAATGCACCTAAATTTTCACTTTATAATGTACATAAATATGTACAAAAGAACTAGGTAATTCTGGATCAAGTTAAACCTGGACTGGACTATTGTTCTTTCACATGTTACTTAAGACTGAATATATAAAACTTCAGGAACCATAATGATACTGGATTATTATATTATGAAGAGAATACTCTATTTGTGTTTCCAAGACAAATAATTCTAGTTGGTAGGGGGTGAGGTTTCCCCATAAATCAGAGAATAATCTTATTTTCAATCATCCTGAAAAAAGGTAGATTGTGAGACAGACAAGGCCTGAGACATGGAGAATACTTTCCACCCTGTAGGCTACACTTTCTTAGAGCCTTACTTCAAGAAGTGGTGTAGAGTA
Source organism: Procyon lotor (assembly GCA_028646535.1). NCBI lineage: Eukaryota > Metazoa > Chordata > Mammalia > Carnivora > Procyonidae > Procyon > Procyon lotor. The sequence goes on from CM053604.1 coordinate 78,443,902, forward strand.
TGCCTAAGTCCATGTCAAAGAGGTAGAATTTTGAAAAACGGTGTTTTTCACAGGATGCCAGAGATACAGCTACAAAGGAAAAAATAGCTTATTAATGAACATCTCCTTCAATCTGAGGACAATAAAAAAAAACCAGCTAATAATTTATATTTAGGGTATTATAGATAATTCTAATACAGTATATAAAGTATATTATAGAAATTATAGTACAATCATATTATACTAAGCACTGGCTTTTGATATTATACTAAGCTCTCGATTAAATGCTTAATCATTTATCCTGACAATAAACCCACCAGGTAAATTTTATTATCTCATTATCTATATGTTATAGCCTTTGTAACTAGTATCCTGCTCCACTGAATTAAAAGATTGAATTTATGTCCATTCTGGGACCACTGTGGTAATGGAGAGCACAGAATTCTTCCCCTTGCAAGAACCTCCTAACCCCCAGAAAAACATGATTGCAGCAACTGATCTCAAGGGAACAAAAAGTGATTAGTAGCCAATAGAGAAATTCAGAGCAAAAAGAGATTCATATTTGGAACCACATAATCCAGAAGACAACTAGAGGTACAGATTGCATGCTGACTGATGACAGAGTATTCACGAGAAAAACTCTTCATTTGACTTCAGAATAAATCACTAGAAAGGAACTTTGCAAGGCATGGGGAAGGAAAAGGTCCTGCTACCTGATATTAAGTGGCCACCACTGTAGAAAAGCTCCGTGTCTCCTACTGGTAAATTGAATAGTCTACCTGGCAAACTGCCATATAAATGAATGCACTAGCTGTGATAATTAACATATAAATCTTACCAGAATATACTTGACTATTGTCTTTAGTGATTTCATAACCATGCCCAAAAGTAGGATTAGTGACACAATATTGTGCCATGGCAGAAGTACAACCTTGTTGTCCAGAGACCTGGGTTTTCTTCATCTTATGCCTTTGATAGTGTGTGACTCTGGGCAAATCATGTAATTCCTCTAGGAGTCCTCTTTCTCATCTGTAAAATGAAGGAGTTCATCTGCTTTACAAACATCCCTTCCAGTTATAGGGTTTCTCCCTGCTAATTCAGTTAAAAGCAGATCATTCAACTGAATGTTTACAAATTTTTAAAGCTACTTTGCAGGGAAGATAAGATTCTTGATGTCAAATTTGGTGAAAAATTGCATAATAAATTCCAGTAACCATTTACATTAGCTTAATAATTTATTTCCAGAAAAAAACTAAGTAGCTCAATTCAATTTATTAGAATCCACCCACATTTATATCCTCATCACTTTCTAAATGTCTGCATTTGTTATAAACCTTAATTAAGCTGGCTATCAATTAATCTTTCCTGCTGATAAGCCAAATTAAAAAAAATTTTTTTCTAATCATTTTAAAAAATTGAGATAATACAAAAAAAAATCTCCCCAAATCCACATTCTTGATATAATATTATTGTTATTTACCAACTTTTATTTTCCCCTAGGACTGTATGTAAGAAAGAACGTATATGTGTATTTAAGAATGTATCCTTTGTTTTAAACATGATTTGGGGGGTGCCTGGGTGGCTCAGTTGTTAAGCGTCTGCCTTCGGCTCAGGTCATGATCCCAGAGTCCTGGGATCGAGGCCCGCATCGGGCTCCTTGCTTGGCGGGAAGTCTGCTTCTCCTGCTACCATTCCCTCTGCTTGTGTTCCCTCTCTCGCTGTGTTTCTCTCTGTCAAATAAATAAAATCTTAAAAATAAATAAATAAATAAACATGATTTGGAACATACAATATATGTAATTCTCTACCTAGAAAAAATGTAGATTTTTTCTACATTATTCGGCAGCATTTCGCCATGCCATTAAAGTTTTTTCATTTTCAAAGTATATTTCAGATGGTTATGTAATATTATAAGACCATACCAGCAAATTTAACCATATTTCAATTATTGAGCATTAAGTTTGTTTCTGGCTCTTGACAAATATTTCCAAATGACTTTTCCGAATGAGTTTCACTATCCCCAGTTCAGGAGAATACTAGTCTACTGTCCCCTTGCAAAAACTGAACATTTCATTTGTAAATTTTTGTCCACCTGACAAGTGAACAATGACTTCTCTGTCTTAATTTGCATTGTTTTGATTAGTGAAGTCAATTTTTAAATGTCTTGATCATTTGAACTGATTCTGAGGATCATTCATACAGATCTAATTTTAAGAGGTTTATAAGAATGCCTATAGCAAAATGTATCCATCAATGCCCATAATTGTGGTGTCCCATGCAATTGTGAAAAATAACAGAGAAATAACCACTTATACCCTTTACCCAGTTTTCCCCAATGGTAACATCTTGCAAAACTGTAATGTAATATCAAAAACAAGATACTGACATTGACACAACCAACATACAGGTTTTCTATCACAAGATTCCATTCCCTACTCCCTGACTCCTGGCAACCATGTAATCTATTCTCTGTTCCTATAATTTTGTCATTTCTAGAATGTTATATAAATGGAATTATACAATATGAAAGCTTTTGAGACTGGCTTTTCAATTCCATATAATTTTCTGCAGATTCATTTAATATGTGTGTATCAATAGCATGTTCCTTTTTGCTGAATAGTATTCCAGGTTTTCTTTATAGCTTTAAAGTTGAGTTTTAAAGATTATTTCATGAATATATTTGCTTGATTTTAGGGGCTGAAGGTGGTATAGAAAATATAGCTGCTATTTAGGAAGTCATTCGGTCATTTCACTAACATTCACTGATTGAAGGGTATTGGGCTGAACATTCTTATGCACTTGGTTACAAAAACGACTAAGACCCAAATAAGGTCAAAATTATTTAGGTAGAGTGCTAAGATTGAAACCCAGTTCGACCTAGATTTCAGGAAACACGAAAATGAATAGCTCAAGAACACTTTTTCATTAATAACAATTTTCTAAAATGTAACAACCGTCTTAAGTTAAATTACAACTAGCTATAAAAATAGACACAGTAAAAAAAAGGGGGGGCATTTTATCCAAAGGACTAGGCGCTTATTAAATCACGGCTTATATCCGATTTCCCCCCCTTATATTCGATTTTAAGGCCAACTACAAAAATCGAGTTTTACAGGAGCACTTGAGGATGTAAACCAAGCCACATCTGAGCAGCTATCTCTTCCCATCTACTACAGTCCCCGGCAGCACGCTTGGATCGGAAAGGCTGGTGTCCCTGAAAAACCCTAGCCTCTTCTTTCCTCTGGACTACAACCACCTATCCGAAATTATTCGAAGGTTTGATTTTAAACAAAACAAAAAGATATCAGTAGACCGCCATTAAAAAGTTTGTAATATTGACAATACGGAGATAGAAACGCAAACTAGACACCGGAAGAGAAAAAAATTCTTCGTGCGTTCAAAACTTCAATCAGTCCCTTGACTATTTGCCACTTAAGGTGCGGTATTAACAAAATTTAAGCACACACTACACAAAAGAAGTGCCCCTTCTCATACCCGATGACTCCTGGCCTTGGGCTCTAAGTAACCCGCTCACAAGGCTTTGATACAAAGTTCAAAACTTGAGCTTTGACCGTTGCGACACACGGAAATGCTCAGGAGACAGAGGCGGAAAATGCCTCTGGAGAAAAGGAGATCGCTCGTGCGGTCAAGGTCCAACGAAACAAATAACACACAACCAAGAACTGCACCAGCCGCAAGGTACAGGTTCCGGACAGTGTGGCTTGTGGAAGTGACGTAAGAACCAGTGGCCGGAGGAGGCGGGGCCGCAGAGGGAGCGCGCCCTATTGGGGACGGGGAGAGGCCGGGGGTGTGGCAGCGCCGGCCTCGAGGAGAAGGCCCGGGCGCACCGGAGGGCGGGGACTGGGCGCGCGACGCGCGCGGACTGGCTTCCTTCAAGGGCTGGAGGCGGTCACTTGTGCTAGGTTGGGGTCCGGAGGCGAGCGAGGGGCCATGCGGATGGTGAGGGAGTCCAAATCCCGAAGCCTCACACTCCTCTCTCAAGCGGCAGCGACTTGGTGGCCCGTGGAGTAACCGCTGCCTTTGTTCCGAGCGCCTGTCCCTCCTGTCACCTCAGCCCCTCACGCCGCCGCGCTCCAGCTGGCCAGCCCTTGGTCCCCGAAGCCTCATTCGGCTGGTGCCGCGCGGATGCGGCTGCCGGGCCTGAGTGTGGGCTTTGAGAGGGAGGAGGAGGAGCAGCGGCGCCTGGGCGGCATGCGATGGGGAACTGCTGCTGGACGCAGTGCTTCGGGCTCCTCCGCAAGGAAGCGGGGCGGCTGCAACGTGTAGGAGGCGGTGGAGGGTAAGCCCGCTGGGGGGAAGGGCCGGGCTCCTACTGGCTCCTCCTTTTCGGCCCCTTGCGGGGAACCCTCTTCACTCTCTCGGCTGCGACGGTTTATAGTAGGCCAGGAGCCCCTCTGCCCTAACCACTTAACGGGCATCGAGCTGGTGGTCATAGTGGAGGCCCTGGTCGAGAGGGGCCTCAAGCAGGGAAAGAGCTAGAGAAGGGGACGGGCGTCGCTCTTGCCGCCTCCACCAAGACTCCCTCCGGTCGCGCTGTCACGCGGGGTAAGAGTCATGGAGGGCATCATCTCTGGGAAGCATGAGGCACCCTCCCACGAAAGGCAGTAGAACGGGCTTCACAACAACTCGGACACACCCTACGTTGAGTTTGGGCTTGATGCCAAAGGTGTAGCTCTGAATTTGACCCTCCCTTTGGCTCTGAGGGAGCCGCTGAGAATCTGGCTCCAAAAAGTTGATACCTCAGAGGGAATTTTAGTAAAAGTCATTTGGATGCTGTAGTAAAATAAGTAAGGTTCCAGACATTGAATAACTCTTTGACAATGTGCGAAGACTTGCCGAATTGCTGGGATTCCAGTGGGCTTTCGTATTCTTAGTATTGATAATAAGAGAAGTGTGTAGCTTTTCCCTATTAATATTTTGGTTATTTCCAGAGGAATGCTGTACTCTGAGTGCTACCCATAAGCTCTGTAATACTAGAAAAATAACAGTCCTTCTGAACCTTACTTCTCTTGATTAAAACTGGTATATGTAAAACTGACACACGTAGGTTTTTCCACTCACACCATCCATAGCATAATTGAATTTCATAATATTCCATTTTTGTGGGTTTTTTTTTTTAAATTTCTTAGGGTATTGAAAAAATTTGAACAAGTTCCTTTGAAGTTCCTTTGAATGTTTCCCAGGAATTAAAACTTAGAATCAAAAATCTGAACCAAGCCACCCTCTGTACACTTTTTGCACTTTATGGAACAGATTGCTAAGTTTTCAGGATCTCTCTCATTTAACCAACATTAGTGGGTCATAATATGTATAGCGTTATGAATACATAATATGTATAGCGTTCTGAATACATAAACTGAAGCCACATGATTTAAAATTTGGATCTTTTGGTTATAGAGATCTTATATATGATTCACTCATTCGTTCATCAGGCAGAGATTCATTGTATTCATTGAGTCACCTCTCTCCTACAAAGTAGCCAAGATTGTATATTAAGTATCCCTGAATGGAGAAGTAAGGAATTAATTTTGTGCTTAGTTTAGTATTTTGATTTCCCTGACTTAAGGGCTATTACTGTCAAAGGGGAACGTGACAGCTGTTTTTATCATGTTGGAGAGACATCTACTTTACTTATAATTTTCATGTGCAGGTGCACCTATGTAGTCAAGTGTGCTTAAATAGGTTTGCCTAAGGACTAGATGCCACAAAGTCTCTGGCTTTGTTAATATTTTATTTGTAGTTGTGTTGTAGCATATTAAATGCTAATTGTAGAAATCGGGTCTTATACTCTAATTGAGTAGGCATAAAGCACTTGTTTTGGATTTTGGACTACACTGTGGTATCTGGAATTTTTGTTTTGTTCTTTCATTGTGATTTTACAAACTAATTAAGTTTTCCTTAGAGAGTAGTATTAAAATTGTAGATTTTATTCCCTGAGCAGGTGAGGTTGGCAGCATAGGGAAGGGGCTTGGAGAGATCACTGAATTACTGTTAATTGTCTGTAGATACGCCATAAAAACATAATAGTTGGTTCTGTATTTTTCTGTTATGGGCAGAACTTGAACAAACGAATCTTGTTGAAGCAATGAATGTCTGTGGGTGTGGACATTGTCATCTAAAACCTTGTAATGTTGATATCAGTACTGTTTATTTCAGTCCATAAACATAGGTTTGGACAGTTCCCTTACTTGAATATTCTGAATAACTTATTATTTTACATTAATTTTCACATTGTTTTAGGAGATTCTAGTAAGCATGCAGAGACAGGAGGATATAGTTAATTGTTACTTACAGAATAAAGTTAAACTTTGCCTCATTTTAGTTGCTTTTCTTTTTTTTTTTTTAATTACCTGGGAATTCTGGTTTTGTTTTAAGTGTAAGTCTAGATAGTTAACTAATAGTTCATCTAATTTAGGGGTGATCACAAAGACTTGATCTGATTATATTTGTCACTGTAGTGGCCACAGGTAGAATAAATAATCCTGGGCTTTCTTAGACTGTTAAGCTGGACATCACAAGGGTGCTTTATGATCTAGGGCCTTAGCCTAATAGATTTCTCAAGGGCATCTCAAAAGTAAGATCACTCAGTTTTCACTATCCAGTTTCAAAACCAGAATTACTAATGTTTTAGTTTATAAAATATTAGAGAATTCTAGATTTTATATTCTAGAATATTTGTCAATAGTCAAAATATTAATATCAGTGTTGAGATATGTCAGAAACCATGCTACTCATAAAATTATGTGGGGGTTAAAGCAGAGGGAGTTAAATATCTTTAAGGAATGAAATTTAGACATCCTAATGAGTCATCCTTTTTCACTATAGGGAGTTCTGTTTACCAACACGTTCTAGAGGGCTCCACCTACTGGTTGGTTCGTGGGCAATACTAGAAATCTTTTGTATAGATAATTTTGGTGTTAGTTTTTTCTCAAACTGAAGACCCATTCGTGTTTTGTTGTATTTTTCCATTTTTATCTTGCCTTATAATTCCACACAGTGGTTCCAGTTAAAATGTACTATAGTTTTATATAAAGGTATAATCATGTTTTGTGTCCTTGATATTTAACATTTGTTGGCTTTTTGGCTCCAGTAGCAAAGTTGCCTTCAAGGCAATACTTTATGGTAATTTGCTATTTTCTTTCCTGGTAAAAAAAATATTTTATTAATAGCTGCCAACATTCAATTACTTCCTATATATGCTGGCTGTGTTATAAGTACTTTACATTATCTCATTTATTCCTCACCACAATACTGTGAGGAAGAAAAGTACTATTATATACATCATAGATTAAAAACTGAAGCCTGAGAAATTTACCTTGCTCAAGATAGCTGAACTGGGATTGAGCCCAGGTCCCTCTGACTTCAGAGCCTTTACCCTTAACTACTAATGGCTCATGGCTTTTTATTTTGTAGGTAACATGTGCATACTTCTGAAAAACTTGACTCTTTATTCTGTGTGATAAAACTGTTCTTTTCTTGAAACTATGCACTTGACCTCTGCAACATTACTTTTATTATTTTCCTGTTTATCTCCTGACTAGTTCCTACTCTATCTGCTTATTAAATATAAAGTTTTTCTCTGTCTTGTCTTTGCTTAATTGGTTCTCTTCACACATGTACCCAACCCTGAAGAAATTTCATCCATTCTTATGATTTCAATTACCATGACTTCCAAATCTCATGTCTTCTAAACAGACCTGTTGGGGTGCCTGGGTGGCTCTGTTATTAAGCATCTGTCTTCGGCTCAGGTCATGATCCCGAGGTCCTGGGATCGAGCCCTGCTTCAGGCTCCCTGCTTGGTAGGAAGCCTGCTTCTCCCTCTCCTACTCCCCCTGCTTGTGTTACCCTCTCTCGCTGTGTCTCTCTCTGTCAAATAAATAAAATCTTTAAAAAAAACAACAACAACATTTAAAACAAAACAAACAGACCTCTTGGGGTGCCTGGGTGGCTCAGTTGTTAACTGTCCGCCTTCAACTCAGGTTATGATCCTGGGGATCAAGCCCCAGGTCAGGCTCCCTGCTCCAGGCGGGCCTGCTTCTCCTTCTCCCTCTGCCTGCTGCTCCCCCTGCTGTGTGTGCGCTCCCTCTCTCTATCTCAAATAAATAAATAAAACTTTTAAATAAATAAACAGACCTTCTTTCAAAGGTTCAGTACTATATTTTCAGTTGCCAACTAAAGACATAGACTTGGATTTACGAAGGCTCCTCAAATCAACCTATTTAAAATATCTAAGAAATATCTAGAATAGGTATTTCTTTCCCACCAAGGTCTTTTCTTCCTCTGCTTCATGTATTCTCTCATTCCCTTAGTAGATACATTCAGTTTCCCAAGCTACAAACTCAACTTCGTAGTCCTGTACCTCTCTCTTATCAACTAAGTTAGTCTCTCCTTAATACATACTGAACCCATTTCCTTTGTTGGAACTTGTGCCTTAAACCTTGTCTTTCAAATCACCAGATCTTCCCTTCTTCTTGACTGTTCGCTGCCCTTATATCTCTCATACTTCAGTCCTATCTTCCCTTTCTGTCATTGGAGTTAGGCTTTCTAAAACCCATATTGTATCATACCATGCCCTTGCTTAAGCCACTTTCTCTGTGTCCCATTTCCTGCTGCTAACTTGCTCAGCCTTTTTTCCCTTCTGTGACAGATGATGAGTTGCATGGCATTCAGATGTGCAGCATAACGTCCATTTGTATGCTCAGGATTTTGGGGTGAAAAGTGTAATCTCACTCTTTGTTCTCTCGTTCAGAAAATCATTTTAGAATATAAATAAGTGAGAATAACATTGAAAGGAAAACAGCGCATCTTTTCTAATACCAAAAAACTTAACTCATTCATAAACCTTAATATCTTAACTTTTTTGATAAATGATAACTTCATAGAGAGTATCAAAAATAAATTCCTGACAAGTGGCGCCTGACTCTTAATTTTGGCTCAGGTTGTGGGATCAAGTCCCATCAGGTTCTTTATCTCCCTCTCAATCTGTCCCCCAACCCTCCACATGCATGGTCTCTCTAAATAAATAAATAAACTCCCAACAAGATAACCATATCCGTTTTATCAGCCAAATTGTGTTTTCTAATTATATTTGCTTTAGAATATACAATTAAAAGTGTAGATTTTACTTCCTGCTCACAGAAGCTTAGCAGCATAGGCAGCGAAGATCAGTGAAAGTATTCTCTGGCATTCTTTCACTTGCCACATTCCCAGTATGCTATATATAGATGAACTATACACATTCCTGTTTTCCTAAAATACAGTGTTCTCTCATCCTTGCCTTGTGATATTTCTTCATTTCTTATTCTTCATGAGCTTTTTGCTTTTGCTATGAAACCCACTCTAGCCTCCTGAAACAATATTATCTCCCTGAGGAAATAATGTTTTCTCTAGGCTTTTATAGTATTGTCATTTGTTCTATAACGGAATGGCAAGCTTTTTCTGTAATGAGGCAAATACATATTTTAGGCATTGCAGGCCTAAGGTTGCATAAGGTTGCAGCTTTGTTGCACCTGTTCTACTTTGCTGTGTTAGTACAAAAACACGGACAATATATAAACAAATGCATGTGACTGTTACAATAAAACTTTGCATTGGGCCAGATTTGGCCCATGGACCACAGTTTGCTGACTGTTAGAATCTTCCTTGGTATGAGGCTGAGAGCTCCTTAAGGTCAGGGACTATGCTCTATCTTTATCTCTCTCTACTCTCAGTGTCTCATGTTGTTGAATGAATAACCAGAGAGTATTATTTTTGAACTTGTAAGATTTAGAAAACAGAGTTTTCTCTTACCCTTCTTTTTCTTTCAGATGATTGTCTAACTTTGGCAAAAATGTCACTCATTCAGAGTTAAACACATATCCTACCAGTTTTATGTTGATTTACTTTTTTAAAAAAAAATCATATAGAGTACCAATGTGCATTTAATATTTTATCATAGTATGTGTTACTAAAATGGTAATCAGTAGTCTCATTATTAAGAGATTCGGTTTACTTTTTACATCTTTGTCAGCTTTGAAAAATATATTTTAAGATGTTTCTTCTGAAATCTCAGAAATTAGGAAGGAAAACAGTAGTTTTAAATGGATATGAATTTTCTGAATATTCTATATTTTATCTTAAAGACTCTCCAGGGCTATGTTCTGAACCTTACTCTATTCTTCCTTAATATATTTTTTCTTCTTTAATGTACCTTTCCTGGGTGACGGCATGAAAACACATGGCTTTACCTCTTATGTGCATACTAATGACCCTGGTCATCTCAGTGTTAGCTTTGAAGTATCATATTGCCCACTCATATTTCTGTTTGGGTATCAAACATAACTTAAAAACCAGTTTGTAAAGCCAACCTCATCTTTTCTTTCCTTCTCATAGGCCTTTCCTCATTTTTTTTTCTTTTGTAAAGCCCCAACCATTTCTGCTACTTTGTGCCCTACACTGTGAGTGGTAAACAATATAGAGTCACCTAAGCCATGAACCTGAGAATCATGTTAAACTCCTCCCTTTCAATCACCCTCCAAATCTAGGTTGTCAAGGTTCTGAATGGCCTCTACGTCTTTCCAACTTCTACATATTCCCTGCTTTAGTACAGACCCTTCCATCTATATCCTGTATATTTGTAGCTCTGCCCTCTTGCTGATACCTTTTTGAGCTTATGTCTCTCTAATCTTAAAACCAAAAAGAAACACTACACCTTACTTAAACCCCCCATCTCCCTCTATCTACTACCCTATTTCCTGCCCTTTCCTTTTAACAACCTAAAGAATTGTCTTGATATCTCCATTTCCTCACTTCTTACTCAGTTTTCAAGGCAAGCTAACATTCATTATCTCTGCTACTGTTGCCTTTGTTCCCCCCACCATCACCAGCATAACATCAAAACAGCCATCATAATCCAGTGGATATTAGTAATCCTTACTGGACTTGATCTTTTAGCTGCATTTATTACTGTTGGCTCTCTCTTCACTCCTGTAATTTCATACTTACCATATTTTCTATCTACCTCCCTAGGTAGTGGATTTAAATTGATCTGTCTTCCCTATCTTCTATGGGTGTTCATTTTCATCACTTCAGTCATTAAATGTTGGAGTCCTTCAAAAGTATATCGTACTAGACTATCCTTAAAGCATAGCCTGCATATAGTCACTAATCTAGGAGCATCTTCAACTCTGTTCTGCATCATCCCATGTTTCTTAGTCTATCCCCAAAACCAGATTTTATTTTGTACCTCCCTCCTAGTTTTTCAGCCTACCCATTTCTCTCACCACTGCCACCTTAGTCCAGGCTGTCCTCATATCTTGCCTAGATTTCTAATACCCTGTCTTAAAATAACACTCCTTCTCATTCACCATCTTCTGACACTGCTTTATTCCCTCAGAGCACTTAACCACTCCATGACTTTGTAAACTCTGTTTGTTTGTTGTCTGTTCCCCATTAACACAGTATCAATTTCATGAGGTCAGGGACTTTTATTTGTCTATTCCTATATATCCAGTATAGCAACAGTGCTTGCCAATATTAGGCACTAAATAAATATTTGGTGACTGAGTACCCACATCTATTCCTGACCTTTTTCAATTGGTCCTGTATTTTGGAGTCAAAGTAATCATAAATCATAAATATAGATCTGTGATACAAACATAGCTTAAAATTCTTCAGTGGCTTATTGTCCTTTTAGAATAAACACTGAAAACTTTAATGTAGGTTTCAAGGCTTTGCATTATCTATTCCTTGCCTTCCTTTGGGTGGGGGAAGGGTGACCCTCATCTGTGTCACATTCTTCCTTGAATCCATTTCTTCTCTTTTTACTTATGTAACTTCTCTCATCTTTTAGATGCCAGCTCAAGGATTATTTCTCAAAGAAGTCTTCCCAAACCACCTCCTACTCTCAGGGGATAAGTCTTCATACCATCATGGAATCATCTTCCTTTTCTTTTTTTTTTTTTTTTTTACCCTTTTTTTATTATTTATTTATTTATTTATTTGACAGAGAGAGATCACAAGCAGACAGATAGGGGGAAGCAGGCTCCCCACTGAGCAGAGAACCTGATGCAGGGCTCAATCCCAGGACCCTGAGATCATGACCTGAGCCGAAGGCAGAGGCTTTAACCCACTGAGCCACCCAGGTGCCACTCTTCCTTTTCTTTTGAACACTTCTTCAGGTTTTTATTATACCTAAAATAGTGTGATTATTTGGTTAATAATCTGTTTTCTGCTTTCAATGTAAAGGAAGTCCATGCCTGTTTTTGCTGACCATTGAATACTCAGCTCCAAGTTATATGCCTAATATGTAGTATTTAGGCAATAAATACTTGTTCACAGAATTAATGAGTGTATTTCTTAAATGTATCTTGCTCTTTTCATTCCTCCTTGCCTTTTGTACCTGCTACTTCCTGAAACAATTTTTCTCACTACTTAGGACCTGGCTAATTCCTCCTCCACCTGATTTTTGATGCCCCTCATCTGAACATATGCCACTCAGAGCACAGTGGTTGTTAATTTACCTGTATATCTACCCCATTAGACCCTAAGCCTGTTGGGTACATGGGTCAGTTTTTATTCACTTCTGTATTTTAACTACAAAGCTATATATGTCTGTCATTCAGTAATCCAGAGAACTTCATTTAGAATTAGAAAGTTCTATATCATAGATATATAAGTAGCAACAGTTTATAAAAGAAGAAGGTGGTCATCAATTTCAGATACTACACACAGATTACAGAGGATGAATGAGAAAGAACCAAAAGACCTCTAAGGTCCCTTCTAGTTACTAGCTTCCACTAAATCAGGCCCCTTTAACCAGCAGCGACCTTCATACCATGCATCTTTTTTGAACACAGTGCTATGAACCTAGAAATACCACAAGAAAAAGTCTGGAAAGACCACAAATAAATGAAGGTTAAATAACATGCTACTAAACAGTGGATGATTGAAGCAAGAAATCAAAGAAGAAATAAAAAATTGCATGGAAACAAATGAAAATGAAAACATGATAGTCCAAAACTCTGAGATGCATCAAAAGGAATTCGAAGAGGCACTTTTATAACAACGTAGGCTTACTTCAAGAAGCAGGAGAAATCTTAAATAACCTAACCTTACACCTAAAGGAGCTATAGTTATAGTTATAATAACTATAAACAAAACCCCAAACCAATACAAAGAAGGATTAATAAAATTAATCCTTCTAATTAATAAAAATTAGAGCAGAAATAAATGATATAGAAACTTAACAACAACAACAAAAATAGATCACTGAAAACAAGAGATGGTTCTTTGAAAAAAATCAAAATTGATAAGCCTTTAGCTAGACTCATCAAGAAAAAGAAAGAATTCAAACAAAATCACAAATGAGAGAGGAGAATTAACAAATACAATTATAAGAGAATATTATGAAAAATTATATGCCAACAAATTGGACAACCCAGAAGAAATGGATAAATTTCTGGAAATGTATAATTTACCAAAGCTGAAATAGGAAGAAATAGAGATTTGAACAGACCAATTACCAGTGAAGAAATTAATCAGTAATAAAATAAAACTCCCAACAAATGAAGGTCCAGGAATCAGACAACTTTACAGGCCAATTCTACCAAACATTAAAAGAAAAGTTAATACCTCTTCTCAAACTAGCCCAAAAAAATAGAAAGGAAGAAAAACTTCCAAATTCATTCTGTAAGGCCAGCGTTAGCCTGATAATCAAAACTAGACAAAGGTGCCACCAAAAAAGAGAACTATTGGCCAATATCTCTGATGAACATAGATACAAAAGCCCTCAACAAAATACTAGCAAACTGAATTCAACAATACATTAAAAAAAATCATTCACCACAATCATGCGGGATTTATTCCTGGGTTGCAAGGTGGTTCATTATTCACAAATCGATCATTGTGATACATCACATCAAGGAGAGAAAGGATAAAAACCATATGGTCATTTCAGTAGATGCAAAAAAGACATTTCACAAAGTACAACATCCATTCATGATAAAAACCCTTAACAAAGTAGAGTGAGAAGGAACATACCTCAACATAATAAAGGCCATATATGAAAAATCCACAGCAAACAACATACTCATTGGGGTAAAACAGAGCTTTTCCCCTATGAACAGGGACAAGACAAGACTACCTTTATTCAATATAGTACTGGAAGTTGTAGCCACAGAAATCAGACAAAAAGAAATAAAAAGACTCCAAATTGGTAAGGAAGAAGTAAAACTTTCACTATTTGCAGATGACGTGATACTATGTATACAAAATCTTAAAGACTCCAAGAAAACTAAAACTGATATATGAATTCAGTAAAGTCTTAGGATACAAAATCAATATACAGAAATCTGTTGCATTCCTATATACTAATAATGAAGCAGCAGAAAGATAAACTAAGAAAACAGTCCCATTTTCAATTGCACCAAAAATAATCAAGTACCTATGAATATACTTAACCAAAGAGGTAGAAGACCTGTACTCTAAAAACTATAAAACATTGATGAAAGAAATTTAAGAAGAACCAAAGAAATGGAAAGATATTCTATGCTCATGGATTGGAAGAACAAATATTGTTTAAATGTCTATACTACCCAAAGCAATCTGCACATTTAATGCAATCACTATTAAATACCAACAACATTTTTCACAGAACTGGAACAAATAATCCTAAACTTTATATGGTACCACAAAAGACCATGAATAGCCAAAGCAACCTTGAAAAGCAAAGCTGGGGGCATCACAATTCCAGACCTCACCTTGCATTACAAAGTTTTAATCATCAAGACAGTATGGTACTGCTACAAAAACAGACACATAGATCAGTGGAACAGAGTAGAGACCCCAGAAATGGACCCTCAACTCTATGGTCAACTAATCATCGACAAAGCAGGAAAGAATTTCCAATGGAAAAAGGATAGTCTCTTCAACAAATGATACTGGGAAAATTGGACATATAGAAGAATGAATGCAAAAATAAACTGAGACTGCAAAACTACAATGAGAGATCACCTCACACCTGTCAGAATGGCTAAAATCAACAACACAAGAAGCAACAGGATAGTGAGGAATAGGGAGGAAAAGTCACCCCCATGCCTGTTGGTGGGAATGCAGACTGGTGCAGCCACTGAGAAAAACAGGGTGGAAGTTTCTTAAAAGGTTAAAAATTGAACTACCCTACAATCTAGCACAACTGAGTAACTACTTAAAAAATATAAAAACACTAATTCAATACATGCCCCCCTCATGTTTATAGCAACATTATTTACTATAGCCAAGTCATGGAAGCAGCCCAAGTGTCCATCTATAGATGAATGGATAGAAAAGATGTGGTGTGTATATTCAGCCATATAAAAGAATGAAATTTTTTTATTTGCAATAATATGTTTGGGATTATAGAGTATGATGCTAATTGAAATAAGGCAGTCAGAGAAAGACATGCCGTAAGATTTCACTCATGTGGAATTTAAGAAACAAGCAAAGGGGGAAAAAAGACAAAGCAAGAAACAGACTCTTAACTATAGAGAACAAACTGATGGTTACCAGAGGGGGTGGGGTAGGGGGATGGGTGACCTAGGTGATGGGGATTAATAAGGGCACTTTTCCAGATGAGCACTGGGCGACGTATGGAATTGTTGAATCACTATATTGTACACCTGAAATTAATATACTGTAGGTTAACTGTACTGGAATTAAAAACTTAATTTAAAAAAAAAAAGGCAGTGACCTTTTTTTAACCCATGTTTTCTGACTTAAATATGTTTAGCAGAAAGAGTTGTCTTTCCCTTCCAAGGCTTAAAATAAATTTTCTGAACATCCATTCTTCCTAAGTTTGCCTTCATTAATGAGGGACTTAATAAATAGTAAATATTATTACTTTATTAAAATCACCTATGTTGGGACAGGTAGTGGCTCAGTCAGTTAAGCATCTGCCTTCAGCTCAGGTCATGATCCCAGGGTCCTCGGATCAAGTCTTGCATCAGGTTCTCTGCTCAACTAGGAGCCTGCTTCTCTCTCTGCCTGTCTTTCCCTCTGCTTGTGCACTCTCTCTCTCTGACAAATAAATAAATAAATAAAATCTTTGTATTAAAAAAAAATCACCTATGTTGATGCTATCCCTACCTGAAAAATCTTTTGATGGATCATCCCTTGAGATTTGAATTATTAAACCTCCATTGAAGTATTTGATAATAATTGAAAAATGATATGTCCATCATCCTTATTGTAATAGTTTTTGTGATACTAATTGTGACATCTGATCTGTAACCTTTCCATTCTTCTGTTCAGAAAAAAAAGTCTTGGGAAGCTTTTAATTTTTTTTTTTAAAGATTTTATTTATTTGACAGAGCGAGAGATCATAAGTAGGCAGAGAGACAGGCAGAGAGAGGGGAAAGCAGGCTCCCTGCTGAGCAGAGAGCCCGATGCAGGGCTTGATCCCAGGACCCCGAGATCATGACCTGAGCCGAAGGCAGAGGCTCAACCCACTGAGCCACCCAGGCGCCCCGGAAGCTTTTAATTTTTAATATACTTTGAAACAATTTACCATGGTTCTTCATTATTTGTAATGTGAAACAGAAGATGTAGGGAGAGGCTTTCGTATTTTATTTTAACATATAGAAGAATATGAAAAAAAGGAGCAGTGCCAATGTAGGATTTGTGAAAAATTTTCAGTTATATTTTAGTTAAATCACTTTGGTGTAAAAGAGTACCTGCTATGCAAAATAACATGTGGAAACATAAAAAACTGCATTTTTAGTCTACTCTTTATGAGACTGATTTAATTAATAAAAGATTGTCTTGATATCTGCTTTTTATAACATTGATAAAGATATACAAGAATCTTCACTTGTGTAATACATTTACTTTTAAACTTCCAAATTTTTTAAAAGATTTATTTATTTTATTTATTTTTATTTATTTATTTACTTACTCACTTATTTATTTATTTATTTTTAAAGATTTTATTTATTTGACAGAGAGAAACACAGCGAGAGAGGGAACACAAGCAGAGGGAATGGTAGCGGGAGAAGAAGGCTTCCTGCTGAGCAAGGAGTCCAATGTGGGGCTCTATCCCAGGACTCTGGGATCATGACCTGAGCTGAAGGCAGACGCTTAATGACTGAGCCACCCAGGCACCCCAAGATTCATTTATTTTAGAGGGAGAGCGCACAGTGGGGAGGGGAGAGGGAGATGGACAGAATCTCAAGCAGACTCCCTGCTGAGCATGGAGCCTGTCTCAGGCCTCAATCCAACGACCCTGAAGACCATGACCTGAGCCAAAATCAAGAGTCTGAAACTTAACCAACTGAACCACCCAGGTGTCCCACTCTTTCAAATTTTTTACGTGCCACCATCATTCAGAGTATGTTAGCTTATCTTTTCTCCCTTTTAAATATCCTTTACAATGTTTGAGTCCACTTTCACATTTTTAGCAGTAGTAGAATTAATATACAGAAACTTACTTTGTTTAGAGACATAAGGGCTATAAGGATTATGTACAAATGAATGTCCTTGGATGACTTTAGGGAACTCTAGACTGTTATGGGAGAAGAAAAATAACCTACTATTTTCTTAAATCATTGTTTTTGGAGCTGCTTTGTTTCAGCAGCTCAGCTTTCACCATAATTACACACCTGAATATATATGATCTTAAATAGAATCATGGATTGTTGCCCACATTATTTCTAACTTCCCTTTTCCCTCCAAGGCGTATGGCTGAATTCATAAAAATTAAATGCACACATGATGTGACTAACCATTTTCTTTACAGTTTAGCTATATTTTTTGTGATACCGCTGTATCCCTAGAGGACTCTTCCAACTTCTCATATCACTTAGTTCTTTATTCTTTTCACCCCTGGCATTTAAATCTTATGCCTTGGATTTGTCACATTTTTTTTTCTCTTGCACCTTCATTCTTGACTCCTGCTTCTTTCATGCTGTGTGCCCATTAGGATTCTGATCTCCTCTCCATCGTATCATTTTCCAGTCGTATCCTCCACCCAGATGATTTTTATTTTCTAAATGTTTCTTTAATCTATCCATTTCTCTCACTGACTCCACTATAATCCAATCTTTCATCATTTCTTACCTCGACTCAAATTTAATTGCAAACATTATTCATATATTCCCTTATTCTCTATGCATTTATCTCTGCTTATTTCTCTAGGAGTCATCTGGTTCCTGACACTTGAAGGAGCAACTTCTTATATGGACCTAAATTTACTCCCAACTTGAAGGGAAAAGTGGTGTTATTATTCCCCTATAGCCACTCCGAATATTGTAAACATTGATTGATTAGTTCTTTGAGGATATTGATTTTACCTGGAGTATTTATTCAAAATTTCCACTTTCATACATGCAGTTCTGGTTCATTCGTTCATTTATGCTCCTTTGTAGTGTGTAATTATATAAATAGGCTATCATTAATCTATCCATCCTCTTGTTGATGAGCATTTAGATTATCTTGAGGGTTTTTTGGTGTGTTTTTTTTTTTTTTTGCTATTACTACTTCAGTTAACATTTTTATAAATGACTCTTTGTATGTGTGTATAATAGATTCTTTAGGTACCTATATCTAGGAATGGAAATCCTGGGCAATAGCTGACATATATCTTTAAATTTAATAGAAAATGTCGAACTTTTTATTTATTTATTTATTTATTTACTTACTTACTTACTTATTTTAATTTAAAGATTTTATTTATATATTTTAACAGAGAGAGTTATCACAAGTAGGCAGGGGGCGGGGGAAGCAGGCTCCCTGCTGAGCAGAGAACCCAATGTGGGGCTCAATCCCAGAACCCTGAGATCATGACCTGAGCCGAAGGCAGAGGCTTAACCCACTGAGCCACCCAGGCGCCCAATGTCAAACTTTTTAAAGTAATTTTACCAGCTTATACTTTTACCAACAGTGGGTTTATGTTGTTCTACTTCCTAACACTTGGTATTGTCAGATATTTTTTCCTTGTTAATGTAAATGCTGTCTAAATATTTGCACTGAAACTTTATCATATTCCTATACTCCAGCAACAAATTATATATATTTTATAAATTATTTTCCATGTTAGCAGTGAAAAACAAACTAGGAATAAATCAATAATAGATATGTAAAACCAAAACAACATTTAAAAACAAAAACCAGAAATAAATGAAGGACAGTGACATGTTTATGGGTAGAAAGATGAGAATTGTATGCAATTCTAATAGTTGCACTGAACTTAACAAGTTTATTCCAACAAATTTTATGAAAGAACAAGAAACCAAAAATAGCCTGCTAATTTTGAGGAAGGTGACTTGCCTTCTCAGATATATTCTAATAATCAAAACCCTGTTGTATGGTCCAAGGCTAGATGAATAGATGAGTAGAAGAGACTATAATATCCAGGCTCTGGAAATCAACCTGAGGAGGAGCTCAGGAATCTTCATTTTATAACAACGTGATTGTTACATGCCCAAGTGTAAGAATGGCAGATTTACTAAAACAGCTATTAGAACTAAATATATATTATTGGAGGTATTTTTATGTATTGTATCTAGTCCAGGGACTCACTTTTCCCCCTTTCTTATTTCAACTATCAGAGGTGTACTTCAGTCTCCTGTCAGTAATAATAACTTAATAATTTATTTTTGTCCCAAGGTGGGAAATGGATGCTGTTCATAGATTTACTGTTGCCATTTTTTCATATTGTTTTCTCTGATACTTCCAACATTCACTCCTTCAAAAATCTCTGGTCTGTATGAGCTTGGGAGTTTTCTTTTCTTTTTTTTTTTTTTAATTAATTTTTTAAATTAACATATAATGTATTATTTGCCCCAGGGTACATGTCTGAATCGTCAGGCTTAACACATTTCACAGCACTTACCATAGCCCATACCCTCCCCAAAGTCCATAACCCAGCCACCCTATCCCTACCCCCGCCCCCCTGTACACCTTCCAGCCACCCTTAGTTCCTTTAGTGAGTTTAGGAGTCTCTTATGGTTTGTCTCCTTCCCCATCTCATCTTGTTTCATTTCTCTCCCCCACCCCCCACAACCCCCCCACGCTTCTCAAATTCTTTGTATCAGAGAGATCATGTGATAATTGTCTTTCTCTGACCCACTTATTTCACTTAGCATAATACCCTACAGTTCCATCCACATCGTTGCAAATGGCAAGATTTCATTTCTCTTGATGGCTGCATAGTATTCCATTATATATATATACATATATATATATTAATATATATATTAATATATATATATGTATATATGTATATATATGTATATATATATGTGTATATATATATATATAATAAATATATATATATATATATATTCACACACCACATCTTTATCCATTCATCTGTTGATGGACATCTAGGTTCTTTCCATAGTTTGGCTATTGTGGACATTGCTGCTATAAACATTTGAATGCACATGCCCCTTCGGATCATGACATTTGTATCTTTAGGGTAAATACCCAGTATTGCGATTGTTGGGTCGTAGGGTAGCTCTATTTTCAACTTTTTGAGGAACCTCCATACTGTTTTCCAGAGTGGCTGTACCAGCTTGCATTCCCACCAACAGTGTAGGAGGGTTCCCCTTTCTCCACATCCTCACCAACATCTGTCGTTTCCTGACTTGCTAATTTTAGCCATTCTGATTGGTGTGAGGTGGTTTTGATTTGTATTTCTCTGATGCTGAGTGATATTGAGCACTTTTTTATGTGTCTGTTGGCCATTTAGATGTCCTCTTTCAGAAATGTCTGTTCATGTCTTCTGCTCATTTCTTGATTGGATTATTTGTTCTTTGGGTGTTGAGTTTGATCAGTTCTTTATAGATTTTGGATACTAGCCCTTTATCTGATATGTCATTTGCAAATATCTTCTCCCATTCTGTCAGTTGTCTTTTGGTTTTGTTGACTATTTCCTTTGCTGTGCAAAGAGCTTGGGAGTTTTCTCTTGGAGTTTTGTTATTATAAATGAAATGAATTGAGATTCTTTGGGATTCCATAGCTTTAGTCAAGAGTTACAAATATGAAAGCAGATAATACAGTTTTTAGCTGCCTATTTTTATTTTTAAGCAGTTATGTTAGCATAATGAAAAATCTTAAATTCTTCTAAACTGATTTACTTCAAATTTTTTAGTGAAATTTAGGGAGCTTTGTACAACATGACCCACTTATATGCTAACAATAGGTCTACAAAAGTAGGATGGCTATTCTTTATTTTTAGATTCTTAAGAAGTTAATGAAAGTATTAGACCATATTTCCTTATAATTTTAAATCTCATCAGGTTTATTTACCCCTAATATTTAGTGAAGAACTATTTATGAATAATATATTAAAAGAATATATTGTAAGCAGTGTTATGTAAAAAATCAGCAAACTTTTAGATTCTCAGCTGTACACATATTAGAACATGCACGTCAGTGTTTTCAGCTGAAGAACTATGATCAGTTGAAATTGAAGGGAGAAGGAATTGAGGAAGATCTAAAAGATATTTATGTTTGATCATGGATATGTGTCAAAAGAGCTTAGTTATTGGAGTTAGATCATTTGACTTTTTTTTTCTTTTCTTTTTTATGGTTTGGTACTAGGTCTTCAAAATCCATTGTCTATTTGAAATATTCAGACTGAATTCTTAATTCAGACTACCCACATTTCAAGTGTTCAATAGCCACACCTGGCTAGTGCTGTCATACTGAACAGTTCAGATCAACAAGATTGTAATACTGCATAGAATTATTGTGGAGAGGAAATGTATTTAAAAATACATATAAAAACTAAGTTCTTTAAAAAACAAAACAAAACAAAACCCTGGGGCACCTGGGTGGCTCAGTGGGTTAAAGCCTCTGCCTTCGGCTCAGGTCATGATCTCAGGGTCCTGGGGTCAAGCCCTGCATCCGGCTCTCTGCTCCTCAGGGAGCCTGCTTCCCCCCTCTCTCTCTGCCTGCCTCTCTGCCTCCTTGTGATCTCTCTCTCTCTCTCTGTCAAATAAATAAATAAAATCTTTAAAAAAAAATTAAAAAATTAAAAAGTTAAAAAAAAAACCTAAGTTCATACATACATTATAATACCTAGCCCATTGTAGGTACTGAATAAATGTTAATCTCTCTTTGCTCTCCATTACAGTAATAGCTTGTTATACTTTGGTTTTTGTAACACTATGTATACTAGGAAACTTCAAGTTAATAAAACATTTTTTTTTTTCAAATTGAGAGAAAAATGTTATTTCTCTAAACCAAGTAACAGTAATCAGGAGTCAGGCCTTTGGAATAGACACTGCTACTTTTCTTTTTTTTAATTAACATATAATGTATTATTTGCTTCAGGGGTACAGGTCTGTGAATCATCAATCTTACACAATTCATAGCACTCACCATAGCACATACCCTCCCCAGTGTCCATAACCCAACCACTCTATCCCTTCTCTCCACCCCCCAGCAACCCTCAGTTTGTTTCCTGAGATTAGGAGTCTTTTATGGTTTGTCTCCCTCCCTGGTCCCATCTTGTTTCATTTTTTCCCTCCCTATCCCCCATGACCCTCTGCCCTGCCTCTCAAATTCCTCATATCAGAGAGATCATATGATAATTGTCTTTCTCTGATTGACTTATTTCGCTTAGCATAATACCCTCTAGTTCCATCCATGTCATTGCAAATGGCAAGATTTTGGGTTTTTTGATGGCTGCATAGTATTCCAGTGGGGGGGGGGCATTTGTTATCTTTAGGGTAAATACCCAGTAGTGTGATTGCCAGGTTGTAGGGTAGCTCTATTTTCAACTTTTTGAGGAACCTCCATACTGTTTTCCAGAGTGGTAGGCACTGCTACTTTTAATCATTTTGTTTTTTATCTTTCCTTCTAAGATTTAACTTTGATCAAAGTTTACTGTAAATGTAGTTTAATTAGTTGATATTGGATCTGGTTTTAGACTGATCCAATTTATTTTTATCTCATTTTCCTCTGTTCTTTTTTAATGGTGCCACTTTTACACAACTAAAACTTCATTTTTGTGAGGAAAATATTCTCAACTAGGACTTGCGTACTATAATGAAATATTACTGCACAGGACTTGGGAGACCTGAATAAAACAAGTCCTGTGATTTTTTTTCTATGGCTAGTTTTGTTATTCCATTAACACACGGTAATTTTTTTTTTAATTAATTTTTATTAACATATAATGTATTATTTGCCCCAGGGTACATGTCTGTGAATCTTCGGGCTTACACATTTCACAGCACTTAATAGCACATACCCTCCCCATTGTCCACAACCCAGCCACCCTATCCCTACCCCACCACCTCCCCCCCGGCCATCCTTAGTTCATTTCTTGAGTCTAGGAGTCTCTTATGGTTTGTCTCCCTCCCCATCCCTTCAACACACGGTAATTTTGTTTGAACAATCACATCAGTGATTTCTCCTTGTCCCAGACTCTTGCCCTCAGCTTTATTGGGTCAAATTGAGAAAAACCAGAAGACGTATTTTGTAATTAAAAATGTGAAATATAGGAGCGCGTTGGGTGGCTCAGTGGGTTAGAGCCTCTGCCTTCGGCTCAGGTCATGATCTCAGAGTCCTGGGATCGAGCCCCACATCGGGCTCTCTGCTGTGCAGGGAGCCTGCTTCCCCCTCTCTCTGCCTGCCTCTCTGCCTACTTGTGATCTCTCTCTTTCTGTCAAATAAATAAATAAAATCTTTTTTTTAAAGTAAATAAAATAAAAAAATAAAAATGTGAAATATAACTGTCCAGGAACTGCATAGTACTTGTATCTTGTGTTGACATTTTTTCACTGTGAGTAAAAAATAATGGGGTGGAAGTTCTCAGTGAATATAGATTTAGAAAAAGTTAGGCAATTCAAATAACCCATCACCTGGGAGCACTACCTACCACTGGAGCCAGACAGATCAGTTCCTTGAACCAGAGACTCTTCTACATGAAGGCTTTGGATTAACTCTGCTAACATTTGCTTCTGTTTCCCGTACTTCCATTTCCTCTACTTTAACATATTCTTCTTTTAGATGTTAACTACTTCTCTTTAAGTCTCAAAACCCAAGAGCTATTCTGTTTCTTTAAGGTAATTTAGCTTGTCACGGTAATAGGTGCATTAATGGTATATTGCTTTTATAGTTTTAATTTTTGTTTCTTGGTATTTCCACATTTTGGGGAATAACTCATTCTTCCTCTCTTTCTCAGGAATAAGCTATACTTCTATTTCTTTATAGTGACTGGAAATAAAATTCTTAAAAACAATAGCCATGTGTATGTATTAGTAATAACATGAAGCAAATGTATTGGAGAGGAAAAATTGCTGGCATTGTATCTTTGTTTACGGGAAACCTTCCTTGAGATAGGAAAAGAAAACAAAGATGAATTTCCTGGGTTTGAAGCCAAGAAGAAAAGAGTGGTATTCTTAAAGATCTGGAATTGAGAAGTTGTTCCAGTGTTAATTATAGAAAATAAATGGGCATTTTGGGCTGATGTTTATCTTAATGTGCTAGACTTGGAATTTGAATAGAGAACTCTCATCCAGCCTCTATGTGTGGATGTCAAGCTTAAGGCATCTAAAAACACCAGGCCACTCCTTTCCTACCCTTTTTCATCTCAGTAAATGGCAACTTCAACAAATTTTGTCAGTTTTTTCTTTAGAACTGCTTCTTATAACTTCAACTTGATGATTCAAGCTACCACAACTTCTCTGTTGTACTATTACAAAAGATTCCTAATTGGCCTCTTAAAACTTAGATCATCTGTTTAGGATCTTCCAGTGAAGTGCTTATACAGCTAATAAATTCTTAAGGAATGGTAGGTTTAGAAAACCATGATTTTGTGCCTTCACATGAAATGATGGAGCTAAGCAATGATGTGGTGGATGTGAAACCATTTGGTAAAAGGTTGATGGGAAGCTTTATAATAGATGAATTAGGCTGACAACACCTGAACCTACAGATCATTCGTAACGTCAGTAAAAGGCAGACAAAAATAAAATTCCTTGTAATTTGGTTCAATAGCAAGTACCACATACGAAGGGTTCTTGCCTTAAAAAACTGCCCTCAATTTGAATCAAATTGTCAGTACATAGGAAATACAGAGAATAGAGGAAGCAAACAACACCAAGAGGAAAAAAGTCAGCCAAACCTAGGAAGTAAGAAATTCTACAAGACAAATGACACAATTTCTCCAACAAATTGGGGCATGAAAAAAGGGGAGGGCGCAGCAAGGAGGGCTGTTACAGACTAAAAGGGACTTATAGGGCCTGACAAACAAATGCAGTATGTAGACCTTGTTGGAAATCTGATTTGACCAAATCATGTATAAAAAGATAGGGAGATTGAAATATAGACTGGCTATTAGATGATATTAAGAAATGATTTTTAATTTTGTTAGGTAGTAATATGGTTAGGTTGGCAAAAATGTTCTTAACAAATAGAGGTATTAACTGAGATAAGGGTAAGATACGATACATATCTGGGATTTGCTTTAAGATACTCTGTCAAAACAAAAGGGAATTGTGGGAGTAAGATTGGGAAAATGGTAATTTTTTAAGTAGAGTGATGGATACGAGGAGGTTTATGATGCTTTCCTCTCTACTTTGCTATATATTTGAAAATTTTCATAATAAAAACTAAAAAAAAAAAAAGTGAATTCGAAAGACCAAAATATCTTTTGTAAATTCTCAGCTATTGAGGATAAACTCCAAAACTCCTTCCATGGCCAACAAAGGCCCAAAGACCCTGGCTGTTTCCCAGACCTTATCTCTTTCTCCTCCACTCCAGCCATTCAGGTTCTCCACTTATTTAGAGTATGCCAAGCACAATTTTGCCTCAGAACTTTTGTCTTTTGTCTGCTCAGAATTCTTTTCCTCCAGTTATCTAGCTAGTTGGCTTTGTCATAGCCTTAGGAGCCTTAGTTCCAATTTTACTTTAACTGAAAGACTTGCCCTGACCATCCTATGTAAAATAACCTCTCTCTCCTGGTCACTAGCTTTGCTTCTCTAAAGTATTTATTTTTCATAGCATTTCCCACCACCTGATCATTTATGTACTTGCTTATTGTCATTCATTCCCAAGAATGTTAGCCGCAAGGTGTTAGGTTCTTTGCCTGTTTTATTGACAGTCATATTGCTAGCACTTTAAAGCTGTGCTATATACTTAGTTAGGTATTCAGTAAATATTTATGAAATAAAAATATAAACACTTGAGGCCACGTTTAATAAACAAGTACTTTTTCCCCCCTCCTCTGTTTACTTACCTTTCACTTGTATTCTCATCTATACCTAGAAGTAGAGGAGGATTGCCAAAAGTCTCACTTCTTACTCTAGAATATAACTGTGAGGTAGAAAATACAAAACATCAGGGCAGTTTATTACAGGAAACACTGAAAAAGTTATATGCCAAATGTATTAGGATTTTAAGCATCCAGTAATATGAGAAGATTTTGGTTTTAATTTCATTTACTGCTTAAGTAATGGAGAGCTCTGTGACATCTAAAATGCTACTTTCAAACAGCTGGCTTTCCAATTACTTTTAAAATGTGTATATCACAATATTTCTTGACTTCTTTTCAGATAAATCCCAGGATAAAGCTCTTCTAATAAAAAATGTTGCCTCTGAATTTGCCAAATTGAGCATTTACTTTCATCTATTAATATAATCTTGGCATTTATGATACTAGGAGCCAATATATACTCTTGTGAATAAGGTCACAATGTAATCTACCTAAAAAAGGAAAGCTTAAATTTTTTTTCACTTATTCTGCTTTTCTGCTTACCTTCCATTTTAATTGTTTTGTTTTGATTTTAGGTTCTTTTTCCTATTAATTTGCTCTTTTGCCATTCTATCATATAGACTCATGTTTGTTTATTAGGACTTTGGTTATGGTAATGGAAATCCAAATCAAATTATCTTAGGCAAAGGTAGAATTTCTGGGTTTCTCAACTACTAACCAAATCATGGGCAGAGTAGGGATGTAGCTGATTCTTAGGGATGAATTCAACACTGTCAGAACATTCGTTTGATTGATTTCAGTCCTCTCTTTGCAGATTTTCAGAAGCTTAACTCCTAGCACCACCCTAGAGCTCTGAGGAAAATATTGTCTCTCTCTGCTCAGTTTCCATATAACCCTGAATCAATCAAATGAGGTCTGGGGGTTGGCTATGGTCTAGTTTGGTCAGATAATCAGAGAGTCAGGGTTGTGCAAGAACATGATCATCCTCACTATAGTTAGATGTGGATAAAAGGGACAGAAAAGTGAGACATATACCACAGCCAACACCTTGGACTTCTAAGGTTAGTCATGTATCTGTGTATAATTGGAATAGAACATAGTGCTCTGCCATCTAATATAGTGTAGTGCAATAATTACTTCCGTTGGTTTGGATAGATAGTGTACCGCTTGGCTTTTGCTGAAGTAATGAAGTCATACTGATGGTTTATACTGAGATACTTAGTATTACTGAAATTTATTTCATTATTCAGCTACATCACTCAGTAAATCTGGAGGGAAAAATAGGTTAATCAGAGACAAATTCTTCACTAAGGAAGAGAGCATACAGTACTTTAAGCATGAATTCTAATGCCAAAATACAGTGCTCTTTGAAGGCTCAACTCATTTCTGTTTTTGTCTCAGAAATAGGGAAAATAGAACAATGGGACAACTAGATGCTTAGAGAATTAAGGGTATCTTGTTTGTATTGGATATGTTCTATAAATTATTAAATCTCGGAAATGGTGGTGCCTGGGTGGCTCAGTGGGTTAAAGCCTCTGCCTTCGGCTCAGGTCATGATCTCAGGGTCCTGGGATCGAGCCCCGCATCGGGCTTTCTGCTCAGCAGGGAGCCTGCTTCCTCCTCTCTCTCTGCCTGCCTCTCTGCCTATTTGTAATCTCTTTCTCTGTCAAATAAATAAATAAAAATCTTTAAAAAAAAAAATCTGGGAAATGACAGTACCAAGTCCTCTATTTTTTACTAATGATCTCTTAATGGCAATAAAACTTTGCATCTGTTAGCAAATGAAGATTATACTAAAAATGGGGCTTATGATTTCCCTTTTCTTTATAATAATAAATTTAATCATGATAATATAACATTCTCTTTCACTAAACATGTATGCCCCTCCGTACATACATATACACATAATACTCAAAAAGTATTCTGAACTATCCTAACCCCAGGATTCTTTTGATCTCTTAAAGGGGTACTTTCTGTCCAAGGACCCTAACACATCAGGAACCCTCAGTGTGACTTTTGATCTCTTTGGGACATGGAAGTCCTTTCCTCCATCAATTTAAGCAATATAACAGGAACCATATTATAAGTTAAAGTCTTATAGTCTTCTGACACTTCTAGTACTAAAGGAATTTGCGTGCTTCTGCCCTATAACCAACTTTCATACTGTAGTAGAGGACATAGTTAATAGAATGCATATATGTTATTCCTTATGCTCCACAAGTAAGTGAAACCATATGATAATTGCCTTTCTCTGTTTGACTTGAGTGTCACTCAGCATAATCTCCTCCAGTCCCATCCATGTTTATACAAAAGTTGGGTATTCATCCTTTCTGATAGCTGCGTAATATTCCATTGTACATATGGACCACATCTTCATTATCCAGGATAATCTATCCATTGCTTTAAATTGGATATTATTAAATTTTCCTAGTATTGAAAAAAGTAGAGTGCATACATGTCTTTGGAGCAGCTATAACAAAGGTTCTTATTTGATTACATGTAAATTTCACTAATAGGCACAGAAGAGGATGATTAAAATTTGTATGGGCATGGAAAGACTAAAAAGCACCTAGCTTTATATAAACGTGGGATTCCGCCAGCTGGAGATAACCACTGAGCATATTGGCATATATCTTATCCTATGTTTATTGTTTTGCAAATGTTTAAGAAAATTGGAGACATACTCTTACACATTATTTAACACATCAGTATTTTAACATACTTCCCTTGAGGCAGTAGAAATAGATAAATTTTAAAATTTAATTGTATTCTGTTCTATCTATAAATACAACAAATTTATTATTACAGGTTTAGTAAATATTAGTAGAAAAATATTGGTTGAATACTTTTAAACTCATAACTTAGTTTGAAACTAGAAAATGTTTTTACGGAAATGTTTTTATGCTACTATATTGGCTCAGTTTTAGTATTAATTGTGATTTTGTAAGGTTTTTCTGTTTTTCTTCCCAGATCCAAGTATTTTAGAACATGCTCAAGAGGTGAGCACTTAACTATAGAGGTGAGTAGAGTCATGAATCTGATTGGATAAAAGTACCTTCAGGAAGACAAGAGGGACATTTTTCTTTTCATTAAATTTAGTATGGACTTTTTATATTTCAATATTATTGATGCTAGCGAAGAGGGAAAGAATTGGGGTGATGAAGGGAGGGGTGAATAGGGAAAAGTTTGCAGATTAAGGTCCTGGTCTTCTAATAGAATTGCTGTTTCTACATAGGAAGTGGTGTTTTTGTTTTTGCCTTTTTTTCACCCCACACAATTCAGAGAGGGGGTACTGTTCTAGCAGTTATAATGGCTCAATAGGCAGTGATTCTAGAGATAGATGGTTGACTTGCCCCAGTGGAGAGGTGTAGTAGGATCAAAGCAGAAAGCTGATTTTAAGCAACTCTACAATTCGAACCACTGAGTTGCTTATTCTCTATATGTAAAATATGATAATAGAATCTATTCAGCTCCTGCTATGTACCACATACTCCACCATATAATTTATAAATGTCATCAACATAGTTCTTGCTACAGTTGTGTTGAACAGGGGGCAGTCATCCCATTTTACAGATGAGAATCAGAGGCTTAGTTAGCTGATGAAGAAGCTGGGCTTTGTTACACAGCCCCTTACGTGGCAGAACCTAATCCCAGTACCAATCTGCCTGGCCTCAGAATGAATACTGTAGTTCACTGCCTTTTATATTAAGTAAAGAAGCATACAAACTAGAAACTAGGTTTTTTAATCTCAAATAAAAAAATTCAAGATAATAATTTAGAGTAATTTTAAGTCATCTCTTTAAATTCTTGCCTTTCTAAACCTTTGGAATTCATTGTTTTCTCGATCTTTAAGTAATAAAACAATGTTAACAATAAAACTTTTCTCTTTCAGTAGTTCTTTAGCAAATTATTTATACTTAAAATATACATATATTTGTAATATAATTTAGTAGTGTGACTTTCATCCAATCATTTGGCATAATCCTGTTTATCACATCATCCTCAAATTGTTTACATTCCTATATGTAGAAAGACACTGTTTTGGGGAATAGTGACTATACTATCTGGCAGATTTTCACTGTAGTTAAATGAATGAATAAATATAGATGAATAAATATAAACATTATAAGATAGATTATTACTTGGGTGTCTTTGAAGTCCCTGTTTCTTGAGTAAATTCTCCTTACGACATTAAGTTTGTTCTGAGCGCAAATAGAAACTGGTAATGTGGATTTAAAACACCCATATGAAATAATTCAGGTGAAAGTTTTAGTTTATAAGTTTTAAAAAGTTTCTGCTTTATGAAGAAAATTGCTGTAATTCTTTTTTTCACATAAAATCGTAATAGTATATGCTTATCTTGGCTATCTTACTGGATTATTGGCTATATCAAATGAACTCATGTATAAAGGGACACATGACTCAAATATCTTAAAAATATAAAGATATATTATTTTCAAAATGAAAAAGTAACAATTTTTTCTTAGACAAATATCCTTCCTAACACTTACTTTCTTGTTCTTTCAGTTTGAGAATCTAGTAGAAAGTGATGAAGTAAGTATTTCTACAATAGTACAAAATCCATATTTGTCCTCATGAGTCATCTCATTAATTCTAGCAATTATTTTTAACATTTTTCTTTTATTGTCTTTTATTTTAGAATTTTTATCTTTTGGCTTTTATTGTTATTTTTAGTCCCTTATTATTTCCTTTTACCAACATATTAGCATATAATTCATAATTTTCTCATATATAATATATAATACTATATATAGAAATATATATAATACTATATATTTTATAGTTTCATGTATTATATATGTGTGTATATAGATATATTTAAAATATGGTTTTAATATTTTATATATAATATACTATATATTATATAAATATATAAAGTATATTTTAAAGCATGCTATAGAACTCCAGGAACTTTCAAAAGAGATAAATCTAACCTTTTACCATTAGGTAGGTAAAATTCCTCAACAATTCAGTGTAGATCCATTCTTTAATCATAATTTTCATAAATTTCTCAGGGTGGAATTTATACATGTCCATTCTATAATCACTTTCTGATTTTAGCCATTATCTTTTTTAATAGTTACTCTTTTTGTTGATTTCTTTGCATTTCATCTCCTCTAAAACTTAAATATAAGATCCATTCCAAGTACAGATGCATGAAAATAGGGAAAAAGTATGGTTTAGAATTAGTGAAATGTAGTGTGTATTTCTGATGCCCTGGTTGTAGTTAGAAGAGTTTTAGTCAGTGAGCTAAGTTTCAACTTAACTAAACTAATTATACGAGTTTGTACAAGTTACTTAAACCCCATCAGGCCTACTCTATACGACTCTAAAATGAGTTCTACTGGAAGAACACAGCAAGCTCTGACCTTGGGTCACTTTTTGTTTCCTAAGGAAAAGGAAAATATATCAAGCAAATTTAAATTATTCTCTAGCCCAACATTTTCCACAGTGTATGCAGAAGAATGCTCGTCTCAGAATGTAAATTAGCACATTAAAGCTTCTAAGAAGAACTATTAAAGGAATTGTTAAGAAAGTTATTTAAACCTATTCAGCTTAGCATTTCCCAAATTATTTGGGTATAAATCCTTTTTTAAAACAATAATACATGTTTATTATCATCTGGTAGAACACATTTGAGAAGCTACCTTAGCCTTTTGTTTCCCAGTAAATTTTCTGCCAAATATTTTGATGTTTCCTAGAACCTAGTTTCTTTCTCATTTCAAAAGTTACTGTAATTCCGTGTATTTTTTAAAACAAGTATAAGCAAACACTTAATGTGGTATTTTTAAAGTTTCTAAACTTTAGATGTGCTAACTGTAAGAATCTTTCAGTCTTTACTACGGTTCATCCCAGCATCACACTGCTTTTTAAAAGAATATGGTTCTGTGTAATTCCCTAAGGTTTTTTTTGTTTGGTTGAGTTTTTTGTTTGCTTTCATATTTACTAACCAGTCTTTTCCTTTTTCATTTCATATTTTGTGTTTGTTTTAGTTGAACGTCATCTTGTTTTATAGTGCTATTTCTTATCATTTGGAGTTTTATCCCTGCTGTTACTTGGCCATATATTTTAACTATCACATATGAATGGCTTAAGTGTGTAAGACAGTTACATAAATCCAAATCAGTCTTGAAAGTAGTTTTGGTTTATTTTGGAGAAAAAAAAAACTATAATGTCATAACTATGTGAAAACAAAAACAATTGATTCTCATTATTTGTGGTAGTTATGTCCTATAAGGTTGCCATAAATGCTGAATAAGTGAATACCCACTGGAACATTACTCTCAGGGGAAATAGAGAGCTAGATTCCTGTAAGCTTCCAGTCACAACATTTTCATAAACCAATCAGTAAATTACCTTGTTTCAAGTGTCTGTTTGACAACTTATTTTAATATATATTGTTGATTGATTAACTTTGAACTCATGGCCAACAGCACTATAAGTCATGCCTGAACTGAAGCCTGTCCGACACACACATTTTCTCCGTAAGGCTTGCTTCAGCCTCCTTGGCACTAGAAACATTAGGAGTCATTTTAAACTCCTAGTAGGAGTCATTTTAAACAGTGGAACCACCAACAAAAAAGCACAAACATACAGAAAACATGGTCCTCAATAGATTGGAAAGAGGGCAGTATGAGAACTGAAACAAGAAGGCAGAGCATCACCATGTTCTGCCTCCACTGGGAATATGCATTTTGGGCAACTCAAAATTTTTGCTGTTTTGTGAAAGTGTGTTCATGATCACAAAAGCACGGGGATTATTAGTTTTGATGCTACATAGGTGAATTTGCAAATATAGAATCTATAAATAATGAGGATCAACTGTAAAAGATGAAGGCGTAGAAGATATGTTGTCTAATACTGTCCTGATCCCAGAAGTTCCTTTGGTATGGAATATGGATTTGTTAGAAAAAATTAAGAAATGTCCAATGATTAAATGTTATATAATTAAGCTAGATATTAAATTTTGCTTTTGAGAAATAGTAAAATTTTAAAGCTTTTTATGATTGTTTTTACAATAAAATTTGCTTACCATGACAAAAATAAACAGAAAATACTTTGATTAAGTAAAAATTTTGTTGACTTGCCTTACATAGCATTCAACAAGTGAAGTTTCTTTAATTTTTGCACAGGGGGAAAGCCCAGGAAGCAGTCATAGGTAAGGCTTTTTATTTTTTAAACAATGTCTGTGTGAACCATGAGAAGCTAAGAATTGAGGCTCTGTCATTTGCTTGCTTTGAAGCATTATAGTTTACAGTTCAGGACCTTAGTTTTCTCTAAGTTTAAGGTAAACAATAACATCTCAAAGTATTGTTTTCGACATTAAGGAATTTAATGTACATAAGTACCGAGTGCTTTCCTATTAAACCTGTCATATATTTTTTTAGTTTTTAAAAAACTATTTAATATCCATAAATGCATTTCCTTGAATTTTTAAAATATTATCCCCCTTTTATTTCCTCATGACATTCTAAAACTTGTTTTACTAACAGGTTAACTAGAACCTTGATATTCAAATTTATTTTAGCAGCGTTTGTAGATTCTTTTGAAATTATATGAGCTACTTGAAAAAGAATCATCTGTCTTTTACTGGAGAGTTCTTAATATCAAGAGAATATTTTCATACACTGTTTCATATTTTGAATGCATATTCTTTACCTTTTTTCGTTTAGCAAACATTTATTAGGCAATTATGTGGCACTGTGCAAAGCACTGGAATTAAAAAATCAAACATGTTTCTCTACATTAGAATAAAGAATATCCTGGTCTGGGAGGTAGTTTGTGTAAATGACCACTTTCAACATAAGATGGAGAAAGATATTAAATAACAGTTATAGAATATACAAGGAAACCTAAAGAAGAGACCATTTGCCCAATATGTGTGAGAAGAGGTGTGTTCAGGTAGACTTCTTTAAGGAGATGACACTTGGGTTGATCCTGCAAGTGTTGGCTCAGGAGAACAAACCAGTGGAGGAGAGCATTTCAGACAGAAGAAATGGCGTGAACAAAGCAGGTTGAATGAACAAAGTGACCTTGAACAAGAGAATTTTGTGGAGGGATGGGTATGTTCGTATCTTGCTTTGTGTGGCAGTTACACAAATATATACATTTGTCAAAACTTAATGAACTGAACGCTTAAAATTTTATGTAAGTTATACCTTAAAAAAAAAAAAAAAAACTTAAAAAAAAAAAAGCCCTAGGCAGGAAGGGCTAGAGGAACAGAAGTAGGAGACATTACCTTATACTGGTGTTTTAAAACCATGGTAATTATCAAGATCACCTAACTGAGATTGGGGACAGAAGGAAGTGAGGTGCTTGGAGCATGGAGAGAGAGCAGCAGTCTGAAGATTGAATAGGCAAATGCTATAAGAGGATTCTGAAGACAACCAAGACTCAGCAGAAAGAAGTAAGAGAGTGTAGAAAGCCAAAGGAAGTCATAGAGATGACTGGCAGACAGATGGACTGGAGGGAATGGCCAACACTGTTGCATCAAACTGAAGTAAGAAGATAAAGACTTACAAGTGTCTACTCTATTTAGCAACATAGAAGCCACCTTTGCTAGAGTTACTAGGGAGGAAAGCAAAGGTAGACTACTGCCATGAGGTAATGAGGGAATGGGAGGTAAGGAAAGAGAAGGTAAGATAAACACAATAGTTAACAGCAAGGAACTGGACTACTTGGATTCAGATCCTAGGTTTGTCACATATTATGTGATTTACTGGGACATAATCTTTCTTCATCTCATTTCTCTCATGTGTATTATCTCTACATCTACCTGATAGTGGTGGTGTGAGGATTAAAATTAGATAATATGTGTAAAGCACATGGGAGAGAGCCTGATGCAGTAAGTGCTAGATGAGCTATCAGTATACATTTAGTTTCATGAGTTTTAGCAGAAATGGGAAGGAGAGAGGGAGTAGCCAAAGATAAATACAGGTCAAATACAGGTTTTCCCCTTTTTTCTCCTTTTTTCCTTTCTTCCCTCCTCCCTTCACATGGAAGAGAGGTGAAGACAGAAAAAAAAAAGTAGGTTAAAGTGAAAGAGAGAGGCTAATTGATAGAGCAATGTCCTAGAGAATTCCCTGGAGTAGAGGAGGAAGGGTGGTATCAGCGGTGAATGAATCGAGAGTATAAGTATAGCAGATGACCTTGAACAATTTAAGAAATGCCACCTCTTCAGGGGATGGAGGGGAGAATAGAGAAGATCGACTTTAAGTAAGGAGGAGTAGAAAGAAGTTGAAGGAGTTGCTGGTTAGTGCTCCCTGTGTCTCAGCATGAGGTGGAATTCTGAGAGAAAGGAGTTTGAATGAAACTTAAAGAGTGCTTAGAGATTTGAAGTAGTTAGCTTAGAATGTGAGAGGGAGTTGGCCATGTCTTAGAAAAGGGTTATTGCTAATGTTAGATTTTCCCTAGCAGCTCTTGGGAGAAAGGGCTAATCATGGAATTGATCCAAGGTCAGAAAGTAAGCTGGGTGAATAAGGTATCATGATAGGAGTGCAAGAAGGTGAGTATGTGTGTCTGAAAGTACTTCAGATTCGCCATGGTGTCCACATTGGTTGTATGTGAAGTGTGGTTGTATAGGATAGGTAGACAGGGAGAAAAGGGAAGGATCAAGGGCCTGGAATAGCCAGAGTGATAGAGCAGGATAAATAGGAGGGTGGTGGATATGTGAGTTAGGGGTTCCAGAATGGTAAGAGGGCTATCAGAGCATAGCGTACTGAAGTTTATACTTTATGGTGAACATTTTGGGATATGGTCAGATGGCTGAAGCAGAGCCAAAGTGATAAATGGAGTCCACATTTCTTAAAAGTGGTTGTAGTGCTAAAAATATACTGTGAGAATATATCATCCTATTCAACATATATACCAAATTATAGCAAAGGTTAGAATGTTAGGTTCAAAGGTTAACCATTGAAATTATAGCATCAAATTGCTTTTTTTTTTTTAAGATTTTGTTTATTTATTTGAGATAGACAGTGAGAGAGAGTATGAGAAGGGAGGTCAGAGGGAGAAGCAGACTCCCCATGGAGCTGAGAGCCTGATGCGAGACTCTATCCCAGGACTCCAGGATCATGACCTGAGCCGAAGGCAGTTGCTTAACCAACTGAGCCACCCAGGCGCCCATCAAATTGCTTTAATACTTTTTTGACAGTACAATTTTAGTATTTCTCTGGTTGATCGGTGTTTTATTTGGACTTGTTCTCATCAAAAATGTTTTTTCTTTTCTTTCTTTTTTCTCCCTCATTTTTCTCTGTAGGCCTCTTACTGAGGAAGAAATTGTCAACCTGAGAGAGAGGCATTATGATTCTATTGCTGAAAAACAGAAAGATCTTGATATGAAAATTCAAAAAGAGGTAAATAGTCTTTTTATGTTGCTTAAGTGTATGTTATCATAAGACCTCTGTTTATATTATGGAGAAAGTTGTCATTCATTAATATGATGCATAGGAACAATCACTGGACCTATATTTAGATATTATACAGATGAAGATTATTTAAAAGTAAAAAAATTTCTAGTCTATTATAGTTTTAATTCAGTTTATCAGAAATCATATGGTGCCAAAAATGAAGATAATATGTTCTTTTAAAAACTAATTTCTTAATTCACAGTAGAGACTCTGACAAGATACATGTATTTTTGTGTTTAACCAACTTTTAAAAAGTCTGTTTCACAACAAATATTTTTAAGTCTTTTTGTTTGTCTTGACTTGTTTATTCTTAGTAAGTGAACCATAAACTATAATCATAAATGTTATATTTATTTTAATGTGTTTATGGGAATGGCGTGTAATTATAGTTTTGCTGTTCACTAAATAGAATTAGTCATATTCTATTATAGATTTAAGAATAGTCTTTTAAGTACCAATTATGATTTCAACAGCATTAATTTAAGCTATGCAATAGATGCTAATATTAGGCTAAAGAAAAAAATTGTTGAAATTTTGTTAAGTTTTATATGACATGCAGTGGATTACTACTAAAGCAGTTAGATGCTATTATGAATGGCAAGAACTTAAATTTGAAAGTAACTTTTGAATAACTTGATAGGAATAAAATTTCAGGACACATGTGCATCAATGAGACATGAACTTTGTGAAAGCTTACTTCACTTTGATAGATGGTGATATGATTGGCCTTAGTTTAAAGACCTTGGACTTAAGAACGCCAAAACCATTAAACTAGTCAGGGTGATAGGCATTGGAACAATTGTTGAGAATGAAGATCACTGCATATTCTAAAGGAAGAAACAGTTTTGTATTTCTACAAATTAAATGCTACTACTTCATAATTCAGCTTCTAAAGAGTTCTATAATATGTTTGATATCATTGGAATTATTTTATAAAAGGAGAAATTGAAATGAGAAATCACAAAAATTTCAATTCTATCATGCTTTGTAGAGATCGTTTATTTTTTTAATAATTTATTTTTAATTTTACAAACAGAAACATTTTATTTTTAGAGCAGTTAGACAGGTTCTGATTTTTGTTAATCCTTATTGTTTTGTTCATGTACAGTTAGCCTTACAAGAGGAGAAGTTAAGACTAGAAGAAGAAGCTTTATACGCTGCACAGCGTGAAGCAGCCAGGGCAGCAAAGCAGCGAAAGCTCTTGGAGGTGAGGGGAAAAGACCCCAACATATATTAGGGCTGCTTTTCTCCTGATTTTCTATGACAAATCTTAGTTGAGACTCTTTCCCCATCCTAGAATCAAGGGCTTCTTGTTGAACAACAAATGTATTTATGTATATATACTTAGGAATTTTAAAGACAAATTAGCTTGTATTTAACAACTAGAAATGACATCAAAGTATGTGTTTGATATTGAATGTTGTTTCGCTTTAAATTAGCAGAAGCTAATTCTTGTTTATCCCAAAGATGAAAAGTAGTTTTCCAAAATCCAGTATTCTTTTGGAAAAATAAATATACTCTTAGGTGGAAACATTGTAAAACTAGTCTTTTAATATAATTTCTGCAGCATTTTTTAGTTTATGTTTGTGAGTATTTTTTTAAACAATTCCTTGAACTACTGGAATTTCTTATACTTTGAATCTGGTAAGCTGGGCAATTTCCCTTTTTTTCAAATATTGAATATTTCTTGTCTTTATTCTTGTGTCTTTGGGAGATTTGGAGTTTGAGTCTTGAGAAATCTTTGGCATATTATCAGAGAAAGCAACAGATTTATTATATCTTGCCATGTTCTATGTGAATACAGCATTACTATAATGCTAGACACTGTTAATAACAGGCACTTATGGTATTACTGCTTTAGTTAGTTGTATGTTTTACCTTGTTTAATACTCGCAACAATCCTAGGTAACATTTCAATCCTCATTTTATAGATGAGGAAGCCAAAGACAGAGATGTTAAATAACTTGCTTAATAAAATCCTAGTTAATAGATGGTAGAGCCGGCATTCAAACACAGCAGTGCTTAGCCAGTTATCCTACGTAGGATCTTCCTCCATATCTTGCCTGTGTGAACTCTCTGCTGTAACATTAACTGAAGTACTCCAAAAATCATGTCACATAATAATTACTGTAGCTTAGAGAAACTGAAAAATCATGTCATATTGCTATGAGTTTATATGTGATCTGTGCCCTTTTTCTTCCTCTCTTTCTCCCCCTGCTCTCTTGTCATTTTGATTAATCTGTTTCAGCAGACGAATTAGATTATATGGGAGAGCGGGGTGTTTTGTTTTTGTTTTTTTAGTAAATTCTAACTAGTGGAAAAGTTTAAAAATTAACTCACCTTCTACTAAGGCATAAAAATATTTTTCTGGCTATAATTTATATAACTCTTTTTACTATAATAAATTCTCTACTGCTCACCTTTTAAAGACAAAAACATTCCTTATGCAGCGTCTATTTGGGTTCTCTGAGTTTTCCCGAGTTCTCTGAGTTTTTTCTTCCCTGACTAAAAACAGGAACACATAGCAGTCTGTACAACATCCACTGGCACACAAAGATACACAGATATATGCAAGTTCATCGGATTTTCACAATAGCCCTGTGAGTTTGCTTGGAGAGTATTATAGCCATGTATAATCTCCAGATGAAAAAAAAAAACAAAGTAAAGGACGTGCCGTGGATACACAGCTAATAACTGTCAGAGCCTTAACTATCTGACAGATCTTCTAAATCCTTTGTTTTTATTATTTCTGAGTCAGCTCAGCCAGGTCTTCTAGATCTTTTGTTCTCTTGCTACTTATCTCAGCCAGAATAGAACTTCACCTATTGTTAACTATTTTTTTTCTTACCCTTCATCCTTCCAATTATTAGAAGTTGTTAGGTGTAATAAGAATGTTTAGTACACCAAAATATATGTTTTAATAGTTGTTTTTTAGTAATACTATGAATATTCTGACCCCCTCAAGAATTATACATTGAAAGATTGAAATTCCAACCATAAAGAAGAGGATATAGAAGTGAACAGTGATACATTCAAGGAAAAAGACTTCAGTAGAAAAACTTTTAAAGTTTTTTTTTTTTAGGAACTAGAAAAAAATACCTTTTGGTGTTGCATGAATGATTTTTTAAAGTATAATTTTACAACAGAGAGTGATTTTATATTGCATTATGTTTCCAAAGCAAGAAAGACAGAGAATTGTGCAGCGATACCATCCTTCAAACAATGGAGAATATCAGAGGTAAACAGTGAAACGTACTACTTCCCTGTGTAGTAGAAAATGTAATTTCCAAAGAGAGCACAGTTCAGCCCTGGGTGTTTGTATACATGTTTATGTGTTCCCTAAAAAACTAGATACTATCTTGTAAGAATACTGAGAACATTTGCTTTCTTTACATTGGAAAGTGATTGTTATTTATTTGAATTCATTTCATCGCATTTTTAAGAGTAGTGATATTGTCCATATAGAAAATGATGCAGTAATACACTGAATGCTTTTGGATAAATTGCTTATGTCTTGCCTTGCTTGTTTGTGTTTTCCTTAGCTCATCTTTCTTTCTTATAATAAAGTTCATGTGTGATTGCTTTTTAGAATACACATTCCAGAGTCATATTTTCCACTCATTCAAAGAAACTTGTTCATGATTCATTATTATAAATTATGAAGATGGGCTTACTAAACTTGGACTTCAGTGTTAACCAGAATCTTACCATTTTGAAGTTATTGCTAGCATTAAGAAAATTAAGACCTATTTTCATTAGGTTACTCTATAGTAATTATAAATTTGTGTGGACTAGATCTTCAAACTAAAATGCCGTAAATTAACTTAAGCATGCATTATGTTGCATCTATTATGAATATATTTCTTTTGCTTTAATTACAGTTCAGGACCAGAAGACGACTTTGAATCTTGTTTGAGAAATATAAAGTCACAGTATGAAGTTTTTCGAAGTAGTAGTAAGTCTTCATACTTTTTACTTTATGCCACAGTAAACAGATAATTGGAGATCCTGGCTCTGTTATAGAACTTTCTGCCCTTTAAATTTATATGTTCAAGATAAGTCAGTTAACTAATCCTTAGTTATACAATTTTATCTTTCCTTTTAATTTTTTATTTTATTTATTTATTTTTATGTAGGCTCCACACCCAATCTGGAGCACAACGGGGGCCTAAATTCATGACCCTAAGATTGAGACCTGAGCTGAGATCAAGAGTTGGATGCTCAACCAACTGAGCCACCCAATCACCCCTTATCTTTCCTTTTTAAAAAGGAGTTGAAGCAAAGAAAAATCTCAGGCTATTACTGTAGATCTGGATGGAGAGTCAAGCATTTGTTTTTTCATTTCTACTGTGGTGCTACCTCTCCCTTTCTTAGAAAAAGGGAAGGTGGGAAGAAGTAGTACAAAAGTGTACTTATTTTACTTACTACAAATTGATTTATAAGATTATAATGTTTTTCTTTCAGTTTCAAAAGTCAGAACTCCTGTGCTTCCTATAATGGAAGCATAGTAGTGGTTCCTTTTGAAAACAAACTGCTTTCATTTTTATTTTTTCATTTATTTTTTTGTCCCTCTTTATAATTGACTATTACCTAGAGTTCATTGTATTGGAAAAGTTTATAATTCATTTAAATTTGCATGTTTATTGTGCTGTATGGCAGAAAAAAAAAAGGAAATAAGCGTGTTTTTCCTACAAAAACCGTGATGATTTCAATAATTGTTTCTTATGATGTTAAAAGGAATAATAGTTAGGGAAAGATAATTTTACAAAATGAATGGTTGTGGTAAAAGAGTACAAATGACCACATTATATTTGGTATATATTCTAGGACTCTCATCAGATGCCACAGTTTTGACACCAAATACAGAAAGCAGTTGTGATTTAATGACCAAAACTAAATCAACAAGTGGAAATGATGACAGCACATCCTTAGATCTAGAGTGGGAAGATGAAGAAGGTATTTTATAGTCACAGTTTTACCTAAAATTTTAATCCATGTTAATCTATAGAAATCTACTTGTTATTTAAAATAAAGAAAGGAGTGTGAGACCTTAAAAAAAATCAGTATAAAAATTTCTTGGTCTCTTACTATATTAGTGATTATCATTTGTTGATAAGTGGTTTAGAAAATTGCTTAATTCTTAGTGTTTCTTGAGCTTTAAAAATAAATGTTAACTTTTCACTTTACTGTTTCTGTAATCTAGCCCATTTTATATTACGCAGTACCAAGAATTACTGCCCCCTTGTGATCAACCTAAAGCCAAAATTTTATTGTCTCTTGTTTCATTATAAATTAGCCATTTGTTAGGGTTTTTTTGTGTAGTATAACAGCTTTAACATGAACATAGGTTTGAATTTTAGCTGGTATGTCTTCCTAGATGTAGTACTTTAGCTAGATTTCTTACTCTCTTTAAGCTGCAGTTTGTTCATCATAAAAAGGAAATAATAAGCCTACTTTATTTTTTTTAAATTTTTATTTATTTATTTGACAGGAGAGAGATCACAAGTAGGCAGAGAGAGTGGGGGAAGCAGGCTCCCCGCTGAGCAGAGAGCCTGATGCGGGCCTCGATTCCAGGACCTTGAGATCATGACCTGAGCCGAAGGCAGAGGCTTTAACCCGCTGAGCCACCCAGGCGCCCCAATAAGCCTACTTTAAAGGATGATTATTCACCCTTGGATAGTCAGGATCTAAAAATGCCTGGCACAGAATAAGCAGTTAGTAAATATTTGAACAAATATATGAATGTTGTGAGGATAAAATAAAAACTTACATAAAACACCAGTACAGGTGTGGCACATAGCAAGGACTCAAATGTGGATTTTTTTTTAAGGCTATTTCACTGAATAAGGCTCAAGTTTTCATTTTCACTTTAAAAACTATGTAATCCATGAAAATGAAGAACCAATTACAGAATGTAGATCTTTAAGAAAAATAGTAAGCATGAAATATTTCATAGAATTTTGAGATGGAATGGGCCTTAGTCTTGTAGTTGAGCCAATTTTTTTTAAATCAATAAAGAAACAAAGATACAGGAGGCTTCAGTAATTTTTCCAAAGATTGCATTAACTTGCTTACTTAAGTCTTCTTCTCAGCCAAACACTGTTTCCACAATCCTGTACTTCTATTATTTCATATCTGGATCCCAATCAGCAGACTTTAATAAAATTTATTTTTATTGTGACATCTTGTTCTGTTTGATCTAAAGCCTTTCAGATCTTTTAATTCCTGATTCTGTCACCGGTACTATCCGTATGCTAATCAGATTTGTATTTAACATGCCTTTCAAGGTTATTATTCAAGTCATTAACACAATTATTAAACTAGACTAGATAGAAGACAGAGCCCACCAGAAACCTTCCCTTAACAAGTCCTCCATAGGACTGACTCTTAAAGTAAATTTACAAATTAAGTGTGATTATTAAACAAAAACTACATTATTAAACTGTAAAGTCTTTTAATATAGCCTTTAAAATTTTCACTGAGATTTCTGATGACTCCTTCCAAATAACAGGAATGAATCGCATGCTTCCAATGAGAGAACGTTCCAAAACAGAGGAAGACATTCTCCGAGCAGCACTTAAGTATAGCAGCAAGAAGACTGGAAGTAATCCGACATCAGCCTCTGATGACTCCAATGGGCTGGAGTGGGAGAATGATTTTGTTAGTGCTGAAATGGATGATAATGGCAATTCCGAGTATTCTGGATTTGTAAATCCTGTATTAGAACTGTCTGATTCAGGCATAAAGCAATCCGATGCAGATCAGCAGAAACGATAGGGTAAAATTGTATGACCCTGTTTATCAGTTGTGACCAAATGTTAAAAACCAACTAGAATGTATCAGTGATTGTACTGCGCCTTTTTGTAAGAGGGAGATAAGAAACCATGTTGTAAATGTTTGTTAGAAAGGAATAGGAATGATAGGCTATATCTGAGTTGCTTCAGAATTAAGTGCAATTTCATCATCTGCCTTCTGCTTTTCAAAAACAGTGTAATGGTTCTGTCATGTTTATCAGTTAAATTTATTTTAACTCTTTATAAAGCATTCGTGTTTACTATTTGTAGATTTTCACTTTTAAAAGGTTTTATTAGTTTTACTTTGAATGCTTTCTTAAGCCTATTTCAGTAGTTAACTGTGAAAATATTAAGGCATTTTGTGTTAATTCTCAGCAGATGTGAAGGGAGCATGAGGAGGGACTGCCAGATCAGATTTATAAGTGTTCCCTTTTCCAGCATTATTTATTCCTGTGACTTATTTAAATTTTATTATCTAATAATAAGCACAATTGAGTAGATGACCCTAAAGATATGCTGAAATACCAGGTTTTTTTCTACACTTACTGCATATCCTATTATAATAATGTTGATTCGATCTGAACAAAAGATATGAGATGTTAAAATAGGCTTTCAGAGTTCAAACACCTGAAGCTGGTATTCAAAAGTAATATTTAAGAAAATATACATATTTAGGTTTTTCACTTCCTTTTACATGCTGCCACTACAAATGAATATTGACTTTAAGTTAATTGATATATTAAATTTCTAGGTGCCATTTTTTTTAAGTTCTATATTTCCAATGAATGGTCTTGGAAAGATTTTACACAGAACATATTCTCTGTGCATGATTTACTAAGAAAGGAAAAACTAAAAAGGTAATACGGGTATTTTAAAATAAAATCCTTTCTAGTGTGAAAGGAT
Source organism: Procyon lotor (assembly GCA_028646535.1). Classification (NCBI taxonomy): domain Eukaryota; kingdom Metazoa; phylum Chordata; class Mammalia; order Carnivora; family Procyonidae; genus Procyon; species Procyon lotor. The sequence continues at coordinate 78,488,211 of CM053604.1, forward strand.
TCATTGATTTTATTAAGCTTTCTTTTGCCTTGTAATACAAGGTACTTTAATGGGATGGAACTAAGCATATCAATATAAATAACTGCATTTGTGATATACAATGAACTCTTCTTTTCCTTAAAGCTTGTGTCTCACTTTGAAAGGCCAAGGCTATAAAGCACTCCCTAATTGCTTGTCTTAATTTTGCTGAGGATTGAATATGATTTTAGTAAGCAACCTCTTTTCTGATTTTTTTCTTGGTGTTTTTCTTTTTTTCTTGCAGCAATGACATTGCATGTTCTCAAAAATATAGGAAGGTCCAGATATAAATAGCAACTTAAAGTTCTTGCTGTACTTAAAAAAAAAATCATGTGGCCCTTTCAATATTTGAACTGCTAGGCAATGACATCTATAGTTTCATCTTTTTTTATCTCATAGAAATAAATATGACACTTTAAATATGTAAATATATTAGGTAATGCTATTATTTATGACTATCTTAACATAATTTAAGTTGTAGCTTTGTCACTGGAAATATTTTAAAGGTAATCTATATTCACATTGCCTGTGTTATGCTTTTTAAAGTTTGTATACATCAGATGTATATTTTTGGTTTGGCATAAGCTACTACTATAATTTTTCTTGGCATTTTGTTCATAAAAAATTTTTTGGAGGAATGGTAACTTCTCAAGGATTGTGAATAAACACATTTTTACATTTAAAAATAATAAAATTATTTGATCATTACTAGTTTTAGTCTATAAACATGCCATAATTATGTCTCCTGAGGTATAATTACTTTATTAAATCTGCTATGAAGACAAAAAAGAGTGAATTAGGAAAGCAAGATGGAACTAATTTGAAAATGTTTGTATTTTAACTAAGAAAATGTATTAATCTTCTTGATTTATAGCTTTATAAAAAACACTGGAAATAACATTTTTTATTCAGCAGATATTAAAGATCTACTGAGTCTGATAGCGTGTTAGGGACAGAGTAGTAAAAAGACTTACAGTGCCAAGCTCTTTTGCCTACATTCTGATGAGACAGACAAGACAATAACAAGTAAACATGTAAATAAGAAACCACTGATCACAATTAGAAAATATACAAGATGATAGAATGCAGGATAGCTGGGGACCAAGTGACTACTTTGGTAAATCAAGAGAGTCCTCTCTGAGATGGCATTTGAGCTGAGACCTAACTGTTGAGCAGGAACCAGCCAAGTAAAAGCCCTGGTGAAGCGTGTTTATAAAGCTCCTGAGGTGTAGAAGAACGTTTGGTATGTTCTGAGAATGGAAAGAACATGGGGACTGAAGCATCATGAGGTAGAATAATATATGATATTGGAGGGGTATTTAAGGACCAGATCATGTAAGGTTTTGTAGACCATGGTTAAGAGTTAATTTTATTTGATGTATAAAGCCATTGACTTTCTATAAGCCAGAGTGGACAGTGATCAGATTTGCATTTTTAAAAAAATTCCTCTAGCTGCTGTGTAGAGAATGAGTAATAAGAGGACAAGGTGTATGTGTGATACTTGCAATGAGACATGATGTGATTTGGGTTGATAATGATGATAGGAATGCGGAGCTGATAAGCTTCAGAGGCAGAGTTAACAAGACTTTCTGATGGGTTAGATATGAGGGCAAAAGTAGAGCTGGAATCCAAGAGAACTGTAGGATAATGCATCTAGCATGGTGCCCTGGCAACCTGGCTCACCGCACATCCGTATAGCAGCACTCAACCATACTCCTACCGAAATCTTAACAAAGTCCCGTGATCCTCCCTGGAACATGGCAAAATAGGCAGTCTTCAAGATGTGATAAAGCCATTTATCTATCTTGCCATCTACTCCCCTATCTCGCAGAAGGCTGCCATGAGACAACTTCTCATTTAACTCCTTGGTTCTAGTGAAGCAGAGATGTCCACCTCACTCCCCTTCACTACAGATGTAGGCTAATAAAACTGCTTGGCTGGAGTTTAGAGTTGGCTCTTCAACAACAGAGCTGCCCTCCATTTAGGTGTCATTTGGCCTCCCTGGTCCGGTGTCCAAGGGATATCCCCAGGGACCAGGGATGTGGAACACTGACTTCATGCTGATCTTGCTTTTGCTATTTGTGTAAATAATTGAGTCTATTTGAGCTCATTGTCTCCCTGCTGGCTGAATCTGGAAATGTGACAGCCAACCTAGCAGCTACAACTACACTTGACAATAACTTTGGTTTCCAACTTGACAAATGTAGTGGGAAGAACAGATTTAGGAAGGTGAGGGAATTAAGAGTTCTGCTTTGGAAGTTAAATTTGAGGTGTCTATGAGGAATTTATATCAAGACATCAAGAAGGTGATAGGATACATATGTCTAGTTCAGAGCAGAGGTCGAGGTACAGGTTTAGAAGTCATTAGTAGGTAAGTGGTATTTTATGTCATTATACTAGGTGAGATCACCAGCAGCATATAGGCAGAGAAGCCCAACTAAGTGTTGATATTTAGAGATCGGAGTAAAGAAACTGCCAAAAGAAGCAGATTTAAGACAGATGCAGGAAACCAAAGAATATAGTATCACGGGAACTACCGGTGGCCGTGTGCCAGCCTGCGGAGTGAGGAACATGGAGGATTGGAGCCAATACACACTGAGGGGCAGAGCTAGAGGCATCTTAATCCCCAGTCACAGCCTCTGCCTCAGGCTTCTGGCACTCCTTCCTTAGAGTAAGCAGTCTAAGAACAGTTCTTTCCTTTTTTTCAGAAAGAGTTTCAAAGAACATGGTTACAGAATTAAACTTTGACTTTATTATATGCATGGATGCTGTTAAAATTTCAAATTCATGGAATTTCAAAATGCGTGGTACATAAAAAGTCAATGTTTGGTAAGAAAACTGAAAAAGTCCTAAACATAGCAATGGTTCATTAAAATGCCCAAAATACTGGTGTTAGATGCTGAATATATACAAGAAGAACTCTATTTTTGGAAATAAACACTATTATGCTACAGAAAGGAAATCATAGAAAAGGTATTACTGCTCACATAGGGCTTCCTATATTAAAACCACAATGATGCATTGACACTTCTCCAAAACACATTAGGCTAGTACTCTAGGACGGCAAGTACCAACAGGCTACACCACCAGTAACAACTTGCCCATAGCCTTGACCTTGAAAAATGGCTGCTTGTGAAATAATATGAGCAAACCCAAGAGACTGTTCCTTACAAAACAAAACACAGGACTAAAAGCAAACATAAAAAGAAAATAATGTAATCTTACTGAGAACACTATTCCTTCATCACCACGGATACTTTCTGTACGTTAATGCTCACAGATGTGCACTTAAATACACTTAATAATTCTTAAAATACACAATTATTCCTAAATACATCTAGGAATGCCACAGATGACTAAATCGATGACTAATACAATTTAAAGACTTCAAAATGATAAGTGATCCCAAATTTGACAACAGATGACAATAATACACTAATAAACCGTGAAGTATCCATAAAATGTCTACAGATTTCTTCATTCTTCATGATTCTCCTCCCAGCCCTCTGTGTTCACAATTCATTTTCATCCATTTCTGTAGGAGAAGTGTCTTGGGTGGAACAGGATGAGTAACTGCCATTCTCAGGTATGGGCTTCTGGAGCGGCCAGTTGTTTTCTTGCAAGAGTGATCTTGGGGACAAAATAAATTGAGTCTCAAAAAATTCTAATGACTCTCCATCTTCCTTCTCTATCAGGAACTGATACTCACCAAATCTGACCATGCACTTGTACGGCAGGTCTATTTTATTTAGGTAGTACAGCTCCTTGTTGTCCACAAGCAGACTGGTCTTCTTACTCAGGTTTTTAATTTCAAAAGAGAGAACTGAACTGTCAAACTTTTTAAACAGCTGCAGAGAAAACTGAACTCGGGAAACTTGTTTGTCCTGAAAGGTATAATGACAGATGTTGGAATTTCGGCCAAATTTCACCACTTCGCTGGAAGGAAATTTTTCTCGGTTATAAAACCTTATTGATTGGAATACTCCACTTTGCAGCTGGCCAGGATGGTAAACAGTTATCTGGAGACAAGTCACTGTCTCTTCCGTATCAGCATCTTCGAAATTGGACATGATGTGTCTCAGAATCTGACCTGCCTGCAACAGTCAAACCAGCATGTTAGTTCACTCCCATTTTTTAGGCATTGAAATCTTTAATTCTAATATTTTGATGGAAATCTTCTGATAGGGATTTATTTAGACTTTAAGAAGATAACAAACAGAATACTCAATTAACCAGCACACATGTGAAATTTTATACCAAGTCCCATGAGATCTGGTGTATTACTTTTTCTATCTCTATTTTTCACTTCTAGTTTGACAACAGACCATACACACAATCTAGACAGTAACATGAAATGCTTGTCAATAATAAAGTAATTTGGTAGGGGCATAAAGAAACTTCAGTTCCTTTCTCATTTAAATAGAGTGACTTGGCCCAAGAAAATGTGACAGCTATATTTTAAAAATCAAGAATAAATAATCCCCTTGGTTTGAATGCCCTCAGAGGATATACACATAAAGAAAACCTGCAGTTTATTAACTAAATTATAATTATATGTGTTATGAATTCTAAAACCTGATTAAAGAAATTTAAAAATTATAAACGAGTAATTGCAAAATTTGTTATTTACATACTCACTTAGATTTCTAGTAGGTAAAGGGTTAAATATAATAAAAGTTTAGCTAAGACAGGGAAGCAAGATAAGCTTCTACTGATAGATGAAAAGGTGAAACAGATGTACGCACACACACACGCACACACACACACACACTCGGGAATACTATGCAGCCATAAAAATGGATGAGAGTGTGCCATTTGCAACAACTAGAATGAACCTAGAAGGTATTATGCTAAATGAAATTAAGTCAGACTGAGAAAGACAAATAACTATATGATTATACTCAGATGTGGAATCTAAAAACAAACGAAGAGACAAAAAGCAGAACACGACCTGCAAATACAGAGAACAAATTGACAGTTGCCGGAGGGGAGGGGGGTTGTTGGGCAAAATGAGTGAAGAGCAGCAGGAGATACAGGCTTTCAGTTACAAATGAGTAAATCACAGAAATAAAAGGCACAGCATAGGGAATACAGTCAATGATACTGTAATAGTATTATATTGGGACACATGGTAGCTACATTTGCAGTGAGCATAAATAAAGAGAAGTTAAATTACTATGTTGTACACCTGAAACTAATATAACATTGTATGCCAACTATACTAAAAAAAAAGTAGTAAGTGCTTTAAAAGTTATATACTTATAAAATTAGGCATTACATAAGTTAGTTCTAAATACCATAGTCTGTACTCCTACTGGAATTATTTATTTTCATCAATTGTTCCCTAATGACTGAACAAACTTTCATTAACCACATTCTAATTGTCATTAAGAGTTAACAGCATCCCTCTAGAGCTCTTGGCTCTGTGGTGCCCTCCACCTACACTTGCCTACATGTACCTTTAATAATCAGTGGAGTAAAGTAGTATAACAGGATTGGAGAATTAATTACTAAAATCTTGGAGAGAATATTCTGACACAGAACTGCCATTTTAAAACTAACTTATTTTAAAAGAATTAAATACACACAATTTAAAAACTGATACAAAAAAAAATAAATAAATAAAATAAAAACTGATACAGTAAAAAAAATTTTTTAAAAGAGTATCTTCCCTCCACCCTAATCCTTCTAGAGTCAACCACTGTAAAAGTTGCTCTTATCCTTACAGAAATTTTCTTAATACAACAAACATAACTATGTGTGTGCTCATAGACACAAACACTTATGTTCTACACAGAGAAAAATTTTTCTGACACGAACAGGAACATATGTATTTAGTTCTAGACCTTGCATTCTTAAATTAATAATACAAATGGGTAATTTGTTTCCATATCCACACATATACATATACCTTATATTTGAATGGCTACACAGAATTCCTTTAATGTAGCATAGTGATAAATTACACCAATAGAGTGATGCTGAGTGTTCCCTGCATCCATTAAAAACTACCTAGGGTTTGGAAATCAATAATCTTAACTGAAGTTGATTTGTGGTTTTGTTTGCCATCTATATTAGATGTTGGTATCAGAATTATGCTGGTTTTTTTTTTTAAAAAAAATGCTTTCCTTTTCTTTCTACCCTTGCTGCTATTTATTTCTAAAATATAATCTTTCCTCCTGTTTTGCAGCTATAGTGCTATTTTTTTTCTTTTATTAAATTCTTTATTTAAATTCAATTTGGTTAACATATACTGTATTATTAGTTTCAGGGACAGAATTTAGTGATTCATCATTTGCATATAACACCCAGTGTTCATTTACATCAAGTGCCTATCACCCAATTATCTCTTTCCTCCACCCACCTCCCCTCCAGCAACCCTCAGTTTGTCTCAGAGTTCAGCATCTCTTATGCTTTGTCTCCTTCTCTATTTTCATCTTATTTTATTTTCCCTTCCTTTCCCCTATGTTCATTTGTTTTGTTTCTTAAATTCTACATATGAGTGCAAAAAATCAAATTCAATTTTTTCAATTTTTCAACAAATGATAGAGCTAAGCAAAATTTCTTTTTTATTGATTTGGAAATATATCTTTAATTTTAAATTTACTTGTCATATATTGTTTCTGGACATTATTACATCATATCATATTATCCAACTGGGCAAGACATGCCCATCTATCAGCAGCAAAGTGAGAGGAACCCTCAAAATCATGGGCCAAGAGTGGTAAAAATTACTACAGAACCAAGGAAGCGAGAATTAACACACAGTGGGTAGAACTGTGATTTGAAGATACTTTAATTATGATAATAAAGTCTCATTATTCAAGAAGCTGACAGCATCCAAGAGAATAATTATAACAAATCATCAGATGATACAATTAGTGTTTGACAAGAAAAGAATTAGCTGTTAACCAGTAAAGAACCAAAAAAGGAAGGGCGAGAATCTGTCCGTGATCTCAGTCTTGTCTAGGACACACTGCCATCATTCTAGTTCATTCTTGGACTTTGGACAATAGAACTGGATTAAAAACCATGGTGTATTCTGGGTTACAGTCTTTTGGTAACACCCAAATTTTGTTTTGTGTTCTTCCTAAGACCAATTAGCTTAGAATTCATGTTTTTGAGCAAATCTACCAAGAAAAGTTTGCCCCATACAAGCTCTTATGCCTAGTTCTCAGGGTAGATTTATTATTCACTGCAAGGGAAGAAAATTGGTATTCTGGTTTATCAAATCAATGGCTACAAGTTTCTTGGTGTGACTCAATTCTCAGGGTTTGACAAATTTTGGGATCACAATTGTGACTCTCCAAAAACACTGAGGTAGACTGTACTACTGTCAAATATTTGCTGTCCCTCCCTACCAGGCCTTGCTCCTTTAGAGAGATGATACTTCCCACTCCACTGACAACCATGTCAAGGAAACATGAATGGAAATCATGTTTCCATCACAAATGGAAATCAGCAGTCCCCTGAAGCAGCTTGGCTTCCATTCCAGAGGGGAGGAGGGCCAAAGACAGAGCCAAAAAGGACATGTAATATGAGCACGAAATCAGATCTTTTTTTAAGTCATTTGTTCCTAAGCCCTAACATAGCCTGGGCTGACATGCATCCACCTCTCCAACGAAGGTACAAAATGTCCACAGACCCTGACAGTTAACAAGGTTACTACTTTCTGTATGCGCTCCACGTGCCAGGTACAGTGCTAGCCATTTAAACACACTGTCTCATCTTCAGAACAACCCTATCAATCACCCTTCACAGATGAGGGAGCTAAGTCTCAGAGGGCTTAGCTGAGTAGCCCAGGTCACAAAGCCAGTATCAAAGGCAGGATTCAAACAGAAAAGAAATACACCCTCTCTTACCCACAACAAAAAACTGCTCCCTGTTACCAGTTACTCCACAAGCGATAGTAGTTAATCTGTAGAGAGAAGGAGGGCCATGGAAGTGTACTAAAACCGGCAAGACACCAACCTACACTCTAGTGCTGGGGAGGGAAATACACTGTTACTGCTGCCTCATAAGAGAAAGAGGCTCTGAAGCAATAGGTGCTTGTATGGATGTTAGCATGGATCCGGTACTCACTAGGAATTGTGGTAGACTGTCTGGGGAGCTCCAAAGTTAATAAATCATGGTCTCTCAGCTCATGGAACTGAGAAAGTAGTCTATTTGTTAATTTCTAGAGCTGCAAGTTCCCTCTAAAAAGTGGCCTGAATCTCTGCCATTTCTGAGTGGTCAGTAGAAAGACAGGAAAGACTGAAACTAACAGAAACCCTAAAATAAACTAAAATTGGAAGGTTGTTATTTTTTTTAAGATTTTATTCATTTATTTGAGAGAGAGAGAACATGAGCAAGCGAGGGGAGGGGCAGAAGAAGAAGCAGACCCCCTGCTGAGCAGAGCAGCCAATGATGCCAGGCTCAGTCCCAGGGCCCTGAGATCATGACCTGAGCCCAAGGCAGACGCTTAAGTGACTGAGCCACCCAGGTGCCTTGGTAGATCTCAAAAAAAAAAAAAAATCACTAGTGTGCAAATGCTCAAAAGCAGATTTTTAAAATATCTGACATAAGTTATCAAAGATAGCAGAACAATGAGCTTGTTGTTGAACAACATAGCCGTAATAGTGGTTACCTCTGGAGAGGGAACCTGGGGTTCCTGGAAAGGAGACTTTCATTGCAGATTCTATACCTTTGAAATTGTATACCATGTGTACTTAATATCTAATCAAACATTCATTTAACAAATATTTTCTTTACAAAATTATAAGCCATCTAATTTTTATGGAATTAAAGGGAGGTGGAGATTAGCTAAGTATTAAAGGGGTTAACTGTGATGATATCTTTACAAAAAATTGTAAAGCATGGTTCACCTGGCTGGCTTACTCAGTAGAGCATGCAACCCCTGATCTCAGAGTCATGAGCTCCAGCTCCATGACGGGTATAGAGCTTACTTAAAGAAAAAGCTCTAAAACACTGTGGTGATATCTGATACACAGTAACATCTATATTCCCAAATGAACCACAATAAATAGATAAATATACAGAAATGAAAATGAGCAAATGAGCCCTGCTATCAAGAACTTTATCACAGAAAGCATAATACAGAAGGTAAGTGCTCCATTCTTGAGTGTCAGAAGAGTAAACCTCTGCTTTGCTGGACACCAAGAAGTAAGTACACACTTACCTTTGGGTAGTCTTTGAGCTGGCAAGAGAAGAGTTAGACTCTGATGTTGCCTTCTGACTCCTTTCAAAGAAATAGTTTAGATATGTATAGAGGTGTTATGTGCAAAAAATACTCTCTATGCCTGCTCACACTCCCACAACCCACACCCCTGCCTCTCTCTCTCCCTCTCTCTCTCTCTCACACACATACACACACACACACCCCAGCTACCACACACACACACACACACACACACACACACACACACACACACACACACACACACACACACACACACACCAGCTACCCCTCCCAAAGTTGAGCAAAGCCAGTAAAGAGACATAACTACCCTGAACTTGCAAAAAAGGCTGTTTGGACCTCAACTGTCATGCACAAAAAAATATTTTTGCTCAAAGGAGGAGCCAGGTGTCCAAGCAGTTTAACAGAAAGTTTGGTGCCCCTGGGTGGTCATGCATGCATCAAGAGGATTCTCACACTTTGTTTGTTTTTTAAGGTAAGAGGTACTGAAATAATGGAGTTTGTTCTGGGCCATGGGTTAAGCAAGGTATTCTAAAAGTTTTATTTTCATCCCTCCTCAGCTCCCACCCTATGGATAATCTCAAGAGAAAGCATGTCTTTGCCTTGTTGCAAGTAGCCTTTTTTAAAGGCCCTCTCCCTGACCGACACCCAACACTGAGCTAACAGGAGGGAAGAGAAACCCGAAGCATAGCCAAAGGCAGGATTATCCCCACCACTACCCTCCCTCACCGGTCATCACCCCCAGTGTGGCTTCGAAGACATCTGTGAACTCTACTACCGTTCAGCACAATCAATTCTTAAAGAATAGGTTTGGCAGAAGGAGTCGTGAAAACCAAAAAGAGCAAGAGCAAAACCTTAAGAGAGCTCACTTTTGCTTCAGAGTGTCCTCTTTCTCCTACTGGCCCTGATTAACCTGTACCCTAATCAGATCTGCAGAGTCCAGAGTCTTGGTGGCTGTGGACACCCGCTATGAGGAACAGCGTGGGTTCTGGCTTCCGGAGGCTTTGAGAAATTCCTCCTTTCAAGCTGAAAGCTGGGGAAAGTCCCAGGAAACAGCAGATTACTATTAATGAACAAGTGAGGCAAGGAGGGCAGGTCCAGAAGAACCCTCGGCAGACAACCGCCGTTCCAGGGAACCTGAGGCCCCGCGGAAAAGTCCCCTGGGGGACGCCGAGGGGTTCACGCACAATAGCTCTGAGCTACACTTGATAAATGCAATTCTTTTTTGTTCTCTGATTAGGAAAACAAACAAAAAACTCTTGCAAAGCACACGGAAAATTATAAGGAAAACACACCCCATCTTTAGCATTTCCTTTCAGTCTTGCCCCCCCCCCCGCATTTATAAATATTCCTAAATTTTATCAAGCTGGGGCCGTGCCGTATCGACTTGTTCGAGCGCTGAGCCAGCAGGAGCAGCGGGTGTGACTTTCCACCGAGCCGAGCACTGCAAGAAAGTCTCCTTGACAAAGCCTCCTTCTCGGGGCTATAAACAGACAAGACACTCCCCTCTTCACCCCCAGCCCGCAGCCCGCCAGGTACCTTGGGGCCCGCGAGTCGGTGAACTAACTCCCCAGAGCGGCTTTGCTTTCGGGGCTCCGCGCGAGACTAATGCAGTACACTCGCGGAGGCTGGAGTCGGGAGACGGTCACCCGCCCACCGCCCCGCGTCCTCAGCCACCTTAGAAAGCGCCAGCCAGCCGCGCCAAAGCTCTCTTGAGGAGGGAGACCGCTGGTGTGAGCCAGGGCGGGGCGGGGCCGAGCTGGCGGGGGCGGGGCCGAACGGCGGGGGCGGGGCCGAGCTGGCGGGGCGGAGGGGCGCAGACGCGACGGAGCCCCAGGGAGCGGACGGCTGTGGACCGCTGGTGCTCCCCCGCGCGCCACCTCTCCTCCCACTCCCGGCGGACTGCGCCGCCTAGCCACCCCCCGAAGCCTTTACGCAAGCCCCGCCCGCACCCCCGCGCCCGCGCCCGCCCCCTCCCTCCTCCGCCCGGTGTCTGCGGCTGCGGACGCCGGATCCACGGAAAGCCCAGCCCCGCTGCCACGTTGCTACGCTTCCAGGCCAGGTTTGAGGCGCAGTAAACTGGTGGGGACCTCACCGCCCCCGAACAAGTGGCCCTTCCGAAGAGGATGTGGCTAGTGAGCTAGATTTTTGAAAAGGGAACAGAACCACTTCAACGTTGAGGGCCACTCACCTCTCCTTGCCCTTCCGCCGCGGCACCTCAGGTATTGGCCTGGGACCGGGTAGGGGTAGGCGGAGTGCTGAACTTACTTCCTAAACTAGCCAGGTGCACGGCTAGTATTATCTCATTTAATCCTCACAGTCGGGAGAGTAGGTCCCCCTTACAGGTGAGTAAACGGGGGTCCTGAGAGTGGCTAAGTGTCAGGTTGAGCAACAGCAGAGACGGGATTTGAACGTGCCTCAAAGCTCCAGATCAGCTCGTGGCTACCCATAAGGCCCTTATCTTACACCAGACCACTCCAGGGGCTTCGTCTCCCGCCCCAGCCACCCGAAGGGGTCCCTCATTCAACATCCAGGGTCTAGGGTTCCACAGGTACAGGCTGGTACATGGTACACTGAGAAACACTTAACTTCCCAGGAGTCCTTTATAGCCTCCAGTGGAATAGGTAATAGTATTTTTTCTGCCTCTGAGAGAAGGTTTGAAATGAACTAAAGGTGAAGAGAGCCTAAAGATGGTAGGTGTCAAGAGCGGATAGGAATGAGACTATACAAGGAGTAGAAGACCAAGAAGAGAGGAGGAAGGACAAAGCTAGCAGTGACTGAGGTCAGACTGGCCCACTTACTTCAGAGCTTGAGACTCTACCCGCCATTCCTGGTAGATGTCAGATGGAAGCCACTCATCTGTGGGGATTCTGGCCTTGACTTGCAGAAAGGTTGATCTTTGCAGGTCAGTTTCATCGGCAATAAAATGACATTAATACTTGCTGCTTCCCCATCTGATAAAGAGATTCTGTGAGGGATTAAATTTTGACCTCTCAGTAAGGTGTAATCACCAACGGTAAGCTTGGGGAAGGAAGAGTACAACTACCTATGAGGCTGATTCCTGTAAGGCTGCAATTTTGTTTGTTAATCATCAACATTTATTGTCTCTTCTCTGGAGTGGAGATAGCCAGAGTATCTTCTGAAGAACATTAGAGCAGGTGGAAGGTAAGATATGTAACTTGTCTATACTGATAAACCTATACAATAAAATAATATTATCAGAATTGGAGTTTCTGATCCCCAGCCCTTAAAATTAAGTAAGATTTGAAAATGCTTTATAAACTGCAAAGGACTGGTGTAGTAGATGTTATTAATAACACTAATAAAGAAAATACAACAATTGCCAGAATTTATGATGCTAAGTATTATTTCATTTTTTTGTTCCCTTTAAGTATTCCTGGGCTATGGATTTAGGAAGAGATTAAAAGGAACCCTTCAGAGAAATGGATAGCCCAAAAGTCAGGCTAGAATTGTTTATCAAGGCAAAACAGAAGAAAAAAGTAAGCAGGTATGTTGCTGACACAAAAAAGAGGTATTTACTATTTGAAATATCAGTGATGAATCATTTAATGTGAAAATAAAATGCCCACAATCTAATATATTTTTCCATGGAAAGAGTCTCAAAAATAATTTTTGGATACTTTCAGTAGCATGTAATTAAGCAGATATACCTGAAAACCTATTATATTTCACTTAAGATCAAAAATAGAGGAAGCTAATTTGTGGTAATACAATCACACTTTATAGGGGGAAAAAGTGTTACTTATTTGTGTTGCTTGCTAGTAATTGGGTTATATGAAACCCAGCTTCTGTTTAGTGCACTCTAAGCCCCTTGGATACATACTCATCCAAATCTCCTCTGCCCAGCTCAGATGCTCAGATTTGGGGTAACTCAGCTCAGGAGTGCGTCATTTCATGGCTGATGCTTTCTACCAACTGGTGAAAATACTCAGAATTACTTGAAAAACCTCATTTAACTCTTTTTTCATTATTCTCTAAATGGGAGACAAGTGGAAGCCCAGAGTGTTGGGATTGGGACAAAGAAAAGCTAGTGTGGACTTCTCTTCCTCCTCCTTATTGCTAGAGTCAAGTGACTACAATTAAAATGAACAACTTAGATTTATGTGGAAAGATCTGCCAGATGCACTACTAAAGAAAAAACCAAAGTGCTGAACAAAGATGCTGCCATTTGTAGAAAAAACAACAAACAAAAACTTACAAACAAACATTTGCTGTCTGTAAATGAATGAACTGTCTGCAAAGAAATCCAAGAAACAGAATGATTAACCTGAGAAAAAGAATTTGGGAGAGAGAATGCAGAAGATCCATGTGGGAAGAGATTTTTCATTATATACTTTTTTATACTGTTCGGATTTTGTCTCATTTGCATGCATTGTGGTTACACACCCCAAAATACCAGCTTTTAAAAGAAGAGCCGAATAAGAAGAGTCTCCCAAGAGACAGGTTTCAATGCTCTAACGCCTCTATATTTCTCATAAGACAGAAGACTGCAAGAGAATTCAAGTTCTCAAGAGAGTGGTCAGGTGGTGAGGTGAAAATTAGAACCTGCAAAGGCAGGGCACCAGAGGGTGGAGGGAGGAGTCAGCCTATTTGGGGCCATCTGTTCTACCCCTCCCTGGAGGCAGTTGTGAGAAAGTTCTGTGGAAAGCAGAATTCTAAGATAGCTCCCAACATACCCACCCACTGGTGTATACAATTTATATAACCTCCTGCCCTTGAGTGTGGGCAGAACCTGTGAATATGATGGGATATCACTCCTATGACTAGGTTTCTAATCAGTTGTCTTTGAAATGATCCAAAGGGAAATTATCTGGCTGGGCTGGGCCTAATCACACGAATCCTTAAAAAAAAAAAAATATCACATGAGCCCTTCAGGAAAGCAGAGACATTTGTCTATGTTGGCCAGAAACCAAGTTGGTTGACCAGGAACCAGGTAGGGAGACCACGTGTCGAGGAACTACCGGCGGCATCTATGAGGTAAGAGTGGTCCCTGGCCAACAGCTAGCAAGAAAATGGGGACCTCATTCCTGCAGCTAGAATTCTGCCAACAATTGGAATGAGAGACCCCAAACCTCAGATTAGAATTGCAGCACCTCAACTGTAATGTGCCTAGACTTCTGACTGCTGGAAACAGAAATAACAGAAGGGTGCTGGGATTTTTTTGCTTGTTTTTGAATATCATAGAACCTTTATTATTTTTTCTTCAAAATTTTTAAATACTATGTAACATCCATCTTTTAGTTATGATACGATTTACAGACATTTAAAACGCATCTTCATGGGGCACCTGGGTGGCTCATTGGGCGCCCATTCTGATTTTGGCTTAGGTCTTAGGGTAATCAGGCTCCTCGCTGAGCAGGGAATCTGCTCGTCCCTTTTCCTCCCCCTGCTTGTGTGCATGTATATGTGCATGCTCTCTCTCTCTCTCTCTCAAAAATATATATATATATGTAAAATCTTCTAAAAAAATAAAATAAGATGTATCTTCATTTATAAATATTTTATATTTTGTCTATAGAACAGATAATTTAATGGGTTCTGCTTTATGCTGCTAAATTTGTGGTAATTTTTTTATGTAACAGTAGAACACTAATAAGAGTTTTTTGGTTAGAGGATCTCCATGGATTAGGAGAGTCCCCAGTAGATCCTATCTTAATAACCAATTATGAGAACTAGAGGCTTTGTGAGCTGGAAAGAAAGGGTCAATTTTGGGGGGGTGCATTATTTGTACTTATCACATGTCCTCCAAACCAAATATCTTAATCTTTCCCTTGTTGAATCAGAACTGTCATATAGTACTCCTCACTGGTGTAATTTTTAGGAAAAAAGTGAAACAAAACCCAAAAACTTCCCCTCTCCTTTAATGTTATACTTAAATATTTATATTACATTTGTTAGTGCTTCTTCATTAATTTTTAAAATCTAAGGAATCACTGGCATCCTAGCAAATAACATTTTATACTACTAATGAGGGATCAGAAGCTATACATTATTTAATTTATAACACAATAATTTTATTTTCTCATTTAAAAAAGAAAACACTGCCTTGGAAAAATGTCATACCTGGAATAAGTTCTCCATATATCCTCCATCTCTGGTTTTCTCTCTTTTTTTTTAAGATTTTATTTCTTTATTCGACAGAAAGAGATCATAAGTAGGCAGAGAGGCAGGCAGAGAGAGAGGGGGAAGCAGGCTCCCCGCTGAGCAGAGAGCCCGATGCGGGGCTCCATCCCAGGACCCTGGGATCATGAGCTGAACCGAAGGCAGAGGCTTTAACCTGCTAAGCCACCCAGGCGCCCCTCTAGTTTTCTCTTTATGTTTACCATAATTGTGCTGCCAACTAAGTGCATAATTGAAGGGATAAAGATTCCAGAATAACATTCTGGCCATTAAACTCATAGAAATATCACTATTCCTTGCTCTTTATGGCCCTCAAGTTTATTATATATTTAATTATATGATATAATAAAAGGGTAAAGTTAGTCTTGAGATCATCTTGCTCCAACCCAGAAGTAACTTTGAAAGTATAACCCCTTCTGAACATAGGCTCCATGTGCACATTTTATGTAATCTAGGCTTAGATGGAAAGATTCTCTTTCTACTCTACTTAGTTACCTTATTTCTTGGGATTCAAAAATATTCCATCTGCTTCCTGCCACCACTTCACTGAATTTGTACTTGTTAAAGCTATCTTTGACCTACTTGCCAAGCCACTGGACACTTCTCCGTCCTCATCCTTTGTCACTTCTCGGCACCTTTTAGTACTGTTGACCCACTTTGAAATGGAGTCCTAACATGAATTTGTTTTTTGATAAATCAAAAACAATGTCACATTCCTTCTTTCTTACTGACATTCTTTTTCCTTGGCCCTCAGGCAACTGACTCTCCATTCTGACTCCATTCAAATAAAGAGTTTCCTTGCACTTTGTTTAAAAGAGGAAACTTCTCTGTAGTAATACAACTCCCAGAATACCTCTCACCAAAGCCGTCCCTAAAGGGGTGTGTCTTATGGTGCAAGATTGCTGAAAGTCCCAGAGTTGAATTACACAATCAGATTCTGAGACAGTGACAGATTGTTTTCTTTCAAATTTCTACTTCCTGAAACCAAGGCTGTTTATGAGAAACAGAGTATTTCAGGGAGAGCACACTAAAATTAACCTTTTTCAGAGTCAGATTTCCTGGTCTTTAAAGTGTTTATCCTCTTCTTCGAGACAAAGGTGAGTATCAGCCTTAAAATGAAAAAACACAGTAGATGTGGGTACAAAAGATGGCATAATGTATAAGGAGGTATTTTTCTGAACTGTGACCTTGTTTCTACTTCCTGATCTTCCTACATTTAATAACTTTAAAGCTCTAAGAATACTTATACTTCTAAAAAACGCCACAGAAAGGGGGTAAGGGTTGGGAAGGGGAAGGAGCAGTAAACTTGGGTTATTGGGGAAAGGAGAAAAGGAACCTGTTTTTTAGAAGGCGTTTTGTTTTGTTTTGTTTTGTTCTGTTCTGTTTTGTATAGAAGGTTTTAGTAACAAAGTCCCCATGTCAGGGAGCTTGCTATTGAACATCGGGCTTTGTCACTGAATCGAGGTGTTTGATTAAAGCATTAAAAGAGGTGGGATTGGGACCCCTGGGTGGCTCAGTCAATTAAGTGGCTGCCTTTGGCTGAGGTCATGATCCCAGGGTTCTGGGATCGAGCTGGGCATTGAGCTTCCCTGCTCAGCGGGAGTCTGCTTCTCCCCTGCCTATCACTCACTCTGCTTGTGCTTGCTCTTTCTCTCTCTCTGTCAAATAAATAAATAAAATTATTTAAAAAAGTAAAAAGAGGTGGGTTTACGTACGTGAAAAACCCCAGGACTTTTGCCTGGAGTACGTAGGTAATCATAACAAACTATCACTTGTATGATAACCTCAGTGACTTTGCCAGGAAACAGATAAGAGTGGGGAATTACTCTTTTTGTTTAGGAAGAACTGACAGGAATTCCGGGTGTGGTGAAGCATTATGTAGACAGAAAGCATATAGAAAAATTCCTTCATGCTTTATTCAAAAGAATCCTTTCATTAACAAATTTTTTCCTTTGAAATTAGGGCTCTAGATTACTTTGAAAAGCCACAGATTATAAGCTTTAGAATAGTTTGGGACTTGCAGGTGGGTGAGGGTCCAGGGGCAGGGTCAGAAAGGAGGAGATTTATGTCACAACATAATGGCACCTCTGTAATATTTGTTTCTAGCTCCCTCTGCCTTTTCTTTTCTTTTTACTTAGTGTAGCTAGCACTCTTATGAGAAGCAATCTCTGCTTTTGGCTGATATTTCATTGTTAAGAACATTTTAAATTCCTTACGCATAATCACTGCTGCTGTTCAAGTCTATACATGAGACTTCAGCATAGACTCCACACTCCATTGTTTCTCCTCTTTCCTCCTTGGCCTCAAATACATTTTGAGTATTGAACTATATAGAGCATTTGTAATTGTACCACGGGAGCTGTGCACCCCTGTCTAGATGGGGTGTCAGCAGATTACATGTACGGGGAGCACAATTTTGGGTAAGGCTGGGTATAGGTTCACTTACCACCTGAGAGACACACCAGACCTAAACAAATGCCAAGTAAAGTCTTTATATCCAGTGACCAAAACCTTTGACTTCTCTCTTTCCACCTCCCCCTTCCAAACTCTGTCAATTTACTCTCCACTTCAGCTACCTTTTGAATCAAAGTTGAAGGAATTCTCCAAGTTCTTCGCTACCAAGACACCAGAATTTTATAGTGTCCTTCACTGGCATGAGTAACGTTAAGGTGGCTGGTGATGGGGACCACAAAGAATTGCACAAAGAGTACAGCAACGTGCAGGAGAGAGTTTATTCACTCTCCAAGGGAAGACAAGGGCCAGACATCAAGAGAGATGTCAGCCTGAGTTTCTGTTAGGTTGGGCTCTTTGAGGGGTTTTGAAAGATGTGTGAGGGTTGCAGCTACGCCCGTGAAGAGGGATGGGGTGGGACACGACTCTTGGACAGGTAGAGCGGGAGGTGACAGGTGTCTCCAGGAGCTCTCTCCAAGGCTTGTCCAGGATGTGCTTTGTGGTTAGGCCAAAGAATATGTTTTGTAGTGGGGTCTATTTTCTGAGAATAAAGGGTACCATGACCTAGAAATACAAAAAGCAAGGGCCAGGTATAAACACTTGTGAGTTTTGTCTGTAAGATTGGCTGAGGAGGGGGCTTTGGATAGATTTCTTTCAAGAAAGGAGCCAATGATTACTTTAAAAAATATGTGTATATATGTATGTATATATATCTAAAATATCTATCTATATATCTATCTCTATATATCTATATATCTAAAATATATATCTATAATATAAATATATATATCTAAAAATATATTTTAGAGCCATATATAAATCATAATGGCTGTTCTAAAATCTCACATGAAATGATACTGTGTAATGAGCACACCTGACATGTTAAGCTCTAATAATCTCCCCTTAAGTCCTAGGTGATTTAAGTTTGGGTTCAGAACCTGGAATTTTCTTTAAGAATAAGTGTATTCATTTCAAACTATATCTGAAATTCCATAGTTCCTCCCATTCCAAAAGAATTTCACTGATCCCATTCCCTGAACACAGTACACAGTCTACTTTTACTGTCCCTTAATCTATTTCAGATGATGATGGCTTTTTAGCATAAAATGTTCGTTGACAATGCTAAAAAATGCTTTTTATCATTTTATCATATCTTCAGTCCTTGTGAATTGCCATAAAATTATAACGATGTAGAAGGTAACGAATATTTTTTGAAATAAGAATCATAGAGAGGATAGGGGCACCTGGATGGCTCATTCAGTTAAGCAACCAACTCTTGATTTCCACTCAGGTCTTGATCTCAGGGTCACAGGAAAGCCCATTTTGGGCTCTACACTCAGCGTGGAACCTGCTTAGGAGGCTCATTTCTTTTAGGGAATCCATTCTAGGAAGGATATAATTCTTAGTATGGAGAAAATTCACAAAGATGTTCATCATAAAGGTATTTATGATAACAACAAATTGTAAGCTAACAAAAGGAAGAGGTCAAGCAAACTATAGTACAATAGTCCCTCCTTTATCCATGGTTTTACTTTCCACTGTCTCGGTTTCCGGCAGTCAACCACCACCAGGAGCAGATGATCTTCCCTCTGACACTTCGTCACATGCCTGCTGTGTTCACCTGACTTCATCTCCTCGCATAGGCATTTTATTGGCTCACATTACCCAAGAATGGTGAGTACAGTACAGGCATATCTCATTTTATTGTAATTGCGTTATTGCACTTTACGGATACTGATATGGATACAGATACTGAGCTTTTTACAAACAGAAGGTTTGCAGCAACCCTGCATAAGGCAAGTCTGTCAGCAGTTTGTCCGACAGCATTTGCTCACTTCATGTCTCAGTGTCACATTTTGGGAATTCTCTCATCGTCTCCAACTTTGTCACTGTTATGTGTGCTAGGGTGATCTGTGATGAGTGATTGCAACAACTTATGAAAGCTCAGATGATGACTAGCATTTTGTAGCAATAAAGTATTTTTTCATTAAGATATGTACATTTTTTAGACATAATGTTATTCCACACTTAATAGACTAAAGCATAGTGTAAACATTACTTTTATATGCACTGGGAAACCAAAAAGTTCATTTGACTCGCTTTATTGCAATATTCACTTTATCATAGTAGTCTAGAAGTGAACCCAAAATATCTTAAAAACATGCCTATACAGAGGCCCCTGGGTGGCTCAGTCATTAAGTGTCTGCCTTCGGCTCAGGTCGTGATCCCAGGGTCCTGGGATTGAGCCCTGCATTGAGCTCCCTGCTCAGCGGGGAGCCTGCTTCTCCCTCTCCTCCATGCTCATGCTTTCTCTCTCTTGCTGTCTCTGTCACTATCTCTGTCTATCCATCTCTCTCTCAAAAAAAAAAAGGGTGTGCCTGTACAATAAGGTATTTTGAGAGAGAGAGAGAAATACTACATTCACATATGTTTTATTACAGTATATTGTTATAACTGTTTTATTATTATTGCTGTTAATCTCTTCCTGTGCCTAATTTAAAAATACATACTTTAGGTATGTATATATAGAAAATAAAATACGGTATATATAGGGTTTCATATGGCTTCAGGCAACCATAGTTTTGGAATGTATCCCCTAAGGATGGTGGGGGAGCCTATGGTATATCTGTAAGACAAGATGAAGAATAGTACCAGCATAGAAAATACTGAGTGAAAAACAGATTCAGAATCAATGAACTATTATACTTATAACTGCGCAATACATATATAAAATATAGATACAGAAAGATATAAATTCACAAATATTCTAAAAAATTTTTTTAAAGATTTTGTTTATTTATTTGACAGAGAAAGAGATCACAAGCAGGCAGAGAGGCAGGCAGAGAGAGGGGGAAGCAGGCTCCCCACTGAGCAGAGAGCCCGATATGGGGCTCGATCCCTGGACCCTGAGATCATGACCTGAGCTGAAGGCAGAGACTTTAATTCACTGAGCCACCCAGGCGCCCCTAAATTCACAAATATTCTAAAAGTGGTTAGTGTCTTACAGTGATAGATTAATTGTTGTTTTCCTTTTTCTATGTCTGTGTATATATTTTTATATTGACTTTTATATTACTATATAACATACTTCTATTACTTTTTGACAAAACTAATAGAATGTGTTAAATAAAACTATACTGCTGTCTAGTTAAAAACAACTGTACAGTCTTTGAAAGATAAATCTTACCTTTTCTTTGTTCGGCATACAAATAACTAGCTATTTGAAAAAGAGAGGATTGAGTCTCAGTACTAGAGTGAATGGGCATAGCAGAGTCAGAGAACATAGACGGAAATACCAATTGAAACACTTTCTCTCAGCTGATTTTTTCCTGCATTGATTGCTTCAGTCTCAACCATGGTTTTTACTGCAATCGACTTATTCTTTTGAAGAAAGAAGAAAGGTAGGGAAAGAGGAATAGAAATTTTACATGATATGTATGCTAATAATTTCCTAATTAGTTTCTCATTCTTTTGGATTCCCATGACCTGGATTCATACATTTATGTCTATACATGTCATACATTTATGTCTATACATTTATGTCTATACTTAACATTCATTGTTGCCATATCTTTTCATATACTCCTTGTACACCTCAAAGTAAATTGTGTCATTGGCTTGCCCAAAAAACTTTGCTCAGAATTTTAACCCTAGCATATCTAGTTACTGTGATACATTCCCCATGAGTGCATTATAAGCACTAGAAAGTATGCAAAATTTTCAACAAAATTCTTGTCTGTTCATAAGTGTTTTTCTTTTCTATAAAAAAAATGCTTAGGTCCTCATCATATGTCCTTTTATTTGACCACTTCTTCAGAAGAACTTAATCTCTGATTATAGTTTGGATGCTGCAGGTCATCATTTTCCAAGATAACTATATCCCCACCCAGAAATTTGCTTCCCTGAATCCTCCCCTGCATTATTGTGAGGGATAATAAAATGTGAGTGAATAGCATCTCTTCTGAGATATTACACAATCAGGTCTGATTCATACCTCCAAAAGTTGCAGGTTCTTTATTAAGAAATATTTGAAGCCTTTTGAACCCAGATTCCCCCTGCCACCTCCCACCTCTCCTCTCCCCCAGTGGGCCAGAGAGACAGGTAGGACACTAGGGACTACTAGGTGGAGCTTTTAAAGGCACAGCTTGCCGGGCAGCTAAGAAGCAGACAGAAACACCCCTACCTGGGCAATTCAGGCTGCAGGCTCCAACCTCTTAATGTTGATGTGGCAAAGCACTTCATCTTTGTAGCTCTCCTTCAGGACTTCTCTTTTTTTTTTAAACTATTTTTTCCTTTAGGGTTTTGTTTATTTAACAGAGAGAGACACAGCGAGAGAGGGAACACAAGCAGGGGTCGTGGGAGAGGGAGAAGCAGGCCTCCTGCTGAGCAGGGAGCCCTATGCAGGACTCCGTCCCAGGACCCTGGGACCATGACTTGAGTGGAAGGCAGACACTTAACCAACTGAGCCACCCAGGCAGCCCTCCTTCAGGACCTCTTGAGGCATATTCTTTAACTATATTTCCACTCAATAAAATGAGCTCTCATTACTTTATTCAAACCCAAAGGTCATTTTTAGGCTTCATCTTTCTCTGTCCTTGCAATTTTGACACTGTTGATTTCTGCAGATTTTCTTTTTTGGTTTCCATATCACCGTGCATTTCTGGCTTTTCTCCTACTTGTCTGGCTGCACTTCCTTTTTATATTCTTTCTCTGCCCATGGCATGTACTGCATTGTGCTCTCTGCCTCCTCTCTCTCATGTTGGATGAATGTCTGTGGCTACACTTGTACCAGTTTATACTACAGGTCCTGCGGTTCTTCCAGAGTTCTGGACTCTTACATCCAGGTGTAGACTTCTATTGCTAAATATCTCTCTTCTACATCCACAGGCATCTCACATCGAACATTTTCAACCTAGATTTATTTACCACCTCCATCAGTATATTTTTATATTGATATCTGGCACTAAAAGCCATGTACTTGCTCAAGCTAAACACGTGGGGCTCTCCTAGACCCCTTATATCTTTACCAAACAATATCTAATAAATTTTGAAATGACATTGATTCCATTTCTTAAATGTCTTTGGAAACTACCCATATCTATGTATTCCTGGTTCAGTCCCTCAAGATCTCACAGCATATCCTGATCTCCTCAGCCTCTAGCCTTTGTCCTGTTGGACTGGATATTTCCAAGAACCCAGAGCATTCTTCTACCCCAGAACTTCTTTACAGTAACCATTTTTGAAAACTAAGACTGTATCATTTATCTCTGGATTCCCATTACCTAACCCAGTGCATGACACATTGTAGATACCCAATATGGATTTGCTATATAAGTAAAATTTCATGGATTCCTACTTCTCTGCCCTATTTCTTTTGTTAAAGTGAGACTTACCACAACTTAAAGCTCCCTAGCTCACAAAGGACATAATTTTTCTCCGGAATTAAATTAAAAAAAAAAAAAATCCATCAACCCAACATTTGAAGAATTGCATCTACTTTTCCACACATATATAATGATATCTACTCAACTAGAGACCGTAGAAGGTTGAGACATTTGAGGGGTTTTGGACCCTGCCAAATGCGTCTTCTAATTTGGTATTGCTTTAAAAAAAAAAAAAAAATCCAATCATAGCTCTTTTGAGTGAGATGACATACTTGCCAGACGAGATTTTCCTCATGTGTGTTTACAGTAGCTGCAGATGCATCCACCCTTCCATGAGATTCTGGCCCTACTCCAGTGTCTTCCATCCTGCTATATTTGCATCATGCCTGTCCTAGGCACAGGACGAGAGATCTTTTACTAGGATAAGTTGTGATAAAGATTAACACTCAGTGATGAAGTGTGGCTACTCGGATTAGTCATTTGTGTTAGGTGGGATTGAAGGGGGAGGCAGAAAGGTGAGAATGCCTAGTTCCAAAGTGAGGCTGAAAGAAAAGCAGAAGATAATACATGCAGAAAGCATCCCTAAGTTAACCATGAGACTTGAGTGAAAGGAAGTGCCACTAAAACGTGTACAGTGTCACAATGTTTTGTTAATCACTTCTGACCACACCTAGGTACCTCAATTGAGAGGCAAAAATCAGACTGCTCAATAATTGTCAAAGAATACTTAGTTAAATTTTGAAAACTTACACTTTTAAATACTTTATTGTAAATATGAAGATATATGTATATATAATAAAATATATGAACATATAACTCTGCAAAGAAATAATGATATCAAAATGTTTATAGTGCTTATGTCCTAGAGGTACTTTGGGTAATTCTTACCTTTTTTTTACCACATTTTTTCTCCAAATTTTTAAATAACACCATTTGCACTCATTATAATGAAATGTTTCAAAAATCTAGATCTTTAAAAATATATCAGAGAGGGTGCCTTTGTGGCTCAGATGGCTAAAAATACATCAGAGACCACTATGGTACAATCTTCAAAATTTTCATGACTTAACTACTTCCTGATGGAGCCTACTGGAAGACATCCAGTGGGCTGGTAATATCTTTCACTTGCAAGCCAGAAGCCACTGTGTATGAAAAAGCGAGTTACATTGAAAGAAAAGAAAAGCACTACTTATTATGCAACATAGATTTGAGAAGTCTTACAGTATTTCAACACAGTCATTCCCCAAATCACAGTTGTCAAGGAAAAGCTTTTTAGACCACAGCTGCACATGCACAAAGTGTGAAAGACTGAGTGAACATGAGGCAATTAGGGAGTTCCCCCTGGCCAGGTTTTCTCCAAAAGATATATCCCTTCAGGGAGACAATAAAAGAGTGTGGAGGGGGATGGGGTGGGACAAACCATAAGAGACTCTTAACAGTAGAGAACAAACTGAGGGTTGATGAAAGGAAGTGGGTGGGGGATGGACTAGACGAGTGATGGGTATTAAGGAGGGCACTTGTTATGATGAGGACTGGGTATTGTATGCAAGTGATGAATCACTAAATTCTGTTCCTGAAACCAATATTGCACTGTATGTTAACTAACTGAAATTTAAATAAAAATTTGTAAAAAACAAAACAAAAAAAAGTATCCCTTCAGGTCACCCTATCTGCTCCCATTTAGCCTGTTCTGAATGCACAGCTCATCTAAGACCTGGCCTTCCATTTTACTTTCCTGGAAAGGTAGAGACCTTAGCTGAGACCAGTTGGGAGTTCAAAGTGAACATGTTGAGAATGTGATGCTTACTGAATACCCAAGTGCAGATATCCAATAAACAGTTGAAAACATGCATCTGAAAATTTCAAGAGAGAAGTTTGGGACTCCGGTGAGTTTCCTCTGTTCTCTTACCTGGATGTTTCAAGTAGCAATCATGCAACAATGTCTATGACATAATACAGGAAATAAAGAGTAGAGATTATTCCATATTCTGTCCATTCTCTTCTTATAATAAAGCCCTCTGTGTTTAATATTTTTTAAAACTAGAAAATTCTACATTAGAAATGGATCAAAATCTGTGAACACCAATTTTGGGTGTTTTCACACAAAGCTTTTGAATTAATTCCTTTTCCTAATTATATAGCTACACATAGTCATTGTAGAAATTATGAAAAGAAGAAAAATAATTGAAAAGTATTACTGAGAGCCAAGATGCTTAACATTTTGGTATATTTTTTCTGATTATGTTTCAGTCATTTTCAAAAATTGTGAGGTGTACATAACATTTGCCATCATAGTCATTTTAAGTATACAGTAGAGTGGTGCTAATTTACATTCACACTCTTGTGCCCCTATCACTCCCATTTACCCACAGAATTCTTTTCATCTTGCAACACTGAAACTCTATACCATCAAACAATAATTTCTCATTCCCTCCCTTCCCTCTCCTCTTGCAACCACCATTCTACTGTCTGTCGCTATGAAATTGATGACTCGAGGTACCTCCTGTAAGTAGCATCATGCAGTATTTGTCTTTTAATGATTGGCTTATTTCGCCTTGTATAATGTCCTCAAATAGCATTTGTCAAAATTTCCTTTTTAAGGCTGAATAATATTCTGTTTATGTATAGACCACATTTTGTTTATTCATCTGTTGATGGGGGCATAAGTTCCTTCCACTTTTTGGGTACTGTAAATAGTGCTGTTATTTATGAACATGGGATACAAAGGTGCCTGAAAGTTCCTGCTTATGGTTATTTTGCACATGTTCTCAGAAGAATCCCTTCCTGGATCATATGATAATTCTATTTTTAACTTTTTTTTTGAAGATTCCATTTATTTATTTGACAGAGACCGAGACAGCAAGAGAGGGAACACAAGCAGGGGGAGTGGGAGAGGGAGAAGCAGGCTTCCCGCTGAGCAGAGAGCCTGATGCGGGGCTTGATCCCAGGACCCTGAGACTAGGACCTGAGCTGAAGTCAAACACCCAATGACTGAGCCACCCAGGTGCCCCATTTGTAATTTTTAGAGGAAATACCATGTCTTCCATAGCAGTTGTACCATTTTCTGTTCCCACCAACAGTGTGCTAAGATTCCAATTTTTCCACATCCTGACCAATACTTTTTTCTTTTCTTTTTTTTTTTTTTTTAAAGATTTTATGTGTTTATTTTACAGAGAGAGAGATCACAAGTAGGCAGAGAGGCAAGCAGAGAGAAAGGGGGAAGCAGGCTCCTCGCTGAGCAGAGAGCCCGATTCTGGGCTCGATCCCAGGACCCTGAGATCATGACCTGAGCCGAAGGCAGAGGCTTTAACCCACTGGGCCACCCAGGTGCCCCTATTTTCTGTTTTCTTTCTTTTTTTGTCATGTAGCCATCCCTGTGGGTGTGATGTGGTTTTTCACTGTGATTTTTTTTCCCAAAAATGTTTATTTTATTTTTCCAGTGTTACCAGATTTATTGTTCATACACCACACCCAGTCCTCCATGCAATAAGTGCCCTCCTCAATACCCACCACCAGGCTTGCCCAACCCCCCACCCCCACCCCTCCCAAACCCTCAGTTTGTTGCTCAGAGTCCACAGTCTCTCATGGTTCATCTCCCCCTCTGATTTTCCCCCATTCCCCATTCCCTTTTTTTTAAAATTTCATTTATTTACTCAACAGAGAGAGAGGTCACAAGCAGGCAGAGAGAGGGGGAAGCAGGCTCCTCACCGAGCAGAGAGCCCGATGCGAGGCTCAATCCCAGGACCCCAAGATCATGACTTGAGCCAAAGGCAGAGGCTTTAACCCACTGAGCCACCCAGGCGCCCCTTTCATTGTGATTTTATTTGCATTCCCCAATTATTAGTGATGTTGAGCATCTTTTCAGGTGCTTATTGGCCATTCGTATATCTCCTTTTAAGAAATGTCTATTCAAGCCTTTTGCTATTTATTAAATTAGGTTGTATTTTTATTGTTGAGTGGTATGAATTCTTTATATATTCTGGACATTAACTCTTTATCAGGTATATGATTGGCAAATATTTTTCCATTTCATGGATTTCCTTTTCACTCTGTTTAAGATGACCTTTGATGCACAGAAGTTTTTTAAAGTTTATGTAGTCCGATTTATTTGGGGTTTGTTCGTTTGTTTGTTTGTTTGTAATCTGTGCTTTTAAGATCATACCCAAGAAATCACTGTAAAATTCAGAATCATAAAGATTTTCTCCCGTTTTTTCCCTAAGACTTTTATAGTCTTAAACTCTATGTTTTTGAGTTAGTTTTTGTTTATGGTGTAAGGTGTAAGGGTCCAACTTTATTCTTTTGCACATGCATATCCAGTTTTTCCAACATCATTTATTGAAAAGATTGTCCTTTCCCTCATTGAATGGTCTTACATCCTTGTCAAAAATCATTTGACCATATATGTGAAGGTTTATTTCTGGGCTACCTGTGCTATTTCATTGGTCCAGATGTCTGTCTTTATGCCAGTACCACACTGTTTTGATAAGTGTAGCTTTGTAGAAAATTTTAGAATTAGGAAGTGTGAGATCTCCAACTTTGTTCTTCTTTTTCAAGATTGCTTTGGCTATTTGGGTTTTTTGAGATTTTATATGAATTTTAGGTTGGATTTTTTTTTCTGTTTTTGGAAAAAAAATCATTGATCTTCATTGACTTTTTTTAAACATAGTGGCTGTCACACTGTATGAACAATGTTTTATTCTGCTTTTCTTCCTTAACATTATATTTATCTTATTAAAAATGATAATAAGGGGGCACCTAACTGACTAAGCCACTTAGGTGCCCCAATTATCATTAATAAAAATGATAATTTTATCATTAATAAAAATGATAATTTTATCATTTTATCATTAAAATTTTATGATAAAATAATTTTATGATAAAATAATGTTATCATTAATAAAAATGATAATTGGGGCACCTAAGTGGCTTAGTCAGTTAAGTGACCCAACTCTTGATTTTGGCTCAGGTCATGATCTCAGGGTTGTGAGATCAGGCCCAGCATCTGGGCCTGCACTGGGTGTGGTGTCTGTTTAAGATTCTCTCTCTCCAGGCTTCAGGGTGGTTCAGTTGATTGGGCGGCTGCCTTCAGCTTAGCTCATGATCCCAGGGTCCTGGGATTGAGCCCCACATCGGTCTCCCTGTTCAGGAGACAGC
Organism: Procyon lotor; assembly: GCA_028646535.1. NCBI lineage: Eukaryota > Metazoa > Chordata > Mammalia > Carnivora > Procyonidae > Procyon > Procyon lotor. The sequence goes on from CM053604.1 coordinate 78,516,555, forward strand.
CTGCTTCTCCCTCTGCCTCTGTCAGCTGCTCTGCCTACTTGTGCTCTCTCTGTGTCTCTCTGTCAAATAAATAAATAAAATCTTAAAAAAAAAAAAAAAAAGATTTTCTCTCTCCTCCCTCTGCCTCTCCCCTCCCTCTTGAAAAAATAAAAGTAAATAAATAACCATAACTTCTTTTAATTTAAATACTTCATAATCATACTTTACAGTGACTACATAAAGGAAAATGTACAAATGGAACTATAACTAAAAGATTAGAAAAATTTATACCTCAAATTATGTGACTTGTATATACATTAGATACTATAAACATAAAAATGAGAAAAATTTGATTCAAGATTGTAATTCTTACATTATTTTTGACCAACTACAATTCTGGAATTCATTTATCTACGTAGCAAACATTACTGAGCCTTTATAATTTTTGGAAGCCCTAGAAACCTAGACAAAAATTAGATATGATCTTCACCCTCAGGGAGAGGGAACAAGTACTAAAATTTAGTGAAAATCTAGTATGTGTCATGAGTTTTTACTTTCTGTTTTAATGTTCTCCTTAATCCTATGGGGAAGTGGTGTTAACCGCATTTAAAGATGGGGAAAATAATGTTCATTTCAGAAAGGCTGAGTGACGGGGCCGGGACACAGCTCAGGGCTGACTGCTTCCAAAGCTCATGCCCTTTGCCCTCTCCCTAGTTGCCTTTTGGCACTTACAACCTAGAACAAGAGACAATACATACAGCTAAATGGAACATGAACAAAACACTCTTATAGCTATTAATTGTGCTGGAAAAGAGTCAACAAAGTCTTTGGAGAAATAGAATTATAATTTAAGACTTGAAAACTGAGAATTTCATTAGCTACAATGGGGAGAGCAGCATTCACTGATTCATCCATTCACAAACCTGCACTGAACTTCTGCTGTGTGCTAGTCCCACAGCTAGCTCCAGCTGTGCTCTGAACCCTTGAAAGAGAATGACTGTGACACTGACCACCCTCGGGAGTCAGTCTCTTGGGAGACAAGTAGGTAACTGAGGATGACAGAGCCTTGTGCCACGGTCTGCCGCAGAGTCAAATACAGAGGCTGGGGGCCACGCTTCCAGGGTACTAAGTAAGGGCAGAGGATGTGCTGTGCTGCAGGTATGCTGAGCACGGCAGACTGGGTTCTTTGTGCCAAGTTAAGATGCTCGCACTTGATCCAATAGGCAACAGCAAGCCAGCAGACTTTTTTTTTAATTTAATTTTATTTTTTCAGTGTTCCAAGATTTATTGTTCATGCACCACACCCAGTGCTCCATGCAATACATGCCCTCCTAAATACCCACCACCAGGCTCACCCAATCCCCCATCCCCTCCCCTCCAAAACCCTCAGTTTATTGCTCAGAGTCCACAGTCTTTCTTGGTTCATCTCCCCCTCCGATTTCTCCCCATTCACCCTTCCTTTCCTTCTCACAATGTCCTCTATGTTTTTTCATTATGCTCCACACATAAGTGAGACCATAAGATAATTGACTCTCACCAGGGTGAGCCTGGTGGTGGGTATTGAGGAGGGCATGTATTGCATGGAGCACTGGGTGTGCTACATGAACAATTAATCTTGAAACACTGAAAAAATAAAATAAACATATTTGGGGAAAAAATAAAATTCTCACTAAAAAAAAAAGATAATTGACTCTCTCTGCTTGACTTAGTTCATTCATCATAATCTCTTCCAGTCCCATCCATGTTGATACAAAAGTTGGGTATTCATCCTTTCTGATGGAGGTATAATATTCCATTGTATATATGGACCATATCTTCTTTATCCATTGATCTGTCAAAGGGCATCTTGGCTCTTTCCACAGTTTGGCGATTGTGGCCATTGCTGCTACAAACATTGGGGTACACATGGCTCTTCTTTTCACTACATCTGTATCTTTGGAGTAAATACCCAGTAGTGCCAGCAGACATTTTTAAGCAGGGGAGTGACAAGGTTAATTCTGCTTTTTAGAAGCTATCTGGCAGTGTGTAAAGTACAGAGCCTGGAATCGTGGGAACAGACAGGTGACAGGAAAACCGTGGCTAATAGTGCCAATTTGAGATGGAGAGGACTCAGTCCAGGCAACAACAGAAGAGACTGGGAGAGTAGAGACCATCTGTACAAGAAGATGGTAGAATTCATGGACTGAGGCTGTATAGTGAGAATGTTAGGAATCAAGAGAACAGCATAAACAAAAGCTCAGAACCACTGCATTGTTTACAAGTGAAGGACTCGTTCAGCATTTCACAAATAAGTAATGAATGCTCTTTGAATTATCAGTATTCCTTTTATACATTTAGTCATTCTAAGACACTCTAATTAATAGTTTAATAGATTTTTTTTTTCTCCGAAGCAGTTTACACACAGCCTACAACGCTATTTACACTGTTAATTCTCTTAGCAAACTCTTCCTACATATAGTATAAGTGAAATTTTTATCGTTGTTATATTGAAACATAGATTTTGAGAAAATTGATTAGTGAATTTTTTTTTCTACAATGAAATTCAAAAGATTAATGGACTTTCTGAAATGCAGTTCAGAAAAGGTTATTGGTCAGTTAAATAATGTGCAACACTAATGTTTCACAGAAGTTTTCCATTTTCTTAGGTCATTACTAAGTCTTGTAATTTATTTGGTTCTTTTTTGTTCTGGTAGAGGCACATTTGTTTTCATTAATAAGCAAAGATACACATCCGGTTAAAAGCGGAGTCTCTTGTGCCTATGCTGTTATGTGTGGCCAGAAGAGGGCGGCAGTGAGGTACTAGAAAGAACGAACAGGCCCTTAAATTGCAGAGGCAGTTAAGACCATCCTGTAAATGACCTGAACATCTGTTCAGGCTGACATCTTAATTGATTCATTTTCTGAGTCAGATACTATGACATAAACATTGTCACAGAATTTACGGAACATCAGATGATGTCCTTATAATACAATAGAGTAATAAATTTGTGGGAATTTCTGTTAAGATTGATGACCATTAACACTGAGACATATCCTGAAATTTTTACATCAGTCTGAAGGGGAAAGATTAGAGGATGGATTAAAAGTGAAAAAAAAAAAAAGTAAACATGTTGTTTCTTGTTTTTTTATTTAAAGATTTTATTTATTTATTTGACAGAGAGATCACAAGTAGGTAGAGAGGCAGGCAGAGAGAGGAGGAAGCAGGCTCCCTGCCCAGGACCCTGAGATCATGAAATGAGCCAAACGCAGAGGCTTTAACCCACTGAGCCACCCAAGTGCCCCTGTTGTTTCTTGTTAAAGAGTGTAGGCAGAGAACTTAATAGTTTACAAAGACAATAAAAGGAATCGTATTTTCTTTGAACATTACAGATACTCCTGAAATAAAAAGAAATATTTCCAATTATTCAAATATATAGTAAGCATGGCATAGGATTAAGCAACTAAGAGAGATTGCCCAGATTAAAGAAATATCCTTTTATAAACAATTACTGAAAACAAATATATTTTGAGTACCTCACATGTGCTAGGAATTATTCTGGGCCATAGAAGGGAACAAAACAGACATATGCCCTGCCCTTTTAGAGCATATATTATAGTGGGGAAGAAAAACATTAAGCAAAACCACAATTAATTCCTAGTTACAATTGAGGAAAAAATGAAAACCAGTCTACCATAGGGCCCCAAGTAAACTAGTTTACGTTCATTCCCAAAATTGGAAATTAAATAAAATTTAAAATAGGACTTAAGAACAACTCATTCGAAGTTCTTAATAACAATTTATATTATGTATTTCCTTTAACAATAAATGAAATGGATAAGGAGGAATTTACATATTAATAAAAATAACATTGCGAAAGAGTATTTGGGTAGTTGATTCAGGGCAATTAAACACTGCCAACAGAAGTGTCATAAAATGCCAGAAGCCTTCTCTGACTGCCCGAACTTGACACCCTGTCAGTCATCAGGCTGGCCCCAGCTGCAACCAAGAATCTGTCCTCACTTGATCCACTCTAAATCCCAGATCCCAAACCTGGAAAACACCTGTGTAAATAGAATCCCCTACCTCCTCTTTTTCATTCATCTTCATTGGCATCTCTGTCATCCCGGATTCCCAGTTTGCCCAGGCTATGAGCCCACTTGTAGGCCCTCCAGCCTTTCTCTGAGCATGAATCCCTTGGCTTAAAAGGTTATCTATATATATTTTTTTAAAAGATTTTATTTATTTGACAGAGAGAAACACAGCGAGAGAGGGAACACAAGCAGAGGGAATGGTAGTGGGAGAAGCAGGCTTCCTGCAGAGCAGGGAGCCCGATGTGGGGCTCCATCCCAGGACTCCGGGATCATGACCTGAGCCAAAGGCAGACGCTTAACGACTGAGCCACCCAGGCGCCCCAAGGTTATCTATATTTTTAAAGGCAATTTAGACTTTTGTTATGTTCCTTCCCTCCACTGTATACCCTTTTCCAGATGTGGATTGACTGAGACCACCAGCCCCTCAGCTGACTCTGATGGGACCCATTACTGCTGAACCATGGCTGGACCCTCACGGATTCTTTTCTTCATCCTTAATTGATTGTCTTTCTAATTCTCTACAGCCCCTGTTTCAATCCAGGATCCCCCTTTTCAAGCTGAACTCATCCTGCCACCCTACCTCGCAGATCTCCATCTGTTTGACTTAGGATACTGGGTTTTCCATGGTGAACTCTCAGGTTTTCTCCTTCCCTTCTGCCTCACAGAGACAATGTTCTACCTTGTGTCTAAGCCTGCTCCTTTGACTTCTTAAACCAACCCCTTTTTAACTTCTTGTGATTTTTCTCATTCATATTCCCTCTTTCATCTTTTTTCTTTTCCTTCTCTTTTTCTTTCTCTTTTCTTTCTTTTTTTTTTTTTGCCTTCTGACATCTTCTTTGCCTACACACATGTTCAAATCTAATGATTCTTATAAAATATTCATTTTATGAATATTTTCCCTGAGGCTGTATTCCATCTTTCTCCTTCCCTTAACAACAGTGCTTCTCATAGTAGTCTGTATTTATCCCTTTCACCTCCTTAACACTTGTCCATCCATTTCTTTTTTTTTTTTTTTTGTCTTTTTTTTTGTCCATCCATTTCTTCTGGTCTGCCCTCTTCTGAAATGTCTACTTACATGATCAATGAGAACTTTCCAATCTCCTGATCTAGTCACCTCTTCCTAGTGGCTACTCTGGGTCTTCTTGGAACTTGTTGCCCATTGTCATGTCTCCACTGTTCTTGGTTCTCATATTTCTAGCTGTTTCTTTGGAGACCATTATATCACTATCTGGCTCCTGGGTAGAGGCATTCTCTAAAAGGCCATGTCTTCTTCATATCCTACCTTTGCTTCTTTTAATCTAGTGCAATGGCTTCTATTATCGCCAACCTCCCCCCCCCCCGTGTGGATGCACCCCAAATTCATCTCCAGTCCTAATCTTTCTCCTTAGTTTGACTCACATTTCCCACCTTTTACAGAGAGTTTCATTTCTCTACAAGATTCATGGGTACATCAAACACAACTGATCTGAACTCGTTGTCTCTCAGTGGTGCTCCACGCACCCTAGACTACCTACCTGCTAACTCTGACCATGATCTACAAGGTCCTTCTGTGCTCTTCCTCTTGCTCTTTGCTCCCCAAATCTGAAATGCATCTCTTTGTACCACTTTCCTTGTTCCCCAGACCCTGCCTCTCCCATTTTCTCCATTTGTTGGAGTCCTACCCATCCTTCAGTTTAGCTCATATTTGGCCTTCTTAATAAACACTAACTTAACTAACACCCCCCTTCCCCATTTTTCATCCATTCTTTGCTTGGAAGTCAACTACACCTGATGCCCCTTACTCTTATATTTGAGATACACATTTGTGTTTGTCATCTCTATTAAACCCTGAGGCCTGTCCTGGGACTGTGTCTTATTGATCTTTATATCCCCTGCAGGACCTGACACATAGCAGAAACCCTAGAAATTTTGGTTAATTTGCATTGTTGGAAGGAAAGTGTCACAAACCTTAATTTTTAAAAATATTTTATTTATTTGACAGAGAACACAAGTAGGCAGAGAGGCAGGCAGAGGGAGAGGGAGAAGCAGGCTCTCCTCTGAGAGAGAGCACGAGGCTTGTCCTGACAAGGCTTCTGACATGAGGCTTGGTCCCAGGACCCCAAGATCATGACCTAAGCTGAAGGCAGATGCCTAACTGACTGAGCTACCCAGGTGCCCCACAAACCTTAATTTTTTTAAAAATTGTAAAGAACATGAAATTTTATAGTATGCAGGCTACACATTTGGGAGACTATATGAAGTAAAAAATAAATTTACATCAAATATGGTTGATATTTTTGTCTCTGTCCTACTTCAGTTAAGGCAGATTTTTAGAGGGTTACATAAAATTTCACTTTGCTAAGGGCCTTTTTTTAGGAGTGAAGAAATTCTTGGAAATTAAGATTTAGTTTCAAGCTCTGGGATTTTATTTTACTATCTTTAAAATTAATAAATTGACCTGCTGCTGTTTCATGGATACTGACAAAAGACATGAGACTCTTGGGTCAAAGACAGAGGATATTATTATTCAAGAGCACAGCAAGAAGCATGAACATCATGTAGACATCAGTTTCTCATGTCCTCCAAGCCACAAAGGAGTGACACTGAGCAGGCCAGATGAATGTGGGTAGGCTTGTGTTGCAGCCAAGGAACATGGATCTTGAGGAAGCGACTGCTTTTATAGTAAACCTGTTCTTGTTCCAGAGGGAGGCATTACTTCATTCCTTAAGGTTGCTACAAATACAAACCTGATTAATTGCCCAGGAGAGGAGAAACAGGGTGGGTATTCTTTTTTTTTTTTTTTTTTTTTTAAGATTTTATTTATTTGACAGAGAGAAACACAGCGAGAGAGGGAACACAAGCAGAGGGACTGGCAGCAGGAGAAGCAGGCTTCCCGCAGAGCAGAGAGCCTGATGTGGGGCTCGATCCCAGGCCCCCGAGATCTGACCTGGGCCGAAGGCAGACGCTTAACGACTGAGCCACCCAGGCGCCCCCAGGGTGGGTATTCTTGACACACTCAGCAAGAACTTGCAGAGACGCCCACAGTCAATGGTGGATTGCTCTCCCAGAAACATTCTGTGAGAATAAGACTTTTGGTTATCCTGGTGTATCAGAGGGACTTAATAAATATTTCTTGAATCAAATTGATTTATTAGTGAGAAGAATGGGAAGGGAACCACTGAGGAATTTTAAAAAGTCAAATAGTGAATCCCTAAGGGAACAGTTCTAGATTTCAGATATGATTAGGAGGAAAAGTCAGAAGAGGAATGAGAACTAATACCACATGGCTTTATAACAAATAAAATTTCTAAAAACTTTACCTCCTGGGAGGTGAGAAGGACTCATATACAAAGCAATCAAACTAAGTCCAGACAACCTAAGACAATGCCTATAGCTTGCTATTAGTATTACAGTAACCACAGTTCTTTATATCTGCAGTGTTTTACCACACACTAAACTTCATTAAAAGTGTAGATACTATGCTCATTTGGGAACGATTAGCACACATTTCTTAAAATGGTGAACTACAAATCAAGGTAGATTATGCTAGTGAATTTGATCAGAATTAAATACTTCCTTCAACAGTTGCAGTCGAACAAATGAAATATCTTAACCTCTCAAGATTCTTTTTTTAATTGAAGAATAATCAACATATAACATTATATTAGTTTCAAGTGTACAAGATATTGATTCAACAATTTTACATATTCCTTAGTGCTCCCCACAATATGTGTAGCCACCATCTGTTACCATACAAAGTGATTACAATATTATTGACTAAATTCCCTATACTGTACTTCTAATCTCTATGACTCATTTATTTTATAGCTGGAAGTTTGTATTCCTTAATTCCATTATCTGTTTTGCCCATCCCCCTACCCACCTCCCTCTGGCAACCATCAGTGTTTTCTCTGTATTTAAGAGTTTGCTTTTTGTTTGTTTTTTTTCATTTGTTTTGTTTTTCCTGGATTGCACATATAAGTGAAATCATTGGGCATTTGTCTTTTTCTATCTGACTTTTTCACGTAGCATAATACCTACTTGGTCCATCTATTGTTGCAAATGGCAAGTTCTCATTCTTTTTTATGGCTGAGTAATATTCTGTTACATATATCACAACTTCTTTATCCATTCATTTATCGATGGGCACTTGGGTTGCTTCCATATCTTGGCTATTGTAAATATTGCTGCCAATAAACACAGGGGTACATATATCTTTATGCATTAGTGTTTTCATTTTCTTTGGGTAAATATCCAGTAGTGAATTATTAGATCATATGGTATTTCTATTTTTAATTTTTGAAAAACCGCCACACTGTTTTCCACAGTAGTTACATCAATTTACATTCCCATCAACAGAGCATGAGGGCCCCCTTTTTTCCACAACCTCATCAATACTTGTTCTTCCTAGGATCTTTTTGATCCTAGCCATTCTGACTGGTATGAAGTGATATCTCATTGTGGTTTGATTTGCATTTTCCTGATGGCTAATGATGCTGAGCATCTTTTCATGTGTCTTGGCCATCTGGATGTCTTCTTTGGGAAAATGTCTATTTAGGATCTCTTCCCATTTTTTAACAATGCTTTGGGTTTTTGGTGTTGAGTTGTATGAATTCTTTATATATTTTGGATATTAACCCCTAATCAGATATATCATTTGCAAAGATTTTCTCCCATTCACTAGGTTGTGTTATGCTAAAATTTTGTCTTTGAACTAAGGATGCTGAGATCAAGTGAGTTTCTGTTGAGGATTTCAGTCAGGAGGCCATGTAAAGCCATAGTAAGAGGATCAAATAAGGATGGTCTATAGAGAAGAATGGAACAGACCTTGTCTGTTCTGTTTGCCTCTATACTCGTATAACCTGGTATGGTACCTGATACATAGTAGGCTCCCGCTAAGTCTTGGTGGATTGAATAAAACAGACTCTGGAAGGGCAGAGAGAGAGATGGAGAGATGGAGATTACTTTTGCTTCCAACAGTTTTCCATTCCTGAGTGTAATCCCTCATGAGGACTATCTGCGTTTCCTGTCCCTACGTCCGTGAGAGATCCCTGTGTCTATCCAATAAATTCCCCTTTCTGCTAAAGTTAGTTTGGATGTGTTATGTTCCTTACAGCTAAACTAAACCTAAGAATTTCTTTTCTTTTTTTTAAAAAAGATTTTATTTATTTGACAGAGAGAAACACAGCGAGAGAGGGAACACAAGCAGAGGGAATGGTAGCGGGAGAAGCAGGCTTCCTGCTGAGCAGGGAGCCCCATGCAGGGCTGGATCCCAGGACCCTGGGATCATGACCTGGGCCGAAGGCAGACGCTTAACGACGAGCCACCCAGGCGCCCCTAAACCTAAGAATTTCTTAATATAAGCTTCCCAATCATTAGACTTTAAAGTCTTCTTGTTCTCAGGGAGCTGTGGTTCTCTGTGTAAACCAGAAATCTTGATGACTTGTCCAGAAATCATTGAGTTCCAGAAGTAGGCATGCCTCCACTTTGCGTAAGTGAACCTCACATTTTTGGGACAGAGAAAAGAATAGAAACTCAAATTCACCCAAAAATAAAGGAAATACCTCCAAAATTAAACTTGATGATCTTCTTTTAAAAAGCAACTTCTCAGGGCACCTGGCTGGCTCATTCAGAGAAGCATGTGACTCTTAATCTTGGGATTGTGGGTTTGAGCCCCATGCTGGGTGTAGAGTTTACAAAAAAGCAAAGCAAAACAAAACAAAACAAAAACAAACCAAAAAAAAAAAAAAAAACACTTTACAATCTTAAAAGTAACCTCTGAAGAAAAACTCCAGAAACTTCAACTTGAAGATCCTTTTGTAGAAAGGGCCAAGCCTTAGGCATTGTTGATTGAATGTGACTTTATTTAAGGTCCACGGGGAAGATTAGGCATGACCCGGAGACACCTGCTAACTTAAGCTCCAGGAGGAGGAGCAGCAGGTCACAGCTTCACCTCAACTTCTGAAGTTCTGTTGGGCTAAACTTGGTGATGCAGGAGACTTCTTTACAGTTTCTGGCTGTACTCTTTGATAATTGTGCAGCACGTGGAGAAGAAAGGTCATTCTTTCCTGCTCACTGACGTAGCAGAGAGAAAATGCCTCTTTGAGAGGGCACATTTAAACCTCTAAAGTGGGAGGGAGGTAGTTGAAAAAAGCCACAGGCGATCATTCTAGGTTTGAAAAATAGAAAAATAAAATACCTGGAGACAGGGTCACCTGGGTGGCTTAGTTGGTTAAGCATCTGCATTTCGCTCAGATCATGATTCCGGAGTCCTGGGATGGAGTCCCGCCTCTGGCTCCCTGCTCGGTGGGCAGTCTGCGTCTCTCTCTCCCTCCACCCCTCCTTCTACTGGTGCGCTCTGTCTCCCTCTCTCTCTCTCTGTCAGATAAATAAATAAAATATTCTTTAAAAAAATACTTGGAGGCAGTATGGTGGGTTTGCCAAGAACATAGGAAGTGAGACTTAGCTCTATGTTCTGGGTTAAGCTGCCAAATGCTTATAACTTCAGACTTCCTGTGTACAAGATGAGAATAATAATTCATACATTTACTATAAATATTAAATTAGATAATATCTGTAAGTTTCTTGGCCAACGGTACCAAGCTAAGTGGTCAGCAAACGTTAGGAATGATTAGGATTGTTAGTAATTCAAGCATTAGTAAGGAATGTGTTACTTTTATATGAAACAAAAGGGAGATTGATATTTTTTAAGCTGAAGGAACATGGCACTAAAAATATGATTAATACCTTTTCACTATTACTTTTGTAACATAAATCCGTACATGATAGAGAAATGTAAAAGAGACCAGTAAACATCTAACAAGATGGTAATTGTACAGTAAGCAGCCTTTGATTGTGCTATCAATCAACAGTTAGAAATATAAACTTCCTTAAAGAAAAGGAGAAGTCCCTAAATAGGAGGCACGTGTGAATTCTCACATGCAATCTTCAGACCTTAAAAGCAGTTGCAAACTGTATGGCCTGTAGATGGCGAACTTGGATAGGGTGAATACTAAGCATTGCCTATCTAGAGAAGACGGCAATGGTTTTTGTTTTGTTAAAAGAAGGACCAAGTAAAACTGATTCATTAATAAAGGCTGCACACTACACCAAGCCAAGAGAGTTCTTTGCTGACACACTCTGTTCCTTCCTCTGAATGGACTGTCCATCTACCTGTCCAAGTGAGTCTACCATCAGTCATATGTGCTATTGAGGGACAAGACGGTTAGTTTCCGAAAGAAATGTTTTGGTTCAGCATCCACGCTGGCTACTAGTCACTGATACAAGAGAACAGAGTATCAAGTAGGGAACATAAATAGATTTCTTAAAGTTTCTTAAGGAATACAGAAATGTTACCCTCTCAGAATATCCATATGTAACATTTTAATTATCTGAACCCATTGTACATGCAAGTATCCACATCTTTTGATCTATATGAATAATTATATCCTCCCTTTCTTCCTTATTGCTACTCTTGAGCATTTGTTCTGTACACTTCCCAAGGCAATCCTTTAGGGACCAATTACTATCCTTTATTGACATCATCTCACTGGCTGATGGAGATTTCTAGAGTACCACACTGGGCATTCAGGAGTCCTAAGGGAGCTTTGCAGTACTTTACATACCTATGTGCCCTGCTTGAGAAACATATTTTCTTACTTAAAATTCTACCCTGGGATATTAGTTTTATCATGTTTACTAGTTTTACCAGATCACAACTACATATAATATGTGAATTTGTGGGAAAATTCATGTTACTTTCCAAAACTATGGTTACTCATGCAGTGGCTTGAGATGTTTTGTTGGTTCTTTCAGTTGTGTAAAAGCCTAGCAACTTACCCCACATGATAGATTAACGACCTTTTGCTGCCTTATAAAAGGGTCACTGTCCCCAAAGGGCCTCTCAGCTTGTGGGTCAGGTGAAGGGACATCTTTAGACTTCTATGGTGCCTCTGTCCTATCATTTATCATAAGCTTGTAATTTTTTCCTACACATTGGCCTCCCCACATTGTGTGCTTCTGAACTCCAGAAACTAAACCACATTCATCTGTTCATTCTTAAGCAGTTTGTGTCTGGCACATAGTAGGTACTTATGAAAATGTTGAATGGATTAAAGAATAAGTCTATGTGCTTTGGAAGAACAAGAGAAGGCAGGATAAAAGAAAGATCAAAATTTAGGAAGAAAATAAGCCAACTGTCCATGAGGAATTGTACCTATGTTAGACAAATATTATTCCAAAGGTATAGAAAAAAAAAAGAGAAGAGCCATAAATTGTGTCCAGCCCAACACATTTATTTTTACTAACCAGACTCTCAAGAGGTTGACTTATAAAGTAACACACTATTTTACTATTTCTGGGAGAGAATACATCTCTTCAGAGATTACGATGTTTGTGTCTTATAGCATTGCCCTTACCCAATCCTATCTATTTCACATCTTCATTCATTTCAAATGAAGATAGTCCTTAACTTTCAGGATGAGACAGTTCTGGTTTTCCAGTAGCTTCTAAAAGCTTCTAAAAAGTTGCAGGTACTCTAAGACATGGTAGCTAGGGAAGTTATCAGAAAGTTCAGAAATTTTAAGATCTTATCTAGGAGTAGATTTGGATTTAAAGGTCCCACTGGTTTCTGGAAGCCATATCCTAGAAGGTGGGAATGAAGAACAAACAGAAACGGGTTCTGAAAGACAGTCCAAATAAGAGGAGTCACACGTTATCCCAGAACGTTACCAGGGAGTTTACCATGGGGCATCTGACAGGAAATAAAAGGGATGGCGGGGGACACAAGGACCATACACGGTGATGGAGAGTGTAAGGACAGTCGTGTTTGCACATGGTGAGCATGTGCACTCAGTAAATGCTGATCGAATGAACAGTCCATTGTGGACCTGATCTGCTGCTAAGGGAAGTCATCAATTGCTTTGCAAATGGCAGGGTTTGTTTATTTACTTATGTATTTACTTAGGTACATCTAAAAAAGGAATTAAAGTGATGTGCCCTCTTAAAATGTACATAAACCAGAGTAGGAAAAGTTAAAGCAGAAAACCACTTAAAAGAAAGGAAGAAAGCACTGTGCTGGGAACCTGAGGCTAGAGAATCATTACAACAGAGCTAATTGGAAGCTCTGAGCTTCCTGGCAACTAGTTCAAAAGAGAAATATGCTGAATTGTACAGTCTCATCAGCCAGTAAAGGGAAGTCTGTAAACTCATCCGGAAATGGAGACTTAAATTCTTGGAGCTTAATTCTAGAAAGAGTTTATTACATGGACTCTTAAATGAGGAAAGAAGACATTTAATAACGTTTTGCAAAAGCTACATACGTGTAATTCATAGACTAAGCTCTAAAGGTAACTACCAATGATATACTATATAAAATAGTAGGTGACGGGGAGAGGGGGAGAAGGGGTCAATATATGAAATATATACTACCACTCAAGCAAGAAAATATAAATATTGACCACAGTTCCCATGTTTGCAACTGATTGTGAGGCACATCTGTAACTTCCTTACTGCCTGCACTCTCGGTAAGGAGGGGGAAGGTAGTATGGAAGGTTCTTCTTCTTCCCTAGAGTTTCTGGACCTGTGTATTCTACCCTTGGGTGAAATAACACCATATATTGGTTATTGATTTGAAGCATATACCATTTTCTCTAGACCAGTACCCCCGCCTCATAGGATGTCCTCCAGCTGGCTCTGTAACCGAGTCTTCGATAGACTATTGCTTTGCTCTAAAAGGCCAGCTGCTCCTGGCGTTTGGTGAGACTAGTGAATCCTGTGGGAAGTGGCCTATACCATCCCGACCACAAAGTTATATGCATTACTGTTGATGAATTAAGCCTTTAGTAAGTCCACAGAAGATATTGCTAGTAGAAGCATAGAGTAAAGTCTAATCTATATCCAGAACAAATATCCATTCTAGTGAGAAAAATTGCTACCAAGTCCACAATGAAAGGGGTTCGATATAATCAGTGTCACCTGCATCGCACATGTTTGGAACTGTCTGCAGGGCTCAGCATGGGTCTCTGCTGCTGGTAATGTAAGCATAAGTGGTGGTGGCCAGGTCTGCCTTGTGAGGGGAAATCCTTGAGATTGAATGCATGAATAACTTCCCTTTCTGTCACCATGGCCATTCTGTTCCTGAACCCAGTGATGGGTTCAGGAATACTCATGATCCTGGGGAAAGAGGACAGCTGACATTTGCAGTCCTGGTCTTGCCCATCTGATTCTGGAGAGTCTTCTCTGCCCGTTGGTGAGCTTTCTCATGAGGCACAAGCATTCTCACACCATCAACCTATTTTGAGAAGTCCATGAGTGTACCTCTACCCTAAACCTTTTTGTAATCCAATATCATTCCTTTCAACTTCCTCATCAAACTGAACCTTTAGGTTCTGTGTACAAATCTTCACTATGAGAATCTTCCCTTCTAGATAAAGTGTGCAGTTTGATCTGCTTCTCAAAGTTCTGCTTATTTTGAACACTCATCTTCCTACTTGTCCTTCGTGACCAACAGTGAGAAGAGCTCTAATGCTGTTATCAATTGATTTATGGCTGGTGCCAGTATATTATATGCATAATCATTACTAACTCAATCTTGAATCTCTCCCCCCCTGCCCCCCGCCTATAGGGAAATCCCTTAAGGCTATGTTAATAGGTGTAAGGAGAGATGATATTCTAGGATTAGGTGCCATGAGAGTTGGAGTCATTTGCTCGTGAAACTTTCTTGTGCTTTTAGAACTTTCCTGAGTCTGCTCTTGTATATGCCACTTCAAACTGAGGGTGGAGAGCTCCTCCACACATCCAAATTGGAGAACAGGTCAATCAAATAGCATGTAATTTGGAAGGCAGCTCAGGTCTCATCACCAGGTCATTTCCCATGGCCAGATATTCAGTCTCTACCAGAATCCAACAGCGAAGATCAGGACATGTTTCTTAAGGAAAAGAGTTATTTGGCAGAGAAGCATGGTTTTGCTCTCAATTATGGGGCAGTATTAACGGCTCTCTTACTGGGAAGTTTCATAGGCTCAACGATCTGTTACACACTTTGTACACATTAGATTTTCTGAGTCACAAGAGCTAAGTAGCTGGAGTGGCTTATTCTTTGAACTGACTGAAGAATATTCTTTTGCTTTTGGCCTTCCTTAAATATAGAGCCTTATGGTTTATTCAATAAATAAGAAGGAACAACACCGGTGTAATGTTATTTTGCCTCTAAAATGCTAAAAGCCCACCAAATGTATGTGCCTCTTTCTTCATGGAACTGGATTCAAGATGCAGCAAATCGTCTTTCACTTTGCAGGTGATACCTCTAAATATTCCAGATTTCTAGACTCCCGAAAACGTCAATGAGTTAGTACATCTCTGAATGTTTCATGGAATTTATCTCTTATCCTCAGTCAGATATGTGTCTTACCAAGGCATCTTATGTATTTGTTACTTTCTGGCCAAAATGTGATAACAAATTCCACCTAGTGCAACTAGTACAATGAACCCAGAATCTCTGGTAAATGTACCCATGTTAATAATTTTGATCCAAAGGAGCTATGTTGCTTTTTTTCCTCCTTTGTCTAGTATTTTGGAATTCATTTTCACACATATTCTCCTGACTTCTGCTATATAAATTAGAAAAAAGTCACACAAGTCTTGGGACATATATGTTGTCTCCTCTGGGTATAACCTGGTCAGACTCTCCTGATATTTAGATACCTCAACCCTGCGGTTCCAAGAAGCAAGACCCTGATGCTCCTTGATTCTTTTTTTTTCCTTTTCCTTTTATTTCTTTTATATGTCCTTCTTTCCATCCTTCTTTCCTCCCTCCCTTCCTTCCTTCCCTTTTTTGAGTAAACGGCATATATTGGCTTTATTTTTATTTTTTAACTTGATATACAGTAAAATTGACCTTTTATTTGGCCTTTATTTTATAATTTTAACATATGTATAGATCTATGTAATAACCAACATCACAATTAGGATATGGAACAAATTTTCCTCTACATACTGCTTTAGCTGCTTATCACAGTCCCAAAGGGAAACTGTTCCCAGTCCAAGCAGCCAACAGTTGAAGCTTTGTGAAGACCATTGTTAAAAAGTATTAAAACAGTGATTGAGATAGCATAAGCTTTGAGGATATTAAGTTTCAGAAAGTGATCAGCCTGGTTCTGGATATATAGAAATTTTAGTATATTAGCAGGGGATATATATCTCAGAGTAGAAAGTCAGGATAAGGATGAATATTTCTTATTATTTTAAGCCAGTAACTCAGAGGTTTTTCTGAGTTAACCCAACCCCTGTGCTATAGGCTCCCTTTGGATGTGATTATTCTGCTGTAAGTTGGATAAGGAAAAAAATATCTTAAGATACTTTGTTTTATAAATCTTTATTTCTTGTATATAGTTCCAGCTAGAACCAGGGAGACATACTGGATGATGAATGCAACCTTTGCATTTGCTTTTGTCAATCCTGTCACATTCCAGTGAGAGGCAGCAGAGTCTTCATAGTAGATATAGTAAGAATCAGGAGAAAACAGCCATTCGCTTTTGGCGGGGGGCGGGGGGGGGGGTTGTTGTCCATCCTAATTGTTGAGATGTAGCTTTGTCTGAAAGGAAAAAAAATAATCCAGATGTTTAAGTCTTCAAAAAATGGGTGTTAATACTTTTGAGGTGTATGAGATGGCTGGGAGGTATTTGCCTCCTGGAATATTGGATAGTTTTAGGTGGAATGGAAGCTGGTGCCTTCTTGGGTAGAAAGGAGTGAACTCATTAGGGTTCTATTTGAGGCAGGACAGAAGCTAATATCAGTATGAGAGTGAGTCTCAGAATCTTAGCTTTGGGAGAGCTACATAGTGAATATAATATATTAAAACCTCCTAATCAAGAGGCAAAGATATAGTTTCTTATATTATTCAATGACTTAATATAATCTCAATATTAATATAGAATTTCATCTGGATGAGGAAAAGCTCGACCTAATTAAGTCCCAGCAGATTCTAGAAACAAAGGTTTTTGTCCAGCAATTCCAGGTTTTCTTGGGCTTCTGAGGGTGATGGATACAAGATTTTCACAGAGGGTCAGTAAAACATCTTTGATTCATTGCATGAGCTCTTGGGATCTTTATTCAACCTGAATAGATGGAGGATGTGTTTATTGTTTGTAGTCCTTTGCTATAAACTTTTCATGTGGCTTTGCATTTTGGAAAAATAGATAAAAACAGTCAAACACAATAAATCCAGTCCCATGACTTCAGTCTATCTCTCAAAACTATTAAGTCTTCTTTTGTTTGCTGCTGTATCCTTGGTGCCTAGAATAGTGCCTAGCACAGTGCCTAGCACATAGTAGATGCTCAGTATATATTTGTTGAATATCTAAATGAAAGTGAGTAAATAGATGAATGAATCAAAATTCTAGGCTTTGAGGGTGCCTGAGTGGCTCAGTCATTTAAGCTTGGGCTCTTGGTTTCTGTTCAGGTCTCTTGGGTCATGAGATGGAGCCCCTGTGTGAGGCTCTGCACTCAGCAGGGAGTCTGCTTGAATATTCTCTCCTTCTGCCCCTCCCCCCACATGCGGGCACACATGCTCTTGTATATGCTCTCTCTCTCTCAAATAAATAAATAAAACTTTTAAAAAAAGAAGAAATCTAGGCTTTCACTTGTTCCTTTTAGGCATAGTTTCCCCAGCAGAAAAGTAATCAAATGAACAACCATATACTGTAGAGATAGAAAAGGAATTACCTTGGATAATGCAAAGTAGATCCATTAACAGAGTGAGTGAAATGGGATTCAGGTAAATGTCTTTCAGTTTTGAATCAGAGACAGGTAGACAGAAACTATATTTGGAGATATAAATTCTAATGTAAAAAAAAAAAAGCTTTAACTGCAAGCAAATTAATTATCTCCTTGAGTGAGTCTCCTTTGCCTTTTGTGTAAATAGGAATGATCAAAAATAAATGAATGAAATTTAGCTAAATTTATAACATCTTTACTGAGATATAATTTAAATACCATAAAATATACTTATTTTAAGTGTGTAATTAAATTTTTAAAAATAAATTTACCAAGCTGTGGAAATATCAGAATCTAGTTATAGAACATTTTAATCACCCAAATATGATTCCTCATGCTCATTTACACTTAACCATTGTTCCCATTCCCACCCTATTAAATCTACTATCTCTCTTATTTGCCTTTTCTTAAAATTTCTAATAAATGAAATCATAAAATACTTGGTCTTTTGTGTCTGTCTTCTTTCACTTAGCATGTTTTTGAGTTCATCTGTGTGGTAGCAAGTTCCTTTTTATTGCTAAATATTTCATTTCACGGATATTACATGCTGATGGACATTGGGTTGTTTCTACTTTGGGGCTATTATAAATAATGCTGCTATGAACATGTGTTGGGGAATCTTTAGGTGACATATGTTTTCATTTCTTTTGGGTAAATACTTCGGTGTGAAATTACAGGCTTTTATGGTAAATTTATGTTTAATTTTCTAAGAAACTATCAAACTAGTTTTCCAAAGTGGCTATACATTTTGTATGTCCACTAACACAGTATGTGGGCTCCTATTTCTCCACAGCCTTGCCAACTTCTGTTATTTTCTGCCTTTTTGACAACAGCGAATATAATTTCATGAAGAAAAAGCAATCACCTGCATTCCTTTATTCCAGCTTTATTGCTAGTGATATAATGACTGCTAAGATATGATTGGGATCATTTAAAATATTTGGAATGGAAGTTGTAAAACTTGAAAAGAAGCAAAAACTAAATTTCTGCCATCCTGTTAAATTACTTAAAGCTCTGTTTTTTTCTAGTCCCTCTTCTATTAGGAGCTCTTCATGACCCCTTTTGGTAGTCTGCTGGGGTTGTCTCATACTAGGGTTTATGAGAACCAATTATTAAATTTTCAGGGATTTTTGTGGGCCATTTGTTAAACACAACCACCAGAATTAAATATTTAAACTTAAAGTTACTAAGTTACTTAAAGACAAAGACAAAACTTATTTCTTAATTATTTTACGGTATTTTACTATTATCTATGTTTTGACATTTCCTATTGCATTTGCATGGTGGACACACTACATAGTGGTGTGCTACTGAACATCTCTTCCCAACACTATTTCCAGTGATCCCACACTGATAACTTGAAATCATCTATGGTAGGAATATTTACACCACAGAAATTGGCAAACACTATAAACCATGGCTTTTTTTTCCTTCTAGAGAAGTGGTTGTTAAATATTTACTGGGTCTAAATTTATCCTGTCAGTATTTTTTATTAAGTTTATTAAAGGTATAGATGGTTCTGGAGAGAATCACAGCATTAAAATATTAAGGCAATTATTTGCTCGGTTCTTCTTCTATTCACCTCAGTAAAATTTTCTTTCCACTTATAGCTTGAATCCCCTTCTTAGTAATATAATACTTGACAATTTGTATTTTGGAGATAGAGGTGGGCAACAACTATATCTACCATAATTATAGTTTTTTTCATTGTCTAGGTCAGGTATTAATTATAGTGTTATCTCAGCCTTATAAAATGAACTGGGAATATCTTTCATATTTTTCTATCCTCTGTAATAATATAAGTTCCTAAAAATTACATATTTCTAAAAGATTTGGTCAAATTTGGGTATGACATCATCTGAGACTGGCACCTTTCTTAGAAATATTAAGTTTTTTACTCATTCTTAATCTTAATTAAATCTTGGATTTTTTTTCAATTTTAATAGTATATCAAAATTATCTTGGAAAGTATACACTATAAACAAATGTTCACATTTTTAGAAGGATTTGCACATTATAGTCTCTCTCTTTTTTTTTTAAGATTTTTTTTTTTTTTAAAGATTTTATTCATTTGACAGCGAGAAACACAGCGAGAGAGGGAATACAAGCAGAGGGAATGGTAGTGGGAGAAGCAGGCTTCCCGCAGAGCAGGGAGCCCGACGCGGGGCTCAATCCCAGGACCCCAGGACCATGAGCTGAGCCGAAGGCAGACGCCCAACGACTGAGCCACCCAGGCGCCCCAAGATTTTATTTTTTACACCCAACATGGAACTCGAACTCACAACCGTGAGATCAAATGCTGCACGCTCCACTAACTGAGCCAGCCAGGCATCCCATGATAGTTTCTTATACTTCTAAAATCTTAACTATGTTGGGGTTTATACCACTCTTCCCATGCTGAAATCATTCCCATTTTGAAATCATTATCTCTTCTTTTTTCTCATTAGATTTTCCTGAAAGTCAATTAATTGGCCTTTTTGAATAGCTACCATTTCGATTTATGTGCTACTTCATAAATCATTATTTTAAAAAATTTTATGTTTATTCGTTCCTCCTACTCCCCTAAGACTTAGTTTGTTACTCCCTTTCCACTTCCTTAATATGAAAACACAGTTTATACTTCTTCATTGTTATTATAAAAAGTTATCAAGCTATGCATTTTTTTCTGGATATAGTTTTGTTTATATAAACTGAGTTCGCATCCTCTAAGTTTGGAAATATATTAGAAAAAGACAGTAAGATGAGTTGCAAGTGCTATTGAAATATCCAAGCAAGCCAATTATAAAATCTGATTTTTGTTAGTAATTTAGAGCTATTATGCATTGTGGCCAAATAATTTTTCCTTTTGGAGGTTTGTGACATTTCTTTTGAGCCTACTTTTTTTTAATTTTCATAAATTCTCAATAGTAACACACATTTAAATATATATTTTGGATACGAGTGGAAGCGTTTGCATTTTAAATACTTTTGATTAATAAACTATTTTATGTCTTTTTTTATTCTTCAGTGTAATTATACTTAGTGGGATTTTTTCTGGAAGACATTTTTTGAGTAAAATATAATAAGCAACTTTAAATACACCTAACTATATCCTACCTTATTTAAGTTAGAAGTATGGGAAGAAGATGATAATAAACAGGCAATCAGGAAATTTGAGAAAATAAGAATCACACAAAAGAGAAGCTTTAATAACTTTTAAAGTGGCACAGACATAGAAGAGGCACACTACCTAGGAAGAGTATTTGCTAATATCTAGGTGATTGACATAAAATCCTTCAGAGTATGTCTTACCTTGGAAATGACTGGGATATAAAAATAAGCAGAGAATTATACTAATTATAAATAAGACTTCAGTCCGAATATAGTAGCTAACAACATGTAGCTAAGTTTCTTTCTACTGTCTAAAAGTGCCCAAAAGGCTCACAGCAAAAGAAATAATTGGTCACCTGTCTCATAGCTTAGTCAGCTCAGAGAAGCCAGCAAATAATGCCTGCCACATGGTAAGTGGGTGACAAATCCAGGCCTACTTAACTCCAGACCCTGAGTTCTTTCCATTTGCCATAAAGCCTTTCTAACATATGCTTATAAAGAAAATGGCCAAATTAAATAAGGAACACCATTGTGAAATATATTTTAACTTGTATACATGTTCAAATTATTTGAAATTACCTATTATGAGACTCATAGTTGTGCCTAGAACTCATAAACTAAGGGTAAATAATGGGGAACAAATAATGAAGGGCCTGGGTTAGATGATTCATACAAGATTACTAAGTGAAGGACACCCATGGAACTATTTACAAAATCTGGCTCTGAGTTTCCTGGGAGTAAAGGCAAAAAGGGACAATATGATGAGGTTTAGATCTTCATAATCTAATAAAAAGAAATGCATCCATTTAATATGAAAATCAGAATATCTCCTGTTTTAATCATAGGAGAATTTATTATGTGGGCCTTTCAATAAAAATAACACTAAGCAGTATAATGAACATCTTCAATAGCAATTTTTATGAGACAATTGTTTTCAAAATTATAATTCATAAACCAATTATATTTTTATAAATTAATTATAAAATAAGGAAAACAAAATCCATTTGTCTATAGCATAGCACTTTCCTTTTTTAAAAAAAATTAAGCATTTAGTAAAGGAATACATCGGTAGACTAATGTAATTCACTTGTTTTCCATTACTTTAGATAAAAAGATACATACACTTTCTGCAGTGTTGTACAATTTTTACACTTTGTTATATTTTACTGAAATTGGATACTGGATTATCTATCTGCTGTTTAGTTGGGTATCATCAGCTGATTCCTCTTCATCTGTAGGAGTTACCTACAAATTACTGCACCTAAATGTTATTCTGTAACATCTAAATATGATTCTGTAAAAATAAGGTAAAGGAAAAAAGACCTGTGCCATCACTGAGTCTCTTTCCCCTGATTACCCAGGATCAGATTCCCTAGACAGAAGATGTGGTTAGCATTTGATCCTAATCAAAGGACCCTAAATACTTAGATATAGTTCATTTTAATCTTAGTTGAAAAGATTGTGGATAGACACTTAGGAGAAAGTGAAATCAGCATAATATCTCCTCTTCAAGTGCAGTCCAGCTTTCAGAGTGGTAACGTGGATTTCAGCCTCCTCATAATTGTCCTTGATGAAAACAGAAGGATTTCACAGCACAGAAAGCAGTGGTTTATGAGGCTGGGTACAAGACAGACGTACAAGAGAACTCTGTTCATCGTCTTCAAAGTGAGGCAGCAATGGCACGGCCGCTGCTGTGGCCACATGTAATATAGCCTGTAGCTCTTTAAAGAGGATTAGCTTTAGCGGCTGGGAGCATTCAATGCTGGATTTCATGTAGAGTAGAATATGCTAATGAAATGTAAATGTCCAAGGCAAACATTGCGTAATATGGAAAACCCTCAAAACTGAGCTTTGTCTCTTGCACAGTGGGAAAACAAACTTTATCATCAGAAGAAGTAGAAAAGGAACGACCTTACACTCGTCTGCCTTATGTATCTGCTTCTATAAAAAGTAAATTTAAATATATATACATATATTTATATTTAATTTAATTTTAATGTCAGTGGAAAAACCAAAGTCTGTCATTCAAAAATATCTTGATAGATCTATGCCCAAAGGTGGATGTGAGATAATTCATATTTGTAGAAAGGGATATCTACATAATATGGGTTTTTCAAACAATATTTTTTAAATACTACTATAGGTTTACAAAGGGCTTGGCAGCGCCGGTTCCCTGCCCCCGTTTCACCTTAAAATTTTTTTCTGCATAATGTCCTGCTGCTCACTGTTGAAATATACTGTGTCTTTATTCATAATTTTCCATCCAGTGTTTTTGCTACCTTATAGGAAGCCAGTATGAGACGTGATCAGTCTCTTAAAGCTGCACATGTGCTCGATTAATATTAAAGTTATTATCACATATTTAGAATTTCAGAACGTATCTGACATTGGGAAGGGGAATTTATGATAAGGTGTGTGATTCGCAATCCATATGACTGTGTGACACAACTTGGAATCCACGCACATGGTTCCCAAAGATTGAAAAGGCCACTAAAGAATTTCATTTCAGTTGCTGGGAAATAAAGATCCTAGGAAACACATGGAACCGGGTGCCTGTGTGCTCTTTCCTTAGTTACTAGCATTTCACTACGCTCAACCGAGTATCTTAGGTTCTCTTGGATTCGTTGGTCAGTGATGTGTATGTGTGCATGTGTATTCTATACCTCAGTTCTGAAGGGTTTGTGTCTGTAGACACTGAGGAGGAATGGTAATACATATTCATGAGGGAGTGCTCTTTCCAGGCGCTGCTACCCCTGACAAAGCCTTAGCTGTTTCACACAGCAAGCTGACTGGGATTGTGTGTGGGGGCTGCATGGCCAGATTAGTGCAAACAGCAAGCCCACTCCTCTGCTTGTTAGGCCTTGCCTTCCTGACAATTTCCCCAATTGTCGCTTGTGACAAGGCTGTCATTAGATGATGGCTTCTTTTGGCCATTTTCAGATAAAGATAATTTCCTTAACTTCCATTTTATTTGACAACAAGCAGTTTGGGAGAGAAAGGAAGTGCTTCAGTAGTTTATGGATTAGGGTTTTGTCACTTCAAAGGCATCTTTGATCTAAAAATATGTGCTGTACCAAATTCATTATGTCTTCTCCTTAAAGAGCCTTTAAATTTATTGATCTTCTCCTCAATTATTCTCCTTTTACGTCCAGTCATGATGTGTGAGATGGTAGTGTTGGAGGAGTGTGGAGAAAATGCAGCCAACTGGTCACTTCTAAGGCCATTACAAGAACGAAACAACAGGTGCTTTTGTTCAGTGTCGATTCTCTTCTGAATCCCTGTGCGGACAAAGGCCCTTCTGCTGTTTATCGCTCAACGCAAAGATATTAGTACCAACAGATAAGACAAAATTATATTTGGCGTTATGACTTAATAAAGATCAAAACTTCACAATTTGTATAAAAATTGTGCCTGCAGATGTTTTCATTCTCCCCACTGCCTACGTGAGTTTCAGAAGCCCTTGTATGAGTAATAAGACAGAGCAAGCGGCTTCTTTATGGACCAATGCTTTGGCTTCCCCTAGAAGCAATCTTACATTGTGCTGAGGCTCAGCTTGCTAAAATTCTTAAAACTGAATCGTTAGTCATGGAGAACAGAAAATAAGAGGGTAAGAATCCATCCGTATGTGAACATTTACTTTAAAAACCTAGCAAGAGGAGAATTTACAGCTTCTGTAGTAGCTTGCCTTGTTTAGAAAGTCTGCTTGCCCTTTTTGCCCTCTTTTTGTGGTTGTTGTTGTTCTAAACAATTGCTGTGTGGAATTATTGTGTTTTAAACAACACCTAGGACAAAGAAGTAAATAGTTTACATCTGAACTATCATGGTTAACCATTGTCTTCTAACACTTCACATATAATAACTTCAATATAGAACAGAACAAACTACTCACTTCCATTTCTGCAAGTAGGAAAAGGGAGTTAAAACAAGCAACTTAATTTCTTTTTTCTGTCTAAATGTAGTATTTTGTTAGACTTTTGGCCAACTATTTTCTGATTTAGAGATATCCTGATGCTTTTGATAATCAGAAAGTCCATTTTAGCAAAGTTCATTTTAAAACCTTACACATTAAAAGAAATATGCAATTTGAAAGCATGATCTTAGGTTCCTAAAAGCAATAAAAGTTGTTTCTTTTGAAAAGTTCCTTTTCTTTTTTTTCCTTTTTTTTTAATTAAGATTTTATTTATTTATTTGACACCGAGAGAGAGATCACAAGTAGGCAGAGAGGCAGGCAGAGAGAGAGGAGGAAGCAGGCTCCCTGCTGAGCAGAGAGCCCGATGCAGGGGCTCGATCCCAGGACCCTGAGACATGACCTGAGCTGAAGGCAAAGGCTTTTAACCCATTGAGCCACCCAGGCGCCCCGAAAAGTCAGTTTTCTGAATTTCCAAAGACTAGTAGAACATAATGTCTTTCATTTTGAAGAACTGGTTTAGAAGGTTGGGACTCTACCCTTAGGCCCTTAATACTCCTCTCCATAAAGTCAGGATAAAAATAGCCCACAAAGCAATGTTAGAAACACTTTCTATGTGTTAGGTTATTTCATCCTTATTAAGAGGTAGATACTATTATTAACTCGATTTTCAGAAAGAACCTGAGGCCCAGAGAGGTTAACTAACTTGCCCATTATCTCATATCCAGTAAGTGGTAGACCCCGACTAGTGTATTTTGGATACAAAGCCTCTATTCTTAATGTTAGGGCCTAGAAGACATAGGATCTAGACTATCTCTTGATCCTGAACAAGTAAAGGTTAGTTCTGTTCTCCTTTCCATCCTTCAGCTTCCCAATTCTGGTCCCCTGCTCCACATAATCCAAGAAAATGGGAAGAGAAAGCAGGAAAGGAGAAGGCAAGTGGGTCGATCCAGGTTTCCTTCTGTCAGACACACGGGCCTGACATGCCAAAATCTGATAAATTCAGATAGTGGGGTTCATGGTTCCTTGTGCTGTCTTTTCAAGGAACCCTCCACCACTTCATTACAGACCTCTGATGTAATTTCTCTTGACTTCATTGTAACTAGGAAACAGTTTTGACTTCCTTGTGAAATCAGTAAAGGCCACTTTGGAGGAGGAAAGGAGTACTTCTTGAGTGAGAATGTTTTGGAGAAAGATCTCTGTTTTGTCTTAGAGTTCACCAGCTTTGTGACACATGAATGTACCACATAAACCGGTAGGCAGCAACACCAACAGCCTGCCTGAGAAGAGACCGGAGTAAACACTTGTTCCAAAGAGATTGCCCTGAAATATGATAGCGGCTGCAAGCGAGAGCCATCTCCTCTGGTCAAATGAGAAAAATCATATTATCCTCACTATGGTGTACAAATAGCTTGTAAGCCACATTCTCCATTTGAATGATAACAATAAAGTGCTAACCTCACTGCTGTGGGCCAGGGCCGGCCTGATCCCATCTCCAAACACAAACACTTCTGCCTCGGTCTTGGCTGGGGGCTGTGCAGCGGCCTCCCAACCCCCACCCCTTCTTTTCCCCCTGTTAATTGGCTGAGACCACCAGAATTTGGAGGACACAGATGTCACTGATAGTTTTCCTAGGGAGCACATTCATGCCCATCTGTTGCAGCCTAGAAGGCTGTTCATATATCCACAAGGCCTTCATTTAATTCTTGTCAGAAAGTAATGTAAATCCAGTTTACCTCAGAGGTCGCAGCCGAGATTTATGCCAATGAGCCCCCTGCAATTTACACACACTGTAGTTGTATAGGATGAAAAGAAAGCCTTTCATGTTGGTGCATATTAACAAGAAAGCCTGCCTTCCGAGAGGGGCTTTTTGATTGAGGTTTCTCCTGATTTTAATACAGCCGATGCCAGTTGGTATACCCAGCTTTAGAAAAAGGGGGGAAAAATCTAATCTTTAAACTAAAGTTTCTTCTTTTATAAGATGTAAAAGGGAGAAATCCTAGCAAGTGGCACTGCTATGTCTTTAATTATCTGTTATGAGACAAAACTCCCCTCCACTTGCAGAAGATAGAGTGTGACAGGAGAGCGTGTTCTGGCCGGAAGTCTAGGGAGAATTCAGATGTAAGCAGTTGTCTTTCCAAAGTGAAAATAGTAGGAGTAACCAGTTGAATTTGTCTCTGACTTTTCAGTTGTCTCTTTGTAGTATGTTTAGAGGAAAGTTCGGATTTTGATTAACTTTCTTTGGACCAGGCTGGGTAGAAATTGATTCATCAGCATAATGGAAGAATACATATGGGATATACACATGTATATTTATAGAATTATTTCACTGGAAATCTAAGAGTACTGAAAGGACTTCCATTTATCCCATCTTTCTGTACATTTTGAAATATTCAGGACCGTTTCAGTAAGCTGGAAGGCAAATGATTTTAATAACACGCATCCTGTCAAAATCTTCTGGAAAGTCTGAATATGCTTTTTATGAAGTGTGAGACCTTGGGCAAGTTACTTAACCTCCATGACCTCAACTTTCTCCACCCTAAAGTGGGAATAATAAAGCCTACACTATAAGGTCTTATGTCTGAGGTATCTCCCATAGTACCTAAAGTATAGAAAGTATTCAACCAATGATAATTTCCCTTTCCATTCTGCCTTTTGGCAGTGCCTGTGACAGCGTGTACATTAAAAGTATTAGTTGACTTAATTTAAAAACTCTAAGCATTCCCATCATCAGATTACTTTTTCACGTTAAAAAAATGGAAACAGAGATGAAGTTAGAGATTTTCTTTCTACAGTTCGGAATTTTTGTTTTGAGTTGTTTAACTTTTTGATTCTGTAGAAAGTAAAATAATGGAAGTGTGTTACATAATTTTGTTAAAACCTGGCTTGGCTTCTGTAGTCATTCAGGAGTAGCCTGTGATTTCCCAAGGTGGTGTTAATAGGGGCGTGCTTCTCTTGGTTTTGTAGACAATGCTCATTTACCCGTGCTAATGGCTTTGAAGTAGTGGGTATGACTATTTTTGCACACATTTAACTTTTTGTTTATATTTTACTTAAGATAATATTAAATTGGGTTGTGATTTCTAGGCACACACCACTAACTGGGAAGTACAGCAGAGAAGCCTAGATTATATGAGGAAGATGTAGGTGATACAGACTGAGATTAAAAATACGTGTTGCTGATAACTCATTAAGCAAACACTTCCAATATACATAGTCATAGTCTGGACTGAATTACAGAATCAGATGAAGCAGTGTCTTCACTTTGCAGAATAGGGTTCACCCAGGGAGGCTAAAGCCCAGTTTTGTTGGCTATCTAAACTTGGGACTAAGCAGATTTAAAATAATTTCAGAATGGTCCTTTTCTGTTTCTCAGAGTTTATCAAGACTATTTCTTGTTGCTTATAGTCCTTGGAACAGAATCTTAAATTTTTTTTTTTAAAGATTTTATTTATTTGACAGAGAGAAACACAGCGAGAGAGGGAACACGAGCAGAGGGAATGGTAGCGGGAGAAGCAGGCTTCCTGCCGAGCAAGGAGCCCGATGCGGGGCTCGATCCCAGGCCCCTGGGATCTGACCTGGGCCGAAGGCAGACGCTTAACGACTGAGCCACCCAGGCGCCCCTAAATTTTTTTTTATTATTAGAAATTTCAAACGTATTAAGGTAGAGGGGGCAGTATAAGAAATCTGATATATTTTATTCAGCTTCAACATGTAATCATCTGGAGCCAGTCTTGCCTAATTTATACCCTCACTTTCTCCCCACCTCCATATCCCATTATTTTGAACCAAATTTCAGACTTCATGCAATTCCATCTATAAATATTTAATAATATTATGATATGAACTCCTTTTCTTTTCTTTTTTTCCTTTTTTTAAACAAATTCCTTTTTAACTTAACCACAGTACTATTATCTCACCTCAAAAATTAGCACTAATTCCTTAATATCATTTATTGCAACTTAATGTAATCAGTGAGAATATGGAGGGCCCTCCTTTTTTTAAGAAAGTGGATTATTTGGCTTTAGTTTTACAAAATTGGCTATTTTGCTTCCGTGATGCAAGAATTTCATAAGTACTCTTTTGTAACAACTTTTATTGTTGATTTGTGTGATCGGTATGTTTTGTGGTATATGGTAGTATCTTCCTAGAATGAAAATTTATAGTTTTGTTGGAAAATAAAAATTGCATCATTGTTCTAGTCCTACCCCACCTTCATTGATTCATTTGGATAAGTGTTTTCCAAACTTATTAGCTTCAGATGAAATTATACATGGAAAGCCACTATATAAAACGGATGGAGATGAAATTGCTTTGGGGCCATACTGCCGACCACTCATTTGGCCCATTCTTTCCCCATGTGGGGTCTTGCAGGTTTTGGTAAGGAAATGCCTTTTTATAAACGATACCATTTTCCCATTTTGATTTTAGGGCAAGACAAATTGCTGTGTGAGGCAGTGTAAAGAGTAAGAGAGGGTTGCGTACATAGTTGAAATAACCGTAAGTTGAGTCTTACTACCACTAAAAAGAATGTTTCACTTAAAGTAATTAAAATGTTTATTGTAATGGGAAAAATCCACTGTGCTCATAAATAATGGCCCCACTTCTTAGTTGACTCTTCTGGGGCCTCCTGGGAGGAGATGTATTTGCTCCCTGTCAGGATTAATCTATAAATGCAATCACCACTTAGACCTCATCAGTGCTTTCCTTCCCCTTCATAGGTCCCTCTGGAATTACACTGCAGCTTGAATAAGGTCAAAATTAGGATAGTTTTTCCCCAGGAAAAAACACAGCCGTTATTATTTCAGTGCTTTAAAATTTGAGAATCAACCCAAAAGTTGTTTCTTTAAACAGCCTGGAATAGACATTTCTGTCACAGAATCCATATTCTATCAAAGTAATGCATCCTGTTTTTCAGTGT
The DNA here is from genome assembly GCA_028646535.1 of Procyon lotor. Classification (NCBI taxonomy): domain Eukaryota; kingdom Metazoa; phylum Chordata; class Mammalia; order Carnivora; family Procyonidae; genus Procyon; species Procyon lotor. The sequence goes on from CM053604.1 coordinate 78,546,275, forward strand.
GATTATTGGTTTCTTCTCCACAAAACCCAGGGACACAGAGTGTTCTCACATAAAACCACAGTGGACTGGATGTTTAAAAGCTTGCGTCTAACACCTGCAGATAATCCCAGTGAGTTGCCATTTGAACTTGGACAAGCCATTGAACTTCTGACTTTATCTTCAAATGGGGGCCATGTTACTAGCTATCATCTTCGTTGTAATCTTACAAAAGCAAGATAATTCTCCTGTTTCCTTTTGTTGAGATTTGATATGAATGCCTTCGCTTCTGTAGTAATGGAAAGGATAGAATGAATTCTCCAACTTGTCTAAATGTAAGTAAACTCATCCTGATAGGTCAAAATAGGGCTTTGGGATTTTTTGTAAACTAAATTGTAACGTATTTTACTTCCCCAATAAGGCTGTCTTGGAGGGTTGTCTATTCTGTTTCTGGGCAACCTTCAGCAGTATCAAACGCAATATATAATGGATATTCAGCATATGCTTAAGTACCATTCAGGAGTTTGCAAAAGCAGTACATATTATTTTATAAACCTGTAAGCTAGCTATGAAAGCCAAACATTAAGGCAACAGTGGGAAACGGGTGGTTAATTTTTCCTGGTAAAAGACTGTGTTCAAAAAAAAAGAGACTGTGTTCACTTGCTTACTTTGATTTACTTATTTTAATTTTTTTTTTTCTGTTAGTTCTACACTGGCAAATATCCCTTCATTAGCTAAACACAATGAACAGAATTAACATTAAGTCTCGGATCTCCATCCTCCTCATTAGAGAAAAGAGAAAATGTGGGCTCTTCTGCTTGAGGAACTACCAAAGAAAGTGAGTGGAGTAGTTCAAAAACAATAAAGTTATCCCCCAAATCAGGTGACCGATGCCCTGAGCACATTTGCTCTGTGACCAAGGAGTATTTTCCCCAGTAACAGAACTCTACTAGAAAGTGGAGAATCCT